>CM034154.1:3621306-4351545 GCA_019776745.2 Taxus chinensis
GTCAATACGTCATAGGAGTTACATTCCTTATTTGGAATTGTAACTCCTCTTCTAGTGGCGTCATCTGCATCAGTCAACGTCATATGCATCAGTGGCATCATTGAGTTCTTTCCATGTTTAGGCATGGGGGTTACACATCACCCCTATTTGTACTTCCTATTTTTCGATCTATGAGCATGAGCAGACCCATTCTTCTTACTTGCAATCTTCTTTCCATAGTTTCGCATCTTGTGTATTGTGTTGGCTTGACGTTACCATCAGAGTGCAACTTCATTGTGGTGCATCACTTTTCGACATCGGTTCTCACAAATCCCTCTTTCCTCTGTAACTCTAGTACCTGTTTTTGATGATCTCTCTTGGTTCAAGTTCCAGCTGAGTTTATATTTGGATATTTCTAGTTATTTGTGGCTGTTGTTTCTGGGTTGTTTGTGTGTTTCTTGTTGGTTGTGTTCATTCTGCAATATTCTTGGAATGGCATGTCATTACGAAAGCCCTCACTCCAGATTTAGTTCCTCTCCCAAAAATACTCCTCACCCAAAATATCTATAGGCTGTTGTACCTGTGAAACTTCTGGATCCTTCAAGAAATAAGGTTCGTGTTTTCCCCTATCCTCAGGCGTTTTCCCCAAAGGCTTGGTAGAAGTAGGGGGAGGCCGCTACCCTGAATGTCCACTTTCGCCTCTTTGACCCTGTTGTCCCATATTGCTATTTTTTCTTCTCCTTATGACTACTGTTATACACAGTCCAGCAGGATGACAGATGGTTAAAAAATATTCTCTTACCCCTTTTAGCAATCATATAACCAATGCTAGTACCTTGAGAGGTACTCTCCCTTCTTGCACCGGAGTCCCCAATGAAGAAAATGTGCTTGCCAACACAAGACACATTTGAATTCTTTTTTTAACACAGCCGGCTTATGAAATCAGTCACAAAGTTTTCAACATCAGAATTGTTAGTTTTGGATAACTGCCACATATTACCAGGATCCCATAGCTTATAATGCCCATGAGCCCTTGTATCTGTTAAGTGAATTAAAACTTACCACCATATATCATCCACTAGATGCTCCTTCAAAAATTATATACACATAGTTGGAGCAATGGTCCAACAAGCCCCATGATGAAGACTTCATCATCTACCTTACCATGCATCTCATGATGGAAATAAATGGGAATAGGCCACCATAAATAAGACACATTAGTGTGCTCTTCGTACCTTTCAAGGCCATCACTCTCCATGTCCTCCGTGTGTTCAATATAGACATATGTTTAGCTACCCCCAACATTGTTGTCTGAGTGCTTGTTGAAATCTTAAAGCTGATCAATAGTTGTTGGTTTGGAAATTACAACAGGCTACAATTTTATACCAGTGTCCATGTGCATCAGTCAACATCATATGCGTCAGTGGTCTCCTCCTCACATGTCAGCTGCTCCATAGAGTCTTCTTTCGTGGGTGTAGGCTTCCTTGCATCATTTTCCCACATCATTTCCTTGAACTCTTGTTGGTGTTGTCTCACTTGGGCGGCTATCAATCCAGCAGCTCTAGCTCCAATAGTTGTTGGTTGGAAATTACAGAAGGCTACAATTTTATACCAGTTTCCATTCCTCACACCATAGAGTCTTCTTTCATGGGTGTAGAATTCTTTGCATCATTACCCTCATTGTTTCCTTGAACTCTTATAAGTGTTGTCTTGCTTGAGTGCTATCAACCTAGCAGCTCAACTTTGCTATTCCATTCCTCACACTTCTTAAGAGTTTCCTATCCTCCTTGGTTTGACAAATTTCTTCTCCTGAGCAGGAATAATTTCTCCAACAACCAAAGTTTCACTAATGCGTTTATTTTGATCAATGGAAATCATACCCTTTTGTTTAGAAGCTTCTTCTACAAACAAGTTCTTTTGTGATTTAGGTACTGGTATATGATGACCTCATTTGGGTTTGCTACCAATATTCATCATGCAATAATCTAGAAATGTCATATTATCTCTAAAACCCTTACTCAAAGATTGGTATTTCCTCCAACAAGAATCCTCATCTGTCACCTCTATTGGCCGCCCTTTATCACTGTTCTCACCATGTCCCTTATTGTCCCTAGGTCTACTTTGATTCACCTTCTGAGTGAGCTGACTCAAATAAAGGTTAGTGGCTTCCTGCTGTTTCACCATGTTGGTGAACATTTCCTTCATAAAACCCCCTTTTAGATCTTTCCAAAGTGTAATATTTAACCAACACAGGCTGGAGGAACAACAGCTCTGATACCACTGAAATATCCCTGATAGGATACCACTTAATAATGCACAAAATATTGAAAACTTGTAGCCACATAAAATACTAATTATACCATATTTTTACAGTTGGGACAAAGAACTAAAGAAACTTAATATTTGCCAAAATGTCCACCCAAAATAATTGAAAATTTAAATAGAGCTTGATGTTATTATAAAAGACAAGGAAATTGTTTCGGGACTTTTACATAAATTAAAATGCTGCTAAAAAAACAACAGCGTGCCCTAGACAGCTGGAGACTTCAGAGGCTCGTAACTCTCCAAAAACAAGGGTCTTTGGAAATAACAGTAATAGATACAGGAAATAACATTTCCACCTTCAGATATGAAATGACCGACTCGAAAAACCCCAACTAAAGGTTGCAGGTTGCCACGTTTGGTGAAGGGGTTGGATAATGATGGACGTGCCTTCAGTGTGCTACCATGCCCAGCCCCTAACATGAATCTGATCGGGGCCCCTCTGCTTGTCTTCCCTAAACGCCCCCAATACCCGTGAAATCCTTCACAAGATGCCTCCAACGAACTATCCCACTCTGCCCAAATGGCTACCATGGATCTGATCTGCTACCAGGATTTAGATCTGGAGCCCACTAATTGTCCTCTCCAATGCTACTAAATGTCTGTGAAATCCCTCTGAGATGTCTGATATTGTCTCTACCACACAGCCCTAAAATGGATCCAAAATGACAGACTAGGGTAGATCTCTCACTACCGAAGAATGCCCTGCTAGCTAGGGACGGGTCTCTCACCACCAAAGCTAGGGTCCCTGTGGGATTTGACTCCACAAGTTGTAGATTCACAACAGTGGCAGCTACACATGAAGGGGTCAGTAAAATGTATGCAAAAAAAGTGTCTTTCCTTACTCTCCCCGCTCCTTATATACTTCCCATGAAAAAAGAGCCCCAATAGACCCTAGACGCATTACTTTCCATGGAGGGGTCAGTAAAATAAAATTCACTAAATTCACTCTTTCCCGTTTAAGTTTCCAAGGTCTAAAGTCACCCCCAAACGCCAAACATGACTATTAGTACCATGTGGCTGCTTCTCAGTAGCCCCTAACATCCCCCGCCCTTTGGATATGACCATGGCTTGGACTCGTTTGACCCTTAGGCCTTTGGAGCAGGAAAAGGGGACATTACACATTTCCCTGGCTATGTACACACATATATTACCAAAAAATTTAAAATATTGTACAAGTCGTCACGACTCTTGAAACTCCAGCGTTGAATCTTAAGAAAAAATAGAAAATGATGCTCGAGCATTGAATTCTTACAAAAAGAAAAAAATTGTGCTTACAATCATCTGCATTCTGAATTTAAAATGGAAACATAAATCATGATTCAAAAACTAAAACAAGCTTATGGTGTCAAAACAAGACGGCGCAATGATGATCCTTAGTATAAATCACCATTGAAAAAATCTTGTATTGTAGTTATTGTTATTACAAAAAAGTAGGACCCTAGGATATTTGGCTACGGATCCCTACTTTTTCCTAACATGGGACCATCTCTCAAGTTGTGGGACTTGCAAACTTGACATGGTCCTCCAGAGAAGGTCATCTTCCTCTTCCTAATATAACTACTACAACTACTCCCAATGCAAGAAACAACTATCTACGCCTACACTAACACTTCCAAGGAGACATGAGAGAAATTACATGAAAAGGGAAATCCTACACTAAGGGGTGATAGCACCAGAAAAAGGGGTTTGTTGGACAGTCCACAATGTATGAAAATGGAAGGGAATGAGTGTGGGGAGGATGGTCAAGCATCATAGACCATAGCTGCACTCAATACCATTTTCAACTAAACACAAGATCTCTAAAACCCTACAATGAACACAAGAGATGCACAGTATACCCGAATCATGAAGAGAGGCAGTTAGAATAATAAAACATATGCAAAGGATAGATAAAATGTCATAAAACATCGATTTATTGCTCCAATATATTTTTCACAGTACATCAGGGGAAGGAAAGAGGCATGCATTTCATTGCAATGTTTAGGGAGGAGGTTAGAAGCTCCACAACAACCCAGAGTTGGGAAGAAGGGAGTGGCGTAAGACGAAAAAATGTCCAACTTTTGTAAATGAGCCCCCCTTTACATTTTAAAGAAGAAAGGATGAGAGAGAGGGAGATAAATTTGAAATATTGCTTTAGCCACCCACCAAATTCATCATTGTTCCTGCAACAGGGATTGGGAATCCTGTAAATCCCATGCTCTATTATACCTTGTCTTGTGGAAGAAGGAATGTGAACCCATACCTCCATTTACTTCATCTCTACACCTAGGTATGGCCTCTATTGTACTCGGATTTCATCCTTGATTTTATCTCACCTAATCCATAAATTTCCATTTTTTATGTTTTTTTGATGAGGGGCCCTGAAATAGCTTTCTAGCACCTATAAATTTGTGCAATTATGAGATCCTAGGAGGAAGATATCTCAATTTTTGTATGGGCTGGTTTTTAGTTTTAGGGCTCTAATTCCTACCAACCATCGAGCTACCCACCGAGCTCCTCCGGTAGCACACCACCTACCATCTTTAACTTCCCACCTAACTCAATGGTCATCCCCCACCTACCCTTCCATTTGAATCAGTTTCAAACTCAGCACCGACTCATGTTTTGCGGAAGTGGGTTACGTTTCACATTCTGCACTTAGCTCAGTGGGGTGCATCGTGTTGATGCGACCCCAAGCCCGACTCCATGTTGGTCGCTCATGTCTTACGGATTCAGGTTCTGCTTAACGCTTTGCATGCCCCGGAGAGGTGTAGAGAGAAGATACAAACCCGACATCTACCCCTAACTTTCCTACTCCTGACACACGCCCCGCACCACCTGAGTCACTTCATCATGTCCCGCGGGCGCGGAACTCGCTCGACACCATGCACCTCACCCCGCTCGTATGCACCATGTTGGTGCATCTATGATCTCAGTTCTGATAAACCATGTCGACTTGAATACTCTCTCACTGCATGCAATGTGGGCATAGAACCCACCGCACATTTGCATCTCCCTCTGACTTGTCAGGATGCATTATGTCTGCTACACCCTTAACCTATTGCTTGTATTAGGATATGAGTAGCCAACTTGTCGCTTACTATATCACTTTATCATATCATTTATACTTTCTCATGCTTAATAGGTTGGCCTTGGTGATGGCCATAGGATATGAACAGTATATATAGGGGATTGTATGTAGTAGTTCATTATCATTTGAGCATTTGAGTCTTATTATATGGTTTGGAGGTTGCCCCCTCGAAGTGGCAAAGCTATTCTAATTGCATATTGAGATAATTATTTTGAAATATTGTGTTATTTGGTGTTATATGGTTTCTCATCATCTAAATTATACAAGTAATTTCATTACAAGTGGTATCAAAGCTACGATCTGGGCCAAAATTAGGGCAAAAACCCTAATTTTTTGTTTCCGCCATATATTGCGAACTAGAGCAAATTGGTGGGAGATATTTTTACCAAAGTTGAAAAACATCAAATAAGGTTCCCTGAAAATTTTAGAATTTTTGATTTATTTTGCAAAATTTATTACAAAGTTAGGGTTTTTCATAAAATCCCTCCTTAGGGTGAAAATTGTGGAATTGTTTCAAGTTATTTACATTTTTGGAAATCTCTTAAAAAATTAGTATTAGTATATTCTCTATGATTTTTCCTGTTCAGCCTAATTTGTATCTAAAACCTAAACCCTAAGGTTTGACATCATGGCGGGGCCTTCCACGAGAGAAAAAAAGAATTCACTTACTCCTGGTAAAACCCCCAGATAAAGATGGGGTAGTGATTGAAGAGATGGAGTCAAAAGGGGTAAATACAAATTCCTCAGCACTAGGGTTTACCTCAGTTGATCATAAGGTGAGCCAACTTGAGTATGAGCTATGAAATGTACAATCTGAGATGGCCTCTAAAGGAGACATAGACCAAATCAATCAACGGTTGGATGATATCATGCAACATGTAAAGGGTAAACAGTATGGCCCAAATTTGGGGCCCATATCAACCAAGGAGTATCTTCAGTTCAAAATCATGGACAAAATAACCATGTTGGATCACTTTTCCAGCCCAATCAGAATCCAACTTGTTCGCTAACCACGGAACATGATGCCATAAAGTGGATATGCACAAATTGGATGGTAAGGATGCTGAATTGGATAAATCAAATGGAGAACTTCTTTAAGTTACATCAAACACCATCAGGACAAAAGGTGACATTGGCATCCCTGTATCTTGAACTAGACCAACCCCCGAATATGTTCCGTTTGGTATTTGGGTCTCGATGGTTATGTGCTCAGAGGCAGAAGAATAGTCTCGGTGTCACTTGGACATTTTTTACCGAGGAGTTGCAATTGCACTATAGTTCCAGTGTTTCAAAGAACTACTTTAGTCAATTATCAAAGTTACGGAAAATAAAATCGGTGTAACCTATTATGTGCATCAATTCCAGAACCTATCCTTAAGGCTTGGAGAATATTCCAAAAGAGAATCTAAATGATTTATTTCTTAGGGGTCTTAAGGACCACATGAGGATGAGGTCTCGTATGTTTAATCCAATTCAAGCTTTCTGATTCTATTATCATGGCAGCGTCGAGCAGAGGAAAAAGTTATTTGTAGTAGGATGCCGCCTTTCATTAACAACAGAGACTTTTAGTATCTCTTCCCCTTCATTTGCTAGGCTAATTAGACTGACCTTCCTCAACAAATGGAAGAAAAGAGAGAAAAAGGATTATGTTTTAACTGTGATAGCAAATATGGACCGGGACACAAATGTGCTGAGAAGAAGTTTGTTCTATATTGATGGAGGTAATGAGGATGATGAAGAAGCTGAAATCATAGGAGAGGATGAGGAACCAGTAGATAATGAAGTACCAGGATCACCAACCTAACACTTTTTCATTGTCCATGCATTAAATCAGGTATTAGTACTCCTCAAACACTCAAGGTTATTGGCTATCTCAAAAAACAGAAGGTGACGGTGTTGATTGACTCGGGGAGTACTCATAACATCATAAATAGTAAGTTAGATGCCCACTTCAATTGTTTTATTTACCCAGCTCCAGAAATGCAAGTTATGATTGCGGTTGGTGGGATAATGCAAGTGCATCAGGAAAGTGCCATAGTATCAAGCTTTCCATGGGAGACTACATGTTAGATTCACCTATGTTTGCTATTTCTATGGGAGGAGCAGATGTTGTTTTGGGTGTCCAATGGCTCACAACCTTAGGTATTATAGAGATGAATTTCCAAGAATTGTTCATGTGATTTCATTACAATGGAAGGACAATACAATTGAATGGGATAGTAGCTAAGTCTCCATAGATTATTAGCTCTCATTAGATGCATAAGGTTCTCATAAAAGGAGTGAATGGATTTATAGCAGAGTTATTTTCCATAGAAGTACAAAATACATAGTCTTCAATGCCACCCGATCTTCAGAAGATTGTTGATGCTCACTCATCTATTTTTGATATAATTCCAAAGGGACTTACCACCAGTTAGGGATCATGATCATGCCATTCAGTTGATTCCAGGGAGCCAAACACCTAACATCAGACCATACAGATACCCATATTCCAAGAAAAGTGACATCGAGAAAATGGTACAGGAAATGTTGAAGGCATGTATCATCAGGCATAGCCAGAGTGCATATTCTTCACCAGTGTTCATGGTATGTTAGAAGGATGAAACATGGAGGATGTGTCCAAATTACCGAGAACTCAACAAGTACACCATCAAAGATAAGTTTCCTATTCCAGTAATTGACAATTTACTTGATGAATTACATGGTGCTAGTTATTTCACAAAATTAGATCTTCGTTCAGGGTACCATCAAATTAGAATAAGAGAGGAAGGTGTTCATAAAATGCCTTTTAGGACTCATGAGGGTTCATTATGAGTTTTTGGTAATGCCTTTTGGTCTTACAAATGATCCCTCAACCTTTCAAACCTTGTTGAACACTATTTTTTGGCCTTTTTAAAGGAAATTTGTATTATTTTTATTTGATGACATATTAATTTACAGTAAGACATGGGAAGAACAATTGTAACATGTAAATCAAGTGTTGGAAGTTTTTTAGAAACATACTCTCTAAGAAAATCCATCCAAATTTTCTTTTGGTGTACAATAGGTAGAGTACTTGGGTCACATTGTATCATATGAAGGTGTCAAATTTGATCCTCATAATATCAAATCTATGGTGAAATGGACAAGGCCCAAATATATGGTTACTAGGACTACCAGGGTACTACAAAAGATTTGTGAGGGCATATGGTAGAATAACAACCCCACTCACTGCATTGCTAAAGAAGGATGCCTTCCATTGGACAGACGTATCCACTACATCCTTTGAATAGCTGAAGGAAGCCATGTGAAGCACCCCGATTTTGGCTACTCCCAACATCTCAAAAACCTTCATTGTTGAATGTGACGGTTAAGGATCAGTCTGGGGAGTAGTTATAATGCAGGAAGGAAGACAAATTACATTTAAGAGTCGTCAATTCAAAGGAAAAGATATAATCAAACATATCTACGAGAAATAAATGATGGTTATTCTTCATGCAGTCAAGTAATGGAGGCTGTATCTCATGGGTAGAAACTTCAAGGTAAAACTGATCAGGATAGTCTCAAATAATTTTTTAAGCAAAGGTTATCATCTGAGGAACAAAAAAAGTGGGTAACAAAATTGTTGGGTTATGATTTTGAAATCATATTTAAAAAGGGTAAATAAAATGGAGTAGTTGATGCATTGTCCAAAAGGGATATGTCCGCAGATGCCTTACTATGTGGAATGTCCATGTTGAAGGTCAATTGGGTGGATGGAGAAAGATTGGAATGGGATCAGGACAAAGATACACAATCTATAATACAAAATATCAAGAAAGGATCTATAACATATAACAAATTTGAGTGGAAAGGTAATGCGCTATGGTACAAGGTCAGGTTGTACTTGAGTAAAGATTCTGAGTTGAAGCATAAGATTCTTGTAGAGCTACATGCCTCACCTGTTGGAGGAAACTCTGGGTTTTTGAAGACATATCATAAAATAAAAATAGAATTCTTTTGGGAAGGAATCAAGTGGGATGTACAAAAGTTTATATCATATTGTTTTAGTGTGCCAAAAAAGCAAAGGGGAAACAATTAAGACACCGGGTCTTTTAAAACCCTTACCAATTCCTAGCCAGATATGGGAAGAGGTTTCCATGGATTTCATTACCAGATTGTCCATGTTCAGAGGGTAACAATGTTATTTTGGTGAATGTGGATAGGCTCATAAAATATGCCCATTTTTTTGCCCTATCACATCCATTTACAACCAATAGAATCGCAACTATATTTTTGGAGACAGTTCAAAGGCTACATGGAACCCCAAAGATAATTGTAAGTGATCATGATCATATTTTCACAAGTAATTTTTGGAAGGAATTATTTTCATGTTTGGGTACTTAGCTAGCTCATAGTTCATCTTAGCATCCTCAAAATGATGGGAAAATGGAATTGGTCAACAAATGCTTAGATGGGTATCTACGTTGTTTTATATCAGATAAGCATGAAAGGTGGATTAAATGGCTACCATTTGTAGAATGGTGGTATAACACATCTTTTCATACCTCTTCTCAAATGACCCCATTTTTAGCATTATATGGTTACCATCCACCTTCTATCACTTCTTCCTTGAGGGTGCAAACTAAGGTCAAAGATTTTGAGGAACACATTCAACATCAACAACAAGTTTTGGCTAGTTTGAAGGAGAATTTGGCATTGGCACAAAACAAGATGAAACAACAAGAAGATCAACACAATAGTGAAAGAAATTTTGAAAATTGGTGACTGGGTTTTTATACGTCTCCTTCCCTTATAAGACATATGTCCCTAAAGTAACAGAAAAATGGACAAAAAAATTTCTTCTAAATATTATGGCCCTTATCATGTTCTACAGAAAATTGGAAGCGTTGCTTATAAACTAGAGTGTTCTCAATCTTCACACATACACCCAGTATTCCATGTTTCCTGCATGAAGAAGGTTATTGGAAATAAATTTGAAGCCAAAAATAGAGTTACTAGAACATGATGAGGAAGGAAGAATCATTTTGGAGATATAGAGAATATTTTGTAAACATGTACTAAGAGGCTGAGAAATAGAGACATTAAGGAATATCTGATCAAGTGGAAGAATCTGAGCATAGAAGATGCGGCCTGGGAGGATGAAGGTTTTTTGCAGCAACATCCAGGATTATTCAACGTTGAGGAAAACTGTTGGTTTGAAGGGGAAGGGCATGCTACGCCCTTAACCTATTACTTGTATTAGGATATGAGTAGTCGACTTGTGGCTTACCATATCATTTTATTATATCATTTATACTTTCTCATGCTTAATAGGTCAGCCTTGGTGATGGCCATAGCATATGAATAGTATATATAGAGGATTTTAGTTAGTATTTCATTATAATTTGAGCATTTAAGTATTATTATATGGTTTGGAGGTTGCCCCCTCGAAGTGGCGAAGCTATTCTAATTGCATATTGAGATAATTATTCTGAAATATTGTGTTATTTGGTGTTATATGGTTGCTCATAATCTAAATTATTCATCGATGCATAATTGTGTTATCAGAGCATCCCCAGCTCTGCTTCCACCCATCCTTACACTGCAGATGACCTCAACTCGTCGAGTTAGCTTGGTGACCCAACTTTCTCTCCCCGCACCGACCTACTCCTGTGTAGCTCACCCAATCGAGTTGCTAGGGCTCCCAACTCAGCCCACTCTAAAATGAGCTCGCCCAAGCTCCTTTTCAACCCATCCCCCTTGTGCATCATGCGAGCTCACCGAGCTGGTCAGCAACCTACTTTTAGCTCATCCCCCCCTCCTAAGCCATTTTGACATTTTTATCCATTATTTTCATTCCTCTCAGAATTTTTTTGAATTTCCTCAGTGTCAAAGGCCATGGGGACCTGCTAAAAATCTTAGAGATTGGATTTTCAATTTTGTCTGTCTTCTTCCCATTTTGATCAAATGTGGGCCCGGTGAGCCTATTTTCACTCTGTGGCGGAGTTCTGAATCTTAATAACCCAGAAGAGGAAAAATTTGATCTTAATGGATTGATTAGGCCCAAATCTTTACGGAAACCCTAGAAATGCTCCTGAAGCTTGAATTCTGCTTAAAACTCCCAAATTCCTCCGTGGTGGCCCTAACCAATGCTTGGTTCCAAATCATCCCCCGTTGTCCATTTTTTCCCAGGGGGAGCAAAAATGGATAACAATTACCATTCCATGCCCACTTCTTTAGGTGGAACTTACATGGATCAGCATCAAGATTCAGGTACCCATCAAGAACATGAACACCAGGAATCAGGTGTTTCACCAACAAGTTTTACGCTTTCTAGGATGAACTAGATAGAAGGTAAATGGTTAAGGAGGAATACCTGTAAGGTGAAGGTGGAAGGTAGAATGCGCACATTGTTGACGTTATCCAAGTTGATCATAGAGAACTCTTTTTTGTCTAAGAAGGACTACCTGTAGATGCAAAGCAAGACCACAAAAGGGTATTAAATAACATATGAGAGTGGATTGCCTAGCGTATGCTAGATCTAGGAAGCGTGGTGCTTCCTAGAGAGGTTGTCAATCCATTGTTTAATAACAATTCAAAATGAATAAGAAACTAAGATAAATATGTCATATTGCAATGTAATGATTTAGGTTTCTCATACACACAATACACTAGATTTTATGCTACATATCAAAATAACACTAAATCTAATTAGAACCGGGGTTTGTTCGGGTCAGGCAGGTCTATCAAAGGTCTAGTAAGGGTATGGGGCTGATTGGTTGAGGTCTGGGTTAGTTTTGGGTGAGTGGGAAGCTTGTTGGTTCGAGAATATAAAATGGCACAGAGACCGATATCAGTCAGGTGACCAATGTCATTTCAGGGATGAAACCGTCGTCAGTAGGGGCAATTGGCAATAACTTAATAAAAATGGTTTTTGGGATTCTTTGTGATTGCACAGAGAGTGAGGAGGTTGTGGTTAGGTTCGTAATATAACGGAGAAGGCTCAGGAATATTGATGGAGAGGTCACAAAGGGTGAAAGGGCTTGGGTTGGTGGATTGGTGAGAAGATGGAGATATCCAAATAACAGTAGAAACTGAAAATAATGTAGGAAAGAGATCTGCAATAAAGGAAGCACAAATGATTAAGATCATGTTACTAACTTGTTGATGTGAAGATCTCATGGCTGGATGGAGGCTGGTGATTGATTGGTGAGGTGGTAGTTGGTTAAGTGTCACGGTAGTATGACCTATGTGTTCCCGTGAATGCTCCAATGATCTAGAAGGGAATCCTTGGCCTGTGTTGCTCTCTAGTGGTGTGTAGACATTGTTTGGATGAAGCAATGGCTCTAATATCTTCGCTTGATTGCAATAGCACACTCAAAACTCAAAATGACCAACCCGGGTAAAAGGTTGTAAAATTGTATATAATGGAACCGATGGCGGTTTAGGTGACCAACATCGGCCGAGAATAAACCGGCATCAGTTAGGGTCAATTAGTCCAAGTTACCAAAATAGCATGACCTTTACTATTTTTGGTGTGATTTTGATTGCTAATCCTGGTCTCAAGTGAGGATTGATGCTTAGATAAGTGGGAGTGTTGTTGGAGAAGGAATAGGACTTTAATTTTAGGGTTAGACTAAGTCCCAATTGGTTGGGATAAGTAGGGACCTAGTCTTAATTAATTAATAGGATAGGAATAAGTCCATGGTGAGGTGTCTAGGTGATGTGTAAATTAACTTAATTAGAGTAATTAAATTAATTAATAATGTGAGGATGAACATTAATTCAATTGTAAGTAATTAAATTAATATGAGTGTGGGGTATGGGGTCATGGTTAGGTGAATATGTTACATTAATTAATTAAAGGGGGCCAAGGAGAGTGTGGCCCAAATTTGGTGTCTACATTAGGAACCCATGAAGAGCAGGACCAGGAATCAGGCACCCATAAAGAACAATACTAGGAAGTGTAGAATTAATAATGTGAGGATGAACATTAATTCAATTGTAAGTAATTAATAATATGAATGCAGGGTATGGGGTCATGGTTAGGTGAATACGTTACGTTAATTAGTCAAAGGGGACCAATGGGAGTGTGACCCAAATTTGGTGTCTACATCAGGAACCCATGAAGAGAAGGACCAGGAATCAGGCACCCATAAGGAACAGTACTAGGAAGTGTAGCAGCAGAAATGAGGGGCTGATAAGAATAAGTAGCCATAGAGATTTTCCAACTCCCATCTACCACACAATTCTAATTTCCTACCCCATGCTAAGCTTATTTATATCAAAAAATTTCAAATTAAATTGGTTTGTTAGCTCTTATACATTATGTGCTTCTCAGATATATCTTCCATTGTTCCTCATTAATAGAAATGTTATGTACATTATGTCGAAATTCTATGTAGACAAAGATCTCTCTCATGACCACTACATTGTCACCGTGGGTGTCACGTCCACCATTTTCTTGGTGTTGTGGCAATGTTTGTATTAAATACAAAGTTGCTTCCTCTTTCTCAATTCCATGTTAGTTTTCATATTAATATGTGACAACGGAGGAGGAAAATCCAAAGATAGTTATAATTCTAAAAGGAAAAAGTCACCACATGGTGACTGTGAATTCATTAAATAGCCTGGAAATTGGAAATGGATGGCGCAGGGCAAATTTAATCGTAGCATACTTTGGTACAATTGAGAAAAGTGTGAATGACATTATTGGAAACCAAGAAGTGACGGCATGAGGTGTCAAGACTCAGGAGGAGATGAGATTGTCTGAGAGAATTGTGGGTGAATATAATGCAAAAAGCATGAGGATCAAAAATTGTGCTACAACATCTCAACTTTACATATTACATCTTTCTTAGGTTCATCATCTACTAATTGAAACCTAATAACTTTAAGTTTGATTTTTTCTTAGTCATTCATTGCATCATACAACTTGGGCATGGAAAGTCATGGAAATTCAGTGTGCCACATGTTTGAAGCTTATTATCTTGAGCCAACACCAATTATAAAGAATATTATTTTAAAGGTCATAAGAAAATGAGAATTTTATCTCACACATTATTTCACATATTCGCTTATTCCAACTACATACTTCATATCACATTCCCTTTTGATATTGTTTTTCCAAAGTATATAACATACCGCCATTACAATATATTACATATGCCTATCGGCCTCTCCCATATGCATCTATAAATGCATTATCTAGTTATAAAATTCTTATGTGTTTGAGGTCTAGACGATTAACAAATTTTGGTTCCAATCGACTCCTCTACATGGACAATTCTTGTTATGCGTGGTTTTATAATAAATTTAACTTAAAGCAAGACCATCATTATGTTCGGAGAATTATATTGATAGTTGAAAGTTGAGAGAAAGGTTAGCTTCAAGAATAAAATCTAGCTTTTAAATAAAGGAAAAGTTTTTTGTGCACCAAAAATCATTTTATAAAACATTTTCATTCATCTTGCCTGTGTAAGAGCATCTCTTACCATGAAGATGTAAGATGGGGACTATAAAACATGGCACAAGGCAGTTTTACTGCAATAACATGTATCCATATGCCATACTTGTGAAAAATAATTAAACAAAAAAAGAGATTAAACATGAATTTTCAATCAAGATGTATTCTCCCAACAAAACACATGGAATGAATTATTCCTTTAGATATGAATCATATTTGGATGTAAGTTAGTTAATTTCCTTTTTGATTCCAAAACAGATCTGGAATGAATATATTTCCATCCTTCTGAATATTTCAAACAACATTTTGAGGGATTATATTCAACTGATCAATACTGCATCATTAGCAGTAATTAGAAGGAATTAACTAGATAAACAGGCACCATAAAACATGATCAGCTTGGCATATTCCAAGGCTCTCATCAATACAGTGCTAACCCAAAAACAACACAGTAAAACATTATTTGTATCCACATATATACAGATCTGAGCAAGAAAAAAGAGTAATTGGACTAATAACAAAACAATCTGAGATGAGATATTACCTTTCATCAGGAATGAATTATCAGCAAAAATTAAGTGCTGAGGTGTGATGGAGAGAGATGGGCAATATATGCCATCGCTTGCACACCAAGCTACGTTGTATTCAAACAAGTTAACAGTCATAGTTCAGTGTGCAAGAGATGGAATACATTGGTCATCCCTTCCTTTAACCAATATCTCCCTTCCCACATCTCCTCAAATCCCATGTAACCACAATAAATACTAAGTCAGCAGAGCAGATTCTTGTTATATATAAAACCCTAAAACCTTGACTATGTACTTTGGATATGGAAGAATCATGTACTGTTGCACACATGGGTAGTTGGTGCTTGCTTCAGCTTTAAGACTCAGCAACAAGAAATTTCTGCACAAACCCAAAGTAAATAAAACCTACATCAGAACAGTAAAACTCTACCTAACAAATATATATATATCCCAAGTTGGCGCAGGTGGATCTCCAACACCTTACAAAACACGGCGCAGTTTTATTTTTTCATCTCTGTGCAACTGGAACTTAATAAAAAACTCACTGTATCAACATTTGACATGGCTCTGTTGGTCTTTTTAACTTGTGAAGGTATCTCAATATGTAGATCAAGGGAGTTCATTCTGGCCAGGGAATCTTGTCTTTCAATCTTATCAGAATGTTTTGATTTCGACCCATTTAGTATGATATTGGGTTATGTGTCAAAACTTGAAAAAAGTGCAGAATCAACATCAGAGGTTTGCATTGCATGGATCCATGAATTATGAACACTATGATGAAGATAACCTTCCAAGTCAATATTATCAATATTCTCTCTATTATTTCCCACAAGGGGTTGATGTGATAAAAGTACATGGTGTCATTGATCTGTTATTCCTTATGCACTTCTTTTTGTGAATAGATTGTGATATAAATACTTTTAAACACAAAAGCTTTTACTGTTAATAAAATGCATTGTTGGACTCGTTCAACATAGATTTTATATATGTGAATGAGTAAGAATCAAATCTTGTATTATCATTCATAAATTGTCCATGTTTTCTATTCTTTGCAATCAATATAATAGATTAGAGACATCATATTTTCACAGTCAAGACTTTTGAAAACAGTTATTATGGAGAACTCTTTGTATCAACCTATGGGATCACATACCCTATCAGAATTAATGAAAAGATGAAGTACATCAGCCTAATAGTAATCTTTAGCCCTGACAAAGCTAAATTAAAAGCAATACAAAAGAAAAAGATAAAACTATACAGGACCATTAAATTTCTAGAAAAAAAACATTTAGCAATATAATGTGTTGATGTGAAGCTTGATAATTGAAAAAGTATCATGATAGCATGGCTTCCATGTGGGTGACTGAGCTTTGAGTAAAAGGCATCAGTTGGGCCATGCAGCAGAAACACTGTCGGTTGGCTTCTAGTTTGAGAAACATTTTTGTACCATCAAAGCATCCAGTCTTCATTACTATTGACTCAAAGAAGCTCCAAAGGAATCTTAGTTTAGAAGCAAAATAAGCCTTTTTCAGATGATTTTATTTTAGAACATTTCTGGTCTTCTCTGATAAAGTTTTTCTTTCTGATATCTTCAAGAAAGATTCCCCAAAAAAATACCATATTTCCAATAGTGGTTTGATTGAATTAAAAATCCCAACACTAAACAGAATTTTAGGCCACACCCAATTATAAGATTCTCCTAGCTATAAACAGTAACTTTGAATTTTGATAGCATGTAGTATATTTTCTCTTATATCTTTTTACTAAAGACCCATATCAATATCATTTTTAATAGTGTATGTAAGTTTTATATCTAAAAGATAGTTAAATAAGGAGTCTCATATATTATAAGTCATCAATTCAAAAGCAAATTGCTTGTTAAAAACTATAAAACTAAGTATTATATAAAAATAAATTGAGATTCATACCACCTGTCACCAATGACCATTTTCCATGTTTTTCAACATTTACTAAAAGCATTGTCCAACAAGCATAAATGGAATAATTCATAATTCATAAAGGCATCTACTTTGTACTCCTTTTTTTTTAAATTGAAATACTCTCCACTCTTTTGATGCGTAACGTAGGTAAAGCACTTTAAAAAAGAAATTAGCCATTTGCTGGCTGGAAAGTTTTCAACAATATGCATATAGGCCAAGTTCTTTTTGTTTTCAGTCTTTTTCTTGCCTAGAAAGAAGACACACTTTAACTTTTGTTGAGTGCTTTATGACACGATCAAAGAACCCTGGTCCCATGAGATAAGGTTTTTAGATACTTACATAGTTTTACTTAAAAACACAAAGTTACTAAAAGCATATTTATTCTTTACCCTTTATTGGTAAGGGGTAGAGATGGAATTCGCAATTTATTGGTAAAAAACTGCACGTTTTGAATTTGCAATTGGCAAGGTGTTTACCTATTTTGAGTTATTTTAGATGTCAAAATGGGTTATTTGTTAAATATTTTATTGGCAATGGTGATATATTACATATGAGTTGCAAATTATGCTAGATAAAAAATAAATATTTATATATTTATTTTGACATGGGTTTCCTCAAGAGAGAATCATCGCTTCGCCATATGCAACAAATAGGTCTCCAACCCGTTTAGTTTACATTTGAGAGAGTACTCCCAACCTATGCCAAAATATGAGTTCTAGAACATGGTGTCAACATCCATCAAAGTATAAAAGAATGGAGGATTTTTTTTCAAATATTGCAGTTGCAAATGCTCTGGTAGACGTGTGTAAATTGTAGAACCTTACACAAGGCACATAAATTTTCTGATATCTTTGGGGGTATTGGACGTTTTTTTATTTTTTAAAATAATAAAATAAAAAATAAAAATTTAAGATTAATATTTACTATTGTTTAAAATGCTCTTGTAAAAGCTTCCCCCAAACTGCCCCAAAGAGAAAAATGGAACAGATTTTTTTGTAGCATACCAAAAAAAAAAACTTGCAAAAGGCTTTATTGATGCAAACATTTACACCGTATGAAACAAGCCTGTGGAATATACTGCTACTCAGCTCTCAGAATTATGACCTACACTTTACACAACTTCTAAGCTGAATACATACAGACATGTTTAAAACATAGGAACCCCCTTTCTAATGTACAAACACATTTCATTACAAAGAGGCGAACATGTATATGCGTGCCTGGAGCAGCTGTAAAACACATCCTCCATCTAACACGCTATCTACAAAATTTCGATTCTGTCTTTGCGGCTCAACCCTTCTTTGAAATCCTCCCCCAGGTGTTGATCCTCCTTCCTAATTTTTATCACCTGGCTTTGCAAAGCATGCCCTTCAACTTCCGCACAAGCCATTGAAATAATCAGGTTTATTTTCACTCTGTACTTGGAGCCCTCTTTCATCATTTTCTTGTAGGTATCGGGTTCGAAACTCGGGGAAGAGGCAGATGAGGCTACTTGGCTTCCCATAGGAATGACTATATTATATTACCTCCTATCTGTAAAACTATATTTCCCAATAAAGAGATGGAAACAAACTTGTCATGGACTTGGGCACTCTGCCTACAGCGTGGAGAGCATTAGCCAATCCGGAAAGTTCAAGAAACTCAGTCCACTTCCATTATATAAAACCCATTTGTAAACAAAAAAGAAAATCGTTATATAAATCAAAATAGTTAACCTAAGGTCCTTTTGTAACTAAAAAAATTGACATCAAACAAAAATTTTAATTGTGAATAACTCCCCTACCATTTGCAGTCAAAGGAATCAAACAAGGTGAACACTTGAAGGGTAAGGAAGTCGCTCATTGCCAATGACATTAATCACGACAGGCACACCACGCTCCAATTTTCTTCCTTTACTGTGATGTGTTTCAGTTACAATTGTTTGCTTGAGGTAAAGCACTACATTCTGTTTTTTGTTTTAAAATAAAGAATGCATTGTGCATCTCTGCAAAACTGCAACTACGAAATGATTTCTCTTATTACCAAGTCAATAATGGCCAATCTGATTTAAAGAATGTATAGTCCAAAAAGTAGATAAACATTGTAGCCTAAAAAAAAATCCAAAGTAGAAAATTAGATTGTTAGATATTATTATAGGAAATATCTAAAATCTATAAATATATAGGATAGTAAATATTTAGGACTGTAAAAAAATATCTAAAATCCGGCAACTTTATTGAAGCCACCGGAATTTGACACTTTCCAGTCAAGACATCTTCAAAGGTGGATGCCTACCGGCGAAAATAAAATGTCAATAATATTTTAAATTATATAAGTTTTCAATAATTATGATTCAAAAATATAGTTATTTTTTATTTAATAATTGTTCTATAATTTTGTTGAGAGGCATTTTATAATGGAAAAGAAGTGGAAGGATATGATGTCATATAAATAATTTGTTTTATTTTGAATATTAAATTCGACATTTATTTGATCATGAGAGAGTAATTTTAATCTTAAATTTGGTGTTCATAAGGATTTCACTTAAAGCTTTTTCCTTCCATTTTGAGAAGTCAATTGGAAAATAGTAATATTTTGGTCACATGGTAGAGTATGGGGACTATTTTTTCTTGATAATATTTTTTGGGACAAATAAAATAGTGCATCTATACTTATGTCATTTCTCAAATATAATAGAGTCGATAATCAAGGTGATATGAGGATCTCAGAGTTATCATAGCATTTTCAAAATGCAATTAAGAGACATCCAACTTGGATTAGTATATGAAAATTTTAAGATAAGAAAATATTGATATATCTCAACATATTT
This sequence comes from Taxus chinensis, assembly GCA_019776745.2. Taxonomy (NCBI): domain Eukaryota; kingdom Viridiplantae; phylum Streptophyta; class Pinopsida; order Cupressales; family Taxaceae; genus Taxus; species Taxus chinensis. The sequence goes on from CM034154.1 coordinate 3,641,384, forward strand.
CAAAAAGATATATTTAAGATATCTACACTAGTTTATAAAATAAGTTTAATTTTAATTTTAATATAAAATATTATGACATTTTTAGATGTTAATTTGTGTTAAAATTTTAGCTATTAATTTAAAAAGTTTTTTTTATCCCTTTTATCTATCAATTTGTATTAATTTTGTTTTGCATTAAATTGCATAATGTATTTTTTAGGCTCCACACTAAATATATGTATTTATTAGTTATATGTAATAAAAATAATAATGAAAATCACATATAATAGAATTTGAAGGTAGAAAGGAAGTTATTATATAATGATTATTCAAATTCAATTGCCTAGTTTCAAAGCAATCTACATTGACCCATATTTTAAGGGGAATGGTTTAGAAGAACCTATCGCTCACAAGGATAAATGGTCCATTTGGCGCTCATTGTATATAGGCAATGCTCATAAGGTTGAAGCACCGCTCATAAGGTTGAAGCACTGCAACTAGAAATCACTCATCCTAATACTACTCCCACTTAAGCATGTTTAACTAACATAAATATTGTTAGTTTTGCAACTATAATATTGTTCACATGAAATATATTTTGTTTTTCAAACATAATATTTTCAATTATTTTATGTATATAATGAGTTATATGAAGAAAAATATTAATAAGACATAATCAATATAAACTATTTTTATATAAAAATTTATAAAGAAATTGTTTATTTATTTTGTTTATATTCCATATTTAATAATTATTGATTGAAAATTTCTCTATTAATATGAAAAGTATATACATGGTTAATTGTACAAAAAAAGATGGATAGTATGACTACACATCCTTGAATGTCATATCCATCAAGATAGACCATCACATGGGTAGGGTAAGTCGCATAGAGTTCATATCAACAATGATATTTCAACCAAAAAGGAGCAATAAATAAAGAGCACAAAGAAATTAAGCAGTTGTCGCAAACTTGGTGGTTGACGGAGGAGGTGGAGGATTGTCGAGCTTGTTGCCCCACCCAGAAAAAATCAATATGCCCCTAGTCTAAGATGTCTTCCTAGCCATCATGAGCTTCATCCTTATCCTCCTATATAGGAAAAATACTTATACCAAGGTAAGGAAATTTACCAAAAGAGGTGATGCCTCAAGTGTCATTGATAAAACTACTAGTACTGTCACCACCAAGAAGGACTCTTGATAATTTTCATAATATTAATAACATATTTAATCATTTTAAACATCACATTATATATAAGTTTTGTTCATGTATTTATATCAGATTATTTTTAACCCAACATGTAATATATAAATTAAAAAATAAAAAACACACAATAGACCGGTCAAATTTAAACTTGAAATAAGAAGAGAAACTTAGGTATTGATATGAAATTAAGGTCTATATCTCTCTATGTTGTACTCTCCAATTAATAATCAACCGTCACTATAATGTTTTTAATTGATGTTCATCAATGCATTACATATAAAATTCAAATTAAAGCATAGGTTATTCCCATTATCTCGTCTAGTTATTAATCTTTCCTCGTGAACAAGATATTTGATTATTGCTTTTATAAAAGTATCCCACCTTTTATATTTATCTTCCCTTTAATAATGGAGCACGGTCATATAAATTATTTCTTTTATGTGGTGTACTTTTCATCTCATCTTAGAGAATAAGCCAATAGGAACTGGTCCATATCAAGATGACCAAGCTTATTTATGGAGAACCTTGGGTAGAATTACTTATGTATGAACTGCAATCATGGATTACACCTTTTTGTTTCAAAGTTGGATAAAGCTTAGCTCATTGTAGATGTGAAATTTGAAGAGAAGGTCGAATGATTTAGGCATGAATTGTAATTATGGGTGGTGTTAATTTTTTAATAAGATAGATAGAGTTGAGTTCAATTATGGTGTGAAATTTTTCAAATATATCTTATTAAATGTAGTTGTTTCAAATTAATCAATCAATCAAACGAAATATTGTTGACAAAAATTTGAGTACTTTGATTTTAAAAATATTTTTAAATGGTTTAATTATCTAGAATTGTAATTTTATATGTGTGTGATGTATTTGTTTACAATGAGTGGTTGGTTTAAATTTGACATAATTCAAAATTGTTATGATGGTTTTAAAAGTTTGAAACTCTCTTTCGTGCATCCCCATACAAACCACTATAGTTATCTAATGATTTTCTTATTCCACGTGTGGATCATCTATACAATGTTTACACATGTTATGACCCTCTATACAACCATAGCCACATTGTTTGTACCTTCATTTTGAATGGATATGCCCCTCTGCCCCTTTATGCATTTCATGTTTTTAATTGTTGGAAGTCGACATTGGTGCAAATCTCACCAATCTTTGAATTCAAATCTTGTATAAATAGAAAAGTGATTAGATTCATTTGATCATAAACAATAATCTTTGGCAAGCATAATTGTTGGTGTACTCGTGGAGCATTTTAATTGAGTTATTTTTGTTATGTGATTTCTATTTCACAAGTTGGCAAGGCTAGCTAGTACATGCTAACAACTAACCCTAATACATAAATCCCCAAACCAAACCCTTATCCATTTCAAATTGGAAAAAAAAAATCTAAAGGATGTAGTTCAATCAAAGCTCGTCTAGGGAGAAAGGTGACAAAAAGGTGAACAAATTTGGAGATTTTTGTCACACTTCAAAGACCTATCATGACCATACAAGCCTGACTAAGATTGTTCATACCGTCCTAGCAACATGCTCTATCTAGTTCTAGATTTCAATGCAATGGGTCAGACAACATTCAATTCACATTTTTAGGTTAATATCATAGTATCGAATTTAACAAAAATGCCTAAACAATATAATAGTCTTTTATCTCCCTCAATTCGCTTGAATGTTTGATTGAGCAATTTTTTATTCATAATAGTTTTGACCATAGATATGAATTGGTATTATAATCAGTCATGCAATAAACATCATACGACTACAACCAACCTAAATGCACCTCAAACAACTCCAACAACAACCTCAAACCCACATCATACGACTACAACCAACCTAAATGCACCTCAAACAACTCCAACAACAACCTCAAACCCACATCATATGGATACAATCGGCCTCAAATGCCCAACAAGAGTTAAAGTAGGGATGGGCATAACTAACCCACTTAACCACCCCATGAAAACCTCATCTGCTTTTAATTAAAAAAATTAACCATCCAATGTATACTTTAATTTACATGTTTTATTATTCTTACTTTGATATACCTATGTATTTATTTGGATACACTAACTAAAATATAAATATAATGTATGAGAAACTATAAAAACTTGAAAATAATTTGATACTATTAATCAAACTAGAAACATAAATATTATACACTTGTTCCATATCAAGCCTAAAAATGAGATAATGTTGACAAAAGTATCGAGCTAGAATAATAACTAAAAAGGAGATTATCAAAGTTAGTTGTTAAGGGTCTAAAGGAATATGATCAAGAAAATAGGTTGACTTGATTAGGTAATAAAAGAGATACTAAAAAATTGGACAATATTGCAAGTTCATTTGAAATGAAAAATAAGTATTGTTATCTTTGTTGTAGTATTGGCCTCCAATCCCACAAATTTTCCTCTTGTAAGGTGTTCTATCATGATATGTGCCCATTTATGCTATAACCAATTATAGAGTCCATGAGAGTCTATATTTTGGCTAGCATATTAATCTTAATGTGGGGTATAGTTCCCTATGTGTCATAAAGTTGGGTTTTTTTATCCTAGCCATCATCATGTTTTTGGACATGTAAATGGAGACGAGGGACCAAAAAGTGGCCAAAAATCCACTTTTTGGCTATTTTGAATATAACACGCTCATGTTATAGTTCGGTCATGTTATAACGCGACAGTGCTACGAAACGAGCGCATTATAATACACTCACATTATGGCTCAGAATTTCCAAACCATAATGTGCCCGTGTTTTAACATGTTCACATTATAACACAACCGCATTATAATGTGCTCACATTATAATGTGAACGCATTATGACTACCAAAAAAAGTATACCAGTCTTGGCCGAGACCTCTCATTTCATTTTTCTTAGCAAAAAAATGATTTTATATAAAAATGCAAGCAAGGAATAACATGAGTGGGTTTTTGGAGTTGAATTCTTGTTTGGTGAATGAATTGACCATGGAGGAGAGTCCAGAAAGTGAGTTCTAATTGAATTTAGGGTAATTTTAGTCATTAAACTTATTTTTCTTGTATTGTTCCTGATTTATTTATTTTTTTAGTTTTCAGTGGATCCAATCTCTTCACCTGAAACCCCTCCTTCACCCGTAGACCAAGGTGAACAAAACCTATTTGAAACACCTCCTTCAATTCCTAGACATCCTTCTAATACCCAAGAAAAAATTTTAGGGGAGATTTAGAATTACAAAGATTCAAATTGAGGTTTAACAAATACCCTAAAAAACACAATGCCACAAGTACCCATTACCAAAATCATGTGTCGTCTTTAGAGTCATTAATATATAATATTGATAATGTGATGGGTCAATTAAACACATAGGAGGATTAAAAACCAATTTTCACAATTTTTGTGTAGAGAAATTATCTTACAATGTGGTGAAGAAAAACAATCACCAAAGATAAGTTGTGTGCTTTATTCACTAACCCTAAAATTGATGCACCCTTACTATTGAGCTGCAAAAAATTCTTGATCCATTGGTGTAACCATAAGGGGGTCAAAAACAATTTTTGGGATAGATGGTAAATGGTTTTTGACCAACCACCTTGCAATAATTTTGAGGTACCAAAGTATTTCTTGAGGAAACTCTATTATGAGTTCATCCTCAATGAAATACCAAACTATTTTGATATTTGAGAGTTCTAAGGTAGAGGAAAAGGCTTTGCATGGATAGATTGGGGGCTCAATGTTTGTAATGAAAGAGAAGAGAAAATGTACACACAAACCATCTTCATTATATTTCATACAAAACATATTACATATTTATAGGTCAAGTTGCTCCTAGAAATAAGGAGTTAGCTTTAACTATTCAACAATATCCTATTCATGTGAGTTCGGTCAATAACTGAACAACTCACACTAAACTAATTTATCTCTTGTATAATTATAACAAATAATAAACCACGTGTATAATGTGAGTGCTAATGTGATATTCCTAACATTCCCCCCCTTACTACAAACATGGGGAAAGCCTGCCTTGTACTCACACTTGCTCATGATCTAGTGATTTTCACAAGATAATCACAAACCCTACTGATGATTTTACAAATGGTTGACCACAAATCGAAAATGGTGGTTTTACAAGTGGAGTACCACAAACCAAAAATATGATGATTTTGTAAATGGTTTACCAACAACCAAGAATGGTGGCTTTACAAGTGGTTTACCACAAACTAAAAAATGAAGGTTTTCAAGTGGTTTACCAATAACACATCATGATGTGCCAAGCACTATTATCAGCTCTCATCAATATCTCACTGCAGGGAATAACATAGGAAAATATACTTACACATTACAAACTAAAAAGTGGAAATGGAATATTGAACCATGTTCCCCCCCTTAATATGAAATTTCCACTTATTCAAACAGGAACACTGCAAAATAAAGCATACTAAAACAGGAACACTGAACACAATAGAAAGCACACCACAAAAATTGAAAGAAAATACTCGCACCAAAAAAATGTCACCACAGTAAAATGTGGCCCCATCGTTGGCGAGTGACGAGAGGTCGTTGATCAACCTCCAACCTTCGTTTGCCTTCATCCTCTGGTTGATGTGTTGCTAAATCATCTAGATTTGAACATGGATCTCAACTGCAACTCAGACATCGGTTACGCCGAAAATGCGTCCACGAGGGAATTTTTTTTTTACTTTTGACATCGTGAATTTTACAAAGACACTTTTTTAACATTGATAAGACAATAGAAATGACCATAATAACTTGACAAATGATGACGACTTACAATTAACATTAAACAAAATTAATGAAAAATATTTTCTTGTTGACACACAACAACTTTTAACTCTTAAATGATAATACAACAAAAAAGACACTAGATAAAGATCATAAAATGAACGTGCATACCCTTAACACTCAAAACTACACACCAAAACCGATGTATTGACACTTTTGATTTTAAAACCTAAATATGAGACTCAACAAAAGCTATAATATCTAAGGCCATTTTAATATTTCAAATTAACACAATATAGACTTAACATAACTATGTTGTATTGTTAAATAATACAACCTAGAAACAAATTATTCAAATAACACTATATGCCTAATACTAAAGAAACACCCTATATCATAATTTAGAAACTAAATATGCCTTTAGTCACGGGAATCCGAGCAGGGAACTTCTTAGATGCTGAGCACGATGAGTTTATTTGACCTCTGTATGACTGCATATTAAAATAATTTACAACACTGCCACGCCAAGATACAGTTCACATCTGCAACAGTCACCAAAACTACGAAGGATCACAGAGATAAAATGGAAAAATAAATATAGAACAACCACGTGAATTCTATCTTGTCAGTCCCGAAGTAATGTAGATGCAAATAATAAGTGTGTTTCAATGCCATGTATGAAATGTTATTGTGATTTATGCGATCTGCACATAGATTCCAATATCACTAGATCAAGATGCATATGATGGGGCAATAGATGATATGGACTCCCCTTAAAAGTAGCCAAAACGTTCATCGGAAACCTTGTTTACCTCCCACGATTGTACACAGCTTTGATACCAGATGAAAGAGAAGAGCATATGTACACAAACAATCTTCGTTATATTTCTTACGAAACATATAACATATTTAAAGGTCAAGCTGCTCCTGGAAATGTTTGTTCAACAACTGAACAACTCAAACAAAACTAATTTATCTCTCTTATATTTATATCAACTAATAAACCACCCATATAATGTGAGCGCTAATATGATATTCTTAACACGTAAAACTGACAACTTAGACCTCTTGCGCGTTCATCTATTCATCATGTTTCGGTCCCTTCAGTTGTGAAGTAGACCATGGAGGTTGAGACACTTGATTCTATTAGTTTTGCGACGCATTCATTGTTTTAGCATGGCACCTATCAAAAAGAAACTTACAAAGAAACCTAGGAAATTATTAACTATTTATAATTACAAACACATAAACATGTGTCAACAACCCTCAATGACAAATATTGGTTGGAATCATTACCACAAAGTCTACCTCAAGTTTTGTTGGTTTTCAGTGTAGCTTACAAATGAATCTAATAGATATTATCCTCTATGCATCTTCTTTCTTATCTATGAGTATCATGATTCACTTCAATCATAACAAGGAGTTGTGGATTAAGTTTCTTTGGTGTGGGGATAAAATTCAAAAAAGAATGAAAAAATATGAACCAATCTCAATTGATTTTATAAGTGTATGTATTCAAATGATAATTTTCTAAAATTATCCTTAAAATAATAAAATATTATCCTTTATTAGATTTTATAAATCCTTTGAAATAATTCTTTTCTATTGAATATACATATCATTCTTTCACATGCACCATGAAAACTTGTCATCATAATCTTATTATACTTTAACACTAGCTATATTTCCTTATGATGCCTTTTTGAAGGAAAAGCTATTGGATATATTTCTTTTATGTTAGATAAAACATATAAGGAAAAATTGAAGTTTTGAAAATATATTTTGGGTTTAGTCAATTAATATCTTAAATGAAATGTCATTATACCGACAAGAAACATGATTATAATGAATGTGTCTAGCGTCCTTTCACAAGCACCTATGGATGCTTTTGCTAGTATTTATTTTTAAAAATAAAAAGAAGGTAAAATGTTAAAAGTATAAATATATCATACTATATGACTTAAAAGGAGAAATGGAAAACGAGCCCACTTGAATACTGAAAAGACAAAAAACAATTAAAATTCTCCTCACCCACATTCAGCATAGAAATCAAAGCATTTTTTGGGATTAGTATTCTTAATCAAAAGATAGCATAAATAATAATCTAACTGTTTATTATTTGCTAGCTATTTAGTGTGAGAAAGTCTTTAAATTGGTCAGAAATTTCTCTCCTTCCGAAAAAAATTGCCGAAACAAAATATTTTACATTCTTTTTTGCCAATGAACAAGGAAAATTTGGATTTGAGTGGGCCTCCCCACACCTTAGGAATGGATAAATGCAACCACGGTGATAATTTCATAGAAACCAATTGATTTTTTGTACTAAGATGGCATTGGATTCGGAGTTGAATTGTGACGGAGACTTCTCCCAAGGCGAGATAGAATTGTTTGTTTTCTCCGGAAACTCACGAAGGCTTCTTTCATTATAGGCTCCATCGATCTTCCTCTAACCTGTGGGGGAAAGGGGCCCCCCAGAACCCTTTACCTATTTTTAAACTCCCTTCTCCCTCAAGGTCTCTGGAAGCTTTGTGGAGCAACATATTTTACCTTCCTAATATAACCTACTAATTCCAAAAACCCATCTCAAATTTCTCTTCATATTAATTGTTGCGAATAATAATATGTGTGTGTTATATATTTTACCTTGAATCATTTTTAAGTTGGCATAGTTGGTGATATAAGCCAGATGTTGTCATGTTCTATCTTAGCTAGTGTAAATTTGTATGTTTATGGTGAAACTAAAATTCATAGTTATGTAAATCATTGATTGTCATGCATAAAATGCAATCAAATTCCTTAATGGATTCCACTTTAATGTGGGAGGATTTTTTTTAAAGGGGGGCGACCTAAATATAAATGTAGTGCATTAAAGCTACTTCAATAATATTTAGTAAAATGCCCTTGAAAATGTATATTCTGGTCAATTCATGATATAATGTTAATTAAAAATTTGTCATTATCCATTGTCTAATGTATTGACTTTGAACTTGAATGTGATAATCAAATCGATGTTGTTTATATTTTTTCTCTGCTTTCATGGTTTTTAAAAATAAATATCATGTTGCAATTCTCAAACTAGTGATGGATGAAATCTTCTACTGGTGGAAAAGTTAGGGAAAATATTTTGAAGCCCCTTTTAATGTGTTGTCAAATTCTTAGACTAAATATTCAGTTGTCACATATCTTTGCTAAATGTTACCAAATTCATTCCCTGTAGCTCAATTTGCTAAGTATTTGGGCTTTCCTTAGGCCCACTATTGACATAAATCTACCTTACTCCTGGGTTGTTATAGTGGTTGTCTAAGTACTAGTGTTTTATAGTATTTGTTGAAGATACACATTTCCAGGCTTTAATAATAATCATACAATACCAGTTCCATCCATTTCCCATCTTAATCTCACTACACCATTTTGGTTGGTGTAGAAACAAAATCATGCACTTGGGTACATTTCTAGGTCCTAAAAGCATACTTGCATTCATATAATTCCTAAGCAAGAAAACTAGTAATTGACAGCTATCTTTGGCCATTTTGTTTTGTTTCTCGTCTTCTTTCTAGTATTTTACACCCTACAACCCGGACGATATTTCACTTGCTTATCTTTTATGGCTTCAGACACCAGCGCCCAAACACCCTCGTCCCCTTTGGGCGCCCCTGACCTCTTTCCACCTTACTCATTATTTTTGGGCGTCTTTTATCTTTTAGGCATCTTATTTTCTTATGGGTTGGCCTTCTAGTTTTCAATTACAAAATTCAACCAAGGGAATCATATAAATACAAAGCTATGTGACCAAAATAAAAGACCAAGCTCTAAACATTTATTATCATCACATAAGCTTGCATCCAAAGGCATCTAAGATCATCAAAGGCATCCATCTAGCATCCATACAAAGGAAAAGGGATTGTTTTTTATGTATACACTACATAGGAAGGGGAAGTTCATTTTTCCATGTACACATCTATTTACATTGCCACATCTAGCTACTGCCCGATATCGAGTGCACTTACGCAAGGACATCCTATGACACGATTCTTTCACGCACACATAAGAACTTCATGGAGTCTGAGATATAATGTAGCGCTCGTCATAAGTTCACTCAGTTAGGTGACTGTCAGGGTCATTTCAACTCCCCATATTGCATCTTTCTTTTTTTGGATTTGATGCGGTATTATGGGTTTTACAGGCGAATCTTTCTTTTGCATGTTATAGGTACATTCGGTGATCACGGTGCAACATACAAGTGACCAATAGCGACTACCAGTGACACTTGTGCGACACCAAAAAAATCAGGTTCCAACCACTTTCGTAGTCACAAGTTCCCAGAAGCATACTCTAGCACCCAAGTCCCCCTAACCCAGTCTAGGTGCCCTAGTCTAGCCTCATCTGACAGCACCAAAATTTACAGTGCTTAATAACTACACATTTTACCTCTTGTTCAACAATTTTCCCACCCTGAATCGGCCCTGGATCAAGTGTAAATCAACTAAGTCCTTTCCTCCCTCTCTTGCACTTTGGATTTCATATTTTATTAGCTTATTGTTTGTGTCGTAGTGTATCTAGCACTTATATTTCATTGTTTTCTATCAGTTACTCTGCAATCAGGGTTTAACATAAAAACTATTTTTGTTAAATCATTTGGTGAACCTGCATTCGAATACTCTAGGATCCTCTCACCATGGATATTTCAATTCAAGCCTTCTTCCAAGCTAATTAGGATTGTAAGGCTAGAATCAACAATCTCATGGATAATACTTACATTTCTTCCAATACTCCTCCAGACCATGTCTATCAGTTGTTTATAGCTGCATTTCCTAAACAACTCACTTTCCCATTTGCTATAGCTATTGAGTTTTTTGTTTATGACAATTATCCTCCTCTTTATATTTAGGCTCACATCTTTAACATAGGCATTAGACGAATACTAGTTGATAATGGATCCAAGATCAACCTTTTTAGTCTCACATTTATTCAATAGATGGGCCTTTCCTCAGCTCATGTCAGTCCAACATCCATTTCTATTTGTAGCTATGATTCTTATGCACGCTCGTGCATGGGCACTATCACCTTACCCCTCACAATTGGGCCTAAAATTGTTCCTATCGTATTCTTTGTTCTCGATGCCACGCTTCAGTTCAACTTCTTACTTGGTAGGCCATGATTTCATGTTATGCAGGAAGTACATTCTATAGTTCATCGATGCATTAAATTCCTACATGAGGGTTATGCATATACTATTGTTATTAATCATAGCCCATTCAAATATTGTCACCTTGACCCACTCATTTCACTTCTTACTCCACTTCTATATCATAATGTTGGTCATCCCTATAACCCTCCTACGCATCTCACATGTGATTATCAACTCACGAAACCTCTTGCTCGTACCACTAACATGCTTCTTCTCCAAGGATTTATTTGTGCATTAGACATAGTGCCATCTGCTTCGTCACCCCAGCATCCCTCTATGTTGGCATCTCCTTCTTTCACATGCACTCTTTTCTTATATCCCATTTGATCCCACTTTTTCTAACACTCTTTGCACACATAATGACTTATCCCGGCTTGGATTCACACTTGATGATCTCCGTCACCACCTCATTCTCCTTGTCTTTATCAGGGATGTTTCTTTGTTACTTTTGTTTATGGCCTCTGAGTCTTCCATTTATCAGTATTCCTTGCACGTACTCCACGTTCCTCTCCACTTACACTTGGGCAGTATTGGATTTACTATATTGGTGGCACTTTGGATCATGATCACACTAGTATCACATTTCCCATGCCTTTGGGCCGCATTTCTATTTGCAATAATTCATTTCTCGGCTACAATCAAAATATCACATGCTAGTATGCACACGATTTTCCCCTACCACCTTTCACTAATGAAGAATATGCTATGGGCATGTAAAATTTACGTTGAAATGGATCTTTATATGATCAACCCCACACTATTTCTTACCAAGTATTTGATCCGGGTTTAATTATCAAAGATCTTGACAATGAAGATCTTCTATATGATGTTACTTGATTCGTATACACATCACACACTTGGGGGGAATCCTGTTTATTCTCCTCCCTCCTAGCATCATCAAGTGTTTATAATTTCTACTCATACGCTCTATACTTCATACTTTGTATTTCTAAACATCACTACACAACCTCATACACATTTTGTATCATCACTTCCCTATGATGAACTCTTGTGATAAGGTTCACACTTGACTATTAAGGGCACACTACATCCATGAACCTCGCACACTACGCATATCAAGCTCTGCACTTCATGATACATATTTCTAGCATTCAATTCTCACACATCATACTGCCCTATGATGCACTTTAGTTACATGGTTCATACTTGATTGGTGATGGTCTAAATCTGAAATGAACCTCGCCACATTTTCTCTTTATGCTCTACACTTCATGATCTATCTTTCTAGTACACATTATCAAACCATTTCTCGATAACGCACTCTTGTTCTATGGTTCATTCTTGATTATTGAGGGGTCTTTTATAAATGATCCTCATCTCATACTCATACGCATCCATTAGGGGGCATGTTGCTCCTATCACATTCACATTATATACCACTCCATCTCACTCATACACAACCTTTGCTAAATGTTACCAAAGTCATTTTGCATCTTTCTTTTTTTGGATTTGATGTGGTATTATGGGTTTTACAGGTGAATCTTTCTTTTGCAGGTTATAGGTACATTCAGTGATCAAGGTGCAACATACAAGTGACCAATAGCGACTACCAGTGACACTTGTGCGACACCAAAAAAATCAGGTTCCAACCACTTTCGTAGTCATAGGTTCCCAGAAGCATACTCTAGCACCCAAGTCCCCCTAACCCAGTCTAGGTGCCCTAGTCTAGCCTCATCTGACAGCACCAGAATTTACAGTGCTTAATAACTACACATTTTACCTCTTGTTCAACAATTTTCCCACCCTGAATCGGCCCTGGATCAAGTGTAAATCAACTAAGTCCTTTCCTCCCTCTCTTGCACTTTGGATTTCATATTTTATTAGCTTATTGTTTGTGTCGTAGTGTATCTAGCACTTATATTTCATTTTTTTCTAGCAGTTACTCTACAATTAGGGTTTAACATAAAACTATTTTTGTTAAATCATTTGGTGAACCTGCATTCGAATACTCTAGGATCCTCTCACCATGGATATTTCAATTCAATCCTTCTTCCAAGCTAATCATGATTGTAAGGCTAGAATCAACACTCTCATGGATAATACTTACATTTCTTCCAATACTCCTCCAGACCATGTCTATCAATTGTTTATAGTTGCATTTCCTAAACAACTCACTTTCCCATTTGTTATAGCTACTTATCTTTCTATTTATGAAAACAATCCTCCTCTTTATATTGAGGCACACATCTTTAACATAGGTATTAGATGAGTACTAGTTGATAATGGATCCAATCTCAACCTTTTTAGTCTCACATTTATTCAATAGATGGGCCTTTCCTCAGCTCATTTCAGTCCAACATCCATTTCTATCTATACCTTTGATTCTTATGCACGCTCATGCATGGGCACTATCACCTTACCTCTCACAACTGGGCCTTAAATTATTCCTATTGTATTCTTTTTTCTCGATGTCATGCTTTAGTTCAACTTCTTACTTGGTAGACCATGACTTCATGTTATGCAGGAAGTACCTTCTACAGTTCATCAACGCATTAAATTCCTACATAAAGGTTATGCATATACTATTGTTACTGATCGCAACCCATTCAAATATTGTCAACTCAGCCCACTCATTACACTTCCTACTCCACTTCTATATCATAATGTTGGTCATCCCTATAACCCTCCTACGCATCTCATGGGTGATTACCAACTCACGAAACCTCTTGCTCCTACCACTAACATGATTCTTCTCTAAGGATCTATTTTTGCATTAGACATCATGTCATCTACTTCGTCTCCCTAACATCCCTCTGTGTCAGTATCTCCTCCTTTCACATGCACTCTTTTCGTCCATGACTCTTATTGGCCTCATATCCCATTCAATCCCACTTACTCTGACACTATTTTTACACATAATGGCTTATCCCGACTTGGATTCACACTTGATGATCTCCGTCACCACTTCATTCTCCTCACCTTTATCAGGGATGTTTCTTTGTTACTTCTATTTATGGCCTCTGATTCTTCCATTTATCAATATTCCTTGGACGTACTCCTTGTTCATCTCCACTTACACTTGGGCAGTATTGGCTTTACTATATTGGTGGAACTTTGGATCCTAATCACACTAGTATCACATTTCCCATGACTTTGGGCCACATTTCTATTTGTAATAATTCATTTCTTGGCTACAATCAAAATATCACATGTTGGTATGCACACGATTGTTTGCAACCACCTTTCACTGATGAAGAATATGCTATGGGGCATGTAAAATTTACGTCGCAATGGCTCTTTATATGATCAACCCCACACTATTTCTTACCAATTCTTTGATCCATGTTCAATTATATATGATATTGACACTGAAGATCTTCTAGACGATGTTACTTGATTCGTATACACATCACACACTCGGGGGTAATCTTGTTTATTCTCCCCCCTCTTAGCATCATCAAGTGTTTATAATTTATACTCATATGCTCTATGCTTCATACTTCGTATTTCTAAACATCACAACACAACCTTATACACATTTTGTATTGTCACTTCCCTATGATTCACTCTTGTGATAAGGTTCACACTTGACTGTTGAGGGCACACTACATCCATGAACCTCACACACTACACATATCACGCTCTGCGCTTCATGATACATCTTTCTAGCATTCAATTCTCACACATCATACTACCCTATGACACACTCTAGTTACACAGTTCATACTCGATTGCTAAGGGTCTAAATCTGAAATGAACCTCACCACATTAGCTCTTTATGCTCTACGCTTCATTATCTATCTTTCTGGCACACATTATCAAACTATTTCTTGATAACGCACTCTTGTTATATGGTTCATTCTTGATTATTGAGGGGTATTTTATAAATGAACCTTGTCTCATACACATACACATCCATTGGGGGGCATGTTGCTCCTATCACATTCACATTGCATACCACTCCATCTCACTCATACACAACAAACTGCATATCTTGGTTGCACTTATTCTTGCTTGTTTATACTTACATGTACACTTTGTTTCCCATTCTATAAAAATACTTAGTATGTCAATATATTTTCGATATACACATGGGCTTTCACTTGGTATTTAGTTATGAATGTAGAATTCTTACAAATACTTACACGCAACAATGATGCTTGGAAATGTACCTCTTACCAATCCCACCAAGGATCTTATGGGCATCTAAATTTATACTCTTATATATCACAGGTGTTATTTTTCCATTATTTACTAGGTTCTTTTCTTACTACCACACTACTCTCCATTGATCTATACATGTTTTGACATATTCTTTATCTTTCTAACATGCTAACCGGTGTTTCATGTGCAACATTTTCTTTGCATGAACTATTTGTCAGTACATTTTTTTGACACTTTGTTTGACACTATTTTCCATTGCCTTCTCCTTGTATGTTATTGTTTACGAGATATGCCCTTTCTCTTGTATGCACATTGTATGCTTTTGGCCGCTTTGGCCTTGATTGTCTTGTGACATTGTGAGTGATGTCCCATGTTTGAAACCCCTTTTTCACGGTATATTTTGTATGCATCTTTGTTTGTTACATTATTTCTCTATGACATGTTTGCTAATTTTTTCTACTAACGTATGTATCTAGCCAATTTTGTTTTCATGTGCCTTGGTTTCTACCATGCACATCTCCTCCCCTTGTAGGGATATAGTTTCATATCAGCATCAGGTCCTCTCTTTGGGATGCATTCTCCTAGTGACGTCGCATGCACCCCAAACAAGGGGGAATACATTGGGTGAATCAGTCACCCCATACAGTAGCTCAGAGCTACAGTTCAGATACGCACAGTACATAATCAACACAGGCTATAGTTTTAGAAATGGCCCAAAATCTAACTTGGGTCCTTAGTTCAGCATAGACTCCAGCGCCCAAATACAAACACTAGCGTCTAAGCGCTCTTGACCTCTCTTTGGGGCCTATGTCCTGGGGGTAGATATAACTACTTTCTCATATCAACTCAGTTTACACCAATTCACAGATCAATTTTCACATTACAGGAACAGTCCTCCAACAAGCACAATGCATTCTTTCTCCATTTCTACAGAGAACAAATATGGAACTAATACGGTACAACTTAGAACAACATGGATCACACCATCTACAATGGTGTATAATTTGGGAAGCAGTCATGGAAGGAGAGTAACACTAGACCTCTCTCCCCAACACTCTTCTTTCATGGCATGAGATAGCACTGAAAACTCGCACTTGGTCTGAGAACATCCAAAAAACTTGTTCTTGGTGCGAGATCACCCAAAAAAATCACTCTTGGCATGATATCACCCAAAAAACTCACTCTACACAGCATTTTTAGGACATATTTCTATCCTTAAACACTCATGATCATCAAGTGCACAATTTTTGTTTACTACTTTTACACACATTTACGTACTTTTACAGAGTTTTCATAATACATAACTTTGATTACTCTTTCACTCTTATTTTACAAGTATGTTCTTAATACGCGATAAGAAGTAGGCATACATCAAGCATAACAATAGGTACAACATAATACACTTCACCCCTAGGATCACTTCCTCTTTCTTATTTTCCACACTTCATGCTTTCACTTATTTTTTTGACACATTATAGCCATCACACTCCGCATGGTTATTAGGTATGCATCTCTTATCTACTTTATGTTATCAAGTATCACTCAACAACAGAAAAGTGGGGGCAAATGTAGACACGAAATCATACACTTGGGTACATTTCTAGGTCCTAAAATCATACTTGCATTCATATGATTCCTAAGTGATAAAACTAGTAATTGACAACTATCTTTGGCCACTTTGCTTTTTTTCTTGTCTTCTTTCTAGTCTTTTACACCATGTTGGAGCTCAATCCAATTCCTTGGATTGATCTGGTCTTTTCGATGATTCCCTATGTATTTAATTATTTTTGTGTGTTTCATATTGTTCCACATGCCTTAAAGATTAGTTTGAGTCAAGGAGACGCATCATTTTGTAATATATTTCATGCCTTAGCCAAGAAAATGAGAAGATTCAGCAAAAATGTTGAGGTATTGGTTTAATTGTCAAGTTATTCAAAGAAAAATCTTTAGAAAAACGGGTGATGGGGACTATGTTTACATCTTTCATAAAAACCTACAAATCAACACCAAAATGATCCAAACTAATCCCAAAATCTGAAGCTCTGAAGGTCCAAAAGCATGCAACCCGATCAAAAAGGAAATGACTACAGGAATGGTTTAAAAACTCAGTTAGAATGGACTTAGCCATTTTAACAAAGACTGGAACGTTCAAACGCCCTTCAATTTTCATTACCTGAAATCAATGGCCGTTGGCATTTGAAAACTCACAGGAGGCTCACAACCAGGTTATTTATAAAATCTTGTGTGATGTTCATTCGGTCATTAAATTCAATTCTAAGTACCTGACAGGAGCTACGTGGTGACAGATCAATGGTTCAAGCAGTGAGACATGTCACCATTCTGGCACTTCTCAACATGATGGGCCTTGGCAGACATCAAACCCCTGAAATGAGCCAAATTTTAAATATTTTCAAGTCCACAACAAGGTAGGTTGGGTCAAGGTTGCTCAACAAGGATGAGTGGAAAAATAGAGACCAAAACATGACAAAGATCCAATGGTTGTCAAAGGGCACACATCACCATTTTGGTGTAGGGTGACCAAATGAACCCTGACGGACCTCAAGTTCGTGGAATTGATAGTGTTGAATAATATTTTAGGTCTAGAAGTGGGAAAGTGCAGTCAAATAGTCAAGAAAGTAACACGTAAGTAAAGCCCGACCTCACAACCAACCAAAGACCAATACATGGTGAGCGAAAAGTAAAGCACATGTAGGCAGAGTCAATCTCCAAGGCTAATCAGAGGATGCCATGTGTCAAGCTCTTGTTCATCCCGACATGTAAAACTTCAGAATAACATATCTTTCGATCTAGAGCTCCAAATCTTACAAAATTTATATCGTTGGAAAGGTCTCTTCAAACCCTTTACTTTAACATCATCAGATTCAAGAATTGATGATATTTGGTGGGAGAAAAGGTAGAAAAAATATTTTACATTTAAGTTGTAGTCCCAGTGTTGGGTACCACCTGAATTGATGAAGTATGGTGTCTTTCTCTTCTCTAAACATGCAAGATAGAAGGAATTAATGATTTCATAGGAAGCTCGTGCTCCTTTGTAGAATTTTATTACTTATTGTTGGTGGTTGTAGAAGGAGATCAATTTTTTCTTCTCTCTCTCTAATCTATTATATATTGTAAAGCCTTTCATTTTTCCTGAAGAGGTGGATTGGGGGTAGTTTTAGATTTTTTTGACTAAGTTTAGTTTTTCTGTTTCAATTTCTAGTTTCTTTGCAAGACCATCTGTGTCTAGTTCTGTGAGAAGGAGATAAGTTGGTTGCGTTCTATAGCCATTAGTAGTTTTTTAGGGAATTTGTTTATGTCCCCTTGCCAAAAATTACATGAATAAATTATGACTTTTTTGATCAAGCTATACTTTCCTGTTTCTTATGTTTTGAATGAATGAATGAGGCAATATAGTTTTGTTACTATCTTACATTAGCTTTACATTTTCAAGTACACAAGGGTCTTTCTTAGTTGTTGCATTCTTCTTGACACTGTGGGAATTGCAGAATAGTGTGTATTTTGCAGTGGTTCAACTCAGTTGTAAAATCCTAAAGGCAACATATCTTTTGAATATATTTTTTTATCCCTTAAGGGTCTTTTGGGTGTATAAGACAAATACAACAAGTGCTTTATCTCAACTCTAACTCCATGATTTTTATTTAGGATTGTGAAGACTGTAGATGACTTTTGTGCACATTGAGTATCAATGAATGCAAATGTTATTTCACAGATCATGTTAAATTGATTGTTCTTTTATAAGCATCATAGTTAAGGATGGATTCATTCCATGCGAACACTAATAAGAACCAAGGTCATAAAAGAAACTTCCCTCCCCCCTTCAAATCCTAATTAAAAACAACCATTTATCATTATACCTACTAAACATATCATACCTATAAACCATATATATGTTTATCCTCCAAAGTTGAGCTTAAAATTTATCCATTACCAGTAAATTTTGCCAAAAATCCCACCAATTTTGTAATCCAATATCATTTAAAATAACCTTGGCCAAACAATGTTATGCAAATGTAATATTTGAAGTTGTTTATTATCTTCCTTTAGATCTATGTTTGATTGTCAAGTGCTTATAATAAATCAAGTGATAACTTTTTTGAGATAATTATTGTATCTATGGTTGCACTTGCTTCAAATTGATTTACACCAACCATAAAGGAAACCAAGCCTTGAGAGATTTTCCTTTATTCATATCCCCTAACTAGGTCCTCTCACCTTGGTTCAGGCAGAGCCAAAAGTAGCAGGGTAAAGCCATCCCCTTTGTGAAGGTGCCTCCTGATCACATCCTTGATTTGAGTCATTGAGTTGAGTGTTGAACAAACACCAACTATCAACGATAAAGAAATTTTCATTGTTCATAACTCTCTCAAAGCCAACCCACTCAGGTTAGCTGCTCATCTCCTAAGGGTGCTATTTTGGGAGCCAACACCAAATTGGCATCCATTGTCAGGGATCATCTACAAACATTCTACATGTTTAGAGTTTCTATCTATTTCTAGAATTTTCTATTCTAGTGGTGACTCCATAAAGAAAATTTGGGACAGACTGGTTTCATCCCATTGTAACTATTGGTATGATTTCTATTTTTGCACACTTGAAGGATTACAGTCTTCTTTCAAGTCTGATTCAACAAAGAAGTTGCTTCCTGAGTTAGATTTTGTTTGGAAAATAAAGCATATATGGAAGCTTGTAACTGATCAAAGTTCAAAGAGTAGTTGCAGTCAAGATAATAAGCTTGATATTCCACTGGTTGAGGATTGCTCTAGTGCATCTGACATTTTTGAAGCATCTAGTAAGCCTAATCCTATCCTTTCATTTATCAAGGATAACCAGCAATTTGATCTAGAATATGTTCCTTCCTCAAGCTTTCATCATAATTTTCAAGAACCATTTGAACAACAAGCTCCTATTCAACATTGGCTACAACATCCTCTACCTTCAGTTCCTATGAAGAATAACATGGTTGACCCCCCTCCTAGAGAACCTTTCAGAATTAACACATATAAACCTATTAATTTTGATGACATGGAAGGTTATCCAAATGAGGTCCCTAATGAGATTAGAATGAGATTGCCCAAGTTTCAAGGAAATAATGCTATCAGTGGTGATCATCATTTAAAGCTATTTCAGAATCTAATGGAGGACTATGAGGTTGAGTTTGAAGATGTATGTGTAAAGTTGTTTGTACACACTCTAGAAGAAGATGCTCGTGATTGGTTCAAAGCCTTGCCTGATGGATCAATTGATTCATGGTAGGAGATGCAAAATGCATTCAGAGTTTCATATGGTGATAGAACTGATCCAAAGTTTCTATTGTCTGAGTTTGAGAACATTAAGAAGAATCCCAATGAGTGTGCCCAAGACTTCAATACAAGATTCAATAAAACCTTGACAAGATTGCCTAAAAGTATAAGACCTAGTGATGAATCTTGTCTTATTAAGTATTCAGATGCATTTGATAAGAAAACAACATACTACTTAAGAGATAAAAATCCTAGAACTCTGAGACAAGATTTTATCATGGCTATCTAGATTGAAAATAATATTAAAGATGCTAGAAAGCCACCAAAGAGGGAGGGTGTGAAGTTGGTTAACCCAGAAAAGCTTCAGGCTAGCAAGACAGTTGACCTTGAAGAAGTTGTCAAAACTTTGGCAGGGGCTGTTAAAGAAATTTCTTATAAATTAGCAAGAGATGAAAAGGGATTATCTCCAAATCCTCAGAATCAACATCAAAACACTTGGACATAATAGATTTAGCAATCAAGCTAGAGGAGAGCATTGGGCTGAAGATAGAGGAAAATGACCTATGGGTCACAATAACAAGCAACAAAATTATAGAGATAACAAAGCAATCCCTGACCCTTTAGTGGGAAGAGTAGATGTTATTGAAGAAGAACATGCCATTGATTGGTGTGACAAATGCTTGTTGCCCCATGTGCCTTGTAATCCACCTGCAGATGATGAAAATGATGAAGCTGATTTTAGTGATGTATGCATGCTGGAATTTCAATCAGAATGTGAGCAAAGTGTATCTTCTACTGACCTCCTCTATGTCTGAACTGTACCTGATTTCTGGACTTGTGTTGAAAATATTAAGTCTCTACCTGTTGAAATAAATGTTGAGGCTGATATGGCCCAAGATTTTGAATTGCCTAATAATGATTTTGAGTATTTAAGAGCTTTGATGATCAAGAAGTATGATGGTGATGTTCCTTCTAGTGAGGATAGAAAATTATTAATCAATGTTGCAGTTGCTCAAGAAAAAGAATACAATCTTAGAAATAGACAAATTAAAGGACCAACTCCTACAACTAAAGCTCAAATGCCTATTCTTTCTAACATCCCCAAAGTTGTTCCTCAGAAAAATGTGTTGAATAGAACTCCTATAATTCATCCTGAACCAAGAAGTTCTGCCCCAAACCCCACTAAAAAGAACCTTTTTCCATCTGACAAAACTATAACAGTGCCTTCCAATGCTCCTCTTCCCAAGTATAATGTATGTGATATGGCTCAAATTTTAAGTCAAATAAAGATTACAGTTCCCATTGTAGAACTATTAAGGATCCCTGAGCATAAAAAGTGGGCCTTTGAGTATTTGGGCTTTAAAGAAGATGAGATTGTTACAAATAAATATCCTGATAATGAGAAATCATCCCCCACCATTGCTGAAGCTGAGGTACAAGAAACTGAAGAAGATATGGAAACTCCTTCTGAGGTATATTTGGGAACTTCTTTAGTAGAAACACAATTGGATGTTGACCCCTTTTTCACATCACTTATTATAAATGGGTGGATTTTACACAATTGCATGTTTGATTCTGGAGCTTCATGTAACATCATGCCTCTTGTAGTCATGAATGAGTTAAATCTCAAGATAATTGCTGCTTTTGGGAAATGTTATGTTATGGATTCTAGAGAAGTACCTGTGGTGGGATATGTGAAAGGATTGATTGTATAATTGACAACACATCTAGGGAAGTACTTGACTATGAACGTTGTCATTGTTGACTACCTTGCCAAATGGGGGATGTTGTTGTCAAGAAAGTGGGAAGCTAGTGTGGGAGGCAGTGTCCAAATGGACATATGCTTCCATACCATTGGAAGGAAAATTGGTCAAGTTATACAAAGAAGATAAGATGTTACACCTCATTAAAGATCCTAATAATGCTTCTTATGAAGTGCTTTTTACTGATGTAGACATGGATAATTTTATAGGCAATGTTGATTTTGAAGACCATTGTATGGATGAAAATGCTCAGTTTGAATACCTTGCAGTCCCTTGGACCATGACCTTTGATGGAGCTTTCTCAAGTAGTGGTAATGGTGCAGGAGTGGTGTTGAGTTCTCCAAACAATGAGTCTTTCAATTTTTATTTTAAATTGAATTTTGAATGCACCAATAATGTGGCTGAGTATGAAGCACTATTGCTAGGATTAAGAATTTCTTGGAGACATGGAATAAAAGACCTCATAGTTAAAGGGGATTTTGAGTTAGTGATTAAGAAAATCAGAAAATTATATGTAGCAAAAAATCAGAGATTGAAACAATACAAAAATGCAGTATGGGATCTCATTGAATGTTTTGATTCATTTAATATTGAATATCATGAAAGAAATCAAAATGTAGAAGTTGATAGACTAACAGTCTTGGGTTTACAGTATGAAAACCAAGATTCATCCCCTTATTGCAGGTTTGAAGTAGAAATACTGGTTCTACCCTCTATACCCTATAATATACAATACTGGTAAGTATTTGATAATGATTCACACATCAACAGATTCATGAATTTCCAAGATGGTTTCACTAACTAGATCATTGACTTGGAACCTATGGTAGAGGTGTGTGAGGGAAAAGAGACTCTCTTTGGTAAAGAAGTAATTTAGTTAAAAACTAATGTAATCCCAAAAGGATTAGTTAGTTTAGAATATGCATTTGATAGTAATGACAGAGTAATTTTTAAATCTACTACTTTTCCAAGAGATGTTGTGGAGTGTAATTTAGGTTTAGGAAAAAATCCTAGAAATGTATGGTTAGGGAGTGATTTGAATAAGAATTAAAAGATAGGCTTATAGTAAGTTGTTAAGAAACTATCAAGACCACCTTGCTTGGTCGTATTTTGAGTTGAAATCTTATAGGGAGGACTTGTTTCAGCATGAGATACCTTTGACACCCCACACTAAGCCTTTCAGATAGAAGTAAAGGCCTATTAATCCTATTCTTGCAACCAAGATGCAAGAAGAATTAACAAATCTAAGGGATGGTGGGATAATCCAACCCACTAGATACTCTTCATGGGTAGGAAATTTGGTAGCAGTTAGAAAGAAGAATGGAGACATAAGGCTTTGTGTAGATTTTAGAAATCTCAACAAAGCCTCACTTAAAGATAATTATCCATTGCTAAACATGGATAATTTATTGCAAAATGTAACAAGATCAGAGTTGTTATCTACATTAGATGGATTTCTAGTATATAACCAAGTGGTAGTGAAACCATCAAATCAATTCAAAAATGCCTTCACTACCCCATGGGGAATGTATGTCTATGCGAGGATGCCATTTGGATTAGTGAACTTGTAGCAACTTTTCAAAGGGCCATGGATGTGGCTTTCTCTAGTCTTATCAATGAATTTATTACAGTATATCAAGATGATATAATTGTTTTCTCTAAGAATAGGGGGGATCACTTGGGGCACCTTGAAATTTTGTTGCTCATATGTAGAGAGTGTGGGATTTCATTAAATCCTAAGAAATGCCACTTTGGCATGTAAAAAATCAAACTTGTTGGGACACATTGTGTCACAAGAAGTCATGATTGAGCCAGAAAGGGTAGAAGGAATTAGTAAAGTTTCCATCCCTATGTACAAGAAAGGCATTCAGTCCTTCTTTAGACCGATAAATTTTGTGAGAAAGTTCATCTCATATTTTGTTGAGATTACTATCCCCATCACTAGTATGCTAAAAAGGCATCAGATCATTAAGTGGGAAGAAGGGGTTGTTTAAGCATTTAATGGAATAAAAGAGGCACTCAAAAATTCCCCTATATTGACTAGCCCTGATTATAGAAAGGAATTTTAGATGTTTTCATTTTCCTCTAAATTCACTATTGCCTCTATGATGTTACAAAAGAATGAAGAAGGTCATGAAAGGCCTATTGCCTTATTTAGCAAAGATTTGCAAGGATCCAAGTTAAAGTATTCTATCATGGAAAATAAATATTTTTCTCTTGTTAAAGAAACCAATATATTCAAAGGTTATATTCTTAGTTCAAAGATTGTAGCTTATGTGCTTCACACAATGGTGAAGGACATCTTGTCTTAGATGGAACTATATAGTAAAAGATGCCGCTGGGTCAAAAAATTACAAGAATATGATATGCGATTAACTAAAATATGGATTTTAGAATTAATGTAAATATTACATCAATGAAATAAATAGTATAAACTGAAATGTGAATGCTAACTAATTAGCTTGATATTTTAAATGAATTGAAATAATTGAAATATGAGGGAAAAGATACTAACCTAGAAATGACTTACCTCGCTGTCATCTGGAACTGGTCGAGATGATGTACGAATAGAGAAGAGTATGAATTCACACCTCCAAAATTACAACAGATAAAGATTTGGCCAGACTAGAGCACTTGTGGGTGCCATGGTCTATAGTATGGGTGCCCTGGTTTACAAAATAGCTTAGAACCTGAGTCTGAGTTGCTCACTAGATCTTCACAATAACTCGATCTTTGTTGCATGTATACTACTTTAGCTTTGTTGATGTCGTTATATATCTCTGATGAGTAATCTCGTACAAAACCCCACACAAAAGCATCAAACCCTAAAAAATATAGATGTAAATGAATGGGTCAAACTATCATTAGCTGTCAAATGGATGGAATTACGATTGAGCATTGCACTACATCTAAGATCTGATGTAGTTCTATGTGCATGTGTGTGTAATTATGTGCCTAAGGTTCCCTAGTGCCAATGACACCAAAGTAGTGGGCATTAACTAGATGTAAAATGTAAATGGTGGATGGAATAGAATGTATATAACCCTTTCTATGTAGTGTGTGATGCAAAATAGTGCCCAAATGAAATCCCTTGTCTTAGTAGAGAGCTAGCCCTTAGTATATGTAGTCTTCAGTTAAGATAATGTGTATGTTGTGTTTATTTAGGGATCTCTTGCTCAAATTTTGACATTAATGACCCGACATGCCGACTAGTACCTAGGGGAATGAAGGGGGAAACCCACAAAGACCGACCTCGAAACTATAAATGAGAACCAAGTGCAACTGAGATAGGGGTGCTTAAAATAAGGACCGGGGCACCGACGGGTGCCCCAATCCCTTCCTAGGTGCCCTAGACAAAGACTAGAGACAACCACTGAGTAAATAAAGACAACTAAGACTCTATGAGAGATGGTCAGAATTGTGTGATTGATTGATGAATGTGTAAGACACTTAAGGACAATGACTGACTAAACTGACAATAAGACTAGGGATGAGCCATTATTGAATACTTTTCTTACGTGAGATCCATATATAAAATAACATACTTTTTAGTATAATTATAGTAGTAAGTGTGTGATTTTGTGACTACATTTGCCCCCACTTTAGGTTGGTGAGTGGAAAGCTTGGTAACATAAAGTAGATAGAGATGAGTACCTGAGAGAAATCCAGAGAATCCCATGTTGTAGTAAAATTGTGCCAAAAGAACCATATAGCATGTTGAACCCTAGATTAGCATGTTGATCCATGTATTGTAGTGAAAAGCATAATAGTGTGATGAAGTGTGTTAAAAGAGAGTGATGGTTGTAATGTTGAATGGTTGATGATTTCGAATGTGTATGATGATGATAAGATGGGGTAGGGAGTGATCAGTTCCCAACCCAATTGTGTGTATACAAATAATCGACCAGAGGATTTGGGCATCTTGCCGCCAGAGGAAGAGTGTAGGGAGAAAAGTATGTTATTCTCCAATCTCTAACTACATCCTCAAGATCTAGCTGTTACAAACGAACTCAAATCAAAATTTTGTGGTTTCTGTATCCAGGTAATTTTGATCAAATAGTATAGGAGTGGTATAGGAAAGGAACTCTTACCCCCACTCCATGGGTGTCACAGTAGTGTGATGGCTTCCAAGTTAGGTCATCTGGAAGTAAATGCCAAATATAGAATAACTTCTCAAGTTAGATCAGTTGGGAAAGTAATGAATGTAACTCCCAAGTTAGGTCATGTGTGAGGCTGCATGTGTTATATCGCTTTGATGATATGATATGATTTGGATTGTTAAACATGTTAATTGATTGATTGTATTGATTGGTTACTCATAGAGAGATTTTATGTTGGTTGCCCCCAAGTTATGCCATTAGGGGCAATTGATAGAAATTGATGTATGGAAATATTTTTATGCTTGTTTCCCCCAGTTTAGGTCATCATGGGGAAGTGATGAAATGTTGCATAGGGAATTTGTATGTTTTTTGCCCCCAAATTAGGTCATTAGGGGGAATTGATGGTGAAATGTCACGCAATAAATTAGTAAATGTTTGAAAATAACGAGTTGGTAATATTGATCAATCTCATAGTGATATAAGTGGAATTATAGGATGATCCCAATGATATGACCCCCCTTCCAATGAAAGGGGAAGTGATGATAAGAAACAAACACTAAGTCAAAAGTAAGCATCAGATAAATAGGAAACGTGATAAAGATTGATGAAATGTGTGTGTGTTGATTGAAGGATAATATGAAGGAGAGATAATACATGTGTAATGTGTATGGTACGATGGTAGGTAAAATTATAAAAATAACATCGTAAACGGGGTGTAAATCTGAGTAAAAATGCTCAAGATATGACAAAAATCATGTAGTGATTATTAGTTGCGAGAACAAGCACAAAATAATGACTATAGTAAGGTGGGTGATGAAAAGTAACTATAAATAGTAAGGTGAAAAAGTGATTAGTCACTTCATGTGTCTATTGTGTGAATGTGATAGTGAGCTCTGATTAAGTAAGGATGTCGTAAGTGAGAACAACATGACCTAGTTGGTTTGAGAGAGTGGTGACCATCGTAGCATCACGGATGGTGATAGAATTGGTCAGTGTGGTGTTTTTCAAAAAATGTATGGTGTAGTAGTCATTTTTGTTGAATTTTTACAACTTTTAGATTTTATATTTTCTCAGCATTTTAGACCTGGACAAGAGCGGTGAGGGTGCTAGTGACCCCTAGGACAAGAGCACCCAAATCCGGGCAATCCTATCCTACTCTTGGGTGCCCCAGTCCTGCATCTGGGTGCCCTTGTCTAGAAAGTGTGTATGTGGCCTAGAATGGTGAAATTTATAATTCTATTGTATAGTAATGTGATAAGAAAGTGTGTTTGGATTTGTATAGTGTTCTAACGATGTGTTTGTTGTCGTTTTATGTTGTGTAGAGGAATATTCTCTCAAAGGAGTTCTGCGGTGGTTGTCATATGAGTACTTTTCTTAGGTTGGACTTGTTAGATGATGAGTGGGATGTTATGGATCGTGTTGTCTTGTAACACATAGCACGAATCGGGGATGTGCCCCATAATATGCCTATGTTGACAACATTATGTGAAAGGTGGTGCGCAGATACATGTACGTTTTGGTTGCCTACGAGCGAGATGACAGTTACTTTAGGAGATGTATATCACATATTGCGATTGCCAGTTATTTGGGAGAGATTACATGTTATGCCATTGGAGAATATGGAGAGACAGATGCAAGTTGCTAGATGGTATTTTGTGTAGACTTGAGTACCTACCGATGCCCACATCAGTTTGGATGGTACCTTGACGTTTGGGGTTCCACATTTGTGGAAGTTCATAGCCATTGTGATTGCTTTTCTATAGTAGTAGAGGTAGGAGGTGTAGGCGTCTTGTATAAGATGCATGATATATGTCAGTGGATAGAGGAGGAGAGCACTAGATATGCGTGGGAATTGTGTGTGTTGGCCCACCTATACATGGATCTATACAGGTTTACTCATGATGAGCATGGTGGTGGGCTAGGGGCCACCACATTATTACATGTATGGGAATATGAGAATATAGTCATGTTGAGGATAGTTGGAGGTCCACGAGGAGAGTGGGTCAAGCTAGAGATATACGCGAGGAGGTGGATTAATTTTTGTGGGCATAAGATGGATACTGATACCTACATGACATTGATACCGTGATTATGGAGGATGGCCAGAGGATGCTATAGAGTTGTGGTGTATATGTAGGACCATGTGGTTGGAGGACCAATTTCTAGGGGTGGCGGAGCTATTCCAGGTGGAGAGAGTATCATGATAGTTTGGCATGGCTTAGGACCTACCCCCAGATCCATATATATGGTTGAGAGCTATTAGAGCACCTAAGAGGGTTGGAGCCAGCCCAGGGCCCATGGGAGAGCATCTAGTACCTCTTAGGCTAGATGAGGTAGATGTGATGATAGAGCTGATAGACTCTGATGATGCAGGTTGTAAAGAGAAGTATAGTGCATGGTGGACGACACATCGATGAGTATTGTTGTTTCCATTGTTCATAGACATAGAGGGGTTACCGCAAGGAGGAGGAGGAGAGGAGGACTCCCATGCTCCCGAAAATGTAACAGCAGTTGTAGTTGAGCATAAGTATTTGTATAGTTATGTTGTGTGCTTTATTGTTTTCCTATGTTATAGTGTTAGTTATCTAAGTTGTTGTCTTATTTGTTTTGTAGGTGATGTGTATTGGTCCCTAATAGTAGACACGTCCATTTGCAAATTGACACAGAAGGTGCCAATCGATGTACTTAGTGGAGGGATACTTGAGCATGTGGACAATATCGCGAGTGAGCATGCCCATTTATTTGAGCCACTAGCCATAGCAATGACGACATGTAATGTATTGATAGGTGAGAGGGACGAGGCATGTGAGGAGACTTGATGAGCCAAAGAGGTATTGGATGGTGGTCCCTTAGTGTAAGATGTATTTACACGATACATGGATTTCTAGTGTCAGTTTTCAGAGCAGTCTATGAAGAATACCTTATTATGTAGGAAAGTGGAGAGGTATCAAGGCTGCGAATAGCGGCGCTAAGTTAGTGGTGAGGCATCTAGTTATAGGGCTCTCGTAGTACCTGAGAGCAATAGTGATGATGATGCTTGATTGGTATTATTGTATATGATGTGGGGGGGTTTCCCCCAGCGATGAAATGCTTTTGTGTAATGATGAATCTATTCGATATATATATGGATAGATGGTATTGATATATGATGAGTTTATTTCGTTATGTATCAATGTTGTAATGTGATTGATGATGTATATTGTTGTTAATGTGTCGTATATCATTTTTGAATAGTGATGTAGAATCATACTATAATGTTGATGTGTAATGTGAATGATGATAAACAACATATGTGATTTGATTGAAGAATTGTGTAAGATGTATATTTGTTGAATGAAACTTGCAATACATAATTAATGTAATGACAATGGTATAATGTATAGAAAAATAGATAATGTATGATTACTAAGCTAAATGTGGTCATGAATTTGATAATAGAATATGATAGTATTATGTTAGTGTAGTGAACTAGAAAAGGAGGGGAAATAAGTGATGCCCCCTAACATGTGAGTGAATAGGTTCATGTAGTTAAGACCCCTTAGCAGTCAAGGATGAGTTGTAGAAGCATGAGTGCGTCATCGGGAAATGATTGAGTGCGCTAGATGAATTGACAAAGCGCATGATGAAAGGTTCTTAAAGCAAAAAATCTCAACAGTTGTGTAAGAACCGTAAGAACACAAGTGTGTCATTGGGGGGTAAGATGATAGTAATCACCTACCATAGACCAAGGCAACGTAAATTGGTGGAAGTATGTGGGATGTAAATAGTATGAGTGTATGAACTAAACTGAATGTCATATGGAGCTGCGGTGGGATTGAAAAATGTAGAGGGATTTAGCAGCCGATGTGAAGCAACAACATGATGTGATAGATGAGATGGATGGAGTGGATGCAGTGGATGCAATGGTGTAGCGATGGATGGATGTGGTGGAGATCACGCATGAGTGACAACCTGAGGTGGTGGATGCATAATAACCTTAGCATTAGATGGAGGAGACAAGTCAATGTGGGTAGAAATGCATTGACGAGGTAGAGGAGATAAAGACCGTTCACGTGAACAAGAACCAAAGGAAATGATGCCCTTATCCTCTAATTGTTGCAATCTATCATGAAGAGCAAAAAAATCATTCTCCCTATGGCCATTTATTCAATGATAATTATAGGTTTGATCACGCTGACACTGTAATCGATGTTATGGATGATGTTAGTTCAAGGGAAAGTGAATTAATCACTCATTAAGTAGAACACACAACACATCATGTGGTCGAGCATGATGAGAGAAATGTAATGGCTCACATGACATAGATGGAGTATAAGGAGAAGAATCCGGTCGCGGAGGAGGAAAAGAAGGATGCTTGTGTGATGGAGTAGGTTGAGCTTTCTTGTTCAGTCGAGATAGAGGCTGTGTAGGATGCTCAATGAATGTCAATGGAGGAGCTCTAGATGGTACAATATAAGTGGAGGTATGTGGAGGAACAACGACATGTGTCAAAAGAATAGCTTGTTCTAGGTCTATGACTTTATAGAATGAAAGAGTAAATGACTCGCATGTATCATATTGCAATCTTTGCTTAAGCGCGGGAATCAAACCATGACAAAAAATGAATTGCTTTTCTAGATCAATAGGTTGGAATATTAGTTGATGTATATACGCATTGAACCGTAAGATATAATCCTTGATAGATTTGGATTGTTGGGGTATGGAGCCTGTTTTTGGTCTTCTGGAATCAACATTGAAGTGTTGGAGTTCAAAATGCTAATTTTGGAGACTTCAGGAGCATTATGCAGTCGTCTATTGTTTTTTTTGTTGTGACGTTGTTTTTAAGTTGTTAACTACGACAATTTTTTCCAATCGTCGGAAGTTGAAAGGTTACGGATTTCAAACTTATAGGATTGGCTTTCAAACTTCCTAGAAGGACTGTAATCTTATAAGTAGAGGTGTTAGGGGTGTCCTAATGTATTAAGAGTAATCTTGAGTATCTTGAGTGATCAAGGTTGAGCAATTGGGTGTCAATTGTGTCTTAGATGTGGTTTAACATCTTTGGGAATTCTGGTGTGAGTTCATGAGTGATTGTTGTGCAATTGTAACTGAGAGAAGATTGTAATAATAAAATATGAGAAAGTTCACATTGGGTGAACCACGTTAAATATTGTTTTGTCTTCTTTTATGCATGACTTATATATGTTGTTATATTTCTACAAGTTCATTTATGTTAAATAGTTTCCTACTGTTGTGATTTCAGGAATTGTTTCCGCATATTTATTCTCTAATTCCTAGCATGAATGAACCTTGATGTAACATAGGTAGGTGGTCATAAATAACTCTAGGGCCATTAGTGGTGATAAAAAGATGGAGGAAAGTGTCCTCCATGTCATAGTAAGTACTAATGGACCCAAATGGAAGATGAGTGTGCCAGTGTAAATCCTCATCAATAAGACTATGTCAAAACTCCTTAAGCAATAACCTATCATTAGAATAAGAGTCCATAGCCATGTGGTAATGTTGGAGATGTGAATGATGGTTGTTGGTATCATTAAAACATGTGAATGTGGGCATGATAAAGTCCTTAGGAAATGCAAAGTTATGAATATTCTTTGGAATAGGGTTACCGTGTAATGAGTTGTCAATAAATCATAGTAAGCCCTACTTTCTAAAGTGAGAGGCTAAACCTGATATTGTAATTGACCTACGACATGCATGAGAGAGGATATCATGTGAAGGAATAGTGGAAGATGGCAATAATGTATTGAGTGGTTGTAATTTTCCATTTTGAGTGATCATGGGAATATCAAGAGAAGATAAAGGAGATTCTGATGCTAAAGGCACACTAGGAGTAGGCATCGAAGAAGTTATAGTGGATGATATAGATGGTATACTCATAGCAGTGGTAGGATTAGCATCAAAAACATCCTTAGGATGTGAAGCCACCAATGGAGATACAGTGAGAGAAGGAGATGGAGCAACAAATGTAGATGAAGTGATAAGAGAAGATGAAATGATAGGAGAAGAAGAAGTAACAAATGGATGTGACTCATGCACGGTGCTAGATGCAATCTCAAGAGAAGGTAGTGATGGAATAGGAGATTCACATTGAGTGTGTAAAAAAAAATCTTAACCACAGCTATCTACTGCCTCATTACCTTCAGATAGAGACTCATAAATGAGAGTTTCGCTAAGGATGTTATCAATAGGATCATCAACATAATATAAAGGAGTATGCAAGCTAGTATGAGATGTATCATGAGAAGTGAGATCAAAAGTAGGAGAATCATGAGATGGAACCATAGTAGTGAGCTGGTTAGAAGAAGAATCGACATGCACATGTGAGAAATTGTCAATACCAAGTATGCAATCGATAATAAAATCATCTAGGACTTCCTTATAAATATGATAAGGAGGATCACTAGCAGCCATATAGCATGGTGTACAATGAGTAAAGGCTACGGGGTCCTCAACAATGCTAATTCCAAGAGAAGAATTTTCAAAGCTAGTAAGCATGTATTCTTGACCATCTAAGAGTTATTGTTGGATGTCATCTGGTAGAGTAGGATTACTATAGAGATCCGTGAACTCAATGATGGTAGTGTCATCATAGATAGGGTTGATGCTAAAAGGAAACATGACGGATTGAAAAGAAGATGAACTATGCCTAGTCATTAGGGTTTTAAGCAAATCTTAGGGAAATAATGTTCTAAAGTACAGGTTCACCAAAATGATTAACCAAAATATGGATTTTAGAATTAATCTAAATAGTACAACAATGAAATAAATAGTATAAACTGGAATGTAAATGCTAACTAATTAACTTGATATTTTAAATGAACTAAAATAATTGAAACAGGAGGGAAAAGATACTACCCTGGAAATGACTTACCTTACTGTGATCTGGGACTAGTCAGGATGATGTACGAACAAAGCCGAGTATGAATGCACACCACTAGAAATTGCAAAAAATGAAGATTTGGCCATACTAGGGTGCCTATGGGAGGATTAGGGCACCTATGTGTGCCCTAGTCTGCAATATGGGCACCTTGGTTTGCTGAAAAACTCAAAACCTGAGTTTGAGTTAGTCGCTATATCTTCACAATAACTCGGTCTTTGTCACATGTATATCACTTTAGATTTGTTTATTTTGATGTAGATCTCTGATGAGTAATATCCTATAAAACCCCATACAAAATCATTAAACCCTAAAAAAATAAAGATGCAAATGAATGGGTCAGACTGTCCTCAGCTACCAAATGGATGGAATTACAACTGAGCAGTGTACTACATCTCAAACCCGATGTAGTTCAATATGCATGTGTGTGCAATTATGTGCCTAGGGTGCCCTAGCGCCAATGATGCCATAGTAGCGGGAAATATCTAGATGTAAAATGAAAATGGTGGATGGAATAGAATGAATACAACCCTTCCTATGTAGTGTGTGATGTAGAATAGTGTCCAAATGCAATCCCTTGCCTCAGTAGATAGTTAGCCCTTAGTAGAAATAGTTCGCCCTTAAGATAGTGTGTATGTTGTGTTTATATAGGGATCTCTTGCTCAAATTTTGACATTAATGACCCGACATGCCGACTAGTACCTAGGGGAATGATGGGGAAAACCACAAAGACTGACCTTGAAACTCTAAATGAGAACCAAGTGCAACCAGGACTAGGGCACCTAAAATGAGGACTGGGGCACCGACGGGCACCCCAATCCCTTCCTAGGTGCCCTAGTCAAAGACTACATATGACAATTGAGTAAATAACAATAGCTGAGACTCCATGAGAGACAACCAGAACAGTGCAAACAACTGATAACTGTGCAAGACACTTAATGATAATGACTAACTAAATTGAAAATAGGACTAGGGGATGAGTCATTAGTGAATACTTTTGTTACGCGAGATCCATATATAAAACATCATAATTGGTGGTATAATTATAGTAGTAAGTGCATGATTTTATGACTACAATATGGATATAAAAACTACCAATCTAGTGTGGGGTATAGGCCTTACAAAAGTAATGGCATATAGCAATCTGCATATTGTTGAAATTCACAATGTTGAAGAATATGGGTTGCACCCTCATAAAAAGGCAGGCACTTCAACCTGGTATAGAGATATTGTCTATTACTTTAAAAAGCTTAATTTTCCTATGCACTTAGATAAAAATTAGAGGATGACACTCAAGTTAGTTTCCCAAAAGTATATTTTGAATGATCATGGGTTAGCTTGGAAGATCCCAGAGGGATTTTTTCTGAGATGTATCACTGAATAAGAAACAACTAAGATAATTACAGAATTCCATGGGGGAGTATGTGGAGGCTATTTTGTTGGGAGAGTCACTACTCATAAAATTTTGAGGGCAAGTTGTTGGTGGCCTTCATTGTTTAAAGATAATGCATGGTTGGTTAGAAGGTGTGAGAGTTGTCAACACTTTTCTAGAAGATTGAAAGCATCTGGGGTCCTACCCCTATAGCCCGTGTCTATACAAGCTCCATTTTAAAAATGGTGATTAGAATTTATTGGTGAGATATCATACCCTTCAAGTGTTTTTCATAAATGGATATTAGTAACTATTGACTATTTTACCAAATGGGTTGAAGTCATTCCTAACAGAAGGGAAACTCACCAAGTAGTCATGGAATTTATTCATAATAATATAATTTACATATGTGGAGTTCCTACCAAGATAGTTGCTGACAATTCCATGAGCTTCAAAGCTAAAAAATTGGAATTTTTTGCAAGGAATATGGGATTAACTTGGCTTATGCAGTAAATTATAATGCTGAAGGAAATGACCAAGGTAATTCAAGTAATAAGAACTTGTTTAAGATCTTCAGAAGAACATTAGAAACAAGTAAAAGGCAATGGGGTGAGCAACTGAAGTTCACAATATCGGTTGATAGAGTTACAACCAAGAGGTCTACTATAAAGAGTCCTTTTGAGTTAGTTTATGGACTTCAAGCCCTTTTTCCCTTGCACTTACAACTTTCTACATATCATTTCATGCAACAATTTGAGGATGGAGAAGAAGCAAGTCCCTAAGAGACAAGGATTTATCAGATTATGGAATCGGATGAGGAGAGAAGAGAGTCCCATCAAAGACATGTCAAATTTAGAGAAAAACACAAGAAAATATTTGACAAGAAGGTCACTCCAAGAGTTTTTAATGTTGGAGACTTGGTCCTATTATGGGACAGCAGATAAGAAGATAATGGAAAATATGGAAAATTTGATGCCCTATGGATGGGACCATATTCTATTGACATTAGAATTAGTGAGCACACTTTCTTTTTGAAAGACTTAGAAGGACATTGTCTGGAGTTGTCTGTTAATGACAGGAATCTTAAACATTTCTTGGACTAAACTGGAAGGTTAAGTATGATTTTTATGATGTACAACTCTATTTTAGTTTTTCTACTTTTGTTTGTGTTGTTTTTTCCCTTTTTGTGCTCTGGTTTATAGTGACCAGGTTTCTGTAGTTTTCTATTTTTCCCCAGCCTATTTTACATCTATTTTGGAAGCCCTGTATGTTTTAAACCTGTGACTCCTTTCCCAATGAACTAGGCATTTGGTCTTTGTTCTTATGGCACCCACAGGGGTGCCCATCCCCAAGTAGGAGCCTTTGTTGGAGCTCAATCCAATTCCTTGTATTGAGCTTGTCTTTTTCAATGATTCCATGTGTATTTAATTGTTTTTGTGTGTTTCATATTGTTCCTCGTGCCTTAAAGATTAGTCTGATTCAAGGAGAGGCATCATTTTGTAATAGATTTCGTGCCTTAGCCAAATAAATGAGAAGATTTAGCAAAAATTTTGGGGGACTGGTTTAATTGTATGGTTATTCAAATAAAAAGCTTCAGACAGGCGGGTGATGGGGACTATGTCTATATATTTCATAAGAACCTGCAAATCAACACCAAAATGATCCAAACTACTCCCAAAGTCTGAAGCCGTGAAGGTCCAAAAGCATGTAACCTAATCACAAAGGAAATGACTGCAAGAATGGTTGAAAAACTCAGTTAAAATAGACTTATTCATTTTAATGAAGACTAGAACGTTCAAATGCACGTTAATTTTCACTGCTCGAAATCATTAGTAGTTGGCATTTGAAAACTTACGGGAGGCTCACTAATGGGTTATTTATAAAATCCCACGTGACGTTCATTTGGCTATCAAATTTAATGTCAAGTACCTAATAAGGGCTACACAATTAAGGATCAATGGTTCAGGAAGTGATACGTGTCATCATTCATGTACTTCTCAATGTGATGGGCCTTGGCAGGCATCAAACCCCCAGAATGAGCCATATTTTAAAGAGTTTCAAGTCTGCGGCGAGGTAGACTAGGTCAAGGTTGGTCAACAAGGACAAGTGGCACAAATAGATACCGACATATGGCAAGGATATAATGGCTGTTAAAGGACACACATCACCATTTTGGCACAAGGTGAGTAGATGGACCCCGATGGACCTCAAGTCAAAGGAATTAACTATGTTGAATAATCTTTCAGGTTTGGAAGTGGGAAAGGGCAGTCAAAAGGTAAAGAAAGTAACACATAAGCAAAGCCCGACCTTACGGCCAGCCAAATACTGATACATGGAGAGTAAAATAAAATCACAAGTAGGAAAAGTAAATCTCTAAGGCTAATCAGAGGCTTCCATGTGTCAACCTCTTGTTCATCCCAACATGCAAAACTTCATAGGGCCATATCTTTTGATCCAGAGATCCAAATCTTACAAAATTTATATCTTTGGAAAGGTCTCTTCAAACCCTTTACTTTGAAATTATTACATCTAGGAATTGATGATAATTGGTGGGAGAAAAATTAAAAAAATCTTTTACATTCAAGTTAAAGTCCTATTGTCGCTCAACCACCTAAATTGATAAGTATGGTGTTTGTCTCTTCTCTAAACACACACGATAGAAGGAACGAATGATTTAGCAATAAAACCATGCTCCTTTGTAGGTTTTAAATGCTTCTTGTTGGTGGTTGTAGAAGGATATCATATTTTTGTTCTCTCTCTCTCATCTACTATATAATGTAAAGTTTGCCATTTTTCCCAAGGAGGCGGATTGGGGGTATTTTTAGAGTTTTTTTTACTAAGTTCACTTTTTTTTGTTTCTAGTTTCTTGCAAGACTGTAAGTGTATATTTCTATGAGAAGGAAATAAGGTGGTTGCATTGTACAACCATTAGCAGCTTTTGAGGACATTTGTTTGTGTCTCCTTTCCAAAACTTACATGAATAAATTATGATTGTTTTGATCAAGCTATACTTTCCTATTTATTTTGTTTCGAATGAATGAATGAGGCAATATAGTTCCCTAACTATCTTTCATTAGTGTTACATTGTCAAGTACACAAGGGTCTTTCTTGGTTGTTACATTCTTCTGGTCACCATGGGCATTGCAAAATAATGTGTATTTTGCAGTGGTTCAAATCAATTGTAAAATCCTAAAGGCAACATCACTTTTGAATAGCTTTTGTTATCCCTTAAGGGTCTTCTGGGTGTATAATAAAAATGTAGCAAGTGCTTTATCTCAGCTCTAACTCCATGATTTGTAGTTAGGATTGTAAAGATTATAGGTGAATTTTGTGCACATTGAGTATCAATGAATGCAAATTTTATTTCACTGATCACATTACATTGATTGTTCTTTTCTAAGCATCATAGTTAAGGATGGATTCATTCCATGGGATAACTATTAAACCAAAGTCATAAAAGTAGTTGCCCTCCCCCCTTCAAATCCTAGTTAAAAACAACTATTTATCCTTATACCTACTAAGCATATCATACCTGCAAACCATATATATGTTTATCTTGCAAAGTTGAGTTTAAAATTTATCCATTACCAGTAAATATTTTCCAAAAATCCCACCAAGTCTGTAATCCAATATCATTAAAAAAAACCTTGGCCAAACAACGTTATGCAAATGTAATATCTGAAGTTGTTTATTATCTGCCTTTGGATATGTGTTTAATTATCAAGTTCTTACAATAAATCAAGTGACAACTCTTTTGAGATAAGTATTATTATTATGGTTTCACTTGCTTCAAATTGATTTACACCAACCATAAAAGAAACCCATCCTTGAGAGATTTTTCCTTTAGGTCCTCTCACCTTGGTTCAGGCAGAGCTACAAGTAGCAGGGTAAAGTCATCCCCTTTCTGAAGGTGCCTCTTGATCACCTCCTTGATTTAAGTTATTGAGTTAAGTGTTGAAAAAATCCCCTGCTATTAACGATAAGAAATTTTCATTGTTCATAACTCTCTCAAAGCCAACCCACTCATGTTAGTTACTCATCTCCTAGGGGTGCTATTTTGGGACCCAACACACCCTACAACTCAATCGGTATTTCACTTGCTTATGTTTTATGGCTTTGGACACCAACGCCCAAGCCCCCTCATCCCCTCCAGGAACCCCTGACTTCTTTCCACCTTACTCACTCTTTTTGGGCTTCTTTTATCTTTTGGGAATTTTAATTTTTTATGGGTCATCCTTCTAGTTGTCAATTATGAAATTCAACCAAGGGAATCATACAAATACAAAGCTATGTGACCAAAATATAGGACCAAGATCTATGCATCTATTATCATCACCTAAGCTTGCATCTAAAGGCATCTAAGAACATCAAAGGCATCCATCTAACATCCATACAAGGGACAAGGGACTACATTTTCTACATACACTGCATAGGAAGGGGAAGTTCATTTTTCCATCCACACATCTATTTACATTGCTACATCTAGCTACTGCCCACTATCAAGTGCACTTGCATAAGGGAATCCTAGGGCATGATTCTTTCACACACGCATAAGAACTATATGGATCTTGGGATGTAGTGCAATGCTTGGTCGTAAGTTCACTTAGTCGAGTGACCACTGAGATCATTCTGAATCCCCATATTGCATCTTTATTTTTTTGGATTCTATATGGTATTGTGATTTTGTAGGGGAATATTTCTTTTGCATGTTATATGTACATCCTGTGATCAAGGTGCAACATACATGTGACCAACAACGACTACCAATGACACTTGTGTGAACCAGAAAAATCAGGTTCAGACCACTTTCATAGTCATAGGCACCTAGAAGTAGACTCTGGTGCCTAGGCATCCTAGACCCAGTCCAAGCGCCCTAGTCTAGCCTCATCTGATAGCTCTAGAATTTATGATGCATAAGAACGACACATTTTTCCTCTTGTTCAACAATTTTCCCAGTTTTTATCGGTCATGGATCAAGCGCAAATTGGCTAAGTCCTTTCCTCTCTCTCTTGCATTTAGGGTTTCATATTTTATTAGCTTATTGATTGTTTCATAGTGTATCTAACAGTTGTATTTCATTATTTTCTATCAATTACTCTACAATTAAGGTTTAGTATAAAACTATTTTTGTTAAAACAGTTGGAGAAGGTGATACACATTCTTATTACTACTCATAATCCCCATGTTAAATCTTGTCATGTACCTTGAAATATTATAGGCTTGTATTGTCAAGATTGCAAATCAGTACCCTTAAAATATAATCCTTAATGGAAATCTTTGAGAGAATTTCAAATTTTTCTATCAACCCACATAGACAAAACTTGGTTAAATGGACGGAAAGGTATCCATGCAACATTTTTTTATAATGTTGGACTAAAAAAGAAAAAACTCACCCCACACATGTTAATGTTTCATCTGCCATCATTACAAGCATTCTAGAAACGTGTAAAAAATTACAAGTAGGAGTTATGGGAAAGGTGGGGAGGTACACTTCCACCTGGAAAGTAACATAATTACTATGAATTTGTGCATATA
The DNA here is from genome assembly GCA_019776745.2 of Taxus chinensis. Lineage (NCBI taxonomy): Eukaryota > Viridiplantae > Streptophyta > Pinopsida > Cupressales > Taxaceae > Taxus > Taxus chinensis. The sequence goes on from CM034154.1 coordinate 3,681,522, forward strand.
GTCAAACTATAAAGTTCTAAATTTCAAAAAATTCATGCCTACGTGTCAGAGGTAATCCATAATATTTGATGATGTGTAACAAATTATCTTGCCACAATGGTACAATCTAACACCGAAGTGCTTGATACTAATGTTTGATAATATATGTGTCACCAAAATAATTGCGATGTATTCTTGTTGGTGGGAATTTTTTCATTATCTCTATCGTATCCTTGTTGGTGGGAGATTTCATGACTTTTTGGACTACTCATTCGATAGGTCCAAGGTGAGGGAGACTTTGTGGTCACGATTCCAACCTATGTTTCTTGCCAACATAATGACATTTCATTTAAGATATTAATTGACTAAACCCCAAATATTTTTTCAAAACTTCAAATTTTCCTTGTATGTTTTATCTAACACAAAATATATATATCCAATAAATTTTCCTTCTAAAAGGCACCATAAGGAAATATAGCTAGTGTAAAGTATAATATGATTATGATGACAAGTTTTCATGGTGCTTGTGAAAGAATCATAGGCATATTCAATAGAATTTTTGTCTCTCAAAGGATTTATAAAATCTAATAAAGGAAAATATTTTATTATTTTTAGGATAATTTTAGAAAATTATCATTTGAATACATACACTTATAAAATCAATTGAGATTAGTTTGGATTTTTTTCATTTATTTTTCATTATTTTTTGAATTATATCTCCACACCATAGAAACTTAATCTGTAACTCCTTGCCATGATTGAAGTGAATCGTGATGCTAATAGATAAGAAATAAGATGCATAGAGGATAATATCTATTAGATTCATGTACAAGCTACACTGAAAACCAACACAACTCACAAAATAATATTTTGTCTAAGAAAGGCCTTTGTAGTCACTAAATCACGCACTTTGATTCAATATTTAGTCCCGATCCCATACTACTATTCATAAGGTTCTCAAGTGGAAAGAGTAATAATTAAGCCATGTCTTTGGCCATTTTCATATTTCTTTTTGTTGTATTTTCAATCTTACACCTGCCCTTTCCTAGTCTATATTGTCACATTGTGTTTGTTCTATTTCTGATTGGGGTACCCAACCAGGACTAGGGTGCCCCAGGTGCCCTCGTCCCCTCTGGGGTGCCCTTATCCTCTTTGCACTTTACTCTCACCTTTTGGGCACTTTCTAGTTGTTTGAGCTTTCTATCTTTTTGGTGGTCCGCCTTTTCGAGGTTAATTATGAAATTAAAGCAAGAGAACCCTCTAAATATAAAGTTATGAGACCATAATGAGGGACCAAGCACTAAGCATCTACTATCACCATCTAGATTTTCATCCATCAAAGGTACCTAAAGCTACATTTGCATCCATCTAGCTCCATCACAAGACACAAAAGGTTGGTTCATCTGCATCGCACTTCATAGGAGGGGATTCTATTGTTTCCATGCACACATTTACTACATTATACATCTAGTTATTTGCTCACTACTTCACAAAGTGTGACTGACACAAGAGCAACCTAGGGCACGATTTGTACACACACACCTAGAACTACATTGGGCCTGAGATGTAGTGCAACGCTCAGTTAATAAGTATGTCATTCTGACCACTGAGAATAGTCCAACCCCTTCATATACATCTTTATTTTTTTAGGGTTTTGATGCTTTGTCTAGGATTTTGTAGGTGATTCTTTATTGTAGGTATTACAACGACATTCGATACAGTTCAACAATTTTAGTGCGACAAGAAGTAAATTCAAGCGAACATCCAGTAACACCTCATAGGAGGTTTTTGAGCAATTTTCGAAGACCAGGGTGCCTATATATTAGACTATGGGGCCCACAGACTCCCTTATCCCTTTCTAGGCACCCCAATCTAGTCAGAGAGCTTATATCTATACTTTCTTAGGATTTGGTGTGGTCATTTCCTCCTCCTGTTTACCTGGTTCACACTGCGACATAGTCATGCACCTTCATTGAATCAGCTAAGGACTTCTTAACCCTCTCTTGCACATTAGGGTTTCATCTTTTATTTGCTTAGTTGTTTAAGTAAGGTTCATTTTAAGACCCCCCCACCTAAAAATATATATATTATAGAATGGGTGGTAAATCTGATAAAAAATTCATTCACATTGTAGGCAAATGTATGGAAATGAGTTTCGTGATGGTCGGGAAAGGAAGCCATTTTTCAAAAAATGGTGGAAGAACCAAAAGTTGTCTTTGTTACCATCTGGAAAGCACGAAACAACAATATGTTACCTGTTGACAAGTACAGTATGCTACCATACAACAACAAAATGTCAGTGTCACCAACCGGTAACACATGTTTACCAGCAAGAACCATGGTGTTACCGGTTAGTGACATAACATTGACAACTGGTGATAGTGCACTGACAAGTATCATGGTTTTTTTGACCAATAACATATCGTTACCGGACAGTAACATGCATTTTTCCATACTTTTGCTTTTTGTTGTCGATATTTTTGTTACCGGTCGGTAACAGAGCTATGGTGCAAACATTATTCCCAGACGGTAACATATATATGGTGTTCCCGAATAGTGACATATATGGTGTTCCAACATTTAATATTATTGGCATATTACATTGTACAAGTGTCACTTGACCTTTCATCTCCCCTTGTCCATTAGGATTCCATTCCCTCTACTTCTTGTATAAATAATGATGTAATCTCTGATTATGAGTATCCAATGCAATTTAATCTTTTTTATTTACTAGCATTGGTATCAAAGCAATGAGATTTGGATCTAGCATAAGAGAAAATCATCTTGGCTAGAGTGATCATTGCTTGGTGTGGGAATATCTTTTAGCATATTTTGTTTTTTGTTTTTCCAACAAAGTGAAAACCTTTTGCAGAATAGCCTAGACATGGAACATAGATTTTGTCATTGGTTTAAGCACAACATTTCATATTTTTTCCAAGAACAAGATTCTCTATTAGCGCCAAGGTATTCCTTTGTCAGACTTGTATGTTGGCATTTCAAATAAAATACATGTGTCATTCCTCATTGATTATTGGCAGTACAACTTGGAGTTGATGCATTGATTTATATTTTGAAGCGTTGGAACTGTACTATGTTATTTTGGTCGTATTGTGTTTTTGCAAGCCTTAATAATTAGAGAGTCATTTTGAAATTGGTGTGGAGGAGCCTTTGCAGGCATTCAAGTGACCTGCATGGTGTGACTATTATGATACCTGCGTGGTGTGACTATTGGCATACCTACATGGATTTTTGAAAAAGGAGATCAAACATTTGTTATTCCTATTTTGGAAACACAAGGGATAATAGCTAAAGCAAGACATATTGGTCATAGACCTGGATGAGGATGTATTTGTTGCAAAAAGACCTGAAATCGTTTGATTTTCCTATCTTTGGTAGCAAAAAATAGTGGTATTGAAATTTGTAGTGTCTATCTCTCTTGGTGGAGCATAATCTGCATGAGAGCATCTATTTCTCTTGCTAGAGCATGCATATGAAGTTCCGTGAGCCATTAGATTTGGGGAAGAAACTAGTATGCATTTAAAATATCTTGTTATAATTTATTTCAATAAAAAGGCATATGATCGTTATATTTTCACTGTTGATATCTGAAAATGGAGATATAAGTATGTGGCACCTATGATTATTTGATAAAATTTATCTGAATGGAGGAGCTTTGCAAAATGGATCAATTCACAGCATATAGGAGATCAGAGATGTGTGGAAACTATTTTTAATCAATGAGCCTCAAAGCTATATCCGATAATTAAGTAGCATGTTACTAGAGGTTGGAGCATAGATAGAGGTCATTGACATCCTCTCATTAGTCACCTACGACAAGGTCGCAGTATGTCTTTGGTGAGATTTTTGCTTTTGTTGAGCTTAATGTGTTTCTTTTTTGTGTGTGTTGTTCAATAAGGTGCAAAACATTTTCCAGTTTGGTACCTCCTAAATGAAGAACATTGTGATGAGAAAAAAACACTAGGTAGCACTTGGTTCTTGTATAAAGGGTTTGTGGAAATCCGAGAAACCACTGAAGTTTTCAGTTGAGGCATCATGTCACCTCCAGGTTCGTGGTGAGCCTACAGTTGGAAAACCATATGGGTTCATGGTAATCCAGGGAAATCGGAAACCACCGAGGAGTTCTCAAGGTTGGATGTGCTCAGGTCACTTCCAAGTTTGTTGTAATCATGTGGGTAAAAACTAAGGTGTCAGCAAGACCAAGAAGCCAAAATGTTGGCATGCTGCCTTAGAGGTGAGCAAAGGTTGCATAGAGAGTGTAATAAAAATTTTACTGAGTTTGGAATAAGGGAGGTCCATTTTCTGGAAATTTTATGTTTGTAGAAACAATGTAATAAGGGGGGAATGTTGGCATATTACATTATATGGGTTTCACTTGACCTTCCATCTCCCCCTATCCATTGGGATTGCATTCCCTCTACTGCTTGTATAAATATTGATGTAATTTTTTATTATGAGTATCAAATGCAATTTAATCTTTCTTATTTACCATCAAATATGACATGTGTCTTTTGTTGTCCTCATTTAATATGCTTTCCTTTCATATATATATACCCATCCCCATTCATTTTGTCCCATTTTCACGTGTAGGTTTCTCCGAGATAGAATTTTTCAGAGAGGTCAAGCCTTCTCTTCCACTTTTAGTCTTCTAGTATTAGATATAACTAGTGTCACCTGCCACACAATTTTTTCTATGATCCTCAAGGCTCATATACATGTATCTTTATATGTCATTTTCCAACCTCTTATTTTTTCAAGCAATCAATGTTCAGGAATAATGGCCACAAGAAAAAAGACCATTAAACCAACTTCCTATGTTTACCGTAATATTTGATATCCCTAGTTGTTACAACTGCTCGAAGACCCTAAAATAATCAGTCAATCTGATTGGATTCCTAGGAAAAGCTTCCATGGACTTATTTACATGCCCTAGTATCAGACAAACCACAAGTTATTAAATAATTTAATGCAAGTGTATAATACTTCAGATGGCACTTTCACAGTTCAATTACCATCCCACCAAATTCACATCAAAGTAACACCTGAAGATATTTATCATCTAATAGGCTTGCCCCAAGAAAATGCAATACCTGTAACCACCAAAGTCGTTCTTTTTTATAAGCAAAATAAATTCTTAGAGTCTCATTACAATATCTCTGTTGAAGCCGAGGTTAATACTCTAGCCAAAAGAGGCATTAATTCTCAATCTATCAAAGACCCCTTTCTCCTGGTCATGGTGGAATTTTTCCAGTCCCGTATTGTTCTACAGGGAAGATCCTTTGACATTCCTCAGTGGGCAATGTACTACCTTCTTCAAACCATTGTTGGCATTAGATTCGATTAGTGCTCATATAGTGCATCAAAAATTTGTTCTGAAATTGACAAAGCCAAATTGAATACTTCTACATTTATTTGATCTTCTTGTTATTTTCTTACTTTATATTATGAGGGTTTTTATAGACTCAAATCCACAGCTATTCCAACTACTCTTCACAAGAAGATGGATAAACATGGAATTCCTTTGGATGAACAGTTATTTAGTATTTTGTTTTAAAAGAATTTAATCTTGATTCCCTTATAAAAAAATCATTTTTAAATTAATTCTTATAAATATGTAATCTGTAATTATGTTATGAACAGGTAAAAGTAAGCGAAACACTGGAACACCGTCATGTGGCAATTTGCTTGCATAACCCTGTTGGGCCTGAGCGGTCTGGTGATAATAATCTAATTGATCATGATGTCACCATATCTGATGACTCTTTAGCTACAAATTTAAGACCACACAAACGAGTGTGTGGTTCCTTGGATTCCTCTCGCTCGGCTCGATCCCAAAGTAAGGAGACAATGTGCTCTGCTTCTAAAGCAGAGGAAAATCTAGGTTTTAAGTTTTACATACTACACAATCATTTCAATTTTATGAAATTATTTTACAGACTAATGATAATCTGAATCTCTTATTCTTGACAATGACATATTTCTAATTTCATTATCCAAATGAGCAACCTATTCCAGCATATCTACATCGACAAATCCAAGAGCATCTGTTCATACTGGTGGCGGTGTAGACATGACATGCATACCTGAGCAAGAACTAGAAGAGTATCAGTCTGCAACGCCAACATATCATCACCCAGACCCTTCAAGTTCTAGTATAAAGAAACTAATAAATAATGACTTAAACTTTATTTATATTAGTCTTTTGAATTGCTTTTACAAATTTATCATTCTTTTTAATTGGTTTTCATTAGATTCATGATTTTTCGTGTCAGTGCCACCACCACCCTTACACATATTGCCACAATGACATTCTATTGAGTACAGACAAACTTCACAGTGTAAGAAATCTCTATTGATTTTAATCTTATTAATTTGAAGTTCTTACTGTTCGCTTGTTTGTCTTTTTAATTTTCAATTTTCAACATACTAATTATTGAATCTGATATTGTTAAATTATGTATGCTCACAGATCTTTTGAAATCTGAAATTGATCCCGTGGCCATGCCCACGGCCATCTTCTCTGCTCTGACTCCATCTTAGCACACAAGGAGTACATCAGCCTAACATCCCTTTCTACCTTCGTCATATGCTTATGGTATGGGAAAAGGCTCGTGTTCTCTAACCCTAAAACAACTACGAGTAGGGCAACTCATAATTTCACAACATCTGAGTTCCCTAATTTTTTAGTTGGCGGTGTGCCAAGTGTCAGAGGCACTTTTGTTTTAAATAATATAGAAATGGATGAGGAGTATCTCGGGATTGACATCTTTTTTAACATGGCAACATCATGGAAGCATGCCAGGTATCTGACGTAATTTTTTCATAAGCAAGTTTCATAGCCAGTAGGCTCTTCAAATCCTCCTTCCCCAACAAGGCATGAAAAAAATGGATGATGATGAAAAGACCATGTTTTCACTTGACATCCTTGTGTCGGATAATGTTACAACCCTTATCATGGAAAATATTATTCCTAACATTAAGGAGTTGAACATGTGGGAGATCAGAGTGAAATCCCTGATAAAAGAAATCAATGATAGATATCATAATTTTGAAAACAAAGAAAAACTTTTTTCATTGATTAAAAATAAACCAGTGACGATTGACGTTATACTTGCTCAAACACAAAAAGGAAGTGCAATCATTGATAATGTTTACAACAAGGATGAATTTTTATCAATAATGTTGAACAGATTGGATAATTTGAGTGCTGAGGTGCAGTCTTACTACAACAAGTGGAATCGTGACAAAAACCTTGTCACTATTGTTAATGCAGAGAAAGACTTGGCCGTGGTAAGTTCTAATTTTTTTGTAGATTGTTAGATAAATATATAGTTATCCTTTATCTTATTCTAAATACTAACTATGGGATTTTGTAATTGCATTCAAAATACTAGAATCTAAAGACAGAGGTGCAAGTGTTAAATGAGCACCTTAAAAAGTGAGAGAGAGAGAGTGTCCGCAGGGCTATTAGTTTTAAAGAAGAACATGTTCTATTAAACAAAAAGAACAATACTTTGCAGAGGATTATCAAGGAGCATAGAATAGATCTGAAAATTCTTCTAAAGAAAAAAACTAATGAGGATCCTTCTATCCTTTCAACAGGAGATGCAACTCGTGAAGATAGAGAAAATTTAGAAAATATTAATGTTGTTGCAAAAGAATTAGTAGAGTCTAGTGTAATCCAAGATAGTTCAAATATTGTAGTTGTTGTTGAATCTGTTGAAGGAAAAGGGTCCAATTAACTTCAATTAAAACTTTAAACTATGTTACTATTTATGTATTCAGTATTTGACAAATGGAATTTGAAAACATATGTGAAATTGTTGATCTTTTTATTTCTCTCATGTGAAATGGTTTATTATCTTTATGTGAAACAATTGATGAATAGTACACATGGATTCTGGAATATCTTTATTATCTTTATGTGAAATAGTTAATGAATGGTTTATTATCTTTAGTTTCAAATATGTATGAAATCAAAAATTAAAACTTGTGTCTTGAATGTGCACGTTGTTGTCAATCTTGATAGTTGAATCTTGATTCATCATGTAAAGATTATCTCCGATAATCATGATGGGATGTAAGCGTAGACTGCTATGTTTTTTATTAATCCTAATAATCACTATGTTATATATCATATATGGATTATAATATTTTTTTGAACAATTGTGCCTGTGGAATTGATAGTGAGAAATCAAAGATTAATCATACTTTATTAGTAACGAACTTTAATTTTATTACATCATCTAGTTTGCATATTACACAAATATGAATTGTCTACCGTCTATTATTTGCAAACATTATTAAAAATATAGAAGGGATTAAAAAAATTCCAAACATTATATGCGCAATATATGTAAATGAAAAAATATTGAGTAATAATATATATTTCAGAAAATGAATACAATCAACTATCTAGTAGCTGAAGCAACCCTATCCTGGATGGTCCTCCATCACTTCTTATATTTGTTACAGTTTCTTGTCTAGTAGAGTCCAAGTCAATTTCACCATTATTAGAGACTTCACTGTTTGCTATCTGATTAATAGCTTTGCACTCTACAAGAGATGTCCATGTAGCTAGTGATCTTTCATATGGAAATGTGTCCACCATATATCTTGAAACATAGATTCTCAAACAAGTTTCCAAATTCTTGTCCAATCTATTGTGAATTTTTGATTTCACAAATGTAAGTGCACAAAATACCCTTTCATCTTCAACAAACCCAAGAATCATTGTCTGTATGAGTTCATATAGTTTGAAGTATTCACTTATATTCTCTCTTAGAATGCTACTCTGATACATTTTTCTCCACAATAGTGTGATAACTCCCATTTTTGTTGGGTCAGCAATAGACTTATATTGATTAGACATTGTATATGCAAAATGTTGTGATTGTGATATGAGTAATTTTCTGTCTAATATACCATTTAATTCCCCTCCATCAACATCTGAAGATTTTTAAAACTGCTTCATAAATGTAGTCATGGATTTCCTGAAGTTTGTAGCTCTTTGTTCTTCATTAATCATTGAATTCCAAAAAATGGGATTTACAAATTCCATGGCCTCAAGCAGACCACTATTTTTAAAATGCGCTCTAGTCTCAGAACATAATGGTTCAGATATCTTCATCAAATTTTTATGTGTCTCAGAAACTGCAACATCAAAAAGACAACTCGTGACTGGTACTTCCTTAAGTTCATAACCTATTACATAAGGATCTTTGTATAAAGTGTGTACTAGAATATTTTTCCCATCAACAAAAATACAAATATGACTAGTAATATTGAAATTTAAATAGTTATTTGATTCCTTGGTATCTATCAAAACCTTGAAGTTGCTAAAAATTGGGTTTTGAATCCAGTTTTGGGTGCAATACAAGGTATCTAAAATCATACATACTTGTCTCCTTAATTTTATAAAATCAACAATGCATATGGATCTTTCCTAAGCATGTTTTACTAAGATGTTTATTTCCTTCAGCATTGGAAAAATACCACATAAATATAATAATGTCTCTAAATTTGTCAAGTGATACAAAAGATCTTTAGCCTTATCCACTTCTCTTTGATGCTTGAACATATACCCTACTAAAGACATGTATTCCTCAAAAATCCTGCAAGCTGGTTCATATAATGATATCCATCTGGTGTCAACATCTTTTAGCAATTTTTTACCATTTGTTATTCCAACAGAAAATATCTGAACCTCCAAAAATATTTTAGGATTGTTTGACATATATGAATGCAATTCCCTTATCATCTCCTGATTAACTAAAATAGGGAAATGTTTATTATCATGCACCTAGTAGTTAATATAAATAGAAACAGAAATGGAATAACTGATATGAATTGAAATACTAATGCTAGATGATATTTTATTTACTTTTAAATGAAGTAAAGTAAATGAAATAGAAGGAATGAGGTACAAACCTAAATATAACTCACCTTACCATGTGTTGGACCTAGATAGGCTAATGTGCGAGCTGGATTGGATGTGAAGACGTTGTTCTGAAAACTGCAGAAGTTGAATATTTGACTGAACTGGGGCGCCTGTGTTCTGAGTGCCCTGGTCTGCAAAAAGGCTCATGATCTAATTCTGACAGTGTCATAAGTTCTTCGCAACACCTTTGTCTTGGTCACCTACTTGTTGCAATATCCTTGCCAATGTTGTTGTAATGATGTGAAGAATATCTACTTGCAAAACCCCATACAAAGCATCAAATCCCTGAAAAAGAAAGATTCAAATGAAGGGGTCAAACTGACCTTAGCCGCCACAATGGTGGACTTATGACTTAGAAGCATTGCACTACCTTCCAGACCCAATGTAGTTGTGTGTGTTTGTGTGTATAATTTTGTGCCTAGGGTGCCTTAGCGCCAATGACGTAGAAGTAGGGGGAAATAACTAGATGTAAAAATGTAAATGGTGGATAGAATGGAATGAATACAACCTTTTCCCTCTATACTTGTGTGATGCAGATGTAGAAGATGCCCAAATGCAATCCCTTACCTTATTAGATTGTTTCCCTTGATAGTAAGATGTCCGCCCCTAATGTAGTGAGTATGTTATGTTTATATAGGGATCTCTTGTTCAAACTTCGACATTAGTGACCTGAAACATTGACTACCACCTAGGGGAATGGACGAGGTAATGACAAAGACTGACCTCGAAGAAACAAATTAGGACCAAGAGTTACGGAAACTAGGGCACCTAAAATCACCGACTGGGGTGCCCCAATGTAGGACTGAAGATGACAATCAAGCAAATTATGACACCTAAGACTCCCTGAAAGACACCCAAAACTGTATAGACAACTGTTGACTATACCACACACATAACAATGACGACTGACTAACGGACGACATGACTAGGGGATAGGTCACTAGTGAATACTTTTATCATGCAAGATCCATATATAAAATAGCATACCCGGTAGTATAAATGTAATAATAAGTGCGTGATTTTATGACTACATTTTCCCCCACTTTATGTTGGTGAGCAAAAAGCTCGGTAACATAAAGTAGATAGAGAAATAAAAAGTCGAAAAATCCCATGATGTAGAAGAATGCATAGATATGTAGTAGAAGCGTGCCAATAGGACTATAAAAGCGTGTCGAACCATAGATCAGTGGGTTGATCCATGTAACGTAATGAAAAATTGTAAATGTCATGATGAAATGTACTAAATGAATGTGATGACTAGGATGTATGATGATTTCGAATGCGGTGTAATGATGAATAGGTGGGTAGGGAGTGATGAATTCCCAACCCAAATGCTTGTATACGAATGAATAATTGGAGGATTTGGGTGTCCTATTGCCAAAGGGAGAGTGTAGGGAGAAAAGTGTGTTATTCTCTAATCTTTAACTACATCCTCAAGATCTAGCCACTGGAAACGGACTTAGATCAAATTTTGTGGTTTTTGGATCTAAATGATTTTGATCAAACAGTTGACCCATATAGGAGTGGTCTAGGAAAGGCACTCTTGCCCCCACTCCATGGGCATCGCCACAATAGGATGGCTTCTAAGTTAGGTCACTTGGAAGCAAGCCCAAAATAAATGATGCTTCCAAGTTAGATCATCTGGAAGCAAACGTGAATTTGTGACAGGGCTTCCAAGTTAGGTTGTCTGGAAGCAAACACAAAATGTAGAATAACTTCCCAAGTTAGGTCATTTGGGAAAAATGATGAGTGTAATCTCTCAAGTTAGGTCATCTGAGAGGCCAATTGTGTTGAACTTGTATTGATTAAATGATGTTGATTTTTTAGAAATTTTGAAAGCGTTAATTGATTTATTGATTGCTTGATTGGTTATTCATGGAGAGATTTTATGCAAGTTGCTCCCGAGTTAGGTCATTATGGGGAAGTTGATAGAAATTTATGAAATGTCACGTGAAAATATTTTTAATCACTTTTTGCCCCTAGGTTATGTCATTAGGGTTGGACGATGAAATATCACATTAGAAAAAATTGTATGTTTATTGCCCCCAGATTAGATCGTTAGGGGGGTTGAATGGTGAATTGTCGTGCAGTGAATTAGTAAATGTTTGAAAAATGGTGTGTTGGTAGATTTAAATAACCATGTGCAATGTAAGGGGGATTATAGGATGAACCCAATGATATTCCCCCCTTTCAGCGAAAGGGAAAGTGATGAAAAGAACAAACGTTAAGTCAAAACTAAGTACGAAATAGATAGAAAATGGTAAAAATAGCTAAAACGTTTATAAAGTGAATGGAAGGTGATGTCGAAAATAGGTAACATGTGATAAACGTGTTCAATATGGTGGTAGGTGGAATTCTAAAAAGAATTCCACAAACAGGGTGTAAATTAGAGTAGAAACACTCAAGATATAGCGAAAACGGTGTAGTGTGTATTAGGTGTGGAAATAGACGCAAAATGATGACTATAATAAGGTAAGTGATGAAAAAGTAGCTATAAGTAGTGAAGTGAAAAATTGTTAAGTCACTTCATTTGTTTTGTATGTGATTGTGAGAGTGAGCACAAAGTGGGTGAAAATGCCTCAAGTGAGAGCAACACGTTCTAGTCGGTTTGAGAGGGTGGCAACCACCGTAGCATCACCTACGACCACAAAGTTGGTAAGTGCATCTTGTTTTTTTTCAAAAAATGTATGGTGTAGTATTAATTTGGGTTAAATTTTTACAAATTTGGTATTTTTGATTTTTTTGGCGTTTGAGACCTAGACAAAAGCAATGAGGGTGCTAGTGACCCTGGGACAGAAGCGCCCAGAAATGGGTGCCAGTGTCTTGCTCTTAGGCGCCCCAGCCCTGCATCTGGGCACCTTAGTCCAGGATGTATGTAGTGGATGTAGAATATTGTTAAACATGGTATTAGTATGATAATTGAGTGTATTTGGTCTTTTAATGTATTCTAATGTTGTGTTTGTTATCGTTTTATGATGTGCAGAGAGATATTCACTTGAGGGAGTTTCGTGGTGGTCAGCATATGAGTACATTGCTTGGATTGGGTTTGTTAAATGAGAATCAGGATGTGATGGACCGTGTTGGCCTATGGTACATAGCACATATGGGGAATGTACCCCTTAATACGACCATAATGACTACCTTATATAAGAGATGGTGTGCGGATACATGCACATTCTGGTTACCTATGGGGGAGACGACTGTGACATTAGAGGATGTATATTGCATACTGCGATTACTAGTTGTGGGGGAGAGAGTAGGATTCATGCCAATGACAGATATGGAGTGGTAGATGTGAGTCGTGAGATGGTATTTTTTGGAGACTTGAGTACCTATCAAGGCCCATATTATCCTAGATGTTATTTGTGGTCTGGTGTTCCACGCTTACGGAAGTTCATATTAGTTGTGATTGCATCATGTATAGCTATGGAGGGAGGAGGTGTAGGCATCTTGTATCAGGTGCATGAGATATGTCAAGGGATCGAGGAGGAGGGTGCTAGATATGTTTGGGCACGGTGTGTGTTGGCCCACCTATATATATATATATATATATATATATATATATATATATATATATATACACCAGTTTATGCATGATGAGCATGGCGGGGGGATATGAGTTATCATACAGCTGCATGTGTGGGCATACGAGCATATAGTTATGTTAAGACCACTTCTAGGTCCACGAGGGGAGTGGGCTAGGCTAGAGATATTTGTGAGGAGGTGGGTTGACATTCGTGGCAGGAAGATAGATACAAATACCTTCAAAACACTTATAAATAGGATGGGGTTCGAGGTAATTATATGGAGGCCATATCATGACTATAGGGGATGGCTAGAGGATGTGACATAGTTGTGATGTATTCAAAGGACTACGTGGCTAGAGGATTGCTTCCTAGGTGTGGCGGGGATTTTTCAGGTAGATAGGGTATCACGACAGTTTGGTATGGCTCAGGATGTACCCCCAGAGCCATACATATGGTTGAGAGCTATCATAGCACCTAAGCAGGTCGGTGTTAGGCCAGGGCCCACAACAGAACAACTAGTTCCACCAGGGACGAATGATGTGGATCCAACGATAACGGCTATTGATGGAGATGACTTGGGTTGCACTGAGGAGTACCGGAAATGGTGGGCAGCTCATCGGTGGGTATTGTTGTACCCATTATTTACAGGCACAATAGAGTTACCACCTGGGGGAGGGGGGTAGTGAGAAGCACATGCCCCCAATCCTATAACAACAGCCATAGCTAAGTGTAAGTATCTGTGTATATATGCATTGTGTGTGTTATGGTTTTCTAATGTTGTGTTGTATAGTGATCTAACACGTTGTTGTGTGTGTGTTTGTCAGTGATACCTATTGGTCATTGATTGTGGACACATGCATCCACACATTGATGTGGAATGTGTCGACTGATGTCCTAGATGGAGGTATACTAGAGTGGGTGGATGATATAACGGGCGAGCATGCCCATCTATCTGATCCAATAGTCGCAGCAGCTGCGACATGTACATTACTACTATGCGAGAGGGATAAGACATGCGAGGAGACTCGGCGAGGTAGAGAAGCTGTAGGTGGTGGTCCCTTAGCCCAGGACATGTTTGCATGGTACGTATATTTGCAACGTCATTTCTCAGAGCGGTTTATAGAGATGAATTTATTGTGGAGGTAGGTTTAGTGATATTAAGGCCGCAAATAGTGGCATCGCATTGGTAGAGATGCATCCAATTCCAGGGCTCTCGTAGTACACGAGAGTGATAATGATGATGAGGTTTGATTGGGACTATTGTATATGATGTGGGGACCTTGCCCCCCAACCATGAGAAATATTTTTTGATGATGATTGTACTAGTGGTAGATGTATAGACACCTATTTTTGATATATGATAAATCTATGTTGGAATGTTTTGTTGTTGCGATGTAATGGATATTGTATGACTCTATGGTTATTGTCCTAGTATGTGTATTGTTCGTGTTTTTGTGGATATAAATTCACATTATAATGTTAGTAATGGTAGATAACGTGGGTATGGTAAATGAGAATAAATATCAAATGGAATGTGAGGGATGGAATGTTTATTAAATAGAATGTGTAGTTGATATAATGATGCAAGTAGAATAGGGGAGAATGTATGATAGTAGAATGAAGATATCATAATATGTTATTATGATGAAAGGGGGAGGATTAATGATGCCCCCTAGTGTGTGAATGAAGAGGCTCATGTAATTAAGACCCCTCAACAGTTGGGTATGAGCCATAAAAGCAAGATTGCATCATCGGGAAATGATTAAATGTGCTAGATGAGATGATGAAGCGCATGATGAAAGGTTCTTAGAACAAATCCCTCAACAGTCGTGTAAGATCCATAAGAACACAAGTGCATCATTAGGGGGTAAGGTGATATAAATCACCTACTAAAGACCTAAACAGAGTGAAATGGTGGAAGCATGTGGAATGGGAGAAGCGTGTGAATATGTGTCAAACTGAATATCATATGGATTTGTGGTGGGATGCGTGAAAGTGGAGTTCTATGGTGGCCGATGCAAAGTAACAACATGACGTGGTGGATATCGTGAATGTGATGGGTGAGGTGGATGCAATGACTATGATAGATTCAGTGGAGAATGCACATGAATAGCAGACTGCGGTGGATCCATCATAGCCAAAGCATCATATGTAGGAGAAGAATCAATCACAAGAGAAAATCTCTGTTGAGGTAGAGGAGATATGGATAGCTCATGTGGGTGAGAACCAAAGGAGATGATGCCCTTATCCTCTAATTTTGGTAACCTATCTTTAAGGGAAAGGCAATCATTGTCCCTATGGCTATTGATGCGGTGATAGTTGTAATAAGGTTGGTCATGCTGACGTTGTAATCGATGTTGTGGGTGATGCTGGTTGTAAGTTAGGTGAATCAACTGCTCAGTAAGCAAAATACATAGCACATCATGTGGTCGAGTGTGATGAGAGAAATGAAATGCGAATGAGGTGGAGTGGTAGGAGGGGTAGCAATACATTATTGTGATGAAGAGGGTTGAGTTTGTTTGCTTTATTTGGGAGACAAAGATGGAGACTATTTAGGATGTTCAATCGTAGGCTCAGGTGGAGAACTAGATGAGGCACCAGTCGTAGCAGTGTGCAGGGCATCTATGATGTGTATGAAGAGAATATCTTGTTTGAAGTCGATAACCTTATAGCATGGGAGAATGATGTTGATTCAGCAACAAGGGCGGAAGCCTGATTAAATTTTATTAAACTTCATCAACCAACATTACAATGAATGGGCTGCAATATTTTTAGATATTGCACAACCAAATACAAACAGGAGACTAAGTTACATAGGTGCAACTATATTCCCAATTACATTAGCTTCCAATAACATCCGGGAAGCACAAATGAATAAATACAAATATACTGTTAAAACTATAACAACATTTGTGAGAAACAAATATGGTTTAGAAACCATATAACAATACATAACAAAAATATGGTTTATATTATAACCATTATTATTTAATTAATTAAATTAATTAAATAAATATACTGTGCATAATTAACCTAACATTCCCCCCCTTAATTGTGCATTATCTGAAGAGATGAGGAGAGGAACTCTCTGAACAACTCGAACTTGTCACATGCAAGTGACTTTGTGAAGATATCTGCCCGTTGTTCAGCTGTTGGACAATATTGAAGCTGGATGTTGTGCTTCAACACATGTTCACGTATGAAATGAACCTATACCTCAATGTGCTTTGTTCTCTCATGAAAAACTAGATTGCAAACAAGTTTGAGAACACCTTCATTGTCAACATACATGGTAGTTGGTTTGTCCCATGGTATTCCAAGTCCTTCCAGTATGCGATGTAGCCAAATCACTTCACAGACAGCTTCTCCTTGAGAATGATACTTGGCTTCTGTGGAAGAATGAGAAACAAAGTGTTGTTTCTTGCTTCCCCATGATATTGGTCCAGATCCCATAAAGAATACAAATCCAGAAGTGGATTTTCTATCATCAATGTTACCTGCATGATCTGAATCTGAATATCCAGTCAAGAAGAAGTTTTTGTTCTTCTTGTATTCTAGACCAAGATCCACTGATCCTTTGAGATATCTCAAAATGTGCCTTGCTGCTTTCCAATGACAAACTTTGGGTTCCTGCATGAACCTGGATAGATAACTTACTACAAAGCTGATATCTGGTCTAGTGTAGGTCAGGTAAATGAGACTCCCAATCAACTGCCGATAGAGAGTGGCACTTACCTCAGGAGATGGATCTGAATGAGATAACTGCAATCTGTTCTCCATGGGTGTAGCAATTGGTGTGCAATCCATCATCCTAAACTTCTTGAGCATAGTCTTGGTATATTTCATCTGAGAAACAAAAATATGATTCTCTTTCTGCCACACTTCCAATCCAAGACAATAGTGCATCAGCCTGAGATCGGTCATGTCGAACGATCGATTAAGATCTTTCTTCGTTGCATCGATCATCCTCACTGAACTGCCAGTGATGACTAGATCATCGACATAGACAACAACAATCACCATCTCCCCCCTTGCTTTTTGAGGTAGAGATTGGGATCGTATGGATTTCTAACAAATCCATGTTGTACGAGATGCTCATCAATCTTGATGTACCATGCCCGGGGTGCCTGTTTGAGGCCATACAGAGATTTCCTGAGTCTACATACCTTTGCTTCTTGACCAGGTACTACATATCCCTCAGGTTGAGTCATGTAGACTTCTTCTTGTAAATATCCATTTAGGAAGGCACTTTTTACGTCCATTTGGTGAACTTTCCATCCAAACTGAGCAGCTAGAGAAAAGATCATCCTGATCATTTTGATCTTAGTTGTGGGAGCAAATGTCTCCTCATAGTCAATGCCTTCTTTTTGTGCGTACCCCTTTGCTACAAGTCTCACTTTATACTTGTCCACTGTCCCATCTACTTTGTACTTTGTTTTAAATATCCATCTGCATCCAATGGGTTTCTTCCCTGGTGGAAGATCGACAAGCTACCAAGTGTTATTCTTCATCACTGATTGATATTCAGAATCCATGGCATCTTTCCAAGCTTTTGACTGTAGGGCTTCCTAGACTGTAGAGGGCTCATTTGATTCAATAACTCTACTCATCAAAGCAAAGTTAACTTCTTCTCTTGCTTTACTGTGAGTCCGTGGTCCAGGGGTGGATGTATCCGGTGGAGCATCCAATCTTGCATCTCGTAATGTACTTGTACACCATTTAGGCATACGCTAAACTGTTCCCATGGGTCGTGGTTCTATCTGATCAACACCATCATCCCCATCATTACTTTCATCTTCTGAGGGAACATCAGCTTCAATTTTTACAATAGGTGAAAAATCTACATCTTGTGAGTCTAGAGGAGGAGTCTCTACTTCCTTCTTCTCGAAAAACTCAACATCTCTGCTGGTGTAGACTTTTCTGGTCTTAGGATCCATCAATCTATACCCAAGAGTCTCTTCACTGTACCCAATGAAGATGAGTTTTTGTGACTTCATGTCCAATTTCTTTCTATTCTGTTTGGGTATGTGCATGCTTGCTTTGCACCTGAATACTCTGAGGTGTGCAATAGATGGTTTCCTTTTTGACCATGCTTCTTGTGGTGTTATTCCATCAAGAGCAGTTATGGGTGCTCTGTTTAACAAATACACTATTGTCTTTGTTGCTTCTTCCCAGAATGTCTTTGCAAGTCCAGAATCATCAATCATGCATCGCACCATTTCCATGATAGTACGATTTCTTCTCTCAACAACACCATTTTGCTGCGGTGTGTGTGGAGGAGGCATTTGTCGACGAATCCTGTGAGTTTGTAGGTAGTCTCTAAACTCATCACTGGTGAATTCCCCCCCTCGATCTGAGTGGAGAGTTCTGATGTGACGACCAATTTCTTTCTCAACTACTACTTTGAACTTTTTGAAGGTTTCAAACGCTTCACTTTTCTTGCAAAGATAGAAAATCCACATTTTTCTATGAATAGTCGTCAACACAAAGCATGAAGTATCGGAACCCAGAATGACTTGGTTGCATCGGACCGCAAAGATCGGTATGAACCAGGTCAAGTTTACCATGAGCTCGAAATGTACTCCTTCTGGAATGAAGCTCTGTGTTGTTTTCCTGCTAGGCAGTGAGGACACTTGTCTGTATCCTTCTGAAGAGATGGTAGCCCATGTACCATATTACACCGGCGAAGTGTTTCGAGATATTTGAAACTTACATGACCAAATATCTGATGCCACAACTGTGCTGAGGTGGAGTTTTTAGCCACAAGTGCTTGATCGTCTCTGTGAACGAAATCAAGTTGGAACATGCGTCCCACATTGGAGGCTTTTGTAATTATTTTCGAGCCTCTTGATTTATCTCGAATCAAACACGTTTTCTTGCCGGATTGACTATCAAAGTCAATTTTCAAGTTGTGATCTAGGAGTTGACTAACTGAAAGAAGATTCTTTGTCAACCCAGGGACATATAGGACATCTGATAGTCTACATTTGCGTGAACCAAGGGGTAGAGAAATGTTCCCAATCCCCTGAACTGTATATGAAGAATCATCTCCCAACGAAACATGATTTTTTGATGGCATGTCCCTCATTGAAATAAACCAGTCTTTGTGGACCGGTCATGTGTCGAGTGGCTCCCGAATCAACATACCAGACATCACTAGATGACGTGGATGGTTCACTTGATCGAGCAGTGAACAAGAAGTCTTCATTGTCTGACTGTTCTTGTTGCTCAACAATATTACCTTGCTGGTGGGGTCTTCTTTTCCCCTTTTTCTGCCCGTGATTGTTGTTAGAATGTCCCTTGTAAGATTGTTGTTGTTGTGGTCCAGAGTTGCTGGATGAACCTTTCTTGTAAGTGTTATACCAACAATCTTTTAAGTCATGTCCTCTTTTGCAGATAGGACATTACTTCTTCTGTTGATTGTCCCCATGATACTGATTCTGATGTTGGGACTTCTTATAGGAATTAGGTTTTCCTTTACCTTTTCCTTTCCATTTTTGATGTGAAGACAGTGCCTACTCCTCTTCATCATCCTTATTGTGCAATGCTTCCTCTTGTTGCAGTAGGTTTACTAGTTTTTCAAAACCAACTGTCATATCTGACACGTTTAGTGTTGTGACAAAAATGTGGTAAGAAGAGGGGAGTGCTCTCAGAACAATAGGAATGAGAGCATCATCTGTGACTGGTTCTCCTAGGGCTAGAAGTGAAGCCCTCAATTCTGCAACTCTTCTTAAGAAAGCTTCAATTTTTTCATTCTGCTTGAACTTCAGTGTATGTAACTGACTCTGCAAATTGAGTATAACATTCTTGTTCTTGGCCTCGTATACTGTGCTCAATTTATCCCACGCTTCTTTTGCTGTTTTGGCATCTCGAATGTGGGGTTGCACATCATCGGACACTCCAAACAAGATGATGAGTTTGGCCTTCTGATCTGCTTTATCAAACTGCCACTGTTGTGTTGTATCAGTGGTTGATATGGTCAGAGTACCATTCACAGCAGGCCAGATTTCTTCAAACTCAAGCTGTGTCTTGATTTTAGTCTTCCATGCAGCATAGTTATTTCCTCTGAGCAATTGTGAATTCGGAAGAAAAAATTTGGGGGCATTGGTGCCCATTTTGTAGAGATCACTGACAGGGTTTGGCTCTTATCACTCCAGGTATTAGGTCTCCCAATCTATATACCATCAGTTTGATATACCGAACCTTTCTATATATGCACCCTTCCGATATACCCGTCGGTACGTGGAAGAAGCTCGCCCTTTCTATATACCCAGCGGTACGTGAAAGAGGCGTTAACGTACATGAAATAATTCAATACGTGGTACCAAGATAGTACTGATGGGGTCTATGCGATTATTGACACCGGCTTAAAGAAATATCCTCATACGCACCGTAACTTCGCTATATACTTGGATAATTTCTCAGTCAGATTTATGTCATGCAATCATTTACAGATGGATGGGATGGTTCATAGTGTGTGCACTGTGACCTTATTACTCCCCATCGATTTATAGGGACGATGCCCAGACAATGTTGTTGCAGCTATATTAGGCGTTAAGTGCAGTAGTAGTTATGACGACTTTACCCGTAAGCGCTTCCCAGAGGCACTGTATATACCGAACGCTGCGAATGAGATCTAGGATCTCGTGAGTGTTACAGAACCAATTTTTTTATTATTTTTATTACAATTCTATCAGTTTCTGAGCAATTACAAAGTTTGCAGTTGACTATGGCAACCTGCAAATTAGTACAATATACTGCAGTATACAAATTACATTCAAAAATCTAGAAAATTTGAATGGAAGGCAAAATTTTTTTTTGTTTTGTGGGCCCTGGTGGCCTCCGGAGCCCAAAACGACCCAAAATGCAAATAATTGCAAAAAACCAGCTGAAAAAGCAATTTTTAGATGGGTCTCTTTTTGCAAAAAAAATGTCCGAAATGAAGAACCAGGCGAATGGGAGAAAAAATTTTTTACCCTAAATTAGGGATTTCTCCACTAAATTTAGTTAGTTATAACTAAATTTGAATTTTTCCACTAAATTTAGTGGTTCCTCCAAAAAATCCACCAAATTTGAAAAAAGAAGTTGGGGGTGGGATTTTAACCATGCACCTCCCACTTCTAAGACTTTCCCTCTATCCAACTTGGCCACCTAAGGGCGCTTGATATGGAAATGAACAAACTTGTATTTAAGTGAAAGGTAAAATGACTTACCTTTGAAAATGTGACCTGGCAGAGAGTCCACGTGTGGAATGAGTAGAAGGTGCTTTAGGGTTTCTTTATGCGTAGAAAATGGATCTGAAGCATCTCTTTATCCTTAGCCCTTTTTGCATTTGATTTTCACGTTCCACTTTGAATGTATTGCCTTTGTTTTCCAATTTTCTTTGTTTGGCCACCTTTTTTATTGTTGTTTTTATAATAGGTCAGAGGTTTCTTTCTTCTGCTTTTTTGTAACTAAAAGCTGCCTCTATTTTATTGAGTTGTTTGTCTCCATTTTTTGGTGCAGGTCCTCAGCGTGGAGCAGTTGGAGGTTTTTGCCGATAGTTTGCGTGTGCTATTTGTCATAATGGTCACATTTTTTTTTTTGATCAATGTGTTGTAGTGATTGCATGGAATTCTAGTTTGACCTCACCGCATTTTTGCTGTTGTTTTTGCAGGTCCCAGGTCGGAGAACTTGCTTACAAGATTGCAGAGGACAGCCACTACGTGGAGAAGCAGTCGATCATTGTTCCTTTTGTGCAGGTGGTTGCTCGTGGAGCTTTGGTCCATCGCAATGAATGGCAGTCTGTGTGGAGGGTTGCCACAATGTTCAGATCACACTGTTCAATTGGGCTCTCCCTTTCTATTGATGTCTTGATTTGCAACACCAATGTTTGGATTTGCATCCAACTGTTGCCTTCAACAAATACCAACCTTGGTGCATAAGTTTAGCAACCTCCAATGTAGAGGTCTGATAAATCTGATCAACTAGCTTTCATCAACTAATGTAGAGGTAAAACCCCTAAACTTGGGGAAATAGTTTTAATTATGGCTTAAATGTAGATAACTTTATAAAAAATTGTTGGGGAAAATGGTGCTGGGTGCACCAAGTGCAAAAAAAAAATTGCTTCCAAACACCTGGAAGGAACAGGAGGATGTGGGAGGCAAGGATGGAGATGTGGGAGGTTGCACGAGGCTGCACAAGCTCTCAAATGTTGCAAATTTCTTCTCCATGAATCCTCTCTCTCTCTGCAACTCTCTTCCACACCTTCACAGGTCTAGATTCGCTCAGGTACCAAATGTTGATTCAGCAATAGGGGCAGAAGCCTGATTAAATTTTATTAAACTTCATCAACCAACATTACAATGAATGGGGTGCAATATTTTTAGATATTGCACAACCAAATACAAACAAGAGACTAAGTTACACAAGTGTAACTATATTCCCAATTATATTAGCTTCCAATAACATCTAAGAAGCACAAATGAATAAATACAAATATACTGTTAAAACTATAACAACATCCGTGAGAAACAAATATGGTTTAGAAACCATATAACAATACATAACAAAAATATGGTTTATATTATAACCATTATTATTTAATTAATAAAATTAATTAAATAAATATATTGTGCATAATTAACCTAACAAATGAATGACTCACATCTAAGAATATTATCCTTAACAGGTTATGAGGAGCCCTGATATAAAGTATGTAACCGATCATAAGTAACCTTAGGGCCATTGTTGATTATAACCCGATGGAGCAAGGTGTTCTCCATGACATAAAAAGTACTAATGGATCCGAAGGGGATATGAGTGTACAATTGTAACACCTCATCGGTAAGACTACAATGAAAATCCTTGAGCAGAAATCTATCATTGGAATAGGAAGCCATAGCCCTATGATAATATAATAGATGAGCATGAGGGTCACCCATATCATCAAAGCATGTGAAATTAGGCATGGTGAAGTCATGGGAGAATGTTGAATTATGAATCTTCTTAGGGACCAGATTTCCATGCAATGAATTATTGTCAATAGAAGCATAATAAGCCTTAATTTCTAAAGTGAGGGATTAAACTTGTGATTGTAACTATCTTATAGTGTGTATGAGAGAAATGATATCTTGTGAAGGGATGGTAGAAGATGGCAATAATGTGTTAAGAGGTTGTAACTTTCCATTGTGAGTGATCAAATGGATATCCAAAGGTGGTGGAGAAGGATCTTATGTTAAAGGCACACTAATAGTAGGTGTCAAAGAAGGTATATCATGTGATGTAGGTGGAATAGTTAGACTAGCATCAACAACCTCCATAATAGGTGAAGCACTTAGTGAGGAAACTTGTACATAAGGTGTACTAAGAGGAGATGAAAGAATAGGTGAAGAGGAAGTAATAGATGGTGGTGACTCATGAGTAGCACTAGATGCGGTCTCAGGGGAAGATAGTAATGGAGTAGGTGAAATACACTCAACAGTATGGAAAGAAGGAGACTCGTGACCCTTATTTGACCCATCAACAGTAGATGGAATAAGGCTACCTCTAAAAATACTATAATTTAATAACAAACAAAATCATGCACACATGATCTAAACAATTCCCCAAAATCTACAGTAGTGAAAGTATAAACTAGAATAATCCAAATCAAGACAAAGTACACACACATAACACAACATGTACCGTGGTTCACCCAATGTGGGCTACGTCCACCAAAGATAGAGATCTCATATATATAATACAACAAGATTACAAACCAACTCTTCAATATAAGAGTATAATGAATCTCTCCAAGAGTATCTCATCTCCTCTAGATCTCTTAACGGATCTCCATGAGTACACTACAACTGTGCCTCCAAACACCACCAGTAGATCTCACATAACTAGGAACTACTGCATCTCTCAATTTCTACCAAGCTCTCTGTGGATCTGCAAACAAGACCTCTTGCATGGGTCTACCAATGTGCAACCATGACTGTGCACCAAGAAGTAGTATGTCTCTCCATCACTGCATGCATAACCTGTGCAAACATGAAGACAACCTCCTCTATAATATCTAGATCTACATGGATCAAAAATACAATATGATCTCATGGATGTACAATACAAGACTAGATCTATATAGATCTATAATACAAGATCTCACCAACATGTGGATCTATAAGAAGAAACTCTATGTGCTTTGCATACTATGCAAGCCATTACAAATGAGACAATAACTATACAAAGGAAATACAATAGAAGACGTTACCCTCATCTCACCATTCAGATGTACCTGTTATTTCCTTCTGTCTAGCTCCTCTCCATGGAGACTTTGTCTTCATGTAACCTGTTCTTTCTTTCTCTTCTTCTTCTTCGTCTTCATCCTCTCTATCTAGGAGAATTAAGGATATAATTCAATCCTTCTCTTAATTCTACTTCTAAACCCTAGCTTTCATGCTTATATAGGCGTATATAAACTTAGGGCACTTAGCCATGCAATTACAATCAATAGATCTGCTTTAATGCTAAAAATAAATCTAATTCCTGAGAGTTAATTAAAACACAATCGCACAGGTAACCAGCACCGGTTAGCCTTAACCGCGGTTGGTTCCTACTTGCTCTGACTGATGTCGATCCTGCCTGACCGATGACGATTCTGGGTGACCAATGTCGGTTCCCTCCTAACCGATGACGATCACTTTATTTTCCAACATGTTTCCATTGCATGCTCCAGTGAAGCTATTTAGCTCCACAACCTAACAAGATAGTAATGGAGTAGGTGAAACACACTCGACAATATGGAAAGAAGGAGACTCATGACCCTTATTTGACTCATCAACAATAGATGGAATAAGGCTACCTCTAAAAAGACTATCAATAAGATCATCAACATAATATAAAAGAGAATACGAGCCAGAATGAGATGTAGGGGGTAAGCAATGTCAGAAGATGTAGGGCCATGAGAAGGGTCTATATCGATGGTTGGAGTAATAGAAGAAGAATGATTGTCAATACCTAACAAGTAATCAATAAGGGAATCGTTTAAAGTTTCTTGTAAAAGGTTAGAAGGAGGATCACAAGTGATCACATGACATGGTGTACAACGAGTAAATGTAATAGGATCATCAATAATACTAATGCCTATAGGAAAATCTGTAAAACTAGCAGGCACATGTCGTTGGCCATCTAAGAGTTGTTGTTGGATGTGAGAGGGCATAGTATGCAAAACACTATATAAAGCCTTAAGTTCAGCTATGATAACGACATCATAGATATGATTACCACTAAAGTGAGACATGATGGACGAAGAAGATGAGGGATTTTTTTGCCATTAGGGTTTAAGTGGATCCTAGGGAAAACTATTCGAAAAGACGGGTTCACCAAAATGATTAACTAAAATAGGGAAATGTTTATTATTATGGGCCTAATAGTTAATCTAAATAGAAACATAAATGGAATAACTGATATGAATTGAAATAATAATGCTAGATGATTTTTATTTGTTTTTAAATGAAATAGAAGGAATGAGGTACTAACCTAAATATAACTCACCTTACTGTGTGTTGGACCTAGACAGGCTGATGTGTGGGTTGGACTGGATGTGAAGATGATGTTATGAAAACAACAAAAGTTTAATATTTGATTGAACTGGGGCGCATGAGAGAGAATCAGGGTGCCTAGGGGCGCCCTAGTATGTGTTTTGGGCACCCTGGTCTGCAAAAATGCTCAGGATTTGATTCTGACAGTATTGCAAGGTCTTCGTAGCACCTTCATCTTGGTTGTCTAGTTGTCACAATATCCTCGCCAATGTTATTGTAATGATGTGATGAAGATCTACATGCAAAACCCCATATAGATCATCAAATCCCTAAAAAAGAAAGATGCAAATGAAGGGGTTGGACTGACCTTAGCCACCACAATGGTGGACCTACGACTAAACATTGCACTACATTCAAGACCCAATGTAGTTATGTGTGCTTGTGTGTGTAATTTTGTGCCTAGGGTGCCCTAGCGCCAATGACGCAGAAGTAGGGGGAAATAACTAGATGTAAAAATGCAAATGGTGGATGGAATGGAATGAATACAACCCTTTCCCACTATGCTTGTGTGATGCAAATGTAGAAGATACCCAAATGTAGTCCCTTGCCTTAGTAGATAGCTATCATTGATAGTAAGATGATTGCCCTTAATGTAGTGAGTATGTTATGTTTATATAGGGATCTCTTGTTCAAATTTCGACACTAGTGACCCGAAATGCTGACTACCACCTAGGGGAATGAATGGGGTAATGACAAAGACCGACCTCGAAGAAAAAAATTAGGACCAAGAGTTATAAAAACTAGGGCACCTAAAATCACAAACTAGGGTGCCCCAGTGTAGGATTGAAGACAAAAATCAAGCAAATTACGACACCTAAGACTCCCTGAAAAATGCCTTAAAATGTGTAGACAGTTGATGACTATACCGGACACATAACAATGACGACCGACTAACTGATGACATGACTAGGGGATAGGTCACTAGTGAATAATTTTATTACGAAAGATGCATATATAAAATAACATACCTGAAAGTATAAATGTAATAGTAAGTGCATGTTTTTGTGACTACAACTCCCCCACCTTAGCAACATTTTCAAAATTACTTACAATCTTGTAATTCAAATTCATTCAGTGAGCCATACAATGAATAGGTATCATGTAAGGGGCTACACTTGTTTGCAGACGAATGAAAAGTCCAATTTTGTGACCTTCTATGACAGATGCGCCATTAGCTCCTACACAAATCAGCTTTGTAGAGATTGAATGATCATCCATACCAGCTATTTCCTTCAAATCTTTAATAACAAGTTTGCAGATATTCTTAGCATTGCAATTCTCTATCATTTTGTGCATAGCTAGTAGATGATTTTCCCTAAAATGGTTACTGAAACTAAAAGTGTAGATATGCATGCACACCCAAGATGTATTGTCTACTGGTGTGACCTCATCAATCGACAAAGTAATAAAATTTACATTTTTTACCTTCTCTCTCAAATCAACGATTTCAATTTCTCCCATACACTTTGCCATCTCTCATGCACTGGTATTTGACCAGTGTGTTGTTAGAATACTTGGAAATCCATTAGATTGAAACAATATCTTATAATCAACGAGATCTGAAATTGGTCTACCCTTCTTTAAAATGTGAAAGATTGTTTTAAATTTAATGAGTTTTTCTTGAAGACTTACTTCAGTAGCTTTTTCAAATCTAGCCTTTATTATTGTACCTTTCTCAACTAGGTCTTGAAGATGTTTATGATGATTATCATATTCTACATCATAGCTCATATGCAAACAATATTCCTCAGTTTTCCATCTAGTTATTTTTATAACTATCCCATCATCTTGCTTTTTAGACACATATACCTTCCCACAATGCTTCTCTATTGTGTCCAACTTCAATTGCATTTTGTGATCTCTGCCTATTTTCCAACTACAAATAGAACATCTACATTCTGTAGGAGTATCAATACTATTTTCAGGTTCAATGAATGGATATTTGGTTGACCATTCAAATTTGTAAGTCCTTCCTATAGTCAACTTCCCACTCTTATGTTTTTGATGTGAGTTTTTGGAATGTTTATTAGAAGTTTGATTTGGATGGGAAATGGGATTATCAGTATTATCAATTTGAATTGAATTACTCTGGTGATTGGAAATTTCATCTGGAATATGCTAGGATTTTCTACATTTGAGAGAAATTGGTTTGTTTATGGCTTCCCTAAGTAAATAAAAAAATAAAGTAACATTATCATAGTAAGAGTGAAAATTACCTCTTGCCACTGGGGTTATTGTTAGCTGACTGAAACATTTTGAAATGTCCATATCGCGTTTTTTTTTTCCTTGAGTTCTTTTCTCATTTGTAACAGGGGCCATTGAATGGGTGATTTTGAAGTCTGCACATGCGACAAAAATATAGAAGTTTCAAATATTGACGGCAACATAGCTTTATCCAACCGCACGACAACACAACTTAAGAATAACAAATGACAACACAACTGAGTAGTTGAATGAAAAAGCAATATGCAGGACGATAACAGAAAATACTGCTACCATTCGGTAACGCATTTAACTATTACCGACTGGTAACATATATAAATGTTACCGGTCGGTAACACATATACATGTTGTTGATCGATAACATTTTGTTGTTGCCGTTCAACTTTGCACATTTGTCTCGTTGTCCGTTATCATAAAATTTATTATCGGACAGTAACACAAATAATTGTTACCGTCTGTCAACACAAAATAAAACTTGTCATCCTACAAACAAAGTTCTCTTTTTCGCTTACCTCTTGAGTCTTTCGTTTTTTCCTGAATCCTTCGGCTTATGGTCTTATACTTTCATATTTTTCACACACTTATAATGTAAATAATATGACTATACTATGGTGAATTAATCATATATATATTAGAATGTTATAACATGAAAGCAAATATACTAACATCAGTCGGCCCTTGGCAGAAACACAAAGGAGAAATTATATTCATTTTTTTTAGGTCCCGTAAAATTTTGGCGAACATGCTATCGTACGGTAGTACAAAATTCACCAAATTCAAAATTCAAAATTCCTAATATTCACCTTTTCATGAATATTTGCCCCTAAAATTTACCTTGTGCTTGAGTGATTTCTATATTGCATTATTCTGTTTATTTACTGCTTCTATAACATCATATTAGGCTAGAATATTTCTATTTTAGTTAATTAGCCTCAATACCACTTCAAAGTCAATTTCTCAATTGGGTGAACAATATTCCCAAGAGACATAGGTGGGGCCATGTTATTGAAAAGAATAAATGTGTGTTACATCACATTAGGTAAGCCTAATTTAAGTGAATGGGGACAATTAAAGTCATTTGATGGGTAGAAACATAAATTTTCTGCTTGATTGTTGTCATCTTTATCGAAGATACATGATTGGTGTTAGGATACATGGAATGGTAAGGACAAGAAAGAGAGTGTATTCATCCTATAACCAATTTCCCATAATGCTAGTAAAAGGGCCATGTCCATTGTTGCATCACACCTATTGGAATAGGGATCATCATCATTGGGGTTCATATGTTGATGTGCACCAAACAAACCAACTAATATGAGATTATTTATTTGATTCAATGAGGATCCTTAGAGGCATAGAATTCCAACTTGAGTTGGTGGGACATATATTTAGAGACAATTTTATATGAGTTTTTTGGATTATAAAGCCATAATGGAGGAAATGGGAATTCCAATCAAGAAAATGTACTCATCTTGCAACCAATCTTGTTCAACACCATTATGTTACCAAGAGGGCCAATTAAACTACACCATCGCCCCATATTGGAATAAGGATTATGATATATTGAGGTTTATAAGTAATCTTTGACCAAGTCAAACAATTAATGTGGGATTAATTTTTTGATTCAATGGGGACTTTTATTGTCATCAACCATTATGTTAGTAAGAGAGCCAATTTAATTGTTGTATCACCACATACCATGATATATTAGGATTTAAATGTTAACATGGACCAAACAAAACCAACTAATATGGGATTAATTTTTTGAGTCAATAAGGATTTTTAGAATCATAGAAGCAATTATAAGATACATTGAAGAGTCATCTCTAACATAGAGTTGTGGGACATGTATTTAGAAGTAATTGTATATAGTCTTTTAAATTTTTTTTATCAGTGCTTTATTATGCAATACTATTTATAACAAATACTTATGTATTAATATAGAGTACTCATCCACAATTCATTACCACTAAGATTGTCGTAACATTAGCTTGAGCATTATGCACTATTTCACTTCAGGCTAGGTTATTCATAAAATTTTGACAAGATTACACTCCCTTTGTTTTGTGAGAGCAATAGGTAGATAAGTATTTGTTTCTTATGGAAATTCCACCCATTTTTGGATAATGTTTTCTATTTTCATGGCGTGTATTAAGTAAAGTATTCTAAATATCACTAAAAAATATAGTATCATTTTGTGTTTCTTGATTTTGTTAAATTTAAAATGGATATAATATTGTATTGTCAGTATGCCAAACAAATTATAAATTCAAATTAGATGACAATTTTTACCATAATGTCATCATAATTTGCTAAAATATAAAAAAATCACATAATCAATTATGATTTAACAAATATTGAATTTGTAAAACCCTAAAAAAATTAAGCAAAAATTTGACACAATCAATAAGCTAGATAAAAATGAAACCCTAGGTGCAAGAGAGAGGATAAAAGACTTAGCTGATATTTGTAATCCCGATGTGCTAATGAAAACTTATGAACAAATGAGAATGTTGCAACCAACATTATTGTCGGATGAGCCGAGATAGGGCGAACCTCTTCTAGGCACTTGTGACTTTAGAAATAATAGTCTAGTTCACAAAGTCATAACCTTTGTTTCGCCTATATGTCGCTGGACAATCATATAATTTAAAGGGGACATGCCCGGGCGCTGGTGCACAATCAATGATAAAGCAATGAAGATCATACAAGACCGAAGAGGAAACAAAAAAACATAGAGGCCAAAGTATAGATGTTAATTGACTATTCCAAAATCATATGAATAGTCAGTATGTGACGCAAGTGCGTGATTTTGTGTCTGATTGTGATGTACATAATGAAAACCATAAAATGAGAAGCAACATTAGCTGGAGATGGAGCACCTACATGTATTGATAAAATAGTAGTTAGTTTAAAACATGTCTTTTCCACCACAACCCTATATTTAAATTACATGCCATTTGCACAATCTTTTGATACAAAACATAAGGATTGCATATTCTCATCCTTGTTTAGTGGCATGATGTCGTTTTAAGTGGTGAATGATGCAAAAATTTGCTTCGCATTGCAATTTTAAAATGCAATTCCACCAAAAATAAAAATTGTGTAATGCATTATTGTACTTGAAACACACACCATCAATCTCCAATAAATAAATTGAATTTATATATGTAAAAAGTATTGTGATTAAATTAAAGGATTAGATATAGAATTTTTATTTTATATAATTATGAATTATTTCTAAACTCAAATGTGTAGTATTATGATATAGAAGTTGTTTAGTGAAGTTGTCCCTAAACAAGACTATTAAACAAAGCAAAAACGTTTGAATGGTTAAGCATGAGATTTGGAGTCTAAGCAGGATGCTGCTAACCAGGAGGGAAGATTTAAAGGACGGTGACCACAAATTTCCATAAGTATTTTTTGGCTAAAACATGAAAAATGCATAAGTAATTATAAAATTCATAGACATAGTGATTGCAATGACATGGCTTGCCAGTGTCCTACAATTTTCCTGCATCTGACACATTTCCAGAACCCAAACATGACTCGGAGATGTCCTGCAATTTCCTGTCATCTGACACATTAGTGGCATCCATCACATTTGGGGTATTGACTCCGAAATATGGGATTTCTCCCTTTAAATAGCATAACATATAACCATATGATACAAATGTTACCATGGAAGGGGAATCACAAACAAGAGATGAGAAAAATGAAATCGCAAGAGAAAAAAAATTACAGAGACAAAAGGGAAAAAATGAAATAGCTAAAGACATTCATGAAAACTTCAATCCGCAAGGTCCATTTAGGACCCCACACAAAACCCTTAAGCCATCTTCCATTAATCCACTCATTTTAGATCAGAATTTTCCACAAATCATTAATTAGGCACTACTAGAATCTGTTTATTATTCATAAATACTTGGGATAACAGCTCAATTTCGATGGATTTCTTTTACTTTCTCATCCTTCCCACCACTCTAATTCTGCTATTCTACTTTCTATGGAGATTGAACAACACAACATAATACTGCTTCGTCTGCCCCCGACCCTTCTAGAAAATCTACTTCAGATTGGGAATAGGCCCCACGCAAGATTTGAGCTTATGGAAGTGCTTGAAGCATTGTAGTGTTGTGACACAACTCGACAAGGTTGTTATAAGTTTACTCCAATTGTGGTGATGCCGATTGGTATTCTATACAAAAATTGAGAACTAAAAGAACGACGCTTAGAACCTATTCATAAAAATAAAATATTAATGGAAATAAATGAAAACATAATAAAAAGGATAACAATAACGACATTTCCAAAAAAGTTGGCTTTACAAAGGTCTATAGGCCAAATATTAGCACCACTCCAAAACAAAACATGAAACCCTAAATAGCACTATTTAGGGTTTTTTCCGTTGCACACCTCCATCTTGTTATTTACAATGTGCTTCATTCCAGCCCATTACAATTCCATAGCTAAGCAATATCTAGCTGATTCCTATTCATACACGGACTGGTTTTTGAGCTACTGCGTTGCAAAAATCGAACGCGAGATGCAGCGGAAACTTGTGATCGGCGAGCTACTTGAGTTTGCCTCCCTCTTTGCTCGCACGGCAGTCTTCCATGGAATCTAAGAAAGGGAGGGGATCCTGAAGGTAAAACTAAAAGAACTCTACAGGTTATACTATTCAATTTATTGAAAGGTTTCATATTAATAATAGGGCTTCATCTTTCTCGGTTTGGTATCATGGAACTCCTAGCATGGCTGCCGTTTACGTATCCTGGCGTTTTTTTTTCGGTTACTAATGTGACATTTGTTTGAAGCTTTGCTACCAATGCCATTTTCTGTGTGCTTCTCACTGAACAAGGTTGTCTTTTGTCTATTCTGGTATTTTGTACTTGGCTGCATTCTTTATTTGTTGAAGATTTCGCCTTGGGTGGAACTAAACTCTCTCCTTGGAAACCCTTTTCAACTCTGAAGGCTCACTCGCTTTTTGATTTTTTAGTCGGTTTGTTCTTCATTACTTTTGAATGACAGTATTTACTCTTTGTTTCCATTCAATGAGAAGACCTTCAATATGAACACTGAAACCTATTTAGTATTTCGACAAGTTATTCCAGGATCCCCAAATAGAAGGCATTATCACTTGAAGCGTAATTATATATCTACATAGTCTGATACATGGGCGAATGTCTATTTCGGACATCACCTAAAAATTTAATGGTCGTCTGTCATTTCCAGCATCATAACTATACAGATAACACCGGCTAGTGATCCAGTACAGGCCAGTAATACATCATATATTCCTAGGTGAATACTAACCTTCTATCGATGGCTATTAAATATTAGGACCACATCAATAAGCTCTGCCCCATTCTCTTCGGATCCCCAATAACTATGGCATCTCTGGTACCACCCTTTGACCAACAAAAAATAATAATAATTGTATCTTAAGAGTTTAGATTGGGTTTCTTCAGAGGGAGTTAACACAAATGAATCACGAATATCACAAAATGAAACTCAAACCATATAACGAACGATTACACTGATTTGCATAAGCATCTCACTGCTATGATGCACCAGGCTCATCACTCTCGTGATACACTTCCTAAGTTGGTGAGATTTTTAGTGGCAGATGTTGAATCCCTTTACCTGCCAACTGACATATGTTAGGTATTCGTCTTCTTAGAAAAAACGAGCTTCTTCTGCATGCTCTTCACATTCTTCCGGGCTGAGCAAGCGAACTTTTGAGTTAAATCATAATCTTAGCAAGTTTCTTATTGGGGTTTTAAATACAATCTGATTGTGGGGAATTATTTGACCTCTTCTGCTAGTTGTGTTGGTTTGTCAATGATGTGGTTTATATAATCACGATTTGAGCAATGGTTCTCACCATAATTTTTGCATGGTTTGCAGGTTAAGCTATTTGGAAGGAAAAGAGTCAATGCAAAATCTCAGGCAGCAAGGAGGAATAAACTTCGTTATGGTTTTATGGCGAGGTCAATCCCAACCTCACTAAGGCACCGAACCATTTTGTTACCCTTATCTTGAATGATTTGATTCAAAATTGGTGGACACAATGTTTTGCATGGTTCCATTTTAAATGGTTGTATATCGCCTTCTTGTTTTTTTCTGCTATGTGTGGCAGGTGGATAAAGTATCTAACTTACATTAAAGTGTTTTTTATTGGGTTCACTTCAGTCCTGATTTTCGAAAGGTGCAAGTTACTTTGGCTTTTTTCTCTTCTTACATGTATTTGTATTTGTATACATACATATACACACATATAATCACCCTTTCCTGAATGTGTGTATACAGACTATATATGTTTGAACTTTGTATATATTTATATCTGTGTCAGTGTGTATATACTATATATGCATGTGTGTATACGCACACATATAAATTACAGGGTAGTAGTTAAGAACACAGTCATTGAATAAAAATGTAAAAAAAAGAGTATCGATATTGATATAAGCTTCAACCAGATTTGTAGTCATAAAACATAAAAGTTACAAAATGTATTGGGTACGTATGAGGTCCTACAAAATACTCAAATACCAACTACTACGACGACAGGATTAACTAATGGGTTGTCTCAACAAATGATGCATGCCCAAATACATTATTTATTTTTTAACAGTAACTACAGGACTTTTATTAAGTCATAACATTAAGAACAGAGTCCATACCCTGGTTTTTAATGCAAGGTGTGGGATTGTGTTGCAACCTAAGGCGGAATATGTCAAGTTATTGTGGGTAATTGCCATGTACACTAGTTGAAATGGAAATTTGTAGACAATAAATGTAACCGGCAGTAAGAAAGTTTGATATGAATTTGTAATTTCTTATTTTAGATGGTTTTAAGGCTCAATAAAGAACAGATTAGAAGAACTGGACTAATTATTTTAAATAAAAGTTTCTGACAGGTGCGTCCTGCTCTAGAAGATTCAACTGCAATTAAAGGGTTTTGTAATTAACAGAAGTAGTTCATTTTTCAAGAAAATGAATTCAGCTTACTTTTGTATCCTCTGTTACATCAATTCATATCTTTTTTAGGGGTATTCTAATTGACTTGAATTTTTTAGAGCTGAAGTTAAAAACAGGCGTCATTATCTGGTTATCAGGACAAGCTGTGATGTACCAGCTCATTTCCTTGAAACCAAATTAGTCATGGTCTACGTTCACCCTTAGAAACCCCTGCTACTACACTGAGTTTTGGATGGACGTTAGGCTGATGAAACTAGTGTCCATATTATAAATGGGACAATGGTTTAGTTTATGATTGTCTGAGCAACTATAATGATCACAATAATTTGAATGGATGCAACTATGATCTAGATAAAAACATCTAAGAGGCTGTATTGTCAATGGTGTAACATACAGGAAATCATAGATTGATTAGGAACAGGGCAGCCTTGTATGTAATAGCTGTTGATCCTATTTATACAGTTGATTTTTATCATTTGATGGGCAGTTTTTTATAGCATTTAATGTAATGATCTATGATAATGTACCACTACAGACTTAAAATAACTAGGGAATCAAATTTGAAGTCTAGTCATGTGACTTGAATTTGGCAAGACAGGAGGATGCTTGCCATTAACTTTGCCATATAACAAATTGCAAGTGTGTTTTATTTTGAAAATTCAAATTCTGATTTTGTTGTTGTTTGGTTTAAATGGTTATTTGAACGAAACATATGTTATAATTTTGTTTTAATGAGGTGGATGCCTTTGAATGCCATGAAAAACTTTAAAATTGAGTTTGAGTGTATTCTTGCAATTTAACTATTGATTAGAGGTGTCTGTGTTGATAGACTGTAGACATTTTGGGTGTAGTTTTATCTTTTTGTTTAACGTTATATTTCGTGCAAGGTGGGGATCTTGCACCAGATAGGGTTTTGGCTCCTCGAGGGTTTTAGCAACGGTCAGCGAGCTGGGTGGTGTTTCCTACTGGATTCATACAGAACTAATTATTGATTTGACATCATTCATATTTTCCTTTTAAGATGATTATTCCATTCTTTATACTTTTATTGTGTTTTTATGTGCCTGTCTATTTTACTCTATTGCTGGATCCACAGATCTTTAATTTTTTGACATGAAAGTTGGTTTTTGTTACATATACCAAAGCTAAGAATGATTGTTGTGCAGAGGGTATTAAATACTTGGTCATTTTTTGTTTCTCATTCATGAAAGAACTAAGAAACTCGAAGTTCTGCTCATGTTGTAGTGTTAAGATTACAGATGTTTATTGAGTAAGAGGATGCTGTCCTAATTCTTGGCAGCATGCATTGGGAGCATGCTTGCTGTAAATATGGACAAACATTATGAAAGTCTGTAATGGGCCATGGCGACTCTTTAGATGGGTACAAGTGAAAACATCTTGTATTCACAAAGCATCTCCGTACATGTCTCCTGTAATAAAATGCACTTTTAAGGGAATCAGTAGAATAACTTTCTTCATTGTTGTTATCCATTTGTTTTTCTAAGATGATTTGTCAAAAGAATAGTGTCCAAAGTCTTGGGAGCATGCATGCTGTGAATATGGATAGAAATGAAAATTATTACGTAGTACGTTGTGGTAGCTTTTAGTGGGTTTTAAAAAATAGAAATAAAAAATAGCTTTTAATGGGTGCTTGGGAGCATGTATGTTGAGAATATGGTTAGAAATAAAAACGGTATGTATTCTAGTGGGAACTTTTAATGGGTTTTAAAAAATAAGAAAAACCATATGATCATAAAGGATTTCCATACATATCTTTGATTAATACAGATTATACTAAAAAATTAGGTCACTTGATTGATTTTTCCTTGTTAACGAACTTTGGTATTTTAGGAGATTGGTTTGCTGTTAGATTACATAATCATTCTTTTAAACTTTTTGAAGCTTTAGATATGTGAAATGCCGTATTCTTTACGTAAGAGGATTACTGTCCTAATTCTTGGCAAGGTGCTTTGGGAGCATTCTTGTTGTAAATATGGACGGACATTAAGAAGCCTGATTAGGGCCACATTGACTTTTAGGTGGGTACATGTGGAGGCATCTTGTAACCATAAAGGATCACTGTACACTATCCAAGAAAAAAGGTGCTATTAAGTGAAATCTCTTGAATTATGTTTTGGGTTGTTGATGTCTTATGTCTGTCAAATTTGAATGGTGTTTTAAAAGATGATTTGGCAAAGTTAGATTTGACTAATTGTGTTGAGGTTTTGAAGCTTAGTGGGAAGTAGCCCCTAAAACCACAATTTTTTTTTCTAAGAATTGATTTGCTATACACATTCTTTGCACTGTTTAGGTGGGTTTTATATAATTAAAAAATCATACTTGTAAGTGATATCCATACATTTAACACTCAAACAGAATTTAACAAAATATGAAGTTACTTGACTAGTTTTTCATTGTTAACATGCTTCGCTATTCTAGGAGATTTGACATCTGTTAGATAGTATAATCATATCAGTTTGTTGAAGCTTTAGAGATGTGAAGAGCTTAAACTATAATGAAAATATCAAAT
Source organism: Taxus chinensis (assembly GCA_019776745.2). Lineage (NCBI taxonomy): Eukaryota > Viridiplantae > Streptophyta > Pinopsida > Cupressales > Taxaceae > Taxus > Taxus chinensis. Next base: position 3,719,286 of record CM034154.1, read on the forward strand.
TCTTCACATGTGGATTGCTGTCCTAATTCTTGGGCAAGGAGCATTGGGAACATTCTTATTGTAAATATGACATACATTAAGAATTCTCGATTGGGGCTGCAGTGACCTCCAGGTGGGCACATGTGCAGACATCTTGTAACCACAAAGGGTCACTGTACATTATCCCAGAACAAGTGCGTAACTAAGGGAAATCTCTTGAATTTTGTTTTGGGTTGTTGATGTCTTCTGTGTAATAAATTTGAATGGTGTTTTAAGAGATTTGGCAATTAGTTTTCTTAATTGTTCTAAACTTTTGCAGCTTAGTGGGATGTGGTCCTCAAACCAGATAATATTTTTGAGAATCGGTTTTCTTTATGCATTCATTGCATTGTTAAGGTTGGTTTAAAAGTTAAAAAATCATACCCATAAAGGATTTCCATATATGTCTCGGTTAACAGAATATACCAAAAAATGGAATCACTTCATTAGTTTTTCATTGTTAATGTGATTTGGTATGTTTGTAAGATTTGTTTGCAATTGAATGTATAATCGTTTCAACTTTTAGAAACTAGGGAGACGTCAAATGCTCTTTAATTTATAATTAAAATATCGTAACTTTTACACGAGTTTCACTTCGTAATTTTTCCAAGGTGCATTGGGAGTGTTTTTTGTAGTAAATACAGGCAGGCGTCAAGAAGTCCTGATTGAGAGCATGTCGACTTTTAGGTGAGTGCATATCCTGACATCTTGTTACCTTAAAGGATTAACGCACATCATGCCAAAACCAAGTATTCAATCAAGGAAAATCTCTTTAATTATGTTTTGGGTGGGTAATATGTTTTGTATGCCAAAATTGAATGGTGTTCTAAAAAATGTGTAGGCAATTACTTTGGTTAATTGCTCTAAGGTTTTAAAGCTTAGCGTGCAGTGGCCCTCAAACTCCAATTAAGATTTTATGATACCCGGGTATCTGTACACACATTCCTTGCACTGTGAATACTTAAGAAAAATATGTTTGGGCTGTTTGTCAATTGTATGATTGAATCCTTCATTCCATGCATTTTTGAATGAACTATGTGCATACATTGACATTTGTAATATTTTGAATTATGTCAGCACTAGGTGCAGGGAAAAAATATATTAATTCTTTGAACTCTTATAATTTATTCGATCCTTATAGCATGTCATCATATTTTAGAGTTGTGGCAGTAGTGCTTTTTAATTTCGAAATCTACCAAATATATTTTGTACTATAAAAAGGTTTAATTTCAAATTTGAGGTTCTGAACAATTAAGTGGTCTATACTCATTCAAGATATTTAACAAATCACTTTGCTTTTATCTAGAAGTTGCATATGCCTAAGGAAGAGGATAAAAATGAACACTGAATCAAGACATGAAACACAAGTAAACTTGGGGTTAAAATGAGTGAATTAACATTAAAAGCTTGTTGGGCCCATAGCATACGAATGCTTTTAGTAGCATTTGATTTCTTTTTGGTTAGGGATTTATGTGTGATTGATTGGATTTTGAAGGAACCTATTCGCTTTGTGGATGAGTGTTGAGGCCTTGTTTCTCATTATATGTTTCCCTTATATATTTGTGAGATGTTCTAAGGTTTGTTGTTATTAGGGCATGGCTTGTAGGAAGGTTGGGGCCTTTGGTTTTCTTGTATAGCTTTGATGTGTTTCCCCTTTAATTGTTAGTGTTAAACCTCTTCTAGGGTGCACTTGTGTTTTCAAGCAATTTGTTAAAGAAAGTTGAAGATGTGTTCACTCTATTATGGGTTCATGGTTGTTGACTACCTTTGGTTGATTAAGTGGATTTTTAGAGCCAATTAGCTTGATTAACATATGATGTATTAGTATTATATGTATTTTGTGAGTGCTGTTATGAAATGAATTAAGGTTATCCATGGGTTCATGGTGGTTGATTACCTTTAGTTGTTAAAGCAGATTTCTAGAATTTGTAAGCTTTATTATCATATGATGTATTAGTAGATTGTGTTTTGTGAATGTTGCTATTAAATGTATTAAGGTTATTAGTGGATGTACAAATGTACTTTAGTATTTAAGTTTTATGAAAAAAGTATCTTCTGTTTTTATTTTATTTTGTCTTCTACATATGTATATTCACAATTAAAAAAGCACATGTGTTCATGGTGGTTGATTACCTTTAGTTGTTCAAGCAGATTTCTAGAATTTGTAAGCTCTATTAACATATGATGTATTAGTAAAATGTGTGTTGTGAATGTTGCTATGAAGTGTATTAAGGTTATTAGTGGGCTTACATATGCACTTTAGTATTTAAATTTTAAGAAAAAGTTATCTTTTGTTTTTATTTTATTTTTTTGACTTCTATATAATAGATTCATAATTAAAAAAGCAAAATAAATGAAAGACCCCTTTTAAAAAACATGACACTTAAAAAAAAGTAAATGAAATTTGATGCATATTATTAAAGTAGCCCTTTGAATAATCTAGAGAAGAAGAGGGTGTAATTATTAAAAGTTTATTTCTAAAATGTTGATTAATTTGATGAATTGAATTGGTAGAAAGACATGATTATGTGAGCGAAACTTTGCTTTTGAGAATAGAAAGAGTTGTTTTCCAAAAGAGTTACCTCTTAAGGCATTATTAATGTTGCATGTTTTTTAACTAGGTTTATTAGGACTTTGTTGTCTCATGGTGTTTTGGAGTGTGTCATGGATATTCGATCTTTAGGCTCATTGAGAATGTTGTTTTTTGTAGCCTTTTATTGGAAAGAGTGCATGTTATAAGACATTCAAGGTGATTTTGGAAAGGTCTACTTGGTTTGTGTATTTGGATAATTATTTTAGATCTTATATGGAAAGGTCTACTTGTTTTGTGTATTTGGCTAATTATTTTTGACTTTATATGGAAAGGTTTGCCAATCGTATAAGTTATTTTGATATGCCTAATTTTGATCAAGGATTATTCAAAAATGGTTTGGTGATATTACCAAGCCTATTCTAACATCTTGCAATAATATATCTTGTTCACTGGTTTAGGGCTCCTTCAAGATTGTCAATCCATCTTTACTAGACATTGCACACATATATAATGGTAACACAACTTGTACATGGTGACATGAATGTACTAGTCAAATATTACGTGATCTTTACCAATAACTTCTTCATGGTACCACATATTATGCAATGTGGCTAGGTTTTGATGTCATTGTTGCCTTTGCTCCAATGGGGATGAAGACCCCAATACGAGTTTAACACACATAATCTCAATTGTTTGGGCTTTCATAATGATTCTTTAAGCCTTCGTGGCTTTGAAATATATGTATACATATTTGTAGCATTAGAGTATAGATGTTAACCTAGGAAGGTAGACATCTTGTGGACAAGGAAGGTCTATTTATGAAATGGTAGAAGGAAATGATTCTTTGACCTTTTCTTTGTTTGTGATAACATCTTTGACAAAAGCTTTTCCAAGGATTCCTTTAATGTTGCATGTTCTTTGTTAGGTTTGCTATAGCTTCGTTGTCTTATGGTGTTTGGAGTGTGTTATGAGTATTGATTGGTGGACTCCTTAGAAGTGGTGTCCTTATAGTTTTTTGTTGAAAATAGTACATGGTTTAAGGAATGGTAATGTTTCAAGATGAATATGGTAAGGCCTACTTGGTTTGTGTGTTGATTATTTCTGACTTCATAAGGACGCTTGAAGGCTAGAATACACGTACTCAATAAGGAGGGAGGAAATGAAAACAAAGGGAGAGTGAGAAAAGGAAATAAGGAGAAAGTACAATATAAGAAAATAGGGGGATTGAGGAAGGAAATAGAAAGAAGGGAGAAAATAAGAATTAGAGGGAGATGATTGAGTTAAAAAGTTTTTTGAACAATGCCTAATTTTAGTCAAGGAGCATTCTCTCAAACAATTGAGAGATATTGCCAAGCCCATTCTCATAACTTGGTGACAATTGAGGTTTGTGGTACTTTAGGAATATATCCAAAGGTTTTCTAGTACATCTTAAGATCATCAATCCATCTCCATTAGATGCTCCACACACTTCTACAAAGGCACAACATCGTTTGGACATGGTGTCATGCATGCGCAAGTCAAATATTATGTTTATCTTAACCAATGGATTCTTTGAGATCTTACATGTTTCATAAAATTTAGTATGCTACAATGGCACGACAATGTTTGTGTGTGATGGGCATGATGCCATGCATGCATATGTCAAACATTATTTGATTTTCACTAATGGCTTCTTTGAGGTACTACATTATTCAAATATTCTAGTATGGTTATGGGTCATTATTATGTAACATTTTAAGTTCCAACAATGTTTGTTTCCTTTGTTATAACGGGGATGAAAACCCCAATATGAGTCGAGAGGTTTTTGATGTTCTAAATTATTTGTTTGGTGAAAAGTCATGTATGGGAGCTCAATTGTTGTAACCTCCTATCTATTCTTTAATCTTTCGTGTCTTTATATATTTATATATGAAGCTTTAGATACATATTAGATGTAGATATTTAAGAGCATAAATGTTGCCTATGAAGGTATAAATCCCTACATCCTTCAAAAGAATATGCCATGTATAAAAGGTAGAAATTAATACTTGAAGCCACATATGGGAATTAATTAGTTGGAATGTGAGTGGGCTTGAGATCTAACATAAGGTAGGGGAACATTAAAATGTTCATAATGTATAAGGAGAAGGTTAAGGTTTTATTGTGAGAATATGAGTTAAGGGGTTTAAGACATCATACTAACTCCATGGAAGGTGAAGGGTTGCTTTCTTAACGATTTTTTAAACTTTCATGGATTTGTAACGTATGTATACATATATGTAACATTGGAGAAATATCAACTAGTAGGCATTTAAGAGCATAGCCCTTGCCAATGAAGGTGGAAATTCCTACATCCATCACAAGAATATGCCATGTGCATAGAATGTAAAAATTAATGCTCAAAGCCATAGACGAGAACTGTTAATATGAAATGTTAAGCGGATCAATTATCTTATTGGATAAAATCTTGGACACGTAAAGTTTATGAGAATACGCCTTCCTTTGCAATAGAGGTGAGCTAATTTTGAATTAGGGTGGGCATGAATGTTGATTATGATATGCTCCTATTGGTTGGTATGAGAGATTGAATCTTTGGAATTGATTAGCAAGGACTCTGAATCCCATACTATATTGTTATTTGGCGGGGATTTGAATATGATTGAAGAGGAGATAAATTGGAGGATTATGATTTTCTTGGAAAGGAAATGAAGCATACTTTTGGTGTATGTGGAAGAGATTGTTGAACCTTGTTGATCCATAATGGAGATATGAGGGTGAAAAGATTATTTGGTTTATTTGGTGTAATAGTTAGCCAAAAAGGAATGTAATATGTTCTTGATTTGATAAAATCATGTTCAATCAAGAGCACTTCATGGTTAATCCCATTGATGATGGCAATGTGGTTAGTATAATGCCTCATGCTCTCTTTGATCATTATCACATTTGAGGTTTTTTTTTCTCTTGCTTCCATATCAATTAAAAGTAAAATTTACTTAAAAGATCAATTGCGACATTTTTTAGCTATGCCATTATGTCTTGCATTGAACTAAATTACATATGCCAAATAACTACACACTATGATGGCATATCAATCAAGATGAAGTCCCACTCGAAGTGCAAGGAGAACATTGAGAACATCATTATGAGATAATTGTAAAGATAAAACACATGCTACATAAAACACATGCTACACAATACTACGCTGATACAAAACACAACATATCCATAACCAGCTTAAGGATAACACATGGATTTATATCCATGATATATTCAATTTATACAAGAAGAATACAACATACATCAGAGGCCCTTTAACATCATGTACAATTTCAATTACACCAATATGCATCAAATCCTTAACAACACTTCTTACCCTAGGCCGAAGTCACAAATCTTCTCTTTTTGCTTTGTAAAATGTCTGAATTTCCTCTCCAAAATGTGGGTATTTATCCCCGAGGGCAAAAGGGCTGTATGTAGGTGTGTCCATCGTTGGTCTGTATGCATGAATCTCTGAAAATCCGAAACTTGATGGCACTAGGTTCGATCTTTATTATCCCTCATTCCAGTCGTGAATAACATAAGCTCGTACATGTCTTCCAGCTACAGCAAAAAATCGTCCACATAAAATGTCGCGGGCTCTCCATCCATGAAAACTTCAACATAAAATTCGTAGCAGCTGAAAGGCTCCTTGCTGTAATGTATTAACGTTTCTTCCAAATCCATCACAATCGTCTTCTTCTGAATTTTCATGTCGTAGCTCGGCAGATGAATTGGTGTTCCCTGTTATTATCTTGTTCTTGCTCTGCCCGTTTAATTTAGGTTAAGGCTATATAATCCGGCTCCAATTCGAGTCATTCCTCTGGAAGTTTTAACACCATTTTATTTGCACCTTGAACTATTTTGGCCACATATTTGAAACCTTCGACCACATTTTCCACCATTCCCTCATGTTTTCGCTTTTGTTGCCATTTATTTTCTGAAAACATAAGATTCCTCACCCTAAGTAATTTCTTGCTTATGTAAACCCTTTTTCTCCCCTTTCATTATTCAGATGATGATTTAATGGGGGAGCTCAAAAAAAATTCCACAAATTCTTGAATTCTAAATTCAGTCCAATAAATTTTGTGAAAAAAGCATAGGACAATATTTTTAGAAGGCCCCTCGCATTGCACTCTTTGCCTTTTTATAATGGGAAATAGAACATAAAGTTCTAATTAAAAAATGCAGGATATATATTTCAAAATATAAATATTGAATTTCTTTGTAAAATTAGTTTTAGTTTTAGTTTTAGTTTTTGTAATGGGTTTTTTTTTGTTTGTAAGAGAATGTTTTGTTTAATTTAGAATGCATGTGTGCAATTTAAAAGACCATAAAATCCAATCTGGAAGGTCTAATTATGCAAAAGGTGTTTTCTACATGGGATTGGGGTGGTTGATTCTCACACCTGTTAGCATAGTCAGATGGTCGGGATTGGGTGTGGATGGTTGTTGATGTCCCACATAATCTTTCCCATCCTCATGCAAATCTAATAACTACAAGAATCCTCAACATATGTCTCTTCTATGACAACCCATGTACTGACATTCAAGCCTTGACTTAAGGCCACACTTATGTCACCCTAACAACTACTAGTGAGTCTTTAGATGATGAATTTTTCAATGATAAAGGGCTTGGACTAGATGTTGATGCTTGGGTGGTTGATTTTATTGTAGTGGAAAAGGAATTTGTAGAAGTCGACTGGGTGACAAGTGGTGGAAAATTTACTTTAGCTCAGGGACAAAAGGCATGACCAAGGTAGATGTTTCCAAAGTGAAAATAGAAAGAACTTATGAGGTCATACTTACTTGGAATGGGGGACTTCGTATATGTCGCTTCTATAAATTTTTTGATTTTCAACAGTTTTTGTGCATTGATTACACCCATCACACACCCAAAATCCTTGGAAGAAAATAGAAATAAAATTTCTTTGTTGTGGGTATTCTTTCTCAATTTAAAAATGATGGTTTATGATGTCATATGCTTACTTAGAAAAGGATTTCATGCTAGGAAAATATGTTTTGCTCTAATGTACCATGATGGAAAAGGTAAGTCTAATTATTCATTATTACTAGCAATCGCACTCGGGTGGTGCACTAAAGCCACTGATAGGGATACATTAAAGAAGTTAAAGTTTAAGGATTGAAGGTGAAACACTATACGAGGGATGGCGAAGAAGAGGTTTGAGGGATGAGAATTTGTAGTTTGGAAAATCTATTGGAGGGAGCTTATGTGATTCTCTTTTTTTATTTCGACAAGCCACATATGGACCACATGTCAATTTATTTAACCATCATCACATTATCTATTTAATGCAATGTTTGTTGAACATTAAATCTATCTTAATAGTTGCCAACTTGAAAATCCCTAATTTTTATTAGATTTGCAAGTTTTAAGGATTGTTGCAATCACATTATTATGTGTTTTAATAGCATAAACTTGGAAGGAAAAACAAAACATGGTAAAATAAAAGTGGAAACATGGTATATAATCCATGCAAGAGCACTGACTCAAGGAATTAAACATCCATAACCCCAACAACAATGTTGATTGGTTTTGTTGATGTTATGTTATATCTTAATGGAGAGGATAAGTTAGACGACGAGGATGCACTAGAGGGCACAATAGGTAAGGGCAAAAATGTGCCAGACTCAAACATAAGCAAGCTTCCTTTTTGTAAGTAGTGGTGAAGGAGGCTCTGTAAAGCCTCTGACGCTAGGGAGAATGTGGATTTCAAGGTCAATGGCCTAAGGTTGAGGCTTTCCTGCATAGGCATGGGTCATTTTGGTAACTTGGTATCCTACAAAGAGCTCTGCTTATGGAATCGGGTTAGACACTTTGAGATTGTGTTACCTCCTCTGCTAGGCATGTATATTGTACAAACAATTATACTTTCTGGTGAGAATGTTGGCGAGCTCATTCGCAACATCATGTGGATTTGTGTGAGGTCCTCCAAGTGTTCTTGTGAGATAGTTTCTCCAGTTCATGTTGTTATGTTATGTGATTCCATCCAATCCTTTTCAGACATGCAATTAACAAATCCTCCATTATTTCAACAAAAAGTAGACACCCTCACTTATATATACATAAAAAATAACATGCCAACAACAAATTACCCACAAAACATATTACACAATGATGGTTGTTGAATTTTTAATGTTAACAAATAATTACATTGATAGTTGTTTATCTAAACTAGACCAATATGAGTAAAATTTGACAATCGATCAATAAACTTATAATCTTCAAAGTAAAACACTGAAGACACCAATAGGGAGGCATTGAGGAAGTTGAAATCGAAGTCACAACATATAGACCTCTTAATAGCCGCCAACTTGAAAAGCCTTGGCTTTTATAGAATTTGCAACTTTTAGGGGTTACTTCAATCACTTTGTTATGTTTTTAAATAATGTAAGTGTGGATGGAATCACATAACACAACAACATGAGATACTAAGCGTGTGATAGTATCTTTGCTTCATGTTATCTTGTCACGGGTTGTCATCTCTTCCCTTTGTCCTCAAATGACATCCATGCATTCAAATTTGTTGGCTCATCAACAAATTATAACCTTGATAAACCAATCAATCAAATTATAATCTTCATACCGATCAATTCAAATTCTAATCTTCAAACTGAAACTTTCCCTATTTATAACCTTGTATAAGCTAAAGGAGCGAAGGAGGACCTAAATGCACAATTTTTTCCCCCTATTTTGTCAATGCCTCAAACAATTATTATGCTCATAGGCATTTCCGAATTGGAGTCTTAACGACCATGCCTAACACTCATAAGAGAAATGGAAGGCCGAGGTTTTGTGTTGATGATTGTTGGCACACAATGTCATCATTACTATTGATGAGGGGAAACCTTAATTGCTAAAGAGAAACCTACTCACATATGTGCATTAAATCGATGAGATAAGGACACCCTGAAGCGTACATAGTTTCTATATCTCACATATGTAGAGTTACAAGATCCAACACATATGCAAGTTTCCCATTGAAGTATTCATTGACCATGCCTTGGTGTATGAGATATCTCAAAAGTATGATGCCTTAACAACCTGCACACCATAAACCCCTTCTTCTTTTAGACGATTGACAAAAATGACATGTGGTTCATATGTGCTAGGTCATAAGACAGACAAGTTTTACATTGGTTCTCCTTGGAATTTCCCCCACCCCAAGACTTCTCCTCCCTCAAACCCTTTCTTCATCACCCCTTTTCCTCCCCCATTGTTTTTCTTCGTCCATTTTTACTTCTTTAATGCATCCCCTTTAGCATTTCCATTGCACATTTCACATGCAATTGTTAGTCATAAAATTGAGGAAGTATTTGGGACAACACTCTAAATAAGGCTTTAAATAAGTTATTTGTGTTTGTAGAAGCAATATGAAACAAGATTCAAAATAGAAAAAATAATAAAGTTGGAACATAAATTTTTATTAAATTTTGTGTTTTGTACATGGCATAGTCTCGAGGGAGATGTATGGTTGTGTTTATCTTGTACTACTTAATTTCTCTATATTGTTATAAGCATGTATACATAAATTACAAAGTTATGAAGGCTTAAAGAATTGTTATGGAAGTTGAAGTGGTTGAACTTCCATGTTTGCAACTCTTCATCTTGCATGGTTTGACCTCTAGATGTGCGATATGCTATAGATGTTTTGACACAATGCAAGCTCTAAAAGTACTGGCTGACAATGGCACAATATGGTGCAAATTATCCATGTGGCTTTTGTGTTTGTGAATTTTGGATGTTATGTGCAAGGATTGTGTTGATTGGAATGTTTACAGGTGTTTTTGCAAATGGCCAATATTTTGCAAAGGGTGCGTGCATTTTATGAGTTGGTGCAATGTTGTGTAGTATGTTGCATTGTCAAGAGGACATGTTGCATTGAAAAACATTGGGATTGATGATCAAAATAGGGGTTTTGCCCCATTTCAAATGAAGGGAGTAATTTCACAGCTATATGGGTGTTGTGTGGAATGCAAAAAATGTTCTTGGAATTGTGCAATGGTGGAATATCTAAGTGCTCACAGTAGCGAGAAAATATACTTTTGTGGGTTTATTAAAATGTATTATGTAAGTTGATGAAATGGTTTAAAAAACATACTCAATTAGGCTAGCGATCAAGATTAGAAGAACAAATGTTGATATAATTTTCAATATTGATGATCATAAGAAAAATAATAATTAAAAATCACATGCAAGATGTGCAATGGAAATGTTGAAGGGGATTTTTTGAAGAATTTAAAATTGAGGGACTGAAGCATCAAAGGAAGAAGATGGGTGATGGAGAAGGGGATCGAGGGAGGAGAAGTAAACGAGGTGAAAATGCTAAGGAGAACCCTTGCACACAACTCTTCTTTTTTATGACAATGCACATATGAAGCATGTGTCATTTTTTCAATCATTTGAAAGAGAAATGAGGTGCAGTGTGTAGGTCATTAAGGCAATGCATTTTGGAGGTATCTCAGAAAGCAAGGCGTTGTTGATGGATACTTTGAAGGCAAACTTACATATGTCTTACCTCGAAAGGGTTTTGGTGTAGGTCAACATCAATAATAATACACCATAGTGGGTCCATTCATTGTAATATTTTTTGGATGAGAGATGATGTGTGAATTCGCACAACATGGTGTTGGTGTTATTTTAGAAAGTTAATAACGAAGTGGTTCGTGAGATTTCGACACAATATCAGACATGAAACAATTTCCATACATTAGAATTATGGACAAACTAGTTGTAGACATTTAAATAAGAAAGGTTCTTGCCATTTTAGACGTGGTTTTGGCCAAACACGCACTTTTATGAACTCTTCCATACCTTCTAGATTGCACATGTATTGTAAATTCAAAATTTTAACAAATTTGCAATATTGATGTAAGTTTTTGGGGCAGTGAAGATGAGTACACATGTTTTGTCTTATAGATCTTTGCGTAATAGTAAAGAGGGATTTTGTGATCCAGAGGACACCCATAGGTCAAATGGTTTGAAATTGAGTTGAAACTTCTTGCAGAATGAAGAGCTCGTCGATATCCTTCCAATGCATTTTGAATGGGGTCAAACCGACATTGTATACAAAAGCTATGGCTCACTGAAGTTCTATGGGCAAAAGATGTACACAAGTACAACGTTGATGTAACAATACTAAATGGGCTTGCCAAGTGGAACAATAGGGCATTGACATGTGACAAAGAGAATTTAGGAAAAAAAAAAAGGTTTGGTTTTTCACCTCCGATCTTTAACAATCGAGTGTGGGGCCCACGTCATTTTTCAGTTGTGGGCCCACATTATTTTTCAATTGTGGGCCCATCAGCCGATGGGGTCCACTTTTTGTATGGGGGGGATCCTACCACCATTCTCACACTACATTGTGAGTGAGTTTACATATAAACTCTTTATCCTACTTCCCCACATTGCATGTGGGACATATCCCCATGTTTTGTCAAAGCCAACTCGGTCGAGCTCAATGCATAGTGGATTGAGTTGAACGAATGGCGACTCACATGGCCGAGCTCAACGATGAGCTCATTCATCTACCATTGGGTCTGAGTTCACATCCAAGCCACCTCACAAAAAGATCAACATATGATTGAGTCACAACAATCATCACTACGCCTAATGTCGAGTTGAACAACTCTAAAAAAAATGATGCGCAATACATGGCCCAAGCCACGAGTAAACTCCAACATGCAAGAATAGAAAATTCCTCTCCTTATTTCTCCTTATTTCATACATGATGGATGTGGGATAAAAATCCCATCAAAAATGTGGATCAACCAAGAAAAAGGTGGGACGTGGGGATTGAACCCACAACCCCACGCATTCAAATATAAGCCTTTTGTTGTTGAGCCACGTGGGCCTGCACTCTAAATAGAAAAAGGATATGACATGTATCCATTAATTTTGAGCCTTAAGAACATATAAAAGGATGTAAGTATTATTTGAATGGTAAGCTTAGGAAGCTTTGTGAAACCTGTTTGGTATGGAGCCCTTTTGTAAAAGGAGAATATTGTAGCCACTTTTACAAAGAGAGGTTTGCTTTGCCCTTTTGTAAGGAGAGATAGCCCTTTGTAAGGAGATAGAGAATCCATTAGTATGGAGTACAACAACTCGTAAGGAAAATTAGTCTCTTTCAGAGAGAGAATAAGCAAGTTATAGTCCGTTTATCGCAGGGAGTGAAATTGTAAGGCCAAGAGCATGTTACAAAGCCTTCCCATAGGACATGATGCAGGAACATCTACCTGGACAAGCAAAACACCAAAAAAATGGTTTGAAGAATCTTACAAGAATTTTCAAAGGTCAATAGAGGCATTGGTAGGTGTTGAGGTTCTTAAAATTTTAAATTTTGGCTTGTTACTAGTTTTCCTGCCCAAAATCAATTTGAATTCTTCAAACTAGGAATTGGGAAATTTTGTATGGTTAGGTGATGTTTGAAGGGTCTAGGTGGTAATTTTTAGTGTATTAGACATCTTGACATGTCTTTAATAACTTCTAGCTAGGAACTTATGGACCAAGTGATCATAAGTCATAATATCATGTTTTCCCTATAGAGTACACAAAGAGATCAAAATGATAAAAAGTTGGTTTTAAAAAAATTATGAAATGGAAAAGAATGTATTCGAATGGAATTTAGTTAGGGTGTCTTCTCCATGGAAACAAGTGTGAGAGGAAGCTATTGTGTGGGTGGTAGACAAAGAAAAGAGAGGAGGAAGCTCTGTTTTGGAAAAGACAATCAAGAAGATAGTTGTCCACCTTGAAAACTTCAATAAAAAGTCATATTTGATTGATGAATGCTTATTTTCCTGTGTGAACATCTTGTAGTGAAGGTTTAAAAGGTTTTCTACTATTGTTATTATGGAGGTTGAAATGATAATGCAAAATTTCTTATATTTCCTATGGTTGTGTTTTGCATGCTTCCAAACTGTCCTATCCTAGTACATGCTTTGTCATTTTTATAAGCAAATGCTTTGTTTTCTTGTGTTGAAATTGTTTAGGAAGGTGGAGTAGGTCGGTATAGCCCTGTGACTAAGAGGGGAAGGTGTGAAATTGAGAAATTTTCCTTCAATTTGTTTTTGTTCCTTCTCGGACAATCTTAAAACCCTAGTTAGGGTTTAAGCCTAAAGGAGGATTTAGAGGCTTAAAACTTCATTTCAAACCCTGAAATCGAGCAGTAGTCTTCTAAGCATCTCCTTTTAACAAAATTTTGAGGTTTTGTGAGGAGAAGTGGCTTCTAATTTGCACAGTCTTCTAACAGGCATGCAGGTGTCATTAGGAGGCCTAATTACAAAATTTGTCTTCGCGAATTGGAGGGGTTAAACTATGAGACATGATCTGAAATTTTGGGAGAAGCACAATTGGCTTAAAGGGTATTCATAATAATGTTTGGTTCTCTAGGTTTCATTTTGGATTATTCTGGGCAATAAGACTTGTGAGATTCAAGGGCTACAAGCCAAGAACTAGTTCTAACAAGAATGGGGTAGCAAATTCAAGACACCAAGGATTGTCCTCTTACTGTTCGCATCAGGACATTAGAGACTTGTATGCAGATTGAGAGCTCCATATTGGGAGAAAGTTGATGTAAAACAATGTATTTTGTATTGATTTAATTGATTGATTCGTACGTTGATGTGGACCCAGAGACGTAGTCCACATTGGACGAACTCTGTTATCAATCTGATTTGCATTTCTATGTATTTTGTTCATATGCTTGTTTTTTATAATCATTGTTAGTATGCTTTTAAATGTTTTAGCCAATTTTTATGTAATTATGGAAAATTACGTAAAATTGAGAAATTCAAGTTTGATGTTCGAAATCAATAGATTAGTGAGTGTTTACATGAACTAATCAGTTGATATCAAATTTGGTATTTACTAAGCCAATTTCCATGTAAAGAGACGGGAAATTGAGAAAATTAATTAAGTATTTGGGAATGGAGAAATTGGTTTAAATTACCCATTTCCAGATAAGGTTTGGTATCAACATTGGTTTTTCCAAAGCATTGCTAACACGTCTTCCCTTTATGTTAGGTTTTTCCATTCGTTCAGTTTGTAGTTTGGAATTGTAGGTTTGGGATATTTTAGTGGCAATAGAAAGTTAGAGAATGGTCCAAAAGAACGGAAGCAAGAAAAGCTTCTTGAGGAAAAGGGCCCCAACCACTAGATCTGTAAAATAACCCATGCAAGGTTATGGCAAGAATTTTTTTGTCAATACTAATGAGAATATTGTTTATCTGAAGAATGAAAAGGCCTCATATGATGATGGTGAGAAGGAATGCAAGTTGCAATAAAAAAAGGGGACAACCTTCCAATCATGGGAATCACATCCAAAAAGAATGTAAAACATCTCCATTAAGAGATGAACATCCTAGAGGAAGATATAACACATTTTCCCGTCATTAGACTTTTACAAAGGAGATTCCTAAAAGGTATGGCAAGCATAATTTCTCCAATGTTTTCTTTGATTATGAGAAGAATGGCTCTTAAAAATAGAAATTTTGGTATACATATCCATGTTTGCTCTGTGGAATGAATAACCATGTGTTGGAAGAGAAAGTCCATTGAAAGGAAGTCCATGCCCTTCAAGAAGAAGGATACCCATTGTAAAGAGCACTCTTCAAGTCATAAGTTTGAGAATGGAAAGAAGGGCTTGTTGTCCAAGAAAATGGACAAGAATGTTTGCACTCATTGTAATATAAGTGGCCACTAGGTTGACAAGTGTTGGAATCTTAATCCACAACTTCGTCCTAATACTAGTAAGAAGAAAGTTGTTAGCGCCAATAGTTTAAGAGGCAGCCCATAAAAAACCCAACTATCCAAAGAAGGTCTCATCAAGAGGGGGCAACACAATATCCATCAGCTTGGGTTGGTAAGAAACTATTTAGTTTCATGGATAGTATATTTTCCTAGCTAAGTTTTGTTTAGCATGTTTGTAGCACCTCCAAATCACTTTTTGGGTTTCCATTGTTGAAGAGGCATGAAGGAAACTAACCCTATTTGTATGAGCTAGTGTGGAGGTAGATCACTCATTGAGAGTGAATATGGAGCAACTATCTAGGTTGAAAGGCACGTTATGAGCAAGCCATTGTAAGAGGTTGTATCATTCTTATTTTGCATTCTCATATTCATGTTGATGTTGATGTTGATGTTAGCGTGTTTTTCTCACCACTTCTTGTAGCATTTAGCATGATGGGTGAAGAGGTACTTCATTAAGAGGGAACTTCAAGTGAAGGTTCTCTAAGTTACATGGCAGTAGAGAGACATGTTGATGGGAATCTTATAGCATGCATAGCCAAAAATCTCTCCAAGAGGGAGATGAAGTAGCTTGAAACCAACATGAGAAGTGCTCCCATGGTGAGTAGCGCTAAATTAAGAGCACTATTGTTTTATGTGTATATGTTTAGCATCTAGTTTCTTTCATTGAAGTATGTATTTTCAATGTTTATGCAATTGTTTATATTCACATTTTTTAAGACCCAACTTTGGGCAATGCTTGTAAATAGAATTGTGTATATTGTATTTGATTGTAAAACCCCAAGAAGGACAAATTGTACAAGTGGTGACATGTTATAAAACCACTTATTATGCAATGTATTTTTCTTCCCTTGTTGAGGAGATTGAACAATAAGGAGAATGTAAACATCATCTTAGTTGGGAGAGCTTCATGCTTGCAAGCAATGCATTGCAGAGGCTAAGAGAATCCATCAAGAAGAAGACCGAGACACCGAGCATGCAAGAAGGTCAGTTGGTGCGAATAAATACAACAAAAATTGTCATGTAGTTTTGCTAACTATATCCCGTAAAATTCTACCCATATATATATATATATATATATATATATATATATATATATTATATATATATATATATATATATATATATATCATACAAGAAAAAGAAGAGTTCCTTTTCTTTTTTATTCCACATAAAATGTAGAATGAGATGAAATCTTTCTTAATGGTTAAAACAAGGTGGATTACATATCGTCAAATGGTATAATTTCGTTCCATTATCACATACAATGATAAGATTAAATGAAGGGAACAGAATGGGTTAGCTTTGATCCACTGATGCGAGCCCAACCATAGGAGAAGAGAGCCCTATAGTTCTATTTGGCCACTGATGAGCTCTCCGCCCTATAGAAATCTAGCTACCCCTCTTTATATAGGTTGGCCCGACTAATAGGGGGAGATCGGATTGTCCATCCTTGTTCAAATCCATAGCCTATATAGAGTTCTATCGAATCCCCATAGTCTAGCGTTTCATTGGCCATTATATGGGATTAATGGAGATCATCTCATCACTCTTGAGATCTCTCACACAGCCGTCGGGAGACACGACTAGAGAGTGGAGGTTGGTTCCAACCCTATCTATAAATCATTCGTTTCGTTGCAATATCTAGCTATATGGTCATTCAGTTCAAAGAGTATGGGAAATAAATGACCATATAGTTCCTATTGGTCACTATCTATAGTCGTAGGGCATAGCTTTGATGGATCACGTATACCATCGATTCTACCATATACCCCCATTGTCCTACTAACAACCGATGGCCAAGTAGGAAGACCGACATGCCCATACCAATGAATCTCCTCTACCGTGTGGTGTACTCTCCTCTCCTTGGAGGACAAAGACTCTAGGGGGTTGTATCTAGTATTTACGTAGATCTATCCTATATAGATAGAGAGGGGCCCGACCCATCTAATCTAGTCCTCTGAAATAGTGTAGATGTGGGGCCAAGATTTGGAGGCTAGATATTATTTCAAGACGTTATGTATATGAACCTCTTCAAACGGGTCTTATTGTTATTGATTCGATGATCCCTAGATGGGAGGGATTCGTGAACTCTCTTTGTCACCTAGGTTTGCATGATCTAGTTTGAGCAATCAACCTTCAAGAAAGAGAAATGAAGTACCACCATACATGTCGGTGTATTATGAGATATAGCCCCTATTTTGGGGGAATAAGCATTTGTATGCCCCTTATTAGGAGAAAAGAAAAGCAAGTTTTTTTTAATTATTGTAAGAGTAGCAAGTTGAAGACCAAGAGTCCATTGTAGATACCTCCTAGAGAAAATACATAGAACTTGCAGATTGCAACCTAGTATTGGGAGAAACAACCTAGTATTGGAAGTGTTGTATATATCTCCCCCAAGGAAATATGTCGGAGAGGTCCAAAAACCCGACCAAAAACCCGACACAAAGGAAATATGTCAAAGGAGAGAGGTCCAAAAACCCGACACAAAGGAAATATGTCGGAGAGGTCCAAAAACCCGACACAAAGGAAATATGTCGGAGGGGTCCAAAAACCAGACACAAAGGAAATAGAGAGGTCCAAAAACCTGACACAAAGGAAAATATGTCGGAGAGGTCCAAAACCCGACACAAAGGAAAATATGTCGGAGAGGTCAAGAAACCCGACACAAAGGAATTTTGGGTTTCGGGTTTCGGGAAACATGAGACATGAAGCATGAAAATCGCAAGGCATGTCCCGATGCTTGAGAGTTCCGAAAACCCGAAACACTACCTAGGCAAATCGGGTTTTGGAGTCGGGAAAGCATGGGGCAAAAACATGTTAAGGCACCCTCCAAACCCGATGCAGATGCAAAGGAGAAACCCGAACCCGACTGGAAACAGACCCTAACTTGGGGAATATTCAAATGGCCATAACTTTTCACAGGGAGCTCGGATTCACGCAAGGTTGGACTTTTCGGAAAGCTCTCAGTGCATCCTCTACCCAACTACGACTGGATATCTTTATTTGGGTGAGAATAATTTATTCAAAAATGTAAAATACAGTTCGCCATTTTTTTTGGGTTTGTTAGGGTTCTTACCTACCGCCATTATGAGATGAGTTAAGTGCATTCTGGAGGTGGTTGGGGCAGATTTCAAATTCCTCTCTTCTCCCTCTCTTTTTCCTCCTATAAATTGTAAGGAGGGGCTTCTTTCAAAAGGTTGGACATTTTTGTTTTGCCCCTCCCTTCTTCTCTTTGGCAGGTGAACTTGTGGAGTTCAAACCTCCCATTTGAAACTATAATGCAAACTTTACCTCTTGGCATTTTGCAGTGTGTTGTATCAATCTTTGGAGCAAATTAATGCATGTCTGTGGATGATTCTCAACCCTCTCTGTGTTCATTTGCATCCTCCTGATCTTTCACTGTGAATCTGGTTATCTGTGCATGATCTTGCATTGCGTTTTTTATGGTTTGTGTTTATTGGCAAGATAGGTGTTCTTCATTCCTCGGTGCATCACCTTTGTAGTTTAGGTTTTATTTTATGCATCTTCTTACCCTGTCTCCTTGGCAAGTTAGATTAGGTTTTTGAGTAAACCCTCTGCATTTTTACGTGTGCATCTGAACAGAGGAATAGGAACCGGCCTTCATCCGGAGAGCTTTTCCGATTTCGCAAGGTCCCACACTTGGGAAAAGCTCCATGTTATGCAATCGCACTGAGAGTCTCAACCCATCGAGTTGCAGACATTCAGGGGTGCTGCGATTCACCATCAACAGTTTTGGCATGCCCGGTGGGACCAAGAGGTCATTCCACAAGATTTGAAGGAGTTTTCATGAAATTTGGACTAAAAAATTGCAGTTTTTACAATTTCAGATTTTGCACCTTCCAGGCTGAACTCCGAAATCAATTTTCAAGGGCTTAACTTGCTCAAAACAAGTCAAAATTTCACCAGTTGGTAGATCTGAGGGTAATCTTCAAAAGGGTATCCTTAGTTTTTTGAGATTTTGATTTTCAAAATTTCATGGTTTTTTGGGTTTCGGGTTTTCGAGGTCCGAGAACATCAAAGAAGACCCAACAGTCATTTCAGGTTTTGGGGGATGCATTGCATGGTCCTATTCCCGACAATAGTCATTTCAGGTTTTCTGGGGTGTCGGGCATGTCCCAAGTTCCGACACATGGCAATTCAGGTTTTGTAAGTTGCATTGCATGACCTGAGTTCCGCCTGTACCTTTCGGGGATCCGCAGCTGCACAACAAGGCCCAAATTCTGAATTGAAGATTGTCTCCTCTGGGTCCTTCGAAGTTTAAATTCTATTTTTAATATTGTCAAGTTTGGTGTGTAACTTGGCAAAATCTAGTCTTTTGAGGCTCGTTCTCTAACACATCTGGCGACTCCGAAGGGATAGAATTCAGCGGTGTAGCAGCACAAGTTGCCCAGGCACATGAGAAGAATTCGAACCAGGTCTAATACTCGAGAAGAGGGGCTATTTTTCCACTTGCAACTATCACCAGGCAGAGGGAGGAGAGGAAGGAGACCACAAAGATCACCATCTCCACCTAACAGGACTTTGTCTACACCTCCACCTGGTAGACCTTTTCTCGCATCAACCAGGGTTCTTAGGCCAATCATAATGGCACATCTACCACCGAATCCCTTTGTCAATTTCACGGGTAGTAGTCCACTTGCCCTAAATGCTCAGAATCAAATTCCAGTTGCAGCGCTAAAGAATATCCCCTATTTTACAGGAGAAAATCATACTACTCCTATTGATCACATCCAGGATATTGCTAATGCATGTGCAATCCACGAAATAAATGAAATGGATGTTGCAGTCAAGTTATTGGCTTCATCTTTCAAAGGTAAGGCCTTACAATGGTTTAGGAGCCTAGCAGCAGGGTCTATTACGAATTGGAACCAACTTTGTTCAGCTCTTTGCAACCAATTCGGGGAGAGGGCAGACAATTTATCTTTATTGGAACAACTGACAACAATCAAAAGGGCTCCTAACGAACAAATGACAGATTTCAACTTCAGATTCCAACGGACATGGGACAGGATTCCAATAGCTGTTAGACCAACCGCCGAAGGAGCATTCCTTTATTTCTTAAAGGCTATAAATTCAGACATAGCCATGATGATCCAATCAATGGGAGGAACAACGCTGCCAGGGGCCTACGACACAGCTATCAGAGCAGAGAACTGTTTGATCCAAGCTGGCAAGCTTGCACCAAGGCCACCAATGCCTCTCTATCCAGATATGGGAAATCCTACAACCAGTCAAGCACCAGAGTTGAATCCCATTCCAACTCCTAGAAATCAAAGCAATAATGAGGCATCAACTTCTTCAAATACTTCAAAGGAATTGCAGGAGGTCATGAAACAACTGCAGAACCTTGGAAATGAGCTTGTGACTATCAAAAGACAGCAAGCTCAAAGTGCTAGACCGTATCAGCCTCAAGCACAGTACCAGGCTAGGCCCCCATACCAACAAAATAGACCACCACCTCAGGCTGCAAATCAAAACCAAAACCAAGGACAACCTCAAGCTGCCAGGCCATTTCGACCGTATGATCCAAATACAACGACATCCTCAAGAGCCTTGGTTCCAACACAAAACAACATGGCACAGGAGTACGACTGGTGTTACCCTTGCAATCTACCTCACAATCAGTCAACATGTTTCAATGGTGCACTAAATCAAGCCCTGATGGTACAAACCATTGGTGTGCCTCAAGAACCAAGCCAAGAAGGGAATCAATAGCAAGAAATGCAACAAGAAGGACCTCCAACAGAAACCACATTGGCCAATTGGCAAACGGAAGACTTCTGTGGAATTAACCAACAGCCTTTTCAAGGCGTGGCTGCCAACACACGGTCAAAGAAGAGAAACATAGAAGAGGGACAACCATCTAATCCAGTTGTTTATCAGCCCACTTCCACACAACAAGGGATCAGTAGACCAAACACAACTCCAAATGTGCAAAATCAGCCTAAGGTACCTGTTGTAGCAACACACGCACCTGTTCAAGCTCCAGAAAAGGTTGTGCCAAACAAGGGACAACAAAAGGACAATTCATCCCCTTTCAACATCATCGATCAAATGAAGAAGACACATGTGAACATTTCCATGTGGGAATCACTTGTGATCCCAGGGCAACGAGATTTATTGCAAGCTGCAATGGCTAATTGGTCTGCCTCAAATGTATCAAATCGGGGACATGAGAAAGTTCTCACTAATGCAGTGCAACATGATGGGGGCCAGACAAGCAAGAATTTGAAGCCTCCACCATTCTATGTGTCATTGGTTGTTGGAAACCACTTGGTACACAACTGCATGATAGATTCAGGGGCAAGTAGTTCAGTGATGCCGAAGCAAATAGCGGATCAACTGGGTTTGAAGTATGAGCCAGTGCTGAAAGGAGTAGTACAGCTAGATGGAATGGCAGTAGGAACAGTTGGGGTCATCAAGGGGTTAAGCCTAACACTACATTCATGTCCTAATGTTACAGTTCTGCAAGATGTGTCTGTGATTGACCTTCCGCCACTCTTTGCGTTGTGTCTATCAAGAGACTTCACTGCAAAAATCGGTGGATATTTATCTGCAGATTGGTCACACATGATTTTCAGGACAAGGTATGGGGCCAAAGCAACAATCAGGTCAGAACCAATTGCCAATTTCCATATTGAGCCTCATGTACCAGGTCCTATCAATGCAAATTGCTCAGCTTTTGATCAGGAGGAGTGTTCAAGTGATCTAGAAGCAGGTACTAAGGTCGAGGGAATTCCTGATTTAACTTTGGATGAATGGGCAAACAAGAGTCATGAATTTGACCCATACAAGGAAATTGAAGAATCTGAATTAGGCGTGTATTGTGTACATGAAGAAAATTCACCCATTCCTGACATCATTCAGCCTGAACAAAAGGATGAAAGCAAAGTTTGGAAATTATTTTTCGATGGTTCGAGAAGCAGACAAGGTGCTGGAGGTGGTGCAATGTTGATTTCACCACAAGACATCAAATATTTTTCAGCTTTTCATTTCCAGTTTTCTTGTTCAAACAACACGGCTGAATACGAGGCATTGATTCATGGACTTCATTGGGCCAGGAAAAGGGGCATAAAGAACTTGCAGGTGTTTGGAGATAGTGAGCTAATCGTCAACCAAGTTAGGGGACAACATGCTACAAAGAATGACCTGCTGAAGAGCTATAAGAACAGGGTATGGGACCTCGTTGAAGATTTTGAAGCTTTCAACATTGTGTCCATACCCAGGAAGAAAAATGAAGCCGCAGATAGGCTCGCAGCAGTTGGAGCAACGTTTGATGTGGTTGACAACATCAGAAGGGAAAAAACACAACCACATATCCATGTGATTGTGAGGCCAGCAGTTCCAGATAATAACATAAGCTGGCAGGTGTTTGAGAACGATCAACAGATCATCAATTTTTTACAAGAAGAGGCTGAATTCTCAGCTAGAAATCAGGACAGACTAGAGCAGCAGTATGGGGATCAAGTAGTGCAGCTGCGGACAAACAAGCTTCCCAAGGGTTTAGTAACGTTGGAGTCTATCTTCAACCCTAACGACCAGTTCCGTAAGGAAAAGGCTAACATACAGGTCAAGAGAGAAGATTCAGGGCCAATTCTGGTTGGGGAAGGCAAAACACTTCAAATTGGTAAAGTGGCCACTGAGCAGGAGAAATCAGATTTCATACAGCTTTGCCAAGAATTTCCAGATGTCTTCACTTGGAGCTATGAAGACTTGAGAGGATTCAATCCGAAGTTGGCACAACATACCATAGAATTGGATCCAGATGCTAAGCCCATCAGGCAGAAGCAGAGACCTGTTAACCCTCACATTGAGCCTCTAATGAAGAAAGAGTTAAACAAGCTAATAGAGGCAAGCATTATATTCCCGATCAAGCACTCAAGCTGGGTTGCAAACTTGGTTCCGGTCAGGAAGAAGAGCGGAGAAATCAGGTTATGTGTGGACTTCCGAGACCTCAATAGGGCATCTCTCAAAGACCATTACCCGCTTCCTTCAATGGAACAAATATTGCAAGTAGTATCCGGTTCAGAGAGATTCTCTCTCCTAGATGGCTACTCAGGGTATAATCAGGTGATGGTGAAAGAAGATGACCAGTTCAAGACGGCTTTCACCACCAAATGGGGGACCTATGCCTACAAGAAGATGCCATTTGGGCTATCAAATGCTGGAGCCACCTTCCAAAGGGCAATGGATATGGCATTTAAGGGGTTGATCAATAAAATAGTTCTGATATATCTTGACGACATCACTGTATTCTCAAAAAATGCAGTGGATCACCTCTTACATTTGAGGCAAGTATTTCAGAGATGTAGAAGATTTGGGGTATCATTGAATCCCAAAAAATGCATATTCTTGGCTCACGAGGGAAAACTTCTAGGCCATATTGTTTCAAAGGAAGGGTTGATGATTGACCCAGAAAGAGTTGAAGCAATTCAAGCATTGCCATTGCCAAGTCACAAGAAGGCTCTTCAAAGCTTCTTGGGAAGGATCAATTTTGTCCGCAGGTTTGTTCCAAACTTTGCAGCTCTCGTAAAGCCAATAACGCTGATGTTGAAGAAGAGCATGGCATTTAAGTGGACATCTGAAGGCAAGGCAAGTTTTGAGGCAATAAAAGAGGCTATATCTCAAGCTCCAACTCTCGTCAATCCAGACTTCTCCAAGGACTTCATGCTATATGCCTTTGGTGGTGGAGACACAATTTCTGCAATCCTGGTACAACAAAACAAAGAAGGATTAGAACAACCAGTTGCTTTCTTCAGTCAAGGCTTGGAGGAATACGAAACTAGGTACTCTTTCATTGAAAAGCATGTCCTTGCAGTAATCAGGAGCTTAAAGAAATTCAAGCACCTAGTCTCAAACAACAAGATCCAATTATTGGTCTCTCATGCGGGAGTCAAGGACTTCCTTCTAAACAAGGATCTGAATGAGAAACGTGCAGGATGGATCACTCGTGTCATGGAATATGACATCGAGATCAAGGTCACCAAACTAGTACGTGGAAAGGGACTATGTGAACAACTAGCCTTGAGTCAACAAGTTGAAGCAGGTGATGAAAAAGAGACTACCTTGGTATTACAGGATGGTCAAGAACAAGAAAATGATGATGTGCCTACTCCTTGTTGGACTCAGAGTATGATACACTTCCTACAGACAGGCCTATGCCCTCCAGAAATGAGCAAAGCAAAGAGGAGATACTTTAGATTACAAGCTATTCCATATGTGCTTGTTGATGGTGTTTTGTTCAAGAAAGACATCAATGGAGTTCTATTGAGGTGCATTGGGACAGGTCAAATTGAGAGGGTGTTACGAGATTTTCACGATGGAGATTCTGGAGGACATTTCACCCCACGAGTAACAGCTCTCAAGATAATGAAGGCAGGGTATTATTGGCCCACGGTGTTCAATGACTGCTATACATGGATAAGAAAGTGTAAGAAATGTGCACTCTTCACAGGCAAAGAAAGACTAGCAGCGCTTCCATTGCACCCAATTTTGGTTGACCAACCATTTATGCAATGGGGATTGGATTTCATCGGGGTCATCAATCCAAACTCAAGCCAAGGCCACAAGTGGATTCTCATGGCAACGGACTATTTCACCAAGTGGACTGAAGCAGTAGCGCTCAAAGAGGCAAACGAGTCTAATATACTAGAATTTTATGAAGGAATAGTGACCAGGTTCGGTGTGCCAGCCACTATCATATCAGACAATGCATTGGCATTCATAGGTTCCAAGATTACAGAATGGGCTGTCAAGAATGGAATCTACTTGAGCACCTCTTCCAATTATTACCCACAGGGTAATGGACAGGCAGAGTCCACGAACAAAAATTTGCTAAGAATCATCAGGAGGACTCTGGATGAAAATCAAAGAACATGGCATACCAAGCTAAAATCAGCATTATGGGCTGACAGAATAACACCAAAGAGGTCTACAGGTAATTCCCCTTACAAGTTGGTCTATGGAAAAGAGGCAGTATTGCCTATATCATTAGAACTGCCTGCATTGGAGTTCATGAAGCAGTTGGAGTTGGCTGAGTTCGAACCAATGGAGGCCAGGTATGCAGAGTTGATGGAATTGGAAGAAATTAGAGAACATGCAGTTCAAACAATTGAGAAAGATCAGGCCTTAGTAAAAAGATGGTTTGATAAGAAAGCAAGAGCAAGGACCTTCCAGGAAGGGGACCTAGTTCTGAAATGGGATGCAGATCGGGCAAAACCAGGAAGGCATTCCAAGTTTGATGCCATTTGGAGTGGCCCCTACATGGTCACGGGATGTAAGAATAGTAATGCCTTCCAATTGTCTACATTGGATGGAGAAGAACTCCCGATTCTGGTTAACGGAATCTATCTTAAACATTGCTACTGAAAATAAAAGGTTTACCCTTGTAAATATTAGCCTAGATTTCAATTCCTCTAAGTGCGTATGCACATTGTCTTGTTGTAGTTAGGTTTCAGTTTCCCTAAGTGCTTTGGCACAGGTTTTGTTGCTCCTAGGTTGGATTTCTACAGTTCAGCGTGCTCTCGGAGAAGGAGTTGCGGTATCAGGCTCGGGATCAGATATCAGGTTGGTTTCAGGTTATTGCTTATGACTCCATGCCCAATGGATCGCTAAAAGGCCACTGATCTTCTACCTAGCAGGCAGGTAATCCCGTTGAGTCGCCAAATTGTTGTATATATCTCCCCCAAAGGAAATATGTTGGAGAGGTCCAAAAACCTGACACAAAGGAAAATATGTCGGAGAGGTCAAAAACCTGACACAAAGGAAATATGTCGGAGAGGTTCAAAAACCCGACACAAAGGAAAATATGTCGGAGAGGTCAAAAACCCGACACAAAGGAAATATTTCAAGAAACCCGACACAAAGGTTTCGGGTTTCGGGAAACATGAGACATGAAGCATGAAAATCGCAAGGCATGTCCCGATGCTTGAGAGTTCGACAAACCTGAAACACTACCTAGGAAAATCAGGTTTTGGAGTCGGGAAAGCATGGGGCAAAAACATGTTAAGGCACCCTCCAAACCCGATGCAGATGCAAAGGAGAAACCCGAACCCGACTGGAAACGGACCCTGACTTGGGGAATATTCAAATGGCCATAACTTTTCACAGGGAGCTCGGATTCACGCAAGGTTGGACTTTTTGGAAAGCTCTCGGTGTCCTCTACCCAACTACAACTGGATATCTTTATTTGGGTGAGAACAAGTTATTCAAAAATGTAAAATACAGTTCGCCATTTTTTGGGTTTGTTAGGGTTCTTACCTACCGCCATAATGAGATGAGTTAAGTGCAGTCTGGAGGTGGTTGGGGCAGATTTCAAATTCCTCTCTTCTCCCTCTCTTTTTCCTCCTATAAATTGTAAGGAGGGGCTTCTTTCAAAAGGTTGGACATTTTTGTTTTGCCCCTCCCTTCTTCTCTTTGGCAGGTGAATTTGTGGAGTTCAAACCTCCCATTTAAAACTGTAATGCAACTTTGCCTCTTGGCATTTTGCAGTGTGTTGTATCAATCTTTGGAGCAAATTAATGCATGTCTGTGGATGATTCTCAACCCTCTCTGTGTTCATTTGCATCCTCCTGATCTTTCACTGCAAATCTGGTTATCTGTGCATGATCTTGCATTGCATTTTTATGGTTTGTGTTTATTGGCAAGACAGGTGTTCTTCATTCCTCGGTGCATCACCTTTGTAGTTTAGGTTTTATTTTATGCATCTTCTTACCCTATCTCCTTGGAAAGTTAGATTAGGTTTTTGAGTAAACCCTCTACATTTTTACGTGTGCATCTGAACAGAGGAATAGGAACCGGCCTTCATCTAGAGAGCTTTTCCGATTTTCGCAAGGTCCCACACTTGGGAAAAGCTCCATGTTATGCAATCGCACTGAGAGTCTCAACCCATCGAGTTGCAGACATTCAGGGAAATTGCCTGTGCATCAAATATCTCTTGAATATATTTGCAACACATTTTGAATGGGGTCAAACCGATGTTGTATGTGAAAGTTATGGCTCATTGAAGTTTTGCGGGCAAAAGATGTACACAGGGACAATGTTGATGTCACCATGTTGTTTAGGCTTGCCAAGTGGACCAATGGGGTATTGACACATGATAGGTTTGGTTTTTTTGCCTCTAGTCTTTGATGATAGAGTGTGGGGTCCACACTATTTGCTAGTTAGGGGCCCATCACCCGATGGTGTCCACTTTTTGTATGGGGGGGACCTTGTCATCATTCTCACATTACATTGTGAGTTTACATATAAACTCTTCATACTACCTCCCCACAATGCATGTGGGATATATCCCCATGTTTTGTCAAAGCCAACTTAGTTGAGCTCAATGCATAGTGGACCAAGTTAAACGAATGGTGAATCACATGGCCGAGCTCAACGATGAGCTCATTCATCTACCACCGGGACCGAGTTCACACCTGAGCCACCTCACAACAAGCTCAATGCATGGCCGAGTCACAACAACCATCACTGTGCCGGATGCCTAATTGAACAACTCTTTAAACAAAACAATGCGCAAGGTGTGGTCCAAGCCACGAGTAAACTCCAACCTACAAGGCTATAGAAAGCCTCTTCTTATTTCATAAGCGATGGATGTGGGATAAACATTCCATCAAAATGTGGATTGGCCAATCAAAAGGTGGAACTTGGGAGTGGGGATTGAACCAATGATCCCACGCATCCAAATATAAGCCTTTTGTCGCTAGGCCACATGGGCTTGCACTACAAATAGCCAAAGGATATGGCGTATATCCATTAATTTTGGGCCTTAAGAACATTACAAAAGGCGCAAGTATTATTTGAATGGTAAGCTTAGGAAGCTTTGTGAAACTTGTTTGCTATGGAGCCCTTTTATAAAAGGAGATTTACTTTGCCCTTTTCTAAGGAGAGATAGCCCTTTTTAAGGAGATATAGTTCGTTATTACAAAGTAAAATAGCCCATTGTAAGGAGAAATAGCCTATTTTAAAGAGAGAATAAGCAAGTTATAGTCAATTTTTTACATGTAGTGAAATTGTATGACCAAGAACCTATTATAGAGCCTTCCTAGAGGACATCGAAGACTTCTATGCAAATCGAGAGCCCTGTATTAGGAGAAAGTTGATGGTAAACAATGTATTTTGCATTGATATAATTGATTAGTTCATACGTTGAGATGGACCCGAAGACGTAGTCCACATTGGACGAACTCTATTATCAATCCAGTTTGCATGTCCATGTCTTTTGTTCATATACTTGTTTATAATCAATATTAGCTTGTTTTTAATGATTTAGCCAATTTTTATGTAATTACGCAAAATTGAGAAAGTCTAGTTTCTGAAATTGATAGATTAGTGAGTGTTTGCATGAAATAAACACTTGAGATCAAATTTGGTATTTATTATACTGCCGAAGGCAGTTATATTGCCTTCACCAAACTTATTATTTTTTTCCCCTTGAAGCAATAGGGAAATGGCATGTGTCATTTTTAATCTGTTCTCTAAAATTTTTAACAAAAATTTGTAAGAATATTCTCTTTTCCTTTATTGAAGAATATTCCACAAAAGCCAATAAATGAATGCCATGTGTATTTAAATAACATCTAGCTAAAGTTTTATGGTGCAATTTTTGTTTTTGCTTCAATTTGATTGGTAAATACCTTTATTGCTATTGTACAAAAGCTTTGATTGCCTGCACTGTGTGAATTACAGCTGTTTGTCAACGTTGGCTGGTTGTCTGTCGGAGATGGGCAGCTCGGATTTCCTGTATGCAAAGTGACCTTGCAACAACCTCAACTAAGTATTGGAATTTTTTGATCAGGCTTCGGATTGTTTTAGTTCTTCATTGTCGTGTGTTTTAGGGCATTGAGGAGAGGAGGGGAAGAAGATGAAGATGGGAGTTCTGCGGGTAACCGATGAAGAAACTCATTCCCACAATAACATAGGACAGGATTTGCAAGATGCATCGGGTGATGGGTTTTATGGCTCATTTCATCTGTGAAATGGAAATATCTGTGAGATTGATCTTAATGTGTGCGTTTGTCGAATACTCTCTACCGGAGATTTGTTTATTTAAATGATTAAAATTGGCTATTCAGAGTGCTAGGTTTATATCTGTTTGATTTGGTTCTTCACTCCTTTTTTTTTGCAATTAATTTCAGTTATGTTTTTCGGGATAGGAATGGAAGAAAAAAGGTGATTGAAACCCTAAAGAAGCGCCATAGATTATCACATTTGGAAGGCATCCTGCTAATTCTGTCGTATGCTTTTCGACTATTTTTTCTTTGGTATTTTTTGAAATGTTCGTTTTCTTCTTAATGCATTAGTTGTTTATTTGTATTGTTTAGGTTGAAGTTCAATTCTCATGAGATTTTCTCTGTAGATTTAATTTTTGTGAGGTCAGAGACGGTGAGGAATCTATGCATGATATAATTTTTCTAGGCCTCTCTGTACTCCGGAGGTCAAAGTCTATACATGACAGGGAAGTAATTTGGAAAATGCGCACAGAAAACCTTTGAAGAAGATAAATAAAAAACCCCATGGGAGACTCCGTTTACATGATTTTTTCTCTTTAATATCTTATTTTCATTTTTGGCCTTTGTAATTTAATTTTGTTTGATAATTTTTTGCATGTCCGCGCTTTCTATTTTATTTTTACTAGGTTTGAACCATGGTTTGGTGCGTATTCTTGCGTTGGGAATTGGTTTTCAGTATTTTATGGGTTGTCTATTATTTTGTGTTTTTCCGTTTGGGCTCAAGGTAGCATAGAAAGTATTTGAGACTGTCGTGTCCTAATACAGTCATGAGACATAATAAAGAACATTTAGGTGTTAAGAAATGAAGTGTCTTCAAGTAAAAAGTGGAACATAGCCTTTAGCCGAGGATGCATTTTCCTGATAAGTATAGTTTTCCCTCATTTTGTACGATCTGTTGGGTGCCTTCGGTTCATAGACATTTTCCGCTTAACAGTCTAATGATATTTATAAAAGGAAACAAACTTCAGATCGCAAGGCTTCAGATCCGTTTATTCTGATGTTTAGAATGTTTCAAGGCATCAAGGGCAGGAAGGAGCTCTGCGGCCAACTGATCAAGAAGCTGAGAATGGAGCTCTGCAGCCAACAAATGAGGAAGATTGTTTCCCTGCTCAAGCCCACAATAACAGAGAGGACAAGATTTCGTCAATGGAAATATTATCTGAAAAATGGAAATATT
The DNA here is from genome assembly GCA_019776745.2 of Taxus chinensis. Lineage (NCBI taxonomy): Eukaryota > Viridiplantae > Streptophyta > Pinopsida > Cupressales > Taxaceae > Taxus > Taxus chinensis. The sequence goes on from CM034154.1 coordinate 3,749,827, forward strand.
TGTTGGAATTGATCTAAAAGTGTGCGGTTGCCTAGTAATTTCACTGACCAAAAGAATTACGGCTGTTTGTCAACGTTGGGTGGCTGTCTGTCGGAGATGGGCAGCTCGAATTTCCTGTATGCAAAGTGACCTCGCAACAACCTCAACTAAGTATTGGAATTTGGATTTAATGAAATGAATCTGGAATCTGGATGAGTTGAAGGAAAGTCAGAAAGATGGTGTTAAGTTAAAGCAGCAGTGAGCACAGGCGTGTCAGGTGTAATGGCTTCCAAATGCCAGCGGCAGCTAAGACAGGCTTCAATATTCTTAATTTTAAGTGTTTGTCAATATGCTTCTGCAGATGGGACGAGATCAGGAGGTGCAAAGTTCCACAACATGAGCAATAGTGGCGCTACGGCCCATAATCTTACAGTGAATATCGGAAGTCAATGCTATATATTTAGTTGCACTTGTGATCTTACCCCTTCTTTGTTGACTGAATTAAATTTATATATGTTAGTAAATATCTATACAATTTCCTTTTTCCCCTCAATGAAACTTTAGTCATAAAACTAGACCCTTATTCTTTATTTGGTTAATTTTGCAGAAACGCTTATTGCAAAATAGAGAGTGCAAGGATTAGACAACAATTTACAATCAATTATAAGCAATTTCCCTATCCAACTACACATTCGACAGCAACTACCTAATGCCTCCATGATGTGCAAATCTTATCATTATATTAATAAAATCTATTATTGGCAGTACCCCCGTAAATGACAATACCCTCCTTATTGGTGCAACAGAAGGCCAAAGAAATTCTAAAATTGTATGCAAAAATGTGGTGCAGCTCCCTGTTTTCCCTCCTCATTCAGAATGTTTTTTCCCAAGCAACGAGTTATGACTGATGCTTTTCGATCTACTCCCTTTGTATGCAGTTGCAAAAGGAACAATGAATAGAAAAGTAACTTCCGACGATAATTTAGTATGACTACACTAATTAATTGATGACAATTTTTGTGATAAATTATTATCGCTAGAGTTATGCGTGGAATATGACAGAATGTAAATACTAGCCATATATAAGCATTTTCAAATTTATGATCACTGCTACGGTGCTCAAATACATAGAAATGTTTGATACTACTATGAGAGAGAAACAAAAATGTTATATTTTCCTTTTCAAAATATTTGTGAACTTGAAATAACAAACTTGATGTTGGATGTTTCCGGCCCATCATAGACCAAAGCATGCAAGGAAGATGGCTTCTTCCATGTAAATATTTATTATTTTTCTTGTTACTTTCCTTTCGTCTGGGTAGTGCTTGAATTCAAAACGGGTCATTCAGATTGTGAACCATGGAGTGCCGCACAATCTGATGAAAAACATGATGGATATTGCTAAAGATTTCTTTGGAATGTATATGGAAGATCAGGCCTGTCTTGGTATGCCTATGGAAGATCAGGCATACCAATTCAAATACCTTTGTGGCCATACCGAGTCAATTACCTGTAATGAACTGGGTCAAAGCTACATCGGATTTTCTATTGTGGGCATACCCAACAATTATTGCACTCCACATTATTTAATACATTCTATCAAAACATTGGGGTATAATCTGTTTACATCATGTATGTGAGAGTTGTCCTTGCAAGACAGACCACAGAACAGAGGAAGCAAAAGAACCCATAAACAAGATTGTGGATGATTACTGCCAAAAGTTTCAAACTATATGAGCCCCGTAGTAAGTGAAATATTTCAGTGATCCTGCGAATGCAACAACTATAACTATTATTTAGTCACAATTGATTTTATGCAATTCTTTATATTACAAGTATGTCATTTTGGTTTGATCATATTCTTCAATGAATTAATTAAGTATTTATAACATATACGCTTAAAATGAATTTCAAAACTATATCACATTTGTATATGTAGTCAGATAGTCTAAATGTTAGAATTAAAAACAATGTAGATATAACACATACCACAGTTCATATTCCAATTGCATGCTTCTACATTTTTCATAGCTATCTAACCCTCCCCACATCTCCAAAATCATCTCCTTCGGCAGTATTTGCCATATCATGGCCTTATTTGAAGCCAACATTTTAATGTCCTCTACAAATGGAGGGAAGCTTCTTCCCTATGTGTAGGTGGGGAATTCAACAACTCAATGCCCTAGGTACTGGGTAGTGGGAATGGTCATTTCACCAGCGAATGTACTGCCCTCAGACCCATCCTCTAATTGTCTGTGTTGATGGAATGATCACCAATATTGCCACGATTATCCTACGTAGTTGTAGGTGGGTAAAGACGACACAATAGGAATGAGTTACAACATACAAGGATTCAACAGACGGCATATTTCACTTAAATATTAGACAACCTATTTGGTAGATCAAAATTAGTGCCTTGTTTCATAGTTTTTTTTTTAAATTTAATGTGATCTACATATTTTGTATTTCGTGCTAAAAGGATCCCAAGAAATCTGTCAAAATATTGGTGTTGATGTGCTTCTAAATTCGAAAGGTGCTCTTGTAGGTAAATGCCTTCTCGAAACGCAAATCAATTAACAAATCAACGTGTTTATAGTGTCTTCCTACAAAAATCAAAACCCTCTCCTCGCATGCTCCTTTGCTTCACTGACACAAAAGGCTTTTTGGCTTGTATGGTGCTTGTGCAACCTTTTTGACCACTCCATTGCTCCCCCCATTGGTATATTCTTTAATGTGAATGTTATACAAACAACCTACTCAAGAAAACATAAAAGATAAGAGAAACGACCAAACTTCAACAAAGTTAAAGAATATACTCAATATTTGAGCCTCAATTTTGACAGGATATAATCGTAAACATGGTAAATTTAGGCTCTTACTCATCATCCTTCAAAAATCGAGTTACATGAATAAAAAATTACATAGTGATTTTTTTTGGAAAATTCAAAACAGCATCCAAAGCTTTACATGTACTTACAAGAACGAACACAAAGAGGTGCTTGCATTCAAAATCCCTTCCTCCCCATCTCCAGAACATGTAAATTCTAAGTTGCCAGGAAACAGAAACGGAAACGGGTACGAAACGCGGAAACGGCAATTTTCAAAAAACCTTGGATACAAAACGTCAACGGAAACGTCCGTACAATATTATATATATATATAGTACTCATTTTATAATTGTAGACCATAAGATATAATTGATAAAGCACTCAAAATATTTTGAATTCATTGAAATTTGAACTTCTAAGTTCTAGAGAGTCATCATTCAACATGGTTACAATTTCAATTTGAATAACTATTTTGGCAGTATCCTAACACGAGTGTCAAAAGATGCAATGACAATGTTGACACTTGGCGGTACTACATATTGAGAGTTATTCTGTGTTTTTGACCTTGGATGTTTGAGACAATGACAAAGCTAATGGTGTGTACTACACGATTAAACTTCCATTGTGTTGCCCATCCTTGAAAAGCAATGGAACATGTTGCAGCAAGTTTAGAAAGTTCGACTTGCAATATGGTGTCTTCCCTTGGTGATGTGTGAACTATTAAGTGCAATTGATTAATGGAATATGCAGAAAGAATCACTATATGATGACCTGCTCGAAAATCTACTCGTAATTGATAGTTTCAAATGGCCAAAGTACCTAGAATTAGTGTAGTGTGGTGCTGAAAACATAATCAGAACTTGCAGCAACTATGAATGTAAACAACCACAAGCAAGAAAACATAAAGTATGAACAACAATGGACAATGATTTCAGCTTGGAAACCCTAGTATGGGGAAAACATGATGGAAGTGGTAATATCTCAACTTTCGTGATCTTCTTATTGCAAAAGACGATCAATTAGAAGAAATACAACAAACTCTCTGTTTTTTGCTCACTCAGCGCGTCTACGCAGCGTTCTTCCTCCTACAACGAACTAAACACCAAATCTTGTCTCTCACACACTAATGCTTACAATTAGATTTGTGTGCCCTATTTATCATGCTCTGGGAGTATATTATCATCCACTTAAGGAATATAGAATGACTTAACTTGAGGAAACGGCAAAAAGCGTAGGAAACGGCAAAAACGTTTCTGGGAACCCCTGTGCCGTTTCCAAAAACGGAAACGTTTTTGCCATTTCCCCCCTGTTTCCTTTGCCTGAAACGTTTCAGAAACATTTCTAAGGGGAAACAGGACCCCCCCAGGGATTTCCGGGCATCATAGTGTAAATTTATGCATATATCATTATTGCATCTTCTTTGGCTTTTTTATTTGTTGCATCCTTCCATTCATAGCAATCTTCATCCAACCCTATCGCAGGCACAATAAAATAGCGGTACTACCAAAAAATGTTTCGTATCACCAGCTACATAACAATGCATTTTCATAAAAGCATTGCAGTTGCATCCAATCCGGAATTTCTTGCACCTCAAGTGCAATTGTTAGTTTAATCTCAAACATGCAAACTAGTGGTGCAAATTGTATCACTACAGACTACATGAATTTTTCCACTTAGTCTTCCTTATAAGGTCAGTGTCAATCCATAACAATATCATATAGCTGGAGTGCAACAGTACCTGGACAAAATTACAAATTATATGCACTTCCCTTTTTGACTAAGAAAAAAACCACTAAGTTTTTTAAACAAGATTTTCTTTTTTATAATCTTTGTTTGCTCGCCAATCTATTTTATGTGATGGTGGTAATTCTCTTCCATTATTAATAATTGAGGAGAAAACTAATGCGTGCACTTGACTTTCTAACAAACAAGATTTGAATTTTAGAAAGGCATTGAAGCAAAGCAGTAAAGTTTTTTCAAGAAGAAAATGGATTGCGAACAAAATAGCACGTGCATATCTTTCTTTGGGTAGTTGTTTAACACTACACATTTCATGTCAACCGTGCACTTCGTGGAATATATAACAAAAAAAGGAACTCCAGTTCAAGCAAGTGACTAATAGTTCGCTCGCTTAAATAAATTAAAAAATCAATAGTATAATAACTTTGTTACAGAAATGAATTACAGGCACCCTTTTACAGGAAAAAAAAAATATTAACTATTTTGAAAATAATGAAATAAAAAACAATCTAGACCTGTTCTGGCTAAATCTAAATATAACTACACTGCAAGTGATATTCAAAAATAACACCGGGCATGGCCAAGCCTCCTATCCGAAGAAACAGAAAGTCTACGATTGATAAGAATATCAACTTGCTTACCCATTTAAAATACATTACAATTCATTGTCTCTTCATGGATGCAAGCATGGCAGCCAAGTCATCATAATCTGGGAGTTTCGGATGAACATGTGTAGCACGTTTTGATGAATTCTCTCTTTGTGCTTTTGACTCTCCAGCAGAGGATGGGGATTGGGAGCTAGCCTTGGACGATGCTGTGAGACCTGAAAGAGGCTGCTTCATAGGTTGGAATTGTAGACTTGGTTGAGAAAGATGAACACGAGTTTCATTATCCGAGCTTAATGTTGATGCAGAAACTTTTTCAGTACGCTTTGGATTTTCATGTTTGGAGTTTGATGATGTGCTGTGGGAGGAGTTACCGAAGAGAGGAAGCCTACGAATGTTTATAATATTGTCATTATGTGTCCCCAACTCAGTCTCCTCGTCAATCTCAGATGCCATGCTATGAGAATCACTAAATACGTCGGATGCTCGAGTGTGCGAACGTGAATCTTTCGCATTTCCTTTCCTTGATAGTGGTTCTTCAACCAAGTTACGGATTGCAGTTTGTTGCCTGTTTGTCACGCCATTGTTAATTTGGTCCTCCTGTTCTCTTCTGAAAGGTTTCGGTTTATTTTCAAGAGGTCTATTACTGTCATGAGACAACCTATTTGAAGGCTGATGTGAATGTGAATCTACTGATTTTCCTTTCCTTGGTGGTTCTTCAACCGCTTTACGAATATCAGTTTGCTGCCTGTCGGTTTCACCATTATTAATTTGGTCCTCATGTTCTCTTCTGAAAGTTTGAGAGTTACTTTCAAAAGTTTTATTGCCATCATGATACACCATATTTGAAGGCTGATGGTAAAGATCTGTCCTAACAGTTCTTTTCATAGGCACATCATATTCATTACCAGCATTAGCAATTTCATTTTGATGATGCACTTTCCTATGAGGCTTTCCATTCTTCTCATGGGTTTCAGCCGAATGCCAGCTGGATCGATCACTATCATTTGAACTAGGTTTTCCTGGCCTCCTTGAATTGCTCATATCATCGTCACTTGAACTTGAATCATATGATGCACGCCCAGGTGGTGTTGAAACCTCATCTAGAGGTCTATTGTTGTTCAAGAATGAGTATTGTGTCTGATCTTTGGAGGACTCAGGAACACCTGGAGGCGGCCGCATGGGTGGTTGAAATGCTGGATTCGTCTGATACAGATTATTATGTGCTTCATCCATAGTGCTCGACTTTCCTACAGAGGCATGTTCATTCTTCTGGAGACTCCGTTTAATGTCTGATCCCAAACCATGAAGAGAGTCATCAAACAAAGGAAAATCAGTATCTTCAGATGTCTTCGACTCTGACTCCTTGGCACCATCAGATTTCCTGTTAAGAGAATCATAAAAAACCTCTGATGGCCGAGTGTTTGAGTGCGAAGTCATCGTGTCTGTTTTCCAAGGTTGTGATCCATCAACAGAGTTGCTAAAATCAGAGTCCTTTTTAGCATAAGGTCTCTCTTCTTTACTGTCAACGTACTGTCTCCCTTCCCTTCTAATGGATGCAGATTTCCTTCTACTCGGCACAGTATCATCATCAGTGATTTCATCTGAAGGCCACTGATAACTCTGTAACCTGCTAGTACTTTTCACTGGCAATGCATATTCATTGTCAATCTCACCTGTTCCTTTCTGTTGACTGCTCTGCCAACTTGCACTGTGATGTGAATTTGCATTCTCAGAATGACTTTCAACATAATGCCTGCCAGACAAATCATTGCCATGCAAGGGTTGAATTTCAGGCTGCACATAGTCATTAGAACTAGGCCTCTGAGTTATCCGTGGACTATTTAATTCCATTGACTCCCTGTCACTTGAGCTTGGGCCAAAGGAAGTAGCCCTAGTTTTACTTGAATCTTTCTTTTGAAGTGTATTATGCTTTGAAACCTCATCTAGAGGTCTATTGTTGTTCGAGAATGAGTATTGCGTGTGACCTTTAGAGGACTCAGGAACACTTGGAGGCGGCCGCAGGGGTGGTTGAAATGCTGGATTCGTCTGATACAGATTATTATGTGCTTCATCCATAGTGCTTGACTTTCCTACAGAGGCATGTTCATTCTTCTGGAGACTCCATTTAATGTCTGATCCCAAACCATGAGGAGAGTCATCAAACAAAGGAAAATCAGTATCTTCAGATGTCTTCAACTCTGACTCCTTGGCACTATCAGATTTCCTGTTAAGAGAATCATAAAAAACCTCTGATGGCCGAGTGTTTGAGTGCGAAGTCATTGTGTCTGTTTTCCAAGGTCGTGATCCATCAACAGAGTTGCTAAAATCAGAGTCCTTTTTAGCATAAGGTCTCTCTTCTTTACTGTCAACGTACTGTCTCCCTTCCCTTCTAATGGATGCAGATTTCCTTCTACTCGGCACAGTATCATCATCAGTGATTTCATCTGAAGGCCACTGATAACTCTGTAACCTGCTAGTACTTTTCACTGGCAATGCATATTCGTTGTCAATCTCACCTGTTCCTTTCTGCTGACTGCTCTGCCAACTTGCACTGTGATGTGAATTTGCATTCTCAGAATGACTTTCAACATAATGCCTGCCAGACAAATCATTGCCATGCAAGGGTTGAATTTCAGGCTGCACATACTCATTAGAACTAGGTCTCTGAGTTATCCGTGGACTATTTAATTCCATTGACTCCCTGTCACTTGAGCTTGGGCCAAAGGAAGTAGCCTTAGTTTTACTTGAATCTTTCTTTTGAAGTGTATTATGCTTTGAAAGTTCAGCAGCAGCTTTTGCAGCTTCACTCGCCATTTCTGCAGAAAAAGCAGCTGCCCGAGCAGCAGAAGCAACATCTGTGAAATTCATGTTCCACTCTTGGCTGCTAGAAACTCCAATCCCATTGGATACATTAGAGGAAGCGTTAGATGTGTTAGATTGATTAATCCTGTGGGATGCCGATTGCTGGGATGAATCATACTCCTCACCAGGAGTATTTGTTGGGGTCAACGTGTTTCTTTTGACAGAGGAAAGAGAATGAAAAGACGTTTTTTCTAAATTTTCTTGATGCAAATCTGTAGCTTTCATACTTTTTTCACTTGCTGGAGCTTGAGTAGGTTTTTGCTCAACGTTGCTACTGGAAACAGATGAATCCGTTCTGTCTCTTGTGTCACTCTTTGAATCTTCAATAGATGGCATACCTGAAGTTGTAGAGCCTTTGGAAATATTACTCATCGAGGGTGCCATATAATGTGTAGCATCTGCAGAGCCGGAAGTTCCTGAACTGTCTGGCATTTTGCTAGTAAAAACCTGAGTGTCAGTTTCATACTTGTTACCAGAAACAGACCGGTAAGATTCCTTGTTAGGCTCTGTCGGAATTTTAGTAGCGCCAACAAACTTACTTGGACCATTCTGTTTGAGAAAACGAAAAACAGGTTAATGAAAAAGTTCTTTAGAACAAAATTGCCAACTCATCAACACGTATATGATTTCTGGCAGGGATCTTACAAGCAGATCTTCAGGGGGCTTGAAAAGATCTTTTTCAGCTTCCGATGGATCCCACTTGATTTGGTATTCCTTGGCTATTTCTTTCATGATCTTCAATTTTTCTTCTCCACTGGGAGCTCTTGCAGATAGTTTTTCAATAACCTGGGGCATATAGAAAAAACTATAAAATTAAGAAAATCTCAAATTCTAATGAAATGTTGCAGTAAAAATAGATAAATTATAGTTGTAGACCAAGTTCACCATCATAGAGCTAAAGAATGGCTGGTAGTCCACTTCTAGTATAAAGTGAAGAAATTGAGATTTCCATTTGCACCAATGCCGAGTAAGGAGATACTTTGAAATTGATTTTATCTGCTAAAACTCGTGTATTTATAATTTAATAACAACTACAGTGAAAGGTATGGGATATCAAGCTTGTACTCACTGTCCTGTTTACTCCACATGCTGGGCGCAACTCAGCTGCTGAAGCAACAAATTCTTTCCCATACTTTAACCCAAAGTGACTGCGGATTTCTGACAATTCTGGAATGTCAGCACATCTTGGAGCTGCAAATATCAAACTCGAGATTGCTTCCAGCAAATCATTAGGGCAATTCCTGTCAAGAAACATGCAAATTTAACAGGGCCATCTGATCTGTAACTAATTAGCAATCCCATGAACACACTAACTAGCTAACGTGTTACAACAGAAATGAAAATGAAGAACACAGTACAGAAAGGAAAGAGGAGCAATGTTGCAATGTAAACAACACCCTTTTTGAAACAAGAGAGCTGTGTATAATGGTAGTAATCTCTAATAAAAGAGGTCTCGCTATGAAACTGCATTTGAATCAAATTCCCTTATAAGCTATATAGCTATTTCTGGCAGAAATGAAAATTTTCAAAATAGAAAATGAAAAAATTCGCCCAAGAATCTAAAGACCAATAAAAACATGTGACAAGTCTTCCCCTGGTAAGCTGAGAGGACATAGCACAATATGAAACTTATTAAAACACAGAAATTTGGTTTACCAAAATTTTTGGAGTTTCTACATTTTTGTATTTTTCGTTTGCGGATCCCTTGGAAGCGTTTTTGGGGGGTCAGACATTTCCGGCCAAAATGTATGTCTATGGCAACAATTTTGGTGGTCATAGTGCATCGATCAAGCTTTAAGATGTATTAAGAGGTTTTAAATTCCGATCAACAGCGAAGTAGTTATGCCCCTAACAAGGTGACCTACTTGTTTTTTGATATTTTTTCAAAATTGGCTTGACCTGCCACCTCAATCACCAACTTTTGATTCAGAGGAAAGAGTTAATCATAGTCAAGATATAAAGGTATATATCTGTAATCCAGAAAATACCGTAATAACCACCAAGCTTTGAAGTTTTATAGAAGTGATAAATTTTGGACTACCAAAGACCAATAAAGCAAGGTATCAATTGTTATCCAGCTATCACCATCAACTTTTGATTCGGAAGAAAGAGTTAATCATAGTCAAGATATAAAGGTCTATACCTGTAATCCAAAAAATACTGCATCCGCCACCAAGCTTTGAAGTTTTATATAATTGATAAATTTTGGACTAACAAAGACCAATAAAGCAAGGTATCAATTGTTATCCGGCTGCAATCATACCAGGCATATGAACAAGCACCTCTTTTATAACAGACTATAATTTCAGAGTCACATTGACCTATTTTGCTTTCTCTGGTTGATTTTCCAAAGTTTGCCATTGGTGGTTTTCTTGCGTCCATTGGTATCATTCTGCAATTGTATGAATGAGAACTAGAAACCCTCAAGAGCTAGAAGTGTCTAGTTTCTCTCACTAGTTTATATCAATTAAACTTGTTCTAGGACACATGATGGAGTTGTGTGGGTGCAAAATCATGACTTAAAAATTAAAGGAGATGAAATATTACAACCTTGACATGCACAAGTGGACCGAAAGAGAGAGAGAAAAGAGGTTGTGAACAAATTGCTTGAACTGTTTCTTAAAGTCACCAGGAGGAAATGGAAATGAACCTAGAAAAGGAAATGGAAATAGAAACAGAAAACGCCGATTTTCCAAGAACCCCCATAAACAAAATGGTGCAAGCATGTCTATACATATTTTATGTGTGTGTGTATTATTTTCGTTTTTTGTGCATTAAAATATTTAAAATCCTGGGAATGGCAAAAAACACCATTGCCATTGAAAAAGACTGAATAAACCTTGGGAATGGCTGGAAGCACCCCACGAATGTTTAACAAATGTGAGAGTATTCAAAAACATCTCAGAAATGGAAAGGCTGTTTTTCGGATAATCCCATCATTTCTGAAATGTTTCCGGGGAATTTATCTTTATATTTCAAAAAGGGAAAATTGGCAAAACAGGCACCCCCATGACATTTCCTACAACTTAGGTAGTTTTTAGATAAAAATATGTTAAATTTGATGAGTTTTAGTTTTAGATCTGAAAGCAAATAAAGATGCCAAGAAAACAAGATACTGAGCTCCCTGACTTCTAATATTATTTTTTGTTTTACGGCTGCAAGAGTGAGAGGTTGAGAGCATTACCAAGAGAGAGAGCAACAACAAAAGCTTGGCGTGGACCTTGGGGATGATTAGAGGCATTGGGTCATTGGCCAATTGTATTTGAAATTTGATGCAATTATCATTTTGAATATAAATAATAATATAAATATTAATATATTGATATTAAGCATTTTCATTGTTCAATGTGTTTAGTGTTTCAAAGTTAAATTTGTCATTCCTTATATATTTTTTTATAAGTAATTTTTCAAGTACTATATATATTCATACCACCATTCCCCCACCATCCCCAAACCTAGGCTCTTGGTTCCCCCGCCCCCAAGACCCGTCCCGCCATCTTCTCGTCTTGAGATTCCATGGAACATAGATATTTTATCTACTTTTATGCGATGCTATTATAAATTATTATATCTAACATATAATTCACTCTACTAGTGCATGAGTTCAAATAATATTCACATATTCACAAGATAGCAACCATCAATTTAGTTCATATAGGTTACTGTAGAGTTGGTAACATGAAGGATGTTACCTTGTTGAGTTTGACAAGAAAGACACATCCATAACTTTTCAGGCCAAATTTGAACATTGTCTTCAAATATGTATATTGGTTCAGATAATTTAAAAGCAGAAATAAATAAAACCTTTGTAAATTCAGATCATTTCAAAGGAGTATATTGTTTTTGGTGGTGTGATGTTCAAACTAATATACCCATATTTTTCATATATCATTTATCCATTCATTTATATCAAAAAATAGATTGAATAAGCATACTTTTGTGATTCAATGATGGGCAGTCGTGCCACAATTAGCTCACAAAAAAGTTCGATAAACTCATATGCTCCAATGATATTCTGTTCTCTCATTACATGCTCAACCTGCAAAAAGTCAGCAGATAAAGAGCTCAAAATGAAAGTATTAAAAGGCCTTGAAAGTCATTTTTTGGCACAAGCAAAATGTAAAGCACGTGTATTTATAAATTTTTAGTTACAACTAGAATAAATATTGCTTTGGGATCAAACTTTTCCAAATATTATACTATGTGAGAACAATACTGGATGTCCCGTTGATTCTTCTTGGTAATTGGAAAATTTTATGTAGCATACAGCAGGACAAATTGAGCACCATTTAGAACATTCCTTCTGCAGTAACCAAAAAAACTAACACAAGCAATTCACATTGAACAAAAAGCATTCATCATTCAGTCAGTTTTGAACCACAGACTGGAATTCTGAAGAAACAGTAGAGGAACACACCTAACATAAAATAACCAACTAGTCTAATATTTTTAAAAGCCTAAACTAATAATATAAAAGAATTTAATTGAGAAAAACATAATCCAAAGTTCTTTGATTATATTTAATCAGGTCATGAGCGTATGATACAGTTGATAGTTACTACTTACTACTAGTTTTTTTTTATGTCCAACCTTCAAGGCCTAGCTCAAGAACGAAGGAATGGCATGTAAAATATAGTTTAAGGATTTTTTTCTAATGTTATTATGTTATGGGGAAGAAATGAAGATCATAAGGCCTAAAAAATGAGCTATGAAGAATGACATGGATTATGCTTAACCTTACATTCCTTACACAAAGCATTTTCGTTCCCTAGTAGAGAACAGTTTTAGAGGAATATTGTTAGCCATACTTTTATGTATGTATTTGATTTGTTTACCAGTTTTCATATGTTGGAGTGAACTTTTATTAGCAAAAAATAATTTGCAGTCTGGGATAGGGAACTCCATATAACAGTGGTTGTTGCCTGCCAAAGCATTCTTATAGCTGACACTAATTGTTTCGCAAAATCAAATACCACTAAACACACTACTCCTTCAAACACTGAGGCTGCCAAACAAACATTGCATATATATTCAAGGTTACCAATACCAATGCTGCCACTAATATCTTAGTATTCCAACATCACATTGATGAAAATGATGGAAAATATAGTTTGTATTTCACCAACTCCAGAGAGCACCAAATAAGTATTTGATGAAAACGTGTTGAAAATTAATATCTTGTAAGATACATATTAGTTCTCAATACAGTTGCTTTGGAACTTAGAACAAAACTTACAATTATAAGAGTGTAATTGATCAGAATATCTCCTTGAACCCTAAACCTTCATCAATACCTAAACTTTATGAGCCCTCTATTCTTTAACAGTTCCTCTCTCCTTCCTAGACAAGAGAAAAATATATTCTTCTACATACCTTTTTTCAAATAGTACACATTATTTGTCAAGTCTTTGGAGAACAATCTCCTCATAGAAGAGGCGGGGAAAGATTGTTATTGTCCAAGTTTATAGACATTAAGGAAATCTTCTAAAATTAAGAATAATTTAAGCCTTGTGAATCTGAAGCAGAATTATTATTAAACATGGTAATTGATGAAAGCATGAATCTTACACATGTAGAAATATTAACACTGTATCTGATGCAATTGATGCAAAAACAATGATGGTTGCTCTCGTCCTATTAAAACTCAACCACATCATTGAAGTTGAGTCCTCTCATTTTAACTAACTTTTTCCAATACTTCCAAAAGATATATTTGTGGGGATTACTGCTGCAATACTTCAACATGAATCCCCTTTCATATGAAAATTTACAGAATTTACAAGAGCTGTGGCTTTACTTTTGAATATAGACATCTCATAGGCACTACTCATTGGCTATATTTATCTTTATTAGCTTCACATCTATGGAACATACAAATATGTTATGAGCAAGAATATCTTTTGTTATGATAAAGAATCTGTTGATTCCCAAGTCAATTTTTTGAAGACTAATCCATTATATCAAACTATTAAAAAACATTAAACATGTTAGACCAGTCTAAAAGACAATAAGTCTATTCTATAACAGTCATTTATTATATATTCCCAACCTAACATATATTATATATCCCAACCTAACATAGTTAAAAACAAATTCCAAATTTGTTACATTTTGCAATTTAGAGTCTAATCATCTTCTACCCTCCACTTTTTAAAAAATGGTAATAAACTATCTGCCTTAAATCAAGATTTCCAGCAAATTGAAGTGCAAGTAGCTACATTCTTTCACCCATACCCATCAAGTTCTTGCAAAATATAGAAAATTTGGAGTTTGTTTTTGACTATGTTGATTGCATTTTTTTTCGACAATCAATTTAGAAGAATCCAAGAATGTATTACGTTTGAATTTTGTGGGTTTAGGGTCTAATGGTGTCTATCTAAACATTAAAATGAAGATCATTACATCAGTCTGCCTTTTTGCACCTTTTATGTTTTTTTTTTATCAGCAAATGGCATATATTTGATAAATTGTTTCCATTTTTGTTCACTTCTCTTGCTTTTACGAATGATTGAATTGCAATATCAATAATATTTAAGAGTTTGCTACAAAAGTAAGAAAACCTATATGATATTGAAAATTGGCACTATTACCATATTTTATAGCCAAGGTATTCTGCACCAAAGGGGTAAAAGGATGAAGGTACACAATGAAAATTAGAAAAGCAAACTGCTGTTCTAATTTGGGAGTCGGCATCAAAGGAAGAGGTGAATAGAAATAGAAAAGAAATAAAAGAACTCCCTATTTTTGGCGCAAGGAAGAGAGATGCATGGAAGAAATTAAAATAGGAGTTCCTATTCTATTTTTAGGAGTTTGGATAAAGGTGCATGAATGAATAATTAGGGAAAGCAAACTGTTCTATTTTTAGAGTCTTGCCCATGCGCCAAAGATGAAAGAGTTGAAAGGATAAAATTAGATAATGTTGTTGTTCCAAAAATAGAAGTGGCGCCAAAGATAGAAGAGAGCATAAATAAATAAATAAAATCATGCATGCAGCAGTGTCCCATGCGCCAGCCAAGAGAGGAGAGAATTTTTATGGATAAAAGTCAATGTTCAGTCCCCATGTGCCACGAAGGTTTGGGGGAATTAAATAAACAAAAAAAGAAAAAGGAACAACAGTATTTTAAAAATAGCGGCAGTCTATTCTGAGCAAGGAGCAGCCTATATTAGCTGGTTTTTATTGTAAATTGTGATATATTTGAATAACTGATTTGCTCTGGCAACTTTAGCCTTTGTACTTGCACCTCTAAATAAAGTAAAGCTTCGTTTTTTGCCATTTCATATCGCTGTTTTTAGATTGTTCATCATGTTTGTTGTAGGATATTGTGTTGCCTTAGTGACTATTGAAACACATCATTCATGATCATTGATCACATACTAGTTTGAATATCACATAAAAAAATTGATAATTTTTAAAAAAAAAAGAACAATGGATGCATGAAAAATACCTGAAACTGATCCTCTTTGTTGTTTGTTGGCTTGTAGTTGATCCTTCTCTTTCTCTCTCCTTCAAGCTCAAAATAAGCATAATGCCAAAATATGAGTGTGTGAATTACCAAGAGGGGTTGGGTGTATAGATAGGTTTTTGGGGGTGTCTTTTAGGATGAAATTAGGGTTAAGTTATGTTCTTTTTAAGTTAGGGATTTTTTAATTATTTTTTAATGATTTTAAGTTGAAAATGGCAAAACTTTGGAGCGGGTACGCTGCAGGTACGTATCTACAGGCCCCGGGTGTGTCCCGGGTACGGATTTCCATGACCCAGGAAGAAATGCAGAGTACATGGACCTGTAGCACGTCCTGAGACCATACCCATACCAGGTATTATGAATCAGGCCTGGTCACAGGGGGGGTACCATGCATAGTTACTAGGCAGTTTAGTTAAAATATAAAGCCCGAATGACAACATGGTACAAATAAGTAGAAAGCATTCTAAGCCCTCGAATACTTAAGGGAATTATTCTACACAACTAGCCAACAACAAACATTCTAACAACACCATCAAGCTTATGTGGCATGATCTGAAATTGTGGACCATTCATCATCTGCTAGAGCAATGTTCATGACTGAAATAGGGCAACATCAAATTGCATCGTGATATTTCTATAAGGTGAATATTTCAAGCTCGAGATTTTCGAGTTCCTGCAGATTCCAAGTCCCCGCACTCTCGAGACCACATATCGACTGGTAATCATAGAACATACCATCCATATTGAGCCATCAACATGATCCATGTATGAAATATTTTACATGGTACCAAACACAGTTCTATCACAAACATGAAAAAAGCACATTGGTTAATCAAAGATAAAATGAGCTCTACAACTTGGTATTTTCCTGAAATGCGTACAAGAGGGGATGAGAAGGTTTTCAATATCTGTTACTGTTGCGATGCCCTAGCAGCAAACAGTATGAAACTTTGTTGTTCGGATTTCTCGTTCATTTCGTGGCTATGTTCACATCTAGCATTGGCTATCAGAGCCAGACACATGTAGGAGTCAGGACTGCAACTAAAGATCAGTTTGTAACCTTCTCAACCATTTTGAGCTAGTCTCTTTCCCTAATAAAATGACAGACACTATCTACGATGTGTGCATTTTCAATTCTCTTCTTCTTATGACTATCGCATCTGAACATTGCGTAACAGTATGCTGGACAAGCGAGTGAGTCCAAGATTGTAAGGAGGTATCTTCAATTGCGACAAAGATGGCTCGCACAGTTGCGATCTACAGTCAGAAGCCTGAGTTTTTAGCCATCTTGATTCGTGTCAAAGGCACTTTTCAGAAAATGTCAAAACTTAGCCATTGCTAGTGATGTCGCGACTCAGTACACAACTGTGCACAATCTCGCATAGGGGAAAGGCACGTAGACAGACTACACGTTCGAAGTTTTCACGACAACAGACCCATATGACTCGGACCCTTAAATTTTCCAGCTATCATTAGCATATTTGCAACTACATGTTTTAGTTGTCGTTTCACAGAAATGAATGTGCCCTTGATTTTAGGGCACTGTGATTCAACCTAGAAAATGTCACTGTACATGTGGACTGATCTTCTTCCATTCAAACTCAGAAAATCGCTAAGTCTACAGACTACTAGGGCAAAATCCGAAGTTGGTCTACGCGAACAAGGATTTGTGTAATAATCAGAAGGAGGATTGCACACATTTGAGATTGTGTCTAGGCTGTAGATCCATGAATGATGTAAGGGCATAACGGTTGATACAGGTACAACCAATGTACGAAAATATTTTATGACAACCTTTTGGCGAAATACAGTTTTCAGACGTCTAATAAGTAACGTCTTTAGTACGGATTTGCAGTACTTTAGGGCCTGCAACTATGTTGCCTAGGACTATACAGAAACGGATAATGGAAATGGAAACAGGGCTAAGAAACAGGCGGAAACGGAAATGTTTCAAAAAACCTCTGGATACAAATAGGTTACAGGAATACATTCAAGTACAATTTATTATGGAACAAAAATATCATTGTTGCTTTGATATACTAGTATGAGGTACTACATTTTAATACAGTGTATTTCCATAGCACCATAATTGAGGATAAGTATAACTGAAAAAACACTCAAAATAGCTTCATTGTCTATCTATAATCTTGCACAGTTTGTCTTTTGTATGTAGACTAAAGATTATTTGAAAGGTGTCAGGATTTTTTTATGTTTTTGAAAGAATGGAAACTCCTAGTGAACAAATATTTTGGCCTCCAACTTTCACACCTGGAAAGTTAAAATACAAACGCAACTGATGAATAAAAATTTATGAGGAAATAGTTAAAGGGAAAGAGAAATCACCTACAGATGTGAACTAAATTATTATATTGGCACATGCATAGATGATAAAACCAAAGCCATTATTGGTCTTGCTCTCTCCAATTTCGAAGTTACATCATGTGGACCTCAAGAAAAATCATCTAAAGAAATCTATGGAATACTCTGAATAAAAAGCGGTTGGATGCAAAATTTGTCAATGTAAAAAAAATCGCTAGGACTTCTCAACTTTTTAGATTCAAAATGGCTGATGGAGTCACCATGTCCAACCACATAAGCAATAAGAGGTATCTTATCAAACAGCTAGCAAAAGTCAAGGTTATAGTAGATGATGAGGATGCCAAAACTATTTTGTTATACAGTCTACATTCTAAATACAAAAATGTCATTTTTACTCGCAGTCAAATACATTGTCAATTTCTAGAAGATGATATGATTTCAGCTCTCTTAGCTGAAGAAAAGGAGAACAATTGTAGGAGATACACAAAGGTGATCCTCAACCATGAGGGTGGCATTTTACTCAAGAAATTATTGTAGAAGATTACATAAAGACAATAGGGGATATTGAATGTTATTACTGCAAGAAAATGAGGTCACACAACATGGAAATGTAGCATTCGAGCCAACGATGTTCTCAAGGGAAAGTTCAAAGGCATACCAAATGAAGTTAAAATATCCATTTTTAAAGATCCACGTTGTATGCTACAAATGATGGTGTATATGTTCACCGTTGAATACGTATTTTAAATGAGGCCCACAATTTGAAGACAAGAAGAGATCTAACGTAGATAAAGCTCAGACATGGAGGGCTGCTCCAGTTCATTCGGGTGTTTGTTGGATCTTGGGAATTATACCCTTATGAGGATCATGAGACAACTTGATGGATCACTGTGGATGTAGCTCAATATGGATGGTTGTCCAATAATTCAGGAGATTCTTGATTCGAGAGTTTGGGGAGGTGGAATTCGAGAGCTCGGGAATTCAGCTTGGGAATTACAACTTTATGAAAGTTATGAGGTGGCTTGATGGAGCTCTACCTAATCAAAGAGTTGCTTTCAAAGGGAAAAGCTTATGAAAAATGTGTGGTTTTGTTTGGTTATGTTACTTTAACCTTTTGTCGGTATGTTTGTATTGTCTTTCTAAAGTGTAAGCCTTAAGAAATTTATGAGGTAGCTTGATGGTGCTCTACCTAATCAAAGAGTTGTTTTCAAAGGGAAAAGCTTCTAAAAAATGTGTGGTCTTATTTGGTTATGTTACTTTAATCTTTTGCCAATATGCTTGTATGTTCTTTCTAGAGTGTAAGCCTTTAGGAGGGGGTGTTAGAATATAAGGCTTATAATTTAGCATTAAGTCAATATCAATTAACTAATAAACGGTTGTGAGTGGAATTACAACTTTATGAAAGTTATGAGGTAGTTTGATGGAACTCTACCAAATCAAAGAGTTGTTTTCAAAGGGAGAAGCTTCTAAAAATTGTGTGGTCTTGTTTGGTTATGTTACTTTAATCTTTTGTCAGTACGTTTGTATGTTATTTCTAGAGTGCAAGCCTTAAGAGGGGGTATTAAAATATAAGGCTTGTAATTTAGCATTAAGTCAATATCAGTTAAGTACTAACTAATGAACGGTTGTAACCACTTTAACCATTTTATAACCATCTCTCACATAATAAAATGACAGGCACGCAATGAATAAAGTGTGCATTCTACTCCTTCATCATTATTTCTCTATTCAGGTCTTTTAACATTCCCTATTTGCTATTTATACTAGAATTCTAGTGGGGTCTTGTCCGTTCACTGTGGATAGTGTTTGCCACTAAGAATTATTTACATCTCAAAAGTAAGTCCACTAATTAAGTAGATTCTTTTTAGTTGGATGACGATAAAGAGTTGCTAAAATATGCTGAAGGTCCATGTCCTTCAAAAAGCTTTCCTACTTCGGTCAATAACTCATCACAAGAAATGGGTCTGAAAAGGCATCTTTGCTGGTACACAAATTTGAGTTCCCAACGGGATCAGTGCCGGCGATCATGATGCACAAGGTTGAGATGATGCGTGGATTCCCACTCAAGCCTTCTCCTTGCAATATTGTGGGCTAAGGTGTCTTCTATTAGAATATGCAAAGAGACAAAAAAAATTAAAGAAGACTGAATGCACACCTTCAACAAGTGTGGTAGCATTATTAAATATGAAAGAGGTGGTTACAAGTGGTTATGGTTGGTTTGAGCAGTTACCAACTGCATAACTGCATTATCTGCTGTATAATGCTCTCTATTTCAACATCTTCATCATTTCCTTGCCGTGGATTAATGGAAACAGGTCCCATTCTTTTCAAAAAGGTGATGAGAAAGCAGTTCGGTCAGAGATTTAGGTGGATTCTCCACTGATGTTCTAGTCTTCGTAATAGTTTAGTAAACTTTTCCACCAATAGATCACTATTCAAGCAATTTATGAAAACTCTTCCACTCGTACCAAATTGTTCAATGTAACATGCTTATGCTGCTTGCAGATACATAGATGCTTGTCTTGAGGCCTTAGTGTACCTTAGAATTATTCCTTCTCTAAAGATCTGTCCCTGCACCACTAGAGGCAAATCGTTAAAATCTTTACACTTAATTCTAGTTAGGCCAAAAAAAATTCACATCTTCTGCCCCATCTTTGAGTAATTGACTTCAGCAGATTGAAGTCACTTTCCAAGATGAGAAATTTGGGTTGATGTTGGGGGATCCAAAGAACAATATCTTGTAGCGCCTTCACACTTATCATTCCAACCAAAGGGATACAGACAGAGACAATATCCATACCAAGTTTATGAGAAATAAATTCATCTATCAGTCCCCAAAATGCAGTTTTTGTGATTCAATAGTGTATTTACTATTTGGTTAGGTTCCACATGACTGTTGATTCTCCTGCAAAGCTCTGAGGCTCCATACATGTGCTTGCAGCTTCCTTGCAAATGTTGGAAGTTTCTGATTTAATTTTTTGTCAGTTATTCTAGTTTCCTGAAGTACAATCATGTTTGCTTTGCTGGAGTTAGTTTTCTCTTATACGATTTTTTTTAATAGCAATTTATGTTGCTTTATGCTCCTTGTACACTAGAATCTTTATTAGGAATTACAGTGCTTGAACTAATACAAAACCTGCTTGGGAGTAAGATCTCCTCCCACATCCTGAAAATTTTGATGTGGGAGGTGGAATCATTTGGCTTTTGATAAATATACAATTAGTGCTAAGTACTTGCTGGAGAAAATTTTGAGGCTCTAAAGGAGCCCCATTTTTCTTCAGGTTTTTATATTTTCCATTGTGGTTTATTTGGGAGCCATTTCTTGTTTTTTTTTTCATTCAGATGATTGCCACGTTTCCACCAACTGCATTCTTTTCATCTCCTCTGAGCAGAGATAGTTCTATTGGTTTGATTATGATACATTTAAAGAGGAATGATGGTCAACACAAGGGAGACCTGGTTCTACTATTTCTATTAATGTGCCAGTTCTTTTACATTGTTTTCTGATAAACCAAAGGCTTCAAATGAGTTTCATTTTTCAAAGAATGTTTGTTATTTTCTTTTTTGATCTTGCTTTCCAAGAAGATTTTCTGGTTTTGCCAGCCCCTGTTTCAGCTTTCCGAGAATATGCTCAAATGAGATTCATATTTCAAAGCATATTTGTTATTTTCTTTTTTGATCTTGCTTTCCAAAAATAAGCTCTTCTGGTTTTCCCAGCCCCCATTTGAGCTTCACTTGATTGTCCTCTTGATTTCTCATTGTTGATGTGTCTTGAGTTACAGTATTTGTGATTGATTGCTCACAATACTCTTCCACTTCCATCATCTGCTTGGAAGATGGACATACCATGCAGGATGTCTATGTCAATAATGCATACAACATCTAAAGGGGATATTTTCATAATCTAATATCTTCTCCCATACAATGCTATCAAGTTCCAGAACTATTCTCTCTGAAAGAGGTCTTTCTAAATCCACAATCATTTAAAGAGGAGTCGTGATCACCACAAGGGGGGCATGGTTCTGCTATTTCTTTTGATTTACCAGGTCTTTTACATTGTTTTATGATGAACCTAAGGATCCAAATGAGTTTCATATTCAAAGCATATTTGTTATTTTCTTTTTTGATCTTGCTTTCCGAGAATAAGCTCTGTTGGTTTTGTTGGCCCCTATATTAGCTTTGTTTGATTGTTCTCTTGATTGCTCATTGTTTATGTGCCTCGAGTTTCAGTATTTGTGATTGATTGCTCACAATACTCTTGTGCTTCTGTCATCTGCTTGGAATATGGACAAACTTTGCAAGATGGCCATGTCAATAATGCATACAACACCTATAGGGGATATTTTCATAATCTAATGGTTGCTCCCATAAAATGACAGAAAGCTCCAGAATTATTCTGTCTGAAAGATGTTTGTCTAAATCCAGATTCACGCATGTCTGCACATAGTTTATCACTGCTTTGCTGGAGTGTGAGCTTAGAGGAATGTACTCTCCCATTATGTTAACTATTCTTCTCAGGGTTGCCTCTGCCCATATCTTGTTGGTAGCAAATTTAGCATTATCCAAACAGGAACCACGATGGTAAGCTCATTCATTAGGCCAAATGCTGGGTCCAGGGTTTCACAACCAGGTCTGATTTATTAAGGAACCAGAGACCTCCTTGGAAAAAAAAATCCTTTTCAGCCTTGTGCGCAAAGATCTCCATGAAATAACATTTTCGTTTCATCAATGATCAATGTGTTGTTTACCCCAGTTGGTTTCCGGTTCTCCTAGACCCATGTCCTGAGATTTTTAGGTCCTGGATAGGAGCCCATGAATCTGCAGACCATTTAGGTGCCATGGACATTGTTCCACCTCTTACCGGAGGAAAATAAATCTTCAAAGGCTTCTCCATCTTCTGGTACCACCCTTTGGCCTTTTTAACCAAAATATTAGGCTGGATTACTGCCTTCTCGGCATGCTGCTGCAAGAATCTTAACAGATCATCCCTGGATATCTGCAAATCTTCTTTAGCCACTGCAGCTTTGAAAGAAAGCTAAAATAGAGAGGCGGAGCAATGATATCCTCTCTTGAGAAACTGAGGACCAATCAGATCTGGTTTGACTTCAGAATTAATGAGATTTACAAAAAAGGATATCATAGTAGAGGGCAAGAATTAAGCTAGAGAGGTTCATACAGAAGAACTCATACTATGAAAAACAAAAGAACAATTATTTTTTACTTTTCAATATTCATTATAAAATTTAATCATACATAATGGAGAATAAGTTATAGTAGGACCAATTGCAAATCAACATTTAGTATAGGACTTGCTAAAAACTTTAAAAAGGAATAAAATACAGATCAATCAAACCTCCCCACTTGGGACGCAACATACATAGTCGAAGGTTAGGAATCATCATTTGAGGAAGACAAGACAAAGCATTTACTCTAAAACCCTATTTGGAGAACTAGTTTTGTGTTTAAACAAAAGAAAGGGGCACATACACGAGTCTATGAATTATATGTTAATTTAGCAACTATCAAAGATCAGTCACAACATACAAGGATTTGTAACTTATAATACAAGAAAACAACCATTTTCTCAAAAGGAAATCTTAAGGACTGTACAATGCCATGATTATTTCAATAAAATAAATCAGGAAACTTAGTCTAACAATTGTCATTGTGTGTTTTTCATGACATGCTTCAGTTTTAGCAATTAACTTGCATTTTTTATTTATAATTGCAATCATGTGAGACCTTTGAAAAAAAAATTGGTTTTATTTCTCAATGGCATTCCCGTCTTTAGAAAGGGCGATGAGGAGTACAATAAAAAGTTAAGGAAAAGTGTGAGTCCGCAAAAGTGCATATCAATCTACTCAAATGTGACTCTGACTATGGGGCCTTCACTTACCAATGACTTTATTACAGCCTCAAGTAGGCCATTACCACAAAGGGAAGACAGTACTGCATATTCCCACTACTGAAGGAAAGCCTAAAAGTAGAGTTGTGACAAAGAATCCAAATTAGACCTCCTAAAATTGATGACGTCATAATGCATTTATGATCACATTACGGCATTGTCATTGCATTTAAAATGGAATTTCTGATTTTCAGTATAGCCCTAAGTACTCTCTTCTGGCATATCTGGCCAGTGGCCACTATAAAAGCATTAATCACACACGTAGAGCTAACAGGCCTGACGTATGCCACTTCAGCCCTAATAAATCACAATCAACTTCTACAAGTAACATTCAATGAACCTCGGGAGGTTCGATGTGAAGACTTTGAAATGCACGGATTCTTACATAGTTAAATGGCCTTTTGCCCTGTTAAGGTTTCATCTTCTGGCATAGTGAAAGAAGGGAAATTTTCCTAGTGGCTTTACAGTAGAAGGTGCCATGGGGAATAGTTTTCAACTTTTCTCAAATATGAAGAAGGGAAGGGATAGGCCACAGCCCCCCAAAGTTGGAATTTCTGACATTCATTTATCAGGGGCATTGCTAATCTGGCTCAGAAGGAGACACGAGCTGCAATAGGAGTTTTGGGGAAACAAAAGATGGCACAAGATCAAAAAATGAGAACCTCTTGCCAAGAGGCTGTGGAGGGGAATCCTGTTCTGGAGCTGGATATGGAAAAATTGGAAGGTAATATTCATAGGCCCTTAACTAGAGGGCTGATTTGTAGATTCCAATATTGGCTGATGAGATCTATTCATGTAGGATAAAAATTGGAAAACCCATCGATCTTTCCCAAGAGGATACTTTATAGTGATTTTTGTCAATGACTTAAGATAGGGATGGTATCTTCAAAGGACAGCCCTATTTCTTCTGAAATGGTGATCTTTTCATGACACATTGGCATATAGATTTTAAACCCACTAAGGAAATGCCATCCAATGCTGCATTATGGATACGATTGTATGCCCTTCCTTGTTATCTTTGGGCGGCAAATGTGTTCAATTTGCTGGGAGATTTCGTGGGAGAATATATTTGTGCATCAAAGATCGCTACACAAAGAGGAGCAGCGAACTATGCATGAATTTGAATTGAGCTGGAGCTGAATCAACCACTTACCATGATTGTTACCCTTAAGTATGCTGAGCCAAAATGGAATCAACCCATAGATTACAAGTGTATCCCTTCTAGATGCAAAGCATGCCATGAAGAACAGGAAAGGATTTTCAGACCGCCAATCTTACCTAGAGGATCACTGATGTTGAATCGCATGGGATCAATAAGATACCTGATTCAGAGGACGCTTTTCTTGATCATTGGGAATGGCGGAAAAGTCGAATTTTATGAGAATATAAGGCTTACCTTTTATTATTAAGTGAAAGTCGCTATTAGTCATGTATTAAGTTATTAACTAATGTTCTGTGGTAACCTCCTCAACCACTTTTTAACTATTTCTTGCATAATAAAATGATGGACACACAAACTATCATATGTGCATTCCAGTTCCTCCTTTTTCGTTCTCTGTCCAGATCTTCTAACATTGGCATTAGAGCCATTAGTGCTCAAAGGGGCATGAGAGTACGGACATTGAGGTGAAGATTGTAAAAGGCTCCATAGACTTGCAGATCGAAGAGAGAGATGGAGGAGATCATAGGACGTCATGAGGCTGTTCATGAGGCTTATGAATTTCTGGGTGAAATGAAGACTCAACGCCATTAATATAGTCTGAAAATCGCGAGTTGCAGATTATTGAAGGCCACAATCATTTCTAGGGCACGTTTTTGAACAGTTCGTGCAAAACCGAGTCATGTTTTTAGTTCAAACATGTTTGTTCATAGTCATAGGGCTCGAAAACCTGTATTTGCAGATTGAACTAGAGTTTTCTAGGGTCATCTGGAGGAAAATTACAGTCGTGACATACCCAGTCATGATTTTGATAGTAATCACGAGTTTCAGCAGACAAAACGCAAGATTCCAAGGAAATTCTAAACACAGCTTGCTAGGGAACGAATTAAAGTCATGAATCACAGACAAGTAGGGAACGAATTAAATCAGGAAAGAAGTCAATATTTTCCATAGTTACCCAAGACTCCAGGACGGCGGGACGCCAGGACGGAGTTTCCAGGATGACAAAAAATTTCCAAAATTTTGGGACGGCGGGGGGACAGCTATTAAAATAATATATAAAATTATAAATATTAAAAATTTATGAATAGCAATTCATATTTATAATATATATATATATATATATATATATATCAGTCCACCATGTGCATACAATCCACATTCAAACATCCATATTAAAACCTCGCAGATACATATAGCTATATTAATGTTATATGTCCATTTAACTTTTAATATTAATATGTACGCTGCTGGTTTTCATAGCATGTTGTTACAGTCCATGTGCATTTGTGCTCGAAAATTTCTGTATTCATATATCACTCTTGTTTCTTAACATGTCTTTGTAATACAATACAGTCGGGTTATGGTTAACGGATAAACATTTATAAAGAGAAAACAATAAACAAATTAATTTTGAAAAAAAATTAAAAATTTTATTTAAAAAAAAAAAAAAAGTCCCCGAAACCCCGAAACATTTCGGGGACGTCCAGCCGTCTCCCAAACGTCCCCGGGACATTTCTCCTCCTCTCCAAACGTTCCGGGGATGTTTCCTCTGCTCCGTGGCCTATGGGAAACATGGGGGAAACGTTTCCCCCCCGTCCCGGCATCCCCAAAACATCTGGGATGTCCCGGACTTACAGAAATTTTTTTTTTTTTTTGGTGGGGGGGGGGGGGGGGGGGGCGTCCCCACGTACCTATGAGATTTTCAGGGTTTATTATCTCTGTTTGAATGACATCTAAGGCACAAGCAAATCTGCAGATTCTAGGGCAGGACTCTTGAAAGACCAGATCAGAACGTATGGTTTTTAATTATGTGCTATGATATTTTGGTTTGTAGGTAAGAAATAAGCAGTTAGAAATCATAATATAAATTGTGTATTTTTGTTGTGCAATTCCCAATATAAACCAGGTTAAAATACTGTATTGTTGCATTTATTTCCATGCCTAAAGTGAGAAATTCAAAATATAGACTGTTAACTTTCATTTTTTCAGCATTGATTTACGGATCTATGATCAAATGGTGTATAAAATGGATGACGAAGTCACTATGTCTAGAGAGATAAACAGTCTGAGGTCTCTCATAAATAAGCAATATTGGTTGAATTGTTGGAAAACAACTCACGCACAAGGTAAATATAGTTATGTAATTGTGGAGAATTGTTTTAACTCTTTGTAATAATGTTTCGGTGCTAAAATTTTGGGCATGGCTCCTAATCACAAGGAGACTATGTACATATATATTTGTATGTCATATGTTTGAAGTAAAGGGAAGATTTATTTGTGTTAAGCTCTGACCAAATTATCATTAATGTCCACAAATGACCAAAAGTAGGTTAATGGGATTCAAGGATACAACAATTAGCAATAGAAAGTTCTAGGAAGAATCCTAGAGCAAACTAAAGAAATCAAGTACAATAGACAAAAAATAAAGCCACGTGTCACTAACACAAGTGGCAAAAAAACCAATACAAATAACTATAGAGGGTGAACAAGAGCCCCAAAAGCATGTGCAAAATAAGACTAGAGGAAAATCTCATTGAATGTCTCTATCTGTGCTTGAAGTGGAGGAGTCATCTGAGCCATTATCAATCATTGTGAAAGATTTGATAATGTTTGCTAGGAAGTATACCGGATCGGAGGAGCCAAGTGGGGGATCCTAGGAGGAAGTAAGATACTTTGTCTATGATCGCCCCCCTAACATCCAAGGCTGGTGTAACCCACATAGTAGAAAAGAAGCAAATAATATCAGTTTTCCCCACGATGTCAAGAGATAGCAAGCTTGGAGATCTAAGTAGCTTGAGAAGTAATGATATGTTGAGAGAAGCGCCGCCTAACTAATCTATCAGTTCTGATGTGTGATGTACCAATGTCTAAAGGATGCTTAGTGTTGCTAGTCACTTGGATGGGCCGAAAGAAACATGTGATCAACATAGGAGCTTTGAGGCCTCTAGGCTCCTCCTATAAGAATCTACATCGAAGGGTAACAACCTCACAAAGGTAAAGAACCAAGGACCGCTGATCCATATATCTAAATAAGGTAGCTAGAGTGTTTTTGGAGTCCCTATAGAGATAGTGATATCTTCCCCAAATCTCATAATAAATGAGGCAGCTGAAAATGAAGTGGTCCCCGGTCTCCACCTCCTGGAGGGAACAAAGACGACAAATCCAGTCCTGGAAGAGAATGTGATGATCAGTTTCAACCCGAAGCTGATGGGATCATCCTCTCGTTTGGCCAAGGGGAGACCACAAGCCATGAGATCAATGGTGCAGAAGATAGTGAAAACGACAAATAATACCATCCACCACCTATAAGAAATGCTCGGCATAAAAGCAAGTTTGGGGCTGAGCATGTGAAGGGGGGAGATACATTATGTTAAGAGAAGAACATTATGTATGAGGCTTCTACAAACAATCTCTTTCAGAAGAATCCCATTCTAAGAAGTTGGTTGACTGTCTTTGCAAAGGAGATTTTGTGTGGGGACTCATATTTAATTACTTTTTTCAGTAATTATTTTAAGAGTCCTCGTGGCCAGAAGGATGTTTTCATCTTGACCTTCCTGTTGATCTCTTTTCTTAATGAAGGTTTGGATTATTTTGGTTTGATCAAGTAGGTTGGTAGACAAGGGCCTGTGTACCCTTCATATCCCGCTCTTATCAAGGTCCTTAGGTATATGGATGGGGTCTTTTTGGTCAAAATAATTGTTTTAAATAAGAAGAAACATTGTAAGATTGAAAATAATATCCGGGAAGATATAGAAAATGAAAAGGTTGTCGATAAGAATTTTTTACATGACGTTGGATGGCTTTTTCACAACACTAGCATGTTTGCTTTCTTTTTCAGATAAATTTCTTCTGACAGACATGCTTTTTCTTTGGCAAGGCAACACTTTCAATGCTTTCTTTTGTGGAAATTGTGTCTTCTCTGCATTTAAAATGAGCGTGTGTAGTTGGGGAAGCATGCACAGAGCGAAGTTTTTTCATAAATATGTTCTTCTAGATGCTAATTAGAAGACTGAAGGTTTCTAGAAATGTTTCCTAGAGCTTCGTCCCTGTTTCACTTTGCTGATTGTCCGATCTAAACATGTTTCCTCGTGTTTTGTGGTTTGTCAGTGGTGTTGTTTGGTAACGCTTGCGTTCTTCTTTTTAAGCACATGATTTCTGTTGGAGGCATCAGTTTCCCTTGAGCTATTCTAAAAAATCCCCAAATGCATCCTTGGAGCAAATATAAATTTTTCCCATTCAACACAATGGCAAAATATAAACTTCGAAAGCTAGGGCAAACGGGATTGTTTTCAGCCAAATCGACTAAGGTTTTAGGTGCAACACACCCAAAATCAGTATACAATAATTATTTTAACTCCCAAACCCTTGGAACAACCCTAGAGAATTTATGGCGAAAATCAGATTCTACAACAGCAGGAAAATAATTTAAATCTGAAACCCTAACTACTGCAATCTTCCAAATAGCATAACTTTTTCTACACAACTTCGATCTAGGCAAAATGACATTATGCCCCGAACTTGGAAAAAATACAAGGAACAAGATGATGTAAACCAAATTATAACAACTACAAACATGCAGATCTGACCCTCCTACTATTTCAGCCCACACATTTAGGGCATCAAATGAGCTCATAGTTACGCAGGGATGCATCCCCCCCATTTTTGACACGTCTGGGACGTCCTGGACGTCCTGGGGATGTGGGGGAAATGTTTCCCCCACGTTTCGCACAGTGCATGCATGATGGGAAATGTCCCGGGGACGTCTAAGGAAGTTGGGAAAACGTCCTGGGGACGGGGGAAACGTGGGGGGGGGCATCTAGACGTTCCCCCACGTGGTATGTCGCATTTTTCAATAAAAAAATATAAAAACAAAACTTTAAACTTTTTTTTAATTGTAAATCACTTACGATTCAAGATCTTGTGAAGAAGCAAGTCACTGAGCCTATGCAAGTAAATGATCAAGCTAATATATCCTGAAACCCTACTATTATTGTTTGATAGTCTTAGTTTGATTGTAGAATCTGAATGAGAACTTGTTTTCTGTCATTCTCTATTTTGTCAATATAAGGTTGACAATTGCAATTGAGGGTCAATAGATCACAACTGTCAACAGTGAACCATAACACTTGGTCATAGTTTG
The DNA here is from genome assembly GCA_019776745.2 of Taxus chinensis. Classification (NCBI taxonomy): domain Eukaryota; kingdom Viridiplantae; phylum Streptophyta; class Pinopsida; order Cupressales; family Taxaceae; genus Taxus; species Taxus chinensis. The sequence continues at coordinate 3,779,833 of CM034154.1, forward strand.
GGAAGATTGCTATCAGAGAATTGAAGGAGAACATAATAGAATTTTATAACATGTTTGGAAAAACTGAGTGTTTTAAAATCACAGTATCCTTGTCTGTAACAGTTCTAGGAATGTATTTGATGTTTATTGAGTTCAAGGTTTCACCTTATTTAAATCTCAAATGGTTTTATTTCAGCTTATTTATATAATTTAGTCACTATATCTTTATATTTTAAATATTTATATATATTTTTTAATTAGCCGTCCCCCCGCCATCCCCAAAATTTAGAAATTTTTTGCCGTCCTGCCGTCCTGCCGTCCCCCCGTCTCAAGCAACTATGAATGAGCTCCAAAAATTATTTTCTCTATCCCAAATGCTTGCCTATATTTTTAGGAACTCATTCATATAAAAATCAGAATTTTTGGATGCCAAATCAACTCAAAAATCAGATCTGAGATCTGATTATAAAACTGGTAAATAACCCTCAAAAGAATTATGAAACTTGGGTATTTTCATTCACAAAAATTATGAGAAATTAGATAATGATTTTTAGATCTAAATACCTCAATAACAATGCCCAGACAATCCCAAGGTGAGTCGATCCAATAGAGAAAACATTGCTGCAATTTTATTCACTAAAATACTTCAAAAGTCTTCAATAACACTACCGGAAAAAGCCTGAAATAGACTGAAAATATGGATACAACCAATGGGAAATTCTAAGTGAAAATCCCTCTCAAACTCTTGGGGTTTTTTGTCCACAAGAGGTTTAATTCACAAGGGGGTTTCGTCCTTGGAATTTTTAATGCAAGAAGCTAAAGCTCTTATGCAAGAGAAACTAATCATATAAAAATTTGGATTATGGAAGAGGCAAGTCAACTTCCCTTTTAAAGGAATAAGAACCAACAACCAACCTCCAAACTAGCCAATGAGCTCACATGATTTTCCCTATGCAAACATTTAATATTTTTCCATATTAAAATGTTTTTCCACAACAACATTTCCCTCCTAGTGCAAATCACATTTCTCTAGGGGAAATACATAAATTAATTATGTTTTTATCTTTCCTAGGCTTCATTACTCCCCTTTGGCCCAAGTCGCCATTATCCTTTCTAGGAGGAATAAAATATAATAAATCCCTTTACAATGACTTTTGCCCTTAAAGGCAAATCATATTTTCCATAGGGATTACAATTTATTTTTATTAAGCTAAATAAATTAATATAAGTGCTTTAATTATTTTATTTTATTTTTTTTATAGCACTTTATAATAATTTATTATAACTTAAGTCACCCTTATATTTTTCCTTTGGCCGTCGAGTTGACAAAATGGGCCAAAGGTCTTCGATTGGAAAAGGGGACATTACATATTTTGTGGTGTCTCCCTGTTAGATGTAGGATGGTCTGATCTTTATTGGGCTGGCTCTTTGTGCCTTTTGTGGTCCCATATTTCCATTCTTTGGAGTAGGTCTGATTGGTTTGTGCTCAAAAATTCTATGTGGATTTTCCATTCATACTTTTGGTTTTGGCCTATGAAAGAGGAGTTTGCTTCTTAAGTGGGGTTTTTAATCTTGATGTCTTCATTTCCTTATGTCTCGTCCACTACCAGTTTAGTTAATTGTTGCTGAGAATCTTTTCTGGGTGGTTAAGGAGTTGGACTGTTTGCTATCTTTGCTGAATCTTTTGTCTGTGGACTCTTTGTTCTTTTGTTCATCACTCATTTTGTGCAAATCATGGAACTGTCATCAAGACTGTTAATATGATGCTCATTACATAATAAGCTTTTGGATAAAACTGTGTTGCAGATTTCAAATCAATGTTTTGGCTCACACTCCGTGATCCATCGTTGGGATAAAAAAATTCTTATTTTTTAATGTCATGAACTGTGAAAATATTGTGTCTTTAAGTGATGTTCATTTCTGATTCCTCTGATGCAAAGAGCACAACTGAAACTAGTGTGACCATCCCCTTCCCAAGATTGGATCTAATTGATATTTTGCAGACGAATTCTCACAAGGAGCAGAATGAGAGGGAGGATGATAAGATACTGGATAGGGTGGTGGGTTCTTCTAATAAGAAATTGAGAATTAAAACGGGAAGGAAATGGTACAGGAGAATTAAACTGGGCTACCTTTCTTCTTTTCACTAAATGTAATGAGAGACATCAACTGGGTGTTTGTAACTGCAAAAGAAGAATAGAGGATCTCTCTTACGACCCTGAAAATTTCTGGTCAAACATGGATCCGACAAAGGGTGTGGGAGTTCAGGCTATGGAAGAAGACACCTTCCCAAGTAAAGGTTTTGGCTCAAGCTTGGATATTGGTGAACTAAATGCTTATAAAAAATGATACTGCTACCACGGAGGGTGGTAAATGATGGAGGAAAAACTGAACGAAAAAGAATTGCACAAAAATGGCAATGAACTTTTATACAACAGAAGAATGGAGAAGTTGATGCATAGATTGATCGATCTTGATAGGTTCGTTAATGCTGAGATATCCTAGTGGATGTCTCCTTCCCCCAAGGTTGTGGAATATGATGTTCATATCACACAGGATGCAGTTGAAACCCTGACTGAGACGTGCAGGAAGACTAAGCTGCTTTATAATCTCCTTAATGAAAATTTTCAAATCCAGTATTATAACGAGATGGGACTGATAGAAGCCATAATAAACAAAAATGTTAGGGAGAATAGTGGGACGAAGAGCAAGGAGGAGAACCAAAAAGAGTAGTCTTGTTTCTTCTATCTAAGTGCTGCTTTGTTTATTTGATTGATAAGAGGGCCAGAGACTATAGATTCATAGACCTGGTATCCCTCTATTGTTTTCAACGGTCTTTCAGAAGCCCTGACCTTTGTGTCATTCTTGGTTTGTATGTTGGGGAGGTTTTCTGCGTTTTTTATTAAAAAAATAATAATTTTATCAGAACTGTTTTAAATGAACCTCATTAAATGCACAATCAAGTCCAAATTATCTCTATTGACTAGTAAATACTAAGAGGAAAGAACAAGTGAATATGGTGATTTTGTACCATTCACAGCAGAGCTACCATTCGTGACAGCAGCAAACTGGAGCTTGAAGCTGACCTGTACCTTTTGTTGACTTATTTGACTGCTTGGCCAAAATCTGCTGCAGTTTGACCACACTGTCAGCTGTTGATCATGGAGCTGCTGCAAGAAAACTACTTGATCCTTTTCTGGAGCTAAGTTGATTGCTGACCCCGCTGTTGACTAATATAGTGGATTTGACTAAACATTGAATAATGTTGACTGCTATACTTGCTTTGACCAAGTATCAAATGCTAGTTTGATATTTGCATAATCTGCTGTGCTGATGATGGCTAAAACAGCAATGGATGGCTACCACAAATGTTGAATCTTGCTATAATAAATACTGCTTACTTGTTTGATTAAGTATTAAATGCTATTTTGCAATGTTGCATGGAGACTCATCTCGTACCATCAAAGACACATCTTGGAGACTGGTACTCATCTCAGAGACTTGCATTTTACTTCCTTTTTATAATATATTTTGCAGTCTTGATGCTAGATATGATGAGATATCAAAAACAAATAGAAATATAATCACTCGTTTTTTGTCTAAATCTAATTTCTTTACTTTACAAAGATATTAATGTTTTTCCATCTATATTAGGCTGCATACTTTATTTATTTTTCTAAATTTTACACAAATATTTAGATGTGTGTGTATAATTGTTTATTACACACACACATATTTTATCATTTCTGAGTACGTCTCCTGTTTTTCTGAAAAATGGCAAACCTATATGTCTCCCCATACACATACCCATCTCCTTGCAACTATGCTATTTTGACTGCTGAACTATTACTAGTTGAATGCCCTAGATACTGAACTTTACTGCTGTACCCTGAAAAGCTTGAAACCCAGTCAAGACACTTGTAAATCATCTTCAAGAGGAAGACATTTATAAGTTGTCTGTGAAGAATGCTCGACTCCAGTTGAGATAACTGTGAATCATCTTCATGAGGAAGAAGTTTGTAAATAGTCCTGTGGAGAATGCTTGAATCTCGGTCAAGAGCCCTGTAAAGTGTCTCCATGAAAGATACATTTGAAATTCAACTCACGAGGAATGCTTATTTCTCAAGTGTCACTTGAAGTTGAAAGTCATCTCCATAAAGATGATGCTATAGTTCATCACATGTTGATGTTGGGAGCCTTTGGAGGACATCTAAGAGTCATCCTGATTCCTGATAGTGGACCTATGTAAATCATCTTGAGTACATACTTGATGAATTGACAACAACTTTAACTCGTCCTTATGGATTGGATGTCTATAAGTCGTCACGTAAGAGATTGTCCAAGTACATGCATGCAAATCGCCCCCTTGGGTTGGACATATGTGGCTAAGATGGTTGTATTTATATATTGGGATTAATAGTGTTCGAAATGTGTGGGTGGTCTTAATTAGGATTTGTTTTTGTGTACAACCTGCCTCCAAATATTACCATCTCTCAACTTGAGAAGAAATTCCACAAGTTCGGCAGTGTTACACGGGACCAAATTCGTCTTATTACGAAGGTCGATATTTTAATTGTTTTACTCTGGTTTTGTCAAAATCTGGTTTCTGCATGTTACCGTTGGGTTTAATATGTTGATTAAATTGATGATGTTGATGTTTTGACAGGGATCAAGCTCTTCGTATGCTTATATTGGATTTGAAACAAAATCTTCAGCCATGCGAGCAATTCAGGTTCTATTTCGATAGATTAAATTCACAATGTGTTTTGCTTGTTAAAAGGTTGGTTGATAAAAATGTGTTTCTCTTCTTGCAGGCCGAGCATGTGGTAATCCGTGGAAGAAAAGTTTGTATTCAGGAAACGATGCCACCTCCTAACAGTAGTTAGGAATCCCGGTTTTCCAGAATTCTATAATTTTGTTAAGTAAACTTTTTATCGGCCTAATTTTGTTGTAGGTCAAATTCGAAATGATATACAATTGTACTAAGCTCAATCGAATGAGTAGTTCAAATATAATCAGCATTCAAATGAATGTTTCTAATCTGTCCGAGTTTTTATGTGAAATTATTCAATATAAGCTCGGTTCAGTTAATCATACCTGCACGTATAATCTGGAATATTTAGTATTACTATTTTTGTAAATCAGCGACTGCAGGCCTGAGATTTTACGCCCGCTTTTCTGTGACTAGACTTTGTTTTTTGAAAGACGTCAAAATTTTAAAAAGATTTTTGTCCTATATTGTACTTTCCCATTCTTCATTCCCATACTCCATTTTTTGAATATATTTCTTAAGAGGGGAGACACTAAAACCATTACGAATATGTACATTACTACATCGTATATACATATAATAAATTTAAAAATCTGGAATTTCATGGTTTTAATTAATGATAGTTATTGAACTTAACTCCCCATCTTAGATTTAAATCCCAGCCTTGGGTGACGGGTATTAGCAATTACACTGCGAGTTGCACATTGATTTGACGTTAATTGGTTTTAATTGGTTTTAAACAGCACGTGTATTTCTGTTAAATTCATTTTTTTTAATTTAAAATATATATTGTTTTTTGACTTGTATTTATAAATTTGGGTGAATTTCACGGATATAAACATATTTTCAGTAAATTATGTTATTTAAATATTTAAGGAATGTTGTACTTATATTTACCTTGAATGCGTTCATAGTAATAATGATGGTTTTGTCAAATTGTTTTGAGTCAAAGAGGGGCGTGTTCACTTATTTACATAGTGTAAAATACAATTAAAACTGACAAAAATATTCGAGACGGGCATCAAATCTCAATGCTAGAACAATGTGCTAACTTGTGTGCAGTCATCAACTCATACTCCCGTTTTACAAACAATGACCTTTGAACAAATAGGGGAGAGGGGTCAATTCTTGAACATGGTCCAATACTTGATATGAGTCTTGATCCCACAATATCCAATACTTATTATAGTATCACTTCTTCGTTGTTATAGTACCATCCGATTGTTTTTTTTTTTTTTTTTGACATAATAATTATATAGAGTAGCTAATCACATCATGATATGTAAGATCTCTTGATCACCAGCGATGTACAAGTATTAACAATTTAATGTTCAAGCATTATCACCCATGTTAAGTATTGCTTTCCACCATGGTTGTAGTGTAACTTAAATATATGATTTTGAATCACTTCAAAATATGGATTTCTCTCCAATTAAATATTCCAAAGAAAAAATATAAACTAAGAAAAATTTGAACTACATATTAGTAAAAAAGTCACCATCTCACATGATAAACAATTGATTTTGTGGACCCATTAACTTAGGGTGTACCACTACTAGACCCTCTCCTCTAAGACCCGTCTTCTCTTTGCAACTTGCAGTACATCACTCTATCGGTCATAAATTTCTTTGTAAAAAATCATCTTAGTAGTATTTTCAGTGATTCTCGTGCAAAATTCAATGCAACCATTGTGGTATCATCATGCAACTTGCAAGTCTTGTCGGTCTTAACTTTGGTAGCAGAAGGGTTTGTTGTCACCCTCATAATTTGAATTGAAATTGGAATGCAATCCATCGACATTCCATGTTTGGTCTTACCCTTGTTAGGTTGTTTAGTTCAAGGTCAAGCTTGAAATTCAAATGTCTAATCAAAATTTGTTGACGATTACATTTTTTAAGTTTTTATAAATTCCATTTTTTTCTATACATATTTTTATTTATTCTTCACATAAATACGAATTATTTTGTTTTTTAGTATACTATATTGTATATGTATAGAGAGAGAGAGAGAGAGAGAGAGAGAGAGAGAGAGAGAGAGAGTGGGGGGGGGGGGGGACTATTTAAAATATTATAGAGTTTTCTAAACTTTTAACTTGTCATTGTCTATGGTTATCTATATTTTTTATCGGTAATTTGGGGAAAAAATCACAAAAACACTCTAACCTATCATTGTCTACGGCTATCTATATTATTTACTAGTAATATATGTATTATATTACAAAAAATGACCCACATCTTACATGCGACGTCATATTAACCCATTGGTCATCAATGCCAATTTATTGGCAAGATACATTGAAGAGCTTTTCATCATTTTCTTAAGAATGTATCTGTAGCTCATGGTATCGATGAAGGGTAAGCACTATGTAGACTTTAACAATAATTAAATACAGTCGATGGAATGTGTAGGATGATTGTATTTAGTACTCAAAACCTCAGTGCACATTCTCCTCCAATCAAAAAGTCAATACCAAAAAGTGTTAAATCTAACAAATATATATATATATCTATATATATGATAGTGCAGTGAAAGGTGGAAGGTCAATGCCTTTTATCAATTTTTTATTATGGTATTATAAATAATTAAATCTACATCTAAGATGAAATATTAGGATACCATTATAACCCCCCATGAATCCACATAAGCATGAGTAAGAGGGGCATTTCGATTCCCTTTGGAAAGTCAACTAAACCGCTTACATATACCCTCTATTCTCTCCTTTCTGTGAGGATTCATCTTACTAATCTTGCCTCGGATATTTTGTGCAGGCTTTCGCTCATACCCCTACTCAAGCCCGGTCTATATTGGGTTTTATGTAGTTCCCCCACCATTCCTTCACTCTGGGTTATTCATCTATCCAACAAGTTAGTTTATATTATCATGTGATAAGCCACAGGAGTCTGAGTGTTGGAAATATCTAGATACATATCCTCCATCGTTTATTCCATATATGAAGATTATCATCATTCTAAAGTTTTAAAATTGAAGAGCCTATATATCATACATATTAATGAATAATATAATTAAAATACAATTATATTTGAACGTTTGAACCCTAAATATGGGCTGAACGTAAAAAACCCATGCATTTGATTGTTTGTGGTTTAACAGTCAACCACACCAAAAGTAGTAAACAACTGAAATTTTACGCATTGATTGTTGAAAACAATTGAAAATAGTGCGAACCGGTTAGATAGGGGCTTCCATTGTTGGAGTTTGCAAGGCATTTAAATTTTTTTAATCATTTTAAATGTTAAAATACAGCCACTTTTAAAATATGACCACCATGGTTGACATTTGATAAATATATATAAATTTAATAAATTAAATATTAAATAGACACTATATATTATAAATTTGTGAGATTTATTAGAAATATAACATATAAAAATAATACAATTATTTTAATATATTATTAATGAATAAATATATGCATATCTTATTGATAAAAGATAAACATTTATTCATTTTGATTTTTAATTAGATTTGTTTGATTTCTTAATCACGTATTTTTATTGATTGTGTTTCGTAAAGTTTTTTAATTTGTTTAATTTATTACAAATAAAGATTGGATAGTAGACTAGATGTATTGGATTTGAGATTTTGTAAGAAAGGTGAATTTAGAAGATTAGCCTTACAAGTTTGGAAGTTGGAAATGGAACTTATTTTCGACATAATTACAAATTTGAACTGAGTGAGTCATTTCTATCATTTTCTTCAAATTTGTTATTAAATGGTATTTTGAAATTATGTTTTAATATTCTCATAAACTTCAATGATGTTTATGGATCTTCAAATTGATTAATGAAACCTATGAAAATGATTAGTCCATTAAATTATCCATAATTAAAAAAATTCAGATAACTATTAGATAATATTAGAAAAAACACCAACAATCATATAAAATTTAACTCAATTTATGTATTATGTAATAGTTATTATAAAACAAATTTGACATACATATTAAATTCTAAACCTAAAATGACAACCCCTAAACAATTTTACTATGACATGTAACATTGAACGTCAAAATCCAACACTATTCATACATTTTACAAAAAAACCTCAAATTACAATCACTTTTAAAATATGACTTTCACAATTAATATGTGAAAATATATATTATATGTCAAATGCTTTGTATGTTCAAAATTCAATCCTAAATATAAATATATATATTTTAAAGTCAAAATGACTTGTATCTTAAAATTTTAACTCTCACTCTAAATATAGAGATATTTTTATGTTTACTCATAGTAAAATTTAAAACTATTAAGAAAGTTCAAAAAATAAATGTAACATAATTTTAATATTCAACAAAATTAATGCCAATTAAAATATGAATAAAATAAAAATAATAGAAAATATGACTCTAATATTTTAATATTTTGATAATAAAAAAATATGTTATAAAAAATAGAATATTAGTAAAATATAATAATAGAAACATCTTAAAATTTTATTGATTAAATATAAACATTTTAATATTTTGTTGACTAACAATCGTACGTGAAATGTATGATGGAAACACCGAAGGGGATCTATTGAGGAAGTCAAATTGGAGGGAGAGAAACAATGTGAGAGGAAGAGAGAGGAAGATGAAGGGTTCGAGAGAAGATAAAGGAAGAGGAAAGTGGCTTTGTAGATAAATGGGAAAGTGTACCCTCGAATAGTGACTTGACAATAATGACTATAGTTCAAAAAGGATAAAATTCATATTATGTAAGACGATGAGGGAACTGTTTCTCAAGATATATCATAATGCAAGGAGCGATGTAAGAAAACTCTTGAAGCAAACAATTGTTTATAAATATAGCTTCTCACATAACTTTTCAGATGGATTGCTAACGGGGTCTATACTTGGCAGTTTACCAGTACTATCAATATCATTTGATTTGGCCCAAATCATAGCATAAAAACATGCCACGATAAAAAATGCTCCCACCACACTGCAAATGCAACAAAGAAATAGAAACTATCAAATTAAGCTCAAGATAGGCATTTCCCCATGATCTTTTCTTATATTGTACTCTCTCTCTCTCTCTCTCTCTCTCTCTCTCTCTCTCTCTCTCTCTCTCTCTCTCCTCTCTTCTCTCTCTCTCTCTCTCTCTCTCTCTCTCTCTCTCTCTCTCTCTCTCTCTCTCTCTCTCTCTCTCTCTCTCTCTGCTTGTCAAAACGTAAAGGTTAGTTGAATCTATAGAATACTAGAAGTTGGACTTCTAATGTAAATTTTGTCACCAAGAAACAAGGTCGATGATATAGCTGCGATCACTATGTCAATGGGCTTAAAATTACCTCATATAAAGGTCCTTTATTGTCGTTACACCAAGTTTGCAAGGTATATGTAACCCCTGTACCAATAATTGCCTAAAAGAAAATGATTGTTATATTGATTACGAAGGTATGTTTGTTTCTACTTTGTAGCTACCAACATGAGGATAAAGTTAGTAATACTATTTCTTACTGAATATGAAATGCTTATTTCAAACTGATTACTTACATTACGTTCTAATTTGACCAAGAGATTGAAGCCCTTACAAGAAAATAGATCCTACGATCCAATCTCTGACTGATGATGTTTTCACTGCAATATAATCACTTTCTTCTGAGCCATGGTTTAGATACAAAGAAAATCTTATGACCAAACCCTTATACAAAACGACTATCATTGCTCCTGCGACACAAATGAGGGTACCCAGAACATTTGCTTGGTTGGATGAGCTTCTTATATCTACTTTCTCCAACCTGAATTCAGGTCACAACAGAAATTATTATACACATAGTGTTGGATATTTATAAAGACCTTGTAAGGAGTTCTAGTATGGGATACTTTTGTATTCAGTGGAGCTCCACTCTGATAACAAATTAAGATAATTGTTGGTATTTTTTTGGGGATTTTGGGGCCTCTCTTAATTAAAATATTGGGTGTCAATTCTTCTTTGCAAACGATTTCTTACGACGCCTGAAGTATTCACCACATCATAGAGATGGAGCACTAAGACCAGAGGGTTCATTTTCATCAAGAGGAAGAGGGGTTGTCCAATGCCACCAGATGCTCCCAACATGGCAACATTGAATCTTGAGGCCCCTCTTTTCACCATACAATTAATCTGCTCCACTACGTTATTCGTCATCCCAATACATACTAAACATTTTTTAGACCAAATTCAAACAAGATTTGGATCCAAACAAAATATACAATCTAGTGCTTTCAACCTATAAAAGAAACATACATGATCATTTTGTGAATGGGTGAGGTGAGAAGAAATTATGGCGATGCGAGCGCTTGTTCTATCATTCATGACTGGTGTTTCCCCCTACACTGATTCTAAAGACAAAATTGGATTTCCTGAATATAAAAATGAATGGGTATATGACAATACCAATTAGGTAGTTTCTCTCCCTCTAATTTGTTATGTTGAACCATAATAAATTTGTAACCCTAATATCTCCTCATTTTACTATATATAAATTGATTGATCTGGCTTTGTATTTGTATCTGTAGCAGGTTCAATTGTCTCTGAGAGGAAACAACTGCATGTTGTTGTTTTCGTTGTTGTATGCAGAAGAAGAAGATTAAGGATTAGGAGGCGCTTCTTTCGGGTGTAATGTCTAGTTGTATTGATTTTGTTGCTTCTGCTTCTAAGCACTTATGACACTGCATTGTAACCTTTATAGCATGCTTCTCAAGGTACACAACAGTGCAGGGGTGTGCATAAGCATTGGATTTCAACGCATTCCCTCCGCTAACCTTGATCGTTTGATTTCTGACATTTGTCAGAATCAGTCGGAGGCAACCCAACTGGGGAACGTCTTACGACATAATAAAATAAAAATATCTATTTGTTTTGATTTTTAATTAGTTTTCTTTTATTTCAATTGCTTTTATTTATTTATTTATATGGTTTTCTTTGAAGAACTTGTTTTCTACATACTTATAAGCCTGTATAGTGAGTTCTTTTGATCAATTTTCTTCTTTGTGACAATAATTTTATTATCGATAGTAATTTGAAATAGTGTTTTAATGTTCTCTCATTAGCTTTAACAATATTTAAGTCTCTTCCTATTTATTGGTGTAGTATTGAATTTTATTGTTCAAAAACAAATCTAAGCTTTGAGCAACAACAAATGAGTATACTACCTCTTACGCAAGAATGGAACCTTTCTGGGTGGATAAATGGTGGTGATATTAATGTTGTCATATTTTAGACTAAAAAGAATGGTATTGTGCGTCTTCATCATTCTAATTATCTTCTTAGTGATTTTATTTCATAACTAATCTTATAGACTCTATCTTTAAGAATGTCGGGTTGAATCACATGGACTAATAAAATATGAGTTATGGAGTATATAGTTGAGTCATCGGATCATTTGTATTCACTTGATATGTTTTACTATGGTATTTTCACTTAAATCTCAATTACTTTTACCAAACATCATACCATTTCCCATTCAAATTTTGATATCTCATAAACAAACAAACCCTTTAGATTTCATTGCTTCAAGAGGTAGACAAAATGTGAAATGCTTCAATCACTTTGTTATAGCTTAAAGATGTACTAATTGGATTTCATAAAACCACTTGCCTTTGAGAGAGAGTTTTTAATTTTGGAGTCATTAAATTTGAAGCTTGTAGATTTTTTTATAATTTCCTTAAATCTACAAACATCAAATTCTTAAAGCTTGTTTCTTCTTTGTGAAATAAACAATTTATGAAAGTTAGTTCACTATCTAAATTTGAATCTACTTATGTTTCGTATAATGGTAAAAAAATTGTGTTTATGTGGTTTTCCTATAGAGCTCTCCTAAGCATATTAGGATATTAAATATGGCTTAATATATTATTTATAAAAAAAAAAGATCTATCGGTTTATGATGATAAGCCTTGACAACATTTTAATTACTCGTTGTTAAAACATATGAGATCAAATATTCTAATTCATTTTGACTTCTTGCCTCACTAAGATCATAGCTAATTGATTGATAACAATTTTATCTTCTCTTACTTATTGATTGATAACAACTTTATCTTCTCTTACTTTAATACAATGGTTAATTGATCACGAGATTAAATATTTTTACTTCCTCGGCCTTTCCCCCTCTCATTTTTTATAAGTTTACAATAGTGTTATATCATTGGCATACTCTTTATATTATGTTAAATGTCTAAATAAAACATTCATTTAGTTTTATAATTTTGTATTTTAATATTAAATTTTAAAATTTGAAAAACTATTTATTTATTTTCAATCTCTTAAATATAAATTTTACATTATTTAATGTGCTTTTTAATAATAAATATAAACATATTATTTTAGTGTACTCATTATATCCCCAAAAAGTTAAGCTATGTCATAGTACATAGATTATCATAACAATTATTGTCAACTCTAACACTATGAATAACTTATTGATTGATACAAGCTTAAATGTATAGTACATTTTTATTCAAAACATTATCTATAAGTTCACTTTCACTTAATGTAATAGTAGACAATGGAGGTGGATTGGCAATGATAAATCCAATTAGGGCAACCAATGAATGATTATACGATGTAGGAGGAGGATATGTGTTGTATGCATGATGAGCCTCATGATTTCCCTTGGGATTTGTTGTGTGTTGAGGTAATAGATCATTAAAAATAATAAGTTTTTTTGTTGTTATTGCTTTCTAATTTAAGCTCTACTTTATTTGTGTCAATTTTAATTGTTTGATTATCAATGAGGTCTTGTATTATATGCTTATCTTGAAACATCAATTTGTAGAATGGCATATACAACAATGATAGTCACAATATGCATTTGCATAAAATGATCTTAGTTGATGTTTTCTTACATCATCCTCCATAGGTGGAGGGAGAGACATGAGGTTAGACTCAAGTAAGTTTTTAACTACAATATGCAGAGGTGATGGTAGTTGTATGAAATGTCATTGACAAAGGGCTTGTAATTGAAAATTACTTGGTTGAATTATAACATTGACTATTACATTTGATCATTCTTATTGTCATTAGAGTTAGTACTAAAACCTTATTTACATAGAAACTTTGTATTAGGAACATATCAAAGCTTGTTCATTGATATAATCTTTACTTCCTCATCCTCTAGGGTATGACATATTTCATCGAAAGATTGAAAATTTGAAAACGTGATAGACTCTTGCAAAGGAATGAGTAAGATTTATGTGAATAAATCTTGAAGCTCATTATCTACAGTAGACACCTAAAATCCACTTTTGCAATCTTATTGCTAAAAGCACGTTGTAATTAGTGATTTCCGCTAATTAACTAATGCTTTCCTCTATTTTGGCTAATTAACGATGCTTTGTTGATTAACTAATCTCTGTCACATTCTGGATGCCAATTTATGACACATCATAAGTCATAATCCTCTTTCGAACAAACAATTAGCTTTTATTAGCTAATTAATCCTATTTACCCTTGTTTTGAGCAATAAACCCTAAATTATTGGCTTAAACCCCTCTTCCAACCATTCAAAATCACCCCATTTACCTCCAAGCCATCTCAAAAGGCTTTAAAATCTTACCATAGCCTCTTAAATGACCCTAAGTGATTGATTAAGGCTCCTCACATATTAATCACTTGTTAATTCACTAATCATGATTAGTAAGCCTTAATATACTTTGTGCTTTTAGTCCCACATGCACCAAGATGCAAGTTTTCCTCAAAGGAAAAACTATAAAAAGGACTAAACACCTATGTTTACACTTTACACCATACTTTTATTAGTATATCATATAACAAATATGATTAAGAGCCTTACTTCCTCCTTGGATTAGTTTGCTCAATCTTTGCATCCAATCTTCATATTGGTTAGTAGAGGGATATCTAATATGGCCTTGTAGCCATTGTTAGAGAGATCCTCTCACCATTTGTGGAGTACCAACAAACATAATTTGATTTCCCTTAGATCTATTTAGGTCTATGTTAATTAGTAATCATCTCACATAGTAAGGATGCTTGTAGATTGAATGTTTGATTTCATTTAGTTTCCATTAATGCATGCTTTTAAGCTTTGATCATTGATGTTTCATTCTTTAGCTTAAGCTTGGATCTAGGATATTATGGTGTTAGCCTTTACTAGTTAGTCATATTGCAAAAGTTTAGGGTGTTATCATTTGGCACACTCGGTTGGAGTCAAACCCCATTGCATTCCCTCTCAAAGCTTTTTAACTTAGTTTCACAGTTTTTAGTTCTAAGCTTTCTAGATTAGTTTCAAGTTTTCTAGATTAGTTTCAAGTATTTAGATTAGTTTCAAATTTTCTAGATTAGTTTCAAAGCTTTCTAGATTGCTTTCAAGCTTTTTTTTAGATTAATTGCAAATTTTGATTTTGCTAACCTCTTTTGCATTAGTTTTGACAATTGTGAAGTTTCTTATCTTGATTAGTGGTAGTTGCTTTGTTCTATGTTCTTTGCAGGATCAAGGGAGGTAAAGTGTTGTCAAAATTGCAGTAGAATGTCAAAGATTTTAGCTTTATTAAATTTTTCTTGTCAAAACATGTGTTTTGACCACCTATAGGAAAGTGTGCACTCACGTCTTCAGGGTCGCGCTCATGTTACAAAGGGCATGCTCACATCAACAAGGTCATGCTCACGTTCTAAAGGCCACACTCACGCTTCTTTGGACGCGCCCTGTGTTCTATTGGAAATTTTGTCCTCTATGTTAAGGTCATGTTGGTGCTTCGAGGTACGCATTGGTGACTCTTTAGTCGCGCTCACGTAAAATGACTGTGTGTTTTTTACAAAGGTCGCGCTGGTGCTAAAAGATGGGTGTTGGTGTTGTCTGAGTTGCACTAATGTAGTAAGGGGCGCACTGGTGTTCTAAGGTAAAATTTGGCTCAAATTTCAAAGTTTCAACTGCTAATTTTTTGTGTTTCTGTCATTTCCCAAGGGTTTTTAACTGTTATTATTGTAGATTTTTTGATATAGACTAGGTTTTCTAACAAAATTGCTTAGGGTTTGATGAATGATTTTGACTTCCTCATCCTCTAAGGTATGACATATTTCATCGAAAGATTGAAATTTTGAAAACATGATAGACTCTTGCAAAGGAATGAGTAAGATTTATGTGAATAGATCTTGAAGCTCATTATATACAACTAGATTGTTCATCTTAGTAAGCATAATCTTATAACATAACACATAAGTACTAGCAATATCATTGGATTCTTATTTAAATTTTTCCATGTGAGAGTAAGATACCTTCTCACTAATATTACATAAAACACGATAGACTCTTGCAAAGGAACGAGTAAGATTTATGTGCATAGATCTTGAAGCTCATTATCTACAACTAGATTGTTCAACTTAGTAAGCATCATCTTATAACATAACACATGAGTACTAACAATATCATTGGATTCTTATTTAAATATTTCCATGTGAGAGTAATATACCTTCTCACTAATATGGATTAAGGGCCCTAATAAATTGGAGAGGGAGGTCATAGAACCATTGTAGAGCATAATCCTTTAGAATTCATGGAAATAGTTGGGTAAGAAGTGTATCATGGTAGGCATAGTCTAGACAATATACATGAAAGGAGATAAGATTTTGTTTTGAATCTCCTTTACCTTCATAGATAGGAATATTAGGAGTAATGAATCCTAGAAACAAAGAATAATATGCCACCTCAAGTGATATTGGATTAGCAAGTAAAGCATGTGAATCCATAACACAGAAATTCTTAGACACAACTTTCACTAATTTTAACGCTCAAACTTGTAAATCAAAAATGGTTTACATGAGGGAATGTGCATTAGACGAGGTATGTGAGGGTCCATATGTATGTAACAGAGGAGATGTAAAAGTAGTAGAAGTATGTGGAATGGAGATGGTTTTTTTGACTGACTAAAGGTGCCCCCATACCAAGGGTAGATGTAGGAACATCCACATTGGATGTAATTAGACTAGATATAGATGTAGTCATCCTTAACAATGTATAACAAAGAGTCAACTCGGTATATATTGTTATTAAGAAAATTTGAAAATTCTCACTCATCCTCTTCATCAAAGGTTTTGGTATTGTGAGTTTGATTTATCTATTCTCGAGAAGGTTCAATAATGATAACCATGATATAATTAGCAAGAAGATGCTTAATTTGACAATATTTGTATGGATCATCGTCATCCATAATAGTATACTCAAGTCCCTCACTAAGGAAATTTATTCATTTAGGTAATGTAAAGGGTATAACTTCCATGTCATGAATCCATTTTATTCCCAATATGAGATTATACTTGGGGGAGGAGCATCCATGATGTGAAATGTGTAGGCATTATCTTAGGTATGAATAGTATATCTAAGGTAATTGTATCTATTGTAGATTGAGTAGTATTATCAAAGATTTTGATAATAATATTTGATTGATGCACAAATTTTATAAATATTCCTAATTGTTGAAGTAATAAGGAAGGATATATATTCAATGCAGAACCATCAATTTTTGTATGGAAAATTTTGTTGGCCTTTGGATTTTGTGCAAAATGGGTTTCATGGGTTATACAATGTGTTACAAGGGATTTTTTCTCCATTTTAGTGAATAGGAGGCCATTTGGTTTCTTCCAAATATCTAGAGGAATACAATAAGGTGGTCCTCTTTCACCATATCTCGTCATCATGGTTGTAGAGAATACATCAAGATAGACAAGGGATACATCTTGAATGTATTTGGTGAAGGAAGGGTATAAGGTATTGGAAAAGGAAGGACTTGTAGAGGAAAAGTAGCCTAGATCTCTAATATGGAATGCAACTGATAAACCGAGGAAAAATGCATTTTCTTGGTTGGCTTAAATATTAAAAAGATACTTACTCAAAACCGGTTGGAAAAAATAAATTTATTGGGCCTTTTTTTGTACCCTTTGTATGCAAGATATTGATTCAGTTGAGCATTTTCTCCTCCATTGTTCCTATGTATGGAACATTTGGTATTCTATTTGCTCGTGGGTGGATCAAGCTTAGACATGTCCTTGAACAGTAAAAGGGTCTTATATTCTTGGCATGTAGGAGTGAAACCCTTAGTAGGTTTATGGTAGGTTAGTTCGACTAATGTCATTTGAAATATTTGGAAATAATGAAATAACAATATTTTTAAAGATAAAGGAACGTAGTGGGAAATATTTTGGGCTAAGATTGAGCAGAATTTTTTTAGTAATGTTTCTTTATCGACAAAAAATAATCAAAATATTTTGGGAACTATAGAAAAAAAGGATTTTGGGGAAATGGCCAAAGATTTCTCAACCCATTATTAGTAACACTTTTTGGGTAAATAAGATAGATTGAATGCCAAATGATAACTACCAAGAGTAGATTTTGTGAAATAAACTTCAACGGAGCTTCAAAAGGGAACTTGCGTGTGGGTGGTGTTGGCTTTATTTTTCAAAATAACTAAGGAGTGATGGTGTAGAGTGGTTCCTTCTTTATCGCTTAAGAAACCAATAATGAGGCTGAGGTGATGTCACTATTTGAAGGAATTAAGCTTTCCAAGGAAAGAGGATACTTGGATCTCAAATTGGAGGGAGATTATATGGTTATAATTACTACTACGAGGAATCGGTCAACACCAAATTGGAAATTGGATTAGATTTTGAAGGGAGTGCATGAATTACTAGGGATGGATTTTTTTCCTATTGTGTGCTAACACTCCATCCAAGAAAATAATAGGGAAGTAGATGTGTTTGCCTCTACTTGAATGGAGTAGAATCACTTATCCTCGATGTTGAGTTGTGTTCCATCTGATTGGCTTGCCCCATGGAAATTTTACATACAGATACGAGGGACATTGCGAAAGAAGATTGATTTGTACATAGGAGAAGGGATTGTTAATGAATCAATAAAAATGAGTGATTGACACTACTAAGGAGAGCTATGGATACTATGAAAGAGAGATGATGGAGGAATTTTTGACATGGAACTAAAAATACTCTTGTTGTTTTTCTATACCCATTGAAAGGTTGAATTTTTTTTCTCCCATCTTGCAGAAATAATAACATTAGTAGATTGTAAACTTTGTCATACATTTTCAATAAATAAGGGTAAGGGACCTACAACCCTCTTTTTTACCAACAAAAAAATGAGAATCCTCTTGATTATTAAATTTTTTAATGTGGTTTATTGTAAGCAATGGTTTATATGATTCCTTAAAAACCTTGGGTGGTAAAGTATTATGATCGATAATAATTGCCACACTAGTATTTTCTTTATACAAAGAAATAATAGAATGGTGTATGCAAGTTATATAACAAAATAAAACCATAATAACAACTAGGGTTTAAGATAGGAAGCCCATGGTTACCCTGAGAAGTAACAAGGATATATAAACCCTTGGGCGAATATGTAAATTCAAATTTAGGATATAGAAACTAGGATGGAAATATGAAAATTGAAACCCTAGAAGATGAAAATTGAAACCCTAGGGGGAAAAGAAAGTTGGATTCGACCAATAAATCGGGTCATCAAATGATTTAACCCAAAATAAAATATAGGAAGCGGGTAATAACCGAATTAGGTTACAAATATAGAGACTAATGTGTATTCATGTTTTTTGATAACTATAATGGCATCCAGATCTGATAGAGCATGTAAATGTAAAAAAAAAAATATTATTAAATTAAGCGCATGTTAAAATAGGCTGACTTAGCTTTCTAAATGTCTCCCTTTTTTTTGGATTTGGATTAGGGAAAACATACTATAATTGGGCTAAATTTGTTTTGTCTTGGATTTTGGACCTTAAAGTCATTCTAGAAACTAGTGCCAGACTCAGACATGTGTTCCAAGAGTTAATGTACTTTTTAGCACTAGCTTATGTTGTTATATTTTCATATTTTGGTCAAACTAGGTTACTTTTTCATTGCCACTGATTCTTGCACTTTTGTTATTTCCATAATCTTCACGCATTCACCTATGTGAGTAAAACCCTAATCTCCTGCATTAGCACTTCAAGCACATGATTAGATAATACAAAAGGCTTTTGTTTGTGGTGGAGTTGGACTACCCTTGGTGGAAAACTCCCATTATTTTCTGACCAAATGCTATAATATATTTCCCAAATGAGGGGCTCAAACCACATGTAGTTCTCATAATGCTCATGTAAGTGTGAATGCAATATGGAAAGACATCCCCTTGTGTTTTACCGCATGTCTTAGTAAAAATAGTGGGCATAATTATACATAGAATGTACCTTTCACGATAGATAGTGTTGCAAATGTTAAAATAAAGTGCTTAAGTAGAGTGCTTGTAAATAGAATTCCTTAAAGTTTCCCTTGGTGTATAGGTGCTTGATAACACTTGTTAAGACTTTGGAATGATTTTGACTTAGTCTGGGATGATATTAGAAGATTGTGGAGTGCTTTAAACATGTTTATGACTTGTTGCTAACGTGTGCTCTTGATTTAGGGAATTTTAGGGTAGATTTTCTAGAGATTAAAGATGAAGAGCAAGTGTTGCTGATGTGTGCTCTTGATTTAGGGAGTTTTAGGGTAGATTTTCTAGAGTTTAAATCAGCCTAACCCCCCCCCCCCCCCCGACCCCGCTAGCCACCTCTTAAGTTCAAGGGGACAAAAAAATGGAACTCCTATTTTATAGGCCTAGATTCTGTTATTTTCTTAGCTATAGCTTTAAAAAGAATTATGCAACCTTGTGCTACAAGAAAATAGGAACTATAAGGCCTCCATAGGACCATGCTCTAAAACCTTGAAGAGTTTTCTTTTTCAATAAAATAAATATACTATCATCGTAGTATTTTTTTTAGCAATCAATTCCCAGTACAATGGAGAAACTCATCCATGTGATTTTAGGCATAGCGCTTTAGAGACACGCTTAGAACCAAACACAAAATGTAGAGGAGCTTAATTTGATAAATAAATGAATCTTATTATTGGCCTTAGTGATTAGTGGATTGATACTAAAAGATATTATCAAAAATGGCATAGATAGCAAGCTAGTAATAAAAAATCAGGACATTGGTATTTGAGTATTCAGTTTTTTTATGTACTCAAACCCATTACCTATCCAAATTTTATATACCTATAGTATATTTAAGTATAACGGATTATTCCATGGTATGTGTATTTGATGCTTCGAATGTTCTACGCGTAACGACCGTGTCATGAGCACATCACTTGGTAAGCAGGGTTCAAAATTGAGCCCGTCACAGCCCTTCCCAAGGCCTCAAACCCGTCAGAAAAGGGCAAGTAAAAAATTGCATGTCAAAAAAAAATCAAAATGTAAAAATCATTTGACAATACAAAAGGGTAAGTTACTTTTACAACTGTCAAAAGAAGGGCTATGGTGAAAAAATGCCTCTCAAAAATTTGTGTGAAATTATTATGTCTTAAGAAATATTTTTGATTAATTTTACAAACAGTCACCTCCAGCTTTCCAGACTCGTAGATACATTAGATAAGTCGTAATACTTGAAATTACCAAAAAAAAAAATATAACAAATATACTACCACTATAATACTATTAAGCTCAAATTCCAAGTTACTAGCAAGTTTTTGATGTTAGCTACACAAATACTTGAGCACAAATACCTAAAAAAAAAAGATTTATTATTATTGTTTATGTTCTATCTTTTCTTGGGATTCATTTAAACGAAATATCTACCACTTTCTACTTTTTTTTTTTTTTTTTTTTGCAGGAGCCACCTAGAGAAACATAAAACAAAGCTAGGATCAACTTGCACACAAATATTTGTGCACTTGGGAGACTGCACAACATGATTTGGAATAGATCCACTATGTAAACTGACCACTAGTTCGGATATGGGATGAGATGGATATCTGAGGTGGGGGAAGAGTGTGCAGAAAAGTGTTAAATTAATCTCAAAGAGTGACTTCAATTTGTGACTCACAATGTAGGGTGCCAAGAAGGCTCTATTGGAGCCATGTTGGTTCCAAAGGGTGGGATGAGCTCACAATGGTCTTGATCCAGATTTCCTAGATCAATTTGAGCTCGATATGTAGACAAACTATGGGCCAAGATGATTGGATTAGCTCTATTTGTATGAAATGGAGAAGGATATAGGGGAAAATATAGATGGGGCTTGCTTTAAAGAAAAAAAAGTTGAATCGTGTAAGGAGTTCACCCATTATGACCCTTGCAAATAAGAACTGAGCTAAGTGTCGAGTTGCTTCCTAATGCAAAGGTTAATTAGACCCATTCAATATGGAAGAATGCAGAGAAGATGAGAGGAGATCATTTTAGAGGAGGAGAATACGTAGAGATAATCTTCTTCATCCATTGAAAAAACCCTCCAATTTATCATTGGTATCTTCTCTCTAACTATTGTTTAATAGTAGTGATGTGGAGACCAACAAGAATTTTATATTCGTTATTGTGCTCGAAACAATTTTGCTAAACTCTATGCCTGAGGAGTTGAGGAAGAGGCTTGTGAATAGATTTAGGGAGGATTACAAAGGGTGTGTGTGCTGAATGGAGTATTCTAATTTGGTGAAACATCATTTCTATGTAGTATATTTGAATGCATACTCTACATGAGGTGAAACTCTTGGATTGGAAATCAACTAAGAATATTTAGATGTATATATTGGTGACATAGTTAGTGTGGGTGTTTCAATGTATAGATGCACATTTTCTTTAATTTATTTAGAAGATGTATTCAAGTCAATGCAGTTTACTAGTTAAAATTTACATGTGTGTTATTTCAGTGTTTAAAATACGAATGGTTTTTTTTATTGAAGGGGTAAGAATCCAAATGGGTTTTATTTTTAGGACTAAACTCCAAGTAGAAGTTAAAGTTATTTATTTTACTATTTATAAGTTTTCTTAATGGTTTTGATAAGAGATCCTAGTGTAGTTTGATTGTATTTATGTGTTTAGTGATTTGTGTGTCTTCTTATCTCATTTCAATTGTTTGTTTATGTATTTATTTATTAATTTTATTTAATGCTTATTTTAGTTATGATGATTTTTAGGATATTATAATATTACAAATTTAGGCTTTATTTACATCAAAATTTGATTATTTTACCATTTTAAATGCGGCTTAATTTACATAATTATGATAGAGGGGTCATTGTGTTTGGATTACTGAATTTTCCCTTTTTATTTAAGATGCTAATCAACTGATGATTTTGAAAAGAAAAAAATATATCGTTAAAAAAATTTATTCTTAATTTTTGTGACGTGCGTATTTGATTTATTCTTGTCATATAAAGTGTAAAATATTCATGCTACTTTTCATCATCAAAGGGCTGGTCCAATACTTGTCCTTCAAAATAAAATTCAGACCAACCCTTCAAATTTGATCCCCGTTGTTAAGGGAGTATATTCCTCGAAAGGGGCATAAAACTTGGTGAAGAAACATTAATTTGTCTATGGAAAAAGTCAAAGTAGTTAATGGATGTGGAGTGGTAGAGTCGGACTTGTAGATGGATTTCAGTTTTAGTCAACACTATTATCTAGTTTTTAAAAATCTTACACGCCAAGTTTACGAAAGAAAATGTTTCCATCTTTCAAAGTTGACGGGTCTTTAAATTTCGGCTGCTTTCGAGTGCCCTTTAAAAAACAAGAAAGAGTGAATATATTTATGGAGGGGGGCCTCATTTAATAGAAAGTTAGAAACAAATTGTCAAGTCTGTTTATCGAAAAATAAGAGATATACAAATTAGTGGTCGTCTCTATTGTCACACAACACTTTATTTTGATTGTGGGATTTGTTTTCCATGTTTTTTATTTTTTAGGAAACCCTTATCTTAGGGTGGCCATTGTATGTTGCTTTAGCTCAACAACACTTATATCTAATTCTTTGGGAGACATTGTATTTACCAAAATTTTCATCCAAGTCCCAAAATAATTTTCCATTTGGCACTTGTTCCTCCTAGCTTAGCCAAATTTTTGGAAACCTCAATTATCACATTGTTCAACTCAAAAAACTCATCCATTTTACCTTGAATTACATTTTCCCTTTTAAATAACTCTTCTTTGATCGATTTTGTGAATTGTTCTATGATTTCTACCGTGTTTCTTTGAGAAGAATTATCTTGGAAAAGATCGTGACAAAGAGCTTTGATGTCAGCAAAGATCTCAGACTTCATAAATTCACCTTTTTTATGGAATTATGTAGATTTGTGGAATATTCTTCAAGAACTTTTGAGTCTCCATTCCACGCTATGTTACCAACAACGAGACATATTGCTTTTAGAGTCAATGAAAATATTTTCAGAAAGGGCGAACTTCTCATCTATGACTGCCATGATTATGAGATTTTGAATTACATCATCCCAAACCTTGGCTTATTTTTTAATGTTCTCAATTACGGAGCTAATTTTCTTCTAAGAAACTATTAATTTTTTATGTAAATGAGGACTCAAAAACTCAATAAGTTAGTATGCAAATGATCATAACTTCATATAATAGCATAAGAACTTCAAAATGCATATAAGGCCATTTTATTGAAAATCCAGATTAGGGTCTCTTTAGAATGTTTCACACCCTTCAAATGCTCCTTTATAGACAATCAACTTCACTTAGGTCTCACATGAATGCATCAAGGATTCACTCCATTCAATTTTCCCTTACAAGCTAAATTGTCTCTTCTAGCCCTGAAAACACACAAACTCTGTTATTCCAAATGACTCGCTTGGTCTCAACATAAACTAAACAAATTTGTGGACACTCATTAGGGTCATACAACTTATTCCAAAGTATCAAGCTCTGTCATAGATCATCACTCCTTCAAACCACTAGTCTTTTTCTCAAATTAGGCTTATTTCTCCTGTAGCCCTAATTTCATATAAGTCTTCGTGTTCAAAGCGACTGGAAACGACTCGTAATACTTTGATCACATTTATGAGTATCGTTTATCATTTTCTTTCTATCCACCAAGTTTCTGTTAGAAATAATCTAACACTTAATTCACCATATGTGGATTAATGTGTAATAGTAATAAAGTAATTATTTAATTACTTTAGTTAGCTTTATTATTAGTGTGTTGTTATCATCCCTTAGATTGTGGAGGATGTTCTTTAGTTAGAATATTGTTCTCGGATGATTTCCTGTAGAAGCATTTTAGGGGCAATATGCTATTTCTGCATATTTGCTTTGTTTAGGAGATTTGTTCCATGTATTGTGAAAGAGATAGAAGCTGTTCAATATCTATAAATATTCCAGCTCTCTCTTTTGATTGTAATGCTTCATTTTATATTAATAAAATCACAGCAAGCTCCGCCTTGTTTTTGCAATTTAATCTGGTTTACATATTTCATCTGGTATCAGAGCCTTTGTTAGGTGTATTCTTTAACTCTAAGAACCAATCATTTCTCCCGGTCATATGTCTTGTTGCTCCTGAGTCAACATACCAAATTGCCTGTGGTGAATTGATTTCTTGAGTTGATTGTGCAGCAAATAAGATGTCCTCATCTGGTGAGTTATCTTCCTCTTCAGCAATGTTGTCGTGCTGCGATGTTTTCTTTTTCCAGTTACTTTTCCTTTGTCCTTGTTGTTTGTTTTGATAACCTTGACTAGATTGTTGAAATTTTGGCTTCTTGCCACTAGATGAACCCTTCTGAAATGTGTTAGACCAACAATCTTTTAAGTCATGTCCTTTTCTGCCACAAATCTGACACTGTTTTTGCTGAGTGTTCCCTTGAGTATTCTGTTGAGAATGTTGTTTGTGTTGCTTACCAGTTGTAATAAACTTGATCTGGTGCATACCGATCTGTGCAGACCTATGAGACCTAGTCATTCAGGGTTTCAATATTTTATGCTTTTTGTTGATGATTACTCACAGAAAATGTGGGTATACTGCATTCGCACCAAAGACCAAGCCTTTGAAACTTTCAAGAAATTCAAAGTAGCTTGTGAAAATGCAACTGGTAAGAAAATAAAAACACTCCGCTCAGATCAAGGGGGTGAATATACCAATAATGAGTTCAAAGCTTTTTTGGAAACACATGGAATTCATCGGTAAATGGCACCTCCATATACACCACAACAAAATGGTGTTGTTGAAAGAAGGAATATAACTATAATGGAAATGGTAAGGTGTATGATTGACGACTCAGGCTTGAGTAAAATATATTGGGCAGAAGCAGTAAAAACAACAGTTTATCTACTAAATAGAGTTTCCACTTCCGCACTTGATGGAATAACACCACAAGAAGCTTGGTCAGGGAACAAACCATCTATAAAACACCTTAGAGTTTTTGGATGCAAGGCAAGTATGCACATTCCTAAGAAAAAGAGAACTAAACTTGATATGAAATCATAACAACTTATATTCTTGGGATACAATGATGAAGCCTTGGGATACAGGTTAATGGATCCAAAAACAAGAAATTTTTTCACAAGTAGAGATGTTGAGTTTTTTGAAAATAAAGAAGCATATGCTCCTTCCATAAACTCACAAAACAATCCTACTAAGAAAATAGAAGATGTTCTTGATGAAGATAATGATGATAAGGATAATTCAACTCCTCCATCTACAGGAACAACTAAACGTATGCCTAAGTGGTATACTAATCCAATTCGAGATGCTAAGTTGGATAGTGATGCTAACACATCCACTTCAGGACAAAGAACTCGTAGTATGGCTCAAAATGAGGTAAACTTAGCCTTGATGAGTACAATAATTGAATCAAGTGAGCCCACTACAGTTCAGGATGCCAAACAGTCAAAACCTTGGTCAGATGCTATGAATTCAGAATTCAACTCTTTGATTAAGAATAATACATGGCAACTTACAGATCTTCCACCAAGGAAGAAGGCAATAGGTTGTAAATGGATATTTAAAACAAAGTACAAATCAGATGGAAGCATTGATAAATACAAGGCAAGATTGGTAGCTAAGGGTTATGCACAAAAAAGAAGGCATTGATTATGAAGAAACATTCGTTCGCACCAACAGCTAAGATCAAAACAATCAGGATGATATTTTCTCTAGCTGCACAATTTGGTTGGCAAGTTCATCAAATGGATGTAAAAAGTGCATTTCTCAATGGGGATTTACAGGAAGAAGTCTACATGACTCAACCAGAAGGTTTTGTCATACCAGGTAAAGAAGGAAAGGTATGTAGACTCATAAAGTCACTATACGGTCTCAAAAAGGTTCCCAGGGCATGGTACATAAAGATTGATGAGCATCTCATCAAACATGGATTCAAAAGAAGTCCATATGATCCTAATCTCTATCTCAAAAAGCAAGGGGGGAGATATTGATCATAGTAGTATATGTCAATGATCTAGTCATCACTGGAAGTTCGGTGAAGATGATTAAAACAACTAAGGAAGATCTAAATTGATCATTTGACATGACAGATCTCGGGGTTCTTCATTATTGTCTTGGACTTGAAGTATGGCAAAAGGAAAATCACATCTTTATTACTCAACTAAAAT
This sequence comes from Taxus chinensis, assembly GCA_019776745.2. Classification (NCBI taxonomy): domain Eukaryota; kingdom Viridiplantae; phylum Streptophyta; class Pinopsida; order Cupressales; family Taxaceae; genus Taxus; species Taxus chinensis. The sequence continues at coordinate 3,806,960 of CM034154.1, forward strand.
ATGCTAAGACAATGCTCGAGAAATTCAAAAAGATGGATAGTATACCAATGGCTACACCTATGGAGACAAGGCTTCAATTGTCTCACACAGATCCATCAGAACAAGTAAATGTTACTCTTTATCAACAATTGATTGGGAGTCTCATTTACTTAACTTATTTTAGGCCAGATATCGGCTATGCAGTCAGTTATCTTTCTCGATTTATGCAAGAACCAAGGGTTTGTGGAAAGCAGCAAAGAGGGTACTGAGATACATCAGAGGAACCTTGGACTTTGGCCTAGAATACAAGAAGAATGATAACTTCTTCTTGACAGGATATACATATTCAGATCATGCAGGGAACGTTGATGACAGGAAGTCCACCTCAGGATTTGTGTTCTTTTTAGGATCTAGACCTATTTCATGGGGGGGCAAGAAACAAAATTGTGTTTCAAGGTCTTCCATAGAATCAGAATATCACGCAGCAGGAGGAGCTGTTTGTGAAGCTATTTGGCTCAGACAGATACTTGAAGGATTGGGAATTCCACATGATCATCTAACAATTCTACATGTAGACAATGAAGGAGTAATAAAACTTGTTCGGAATCCAGTTTTTCATGAACGCACCAAACACATTGAGGTGCAGGTACATTTCATTCGCGAACATGTTCAGAACAACAACATTCAACTTCAACATTGCCCGACAGTTAATCAGCGTGCAAATACCTTCACAAAATCTCTTACACGTCCTAAATTTGAGGCTTGCAGAGTATTTTTCTCCTATTCACTTCAGAGTATGATGAATTAAGGGGGGGGGATGTTATAAATAATCTAACACTTAATTCACCATATGTGGATTAATGTGTAATAGTAATAAAGTAATTATTTAATTACTTTAGTTAGCTTTATTATTAGTGTGTTGTTATCATCCCTTAGATTGTAGAGGATGTTCTTTAGTTAGAATATTGTTCTCGGATGATTTCCTGTAGAAGCTTTTTGGGGCAATATGTTATTTCTGCGTATTTACTTTGTTTAGGAGATTTGTTCCATGTATTGTGGAAGAGATAGAAGCTGTCTAATACCTATAAATATTGCAGCTCTCTCTTTTGATTGTAATGCTTCATTTTATATTAATAAAATCACAGCAAGCTCTGCCTTGTTTTTGCAATTTAATCCGGTTTACAAATTTCAGTTTCATAACCTACCTCCTCTTACAACTCTCGTAACACAACTTAGCACTTCGACAATTAGGTCTCCTAGCCTTAATTTTATGTTCTTGACTGAGTTTTTAAGGTTTTGATGTTTTCACCTGGGTTCTTACCTTTATATTCTCTTTGAAACCTTATAACACCTCTTATAAACCCCTTTCAATGCTCAAGGTCGTATTTTTCTTCAACACATTCCATATCCATTATTTTGTTTCCTTGTGGCTTGGTTTTACTTACCCTTGACAAGAATAGCTCCTTTTACTAGTCTTTGTTCACTGTCTTAACTAACCACTTACACAATATTTTATTGACCTTATTAGACCTTCTTTAAAATTTGTGTGCATCTTTCATAGGTTACATGACCTTCAAGCAATGACAAGTCTCCATACTCATTTTTAAACTAATTTAGTGTAAATATTGTCACAAGACCATAAAAATAGTTAAGATCTATGAGAATGAAATTCCTTCAAGATATCTCTCCCAAAATACCTATTATTATATTCTCCTTGATTTATTCATATTCACTAGATATGCTTTGCTTCATGTTCGAGTGGTTAAGCTATGTTTTCAATAATAAACTTGATTAAGACATGGTGTAAGATTGTATTTCTTTGTTATATTGCTTTATATATGGTATAATTCTACTCAAACTCTGTATACACCTTCTCTATACTGAGACAAAACTTCAATACAAGTCTCAATAGTGAAAATACAAGACTCTTTTACTTATTCCACCTATTACCTCACCCAAATCCTCAAAAGAGGGTATCTTGGACTGTCATAACTGAGTTTTCTTTCTTTGACTTGGTATTTTTGGCCCATTTGACTTGAAACTTCACTATCATCTTCTTTACATCAAAAACCTCCCTTTCACCAATTTATATATATTCTAGTTTTCCTCTCTTAAACCCTAGAGAGGATTATATAGACCAACGAGTAAGGAGTTTTGGTTTATTTTGTTTTCATGGGTTTATAAGCTCCTTCAAGATCTAAGAAGCTCATGTACCACCATTTTCTCCCCCTTCAATGTTTATGAAGACCCAAACTTTCCTTACCACTTCTCTAAGTCCTTCGACTGTCAAGAAACCAGTCCTTTCAAGTTTGTGACATCTATGTTACCAATCATACAATTTCCTTTCCAAATGATCTTATGTATAGATGTGTAAACACAAAATCATGCATTTGGGTAAATTTCTAGGTCATAAAAACATATTTGCAATCATACGAATCCTAAGTGAGAAAACTAGTAATTGATAACTATCTTTGGCCTTTTTTCTGTGTTTCTTATTTTCCAATTGGTCTTACACACCCTACATCCTAGTCGGTACTTTACTTGCTTATCTTTCATGACTTCAGACACCAACGCTTAGCCATGACATTAGCGCCCAGGCGCCCTTGTCCCCTCTAGGTGTCCTTGACCCTTTTTATCTTACTCACTTCTTTTGGGTGTCTTTTATCATTTAGGCATCTTATTTTCTTATGGGTTAGCCTTCCAATTGTCAATTACGAAATTCAACCAATGAAATTATATAAATATAAAACTATGTGACCAAAATAAAACATCAGGCTCTAAAAATTTATTATCATCACCTAAGTTTGCATCCAAAGACATATAAAAGCACTAAAGGCATCCATCTAACATCCATATAAGGGATAAGGGACTGCATTTTCTGCATACACAACATAGGAAGAGGAATTTCATTATTCCATCCACACATCTATTTACATTGATACATCTAGCTATCGCCCGATATCAAGTGCACTTGCACACAGGCATCCTAGGGCACGATTATTTTGTACACTCATAAGAACTACATGTAGTCTGAGATGTAGTGTAGTGCTCGGTCGTAATTTCACTAGTCGGGTGACCGCCGGGGTCAATTTGACTCCCCATATTGCATCTTTCTTTATTGGATTTGATGTGGTATTGTGGGTTTTGCAGGCGAATCTTTATTTTGTAGGTTACAGGTACATTCAACGATCAAAGTGCGACATATAGGTGACCAATAGTGACTATCAACGACACTTGTATGACACCAGGAAAACCATATTCTAATCACTTTTGTAATCACAGACGCCTAGTCACCCATGAACCTGTCCAAGGGCCCTAATCCGACCTTATTTGACAATTGTAAAATTTAATCTGAGTGTTGACAACATTGTTTCCTTCTTGTTCATCAGTTTTCCAGTCCAAATCAATTTCAGGAAAAACATGAATCAATTAAATCCTTTTCTTTCTGTCTTGCACTTAGAGTTTTAATATTTTATTATCCTATTGCTCATGTCATAGTGTATCTAGTAGTTGTATATCATAATGTACATTCAACTACTCTGCAATTAGGGTTTTACAAAAGTTTATTTTTGTTAAATCATTTGGTGAACCCGAACCCAACCTTGCTTCTAGGTATTTTTTCATTTTTTTTTATCATGGTTTAAACTCATGCACCTTTTACTAATGAAGATCTTCGTGATCTCTGTAACACCCGCAAATTTTCGCACACGTAACCCGAAGCCAAGAAAATATTATAATAGAAAAATTATGGAATAATTTTTTTTGTTAAAAGACGGATGAAATGTTAAGCTAATCCCTATGTTAATAAACGATCATCACAAAATTAATCAAATCATAATGTTAGATAAGAGCATTGACTAAATCTCTAGTTGAGTTTAAAAATATTTCATTCCATTAATCCTAAATAAGTTAAATACCTAGGTTCCTAAGGTCATGCAAAATTAAATAATTAAAGTCCAAGTCAAATTAGTTCTTTCATTTATACTAAGCAAATAAATTAATTCTCCATTTCAAAAAAGAACTAAACTAATAAGGGTAGAGTTGATTTAATTAAATTCAAGAATAAAAGACAATAAAATTAATTACTTTCAACACACACTATTGGCCCCATTCAAAAAGGGGACCCATGTGATCAAATGATCACCTCTATCAACCCCCACATAGATATTGTAGGGGACAATCTTGGCCCTTGAATGGAAACCAATATGGATCATTGGATGAGAAGATTTCAAAACAACCCTAAAAATCCTTAAGGAAGGCTTTTAGCCTTCTCTCTTTTGTTCATTTAATTAATTCTTTGTTTTTGTTTTGCAGGTTAAAAGATGAAGGAAGATGAGGAAGCCATGGATGAAGGAGGTAACAAGCTTGGGGGATGGATATACACATCCCAAATCCATTATTTATTTTACTTTTCTTTTTCTATTTCAATACTACCCTCTTCAAGGGTTTGAAAATTTGATGATTTTATTATAAAGTTTGTTTCAATAAAAATACCCATTTGGGTATGTGGCATTTTGCCAAAAAAATATATTGAATATTCTACTTATTAACCCAGTTTATTTCAAAGTGATTTACCAAAAAAATCTATTATTATTTTTGAAATACAAAAAATACTCTTTTTTTTGTAGGAACACCCATACTTGGGTATGTATGACATATATGTATATAACCCAACATTAAAAAAACTCTCTCTCTCTCTACTCTCTACTCTCTCTCTCTCTCTCTCTATATATCATGATATATATATATTCATATTCATATATACACTATGTGTGTCATATACGTACTACTATATAGTACTACGAAAATTTCATTAATTAATTAAAAATTGAAAATCAAAATTTATTAATTTAATAAAAGAGTGTGTGACCTGTGTGTCACCTGTCGACCCAACTCCCATATACGTTGGGTTTGAAATTTTAGATAGGCCGTATTTCTTTGTTGGCTGCATATGTACTAAAGCAGGTCTTAATTGCTAGTTTGACTTATGGGTAAAAGAAACATATTAAGGTGGGAATACAAGTTTTAATGTATAGAAAAATGTTTGAGGGTTGGGGGAGGGGTTGCACTGCCCCCATCCCCAACGCAATATAATATGGGTTGGGGTGGGGGTGGTGCCCCCTCCCCCAACCCACCATACACACCATAGTGTAGGCCTATAGGCCATCACAGAAACATGGCACCCTCAAGCACATAAAGACGATTCCACTTGATTTAATTAATCCCTTTGTTTTTTTTATAAAAGCTTTTACTTAATTAAAAAGTTTAGGCTAAATTAAAAGTTTAATATTAAATGTATTAATTATTTATTAATAATAGACAGTATTAATAATAAGTAATATTATTATTATATATAGGTATAGGTGTGTGTACTGTGTATATGTATATCAGTTAGACTATATATTTTTCAATTTTGCTAATGTTACATTATATAGAACATATGTCATTTATAGTAGTGTAAGTTTGCTCTTACCATTTTGATTTGCATTTTAAAGTATGAACTCAATCTCAATATATGAATATATTAATTATATTGGTGCTAATATAGTCAAATAACTTGAATCCCTAGGTATTACGTTTAGTAACCAATCTTTAAAGTACATTCCACTTAAATTATAATTTGGTACCTACATTCTTACAATTTGATTTAGTTAATCAAATCAAAACAAGTCATTTAGAGCTTGGTAGAGCAAGGTGAGGCTTTGAGAATTTCTAACTATACATAAAAGAAAAGTAATAAAGCAACTAACAAGATTGTTTATTCAAATAAATTTTAACAACTACTTTCATTCACTGTGACTAGTTAACAATCCATTCCCGACACAAGTAAAATTTCACAAAATTTGCAAAATTTGTAAAATGGCAAGACATACCACATGTTGAGAATGAATGAAACAAACTTAATTTTTTTGAGAGAGATGCAAATTACTCTAATTCAACGTCGTTTCTAATCTTTCTACTTCAACTAACACAATGCAGATAAATTTGGTAGTTCTCCTTTCATCATACTAACACATTTGAAAATATAAATATTCCTCATACAAGCATTCCCAAAGATGTTCTACAATTTAAGAAGGGATTTCCAAATGAAGATAGAAATACTTTCTTTCAAGTTTACAAATATACAATGTATCCACTCAGAGTGGGGATAGTAGGAAAATTGGAAACAATTTACAACGAGGCTATCACAACCAACATTCAAGCCTTCAAATAGTATGTCTTCTCCACAAAGGTAACTCCAACTTTGACATGCTTCAACTTCATAACGAGATCACAAAACAAGGAAGGGGGAGTACGCAACACTCTCCGCCCAACTTTAAATCCATTAAGGAAAGAATTCTATTCCCTTAATGGACCCCTGAGCCCCAACCAAGGAACCATGAAGGGCATTGAGCAACATTGACAACTATCACAAAGAGGATTCTCATACAAAACACGCATACAAGACAAGCAACACCACCAAGTTCACATAACCAACAAGTATACACATTCACATCAAAAAAAATGTTTGAGAATAAAACCAAGTAGAGCAAGGGATATGGGAGACCACCTCTTTATGCCTCCCAAGTGAAGTGGGAGTCTTGCCCTAAGCCTCCAAGTGTAAAAGAATAATCACACAATTCTTTATCCCTCCCTTGCAACAAAGCAACAAATCCATGAATTTATTTTCTCTCCCCATAGGAAAGATTACCATTCACACTCCCACCAATTTGCATGCCTCACATAAACTCCCATTTCCCTCCCCAATTGTCTCATAAACCCTTCTCAACACACCCAACTAAGGCCAACTACTAAACCAACCCACACAACACCATCAAAAGACAAAATATACTTTTAACAAGCACAACATTGCTTACAATAAAAAATTAACGTAGTAATAAAAGTGTGGGGATCCTACCTCTCCATCAAGATCTAAGAAGAAACTTCACAAGACTCTCTCAAATTCAAGCCAAGAACTCCAAAAACTACCCAAATTCAAAAGTACACAACACCCAAAATGAGAAAGTAACCCCCATTCCAACCAAAAGTCACAAATAAATAGAATTGGGAAGTGAGGATGATGAAGTGGCTCCATGTAGGATGCCACTTCATCATCCCCCATCCTCACACTCAAGTCAAAACATCAAAACCAAGAAACATCAATGCACAAACAAGGACTATGACAACCCACATGGCTCAAAACTTGCACACCATGCTTTCAAGGGACAAAAATAAATTTGGGAAGAGAGAAAGTACAATGATTTTCCTTCTTCTACACTCAAAGATGGACAAAGAAGTCAAAATTGAGCTTCCCAACCCATAAGTAAGGTTGTTGGGCCAAATTAAGAGGCATGGGAGAAGCCTTGCTTGTCCCACAAGTCTCTAAAAGTGCCCCCCCAAGTCAAAATCCGAATTTTTAACTTAGGGTGGAGTAAAATACTCCCAAATCAACATAAATTCATCTTACACAAGGACTACAAGATCACATCATCACTATTAGTCACATCTCTACTTTGGTTAAACTAAACTATAGTAAGGGTTAAGTCTAATAAACACACATTTACACATGCTAATAAAGTGACAATTTTTCTAAATTTAAATACACAAAACATAAATAAACACATACAAAAATTAATGAAAGGGACACAATCCACCCCATGGCCACATATGTGAAATCACCTCCCATGGAAGACTTTCAAAGAAGACAAGCAAAACACTATACAAAACAATATTACACAAGTTGTCAATTTGGCCTTGTTGCTCAATGCTCGACATCCTTCAGTGGTTGGTCCCCTATCCCCTTCAATGTTTGTGATAAAAGTCCTGCACATAACAAATACCTCTCTGGCCTCTCGGCCGTATTAACAACATCGAGAAATCATATATATATATATATATATATATATATATATATATATATATATATATATATATATATATATATATATATATATATATATATATATATCCATATAACTCCAAATTAATCATTAAACATTTAACAATTCTATTATCCATCAATATGCCAAAATCTAATTAACCCTAATATCCATGTGACTACAAATATATTTCAACATCTCAGAAACATAACATTTCATTGTAAAATCCACATCCTGAAAAATCAACATGCATCTATTAATTGTCTAACATCACTATCTAGTGCACCATAATAGAACATAAACATCATAGTGTCAATAATCCAAATATCAGAAAAATCTATCATCTACTGATCAATGTATCATAATCAAATGTCTGAACATTAGTCCAATAGTATCAATATCAAGATAGAACAGTGTCGAAGAGGAATGGGAACTACAATCTCAATGTTCACCTTGCTGAACATCCAAAAGATCTAGATCTACTCTTATTCGTTGCTCGTGAGGAGGCCACCAATATGGTTGAGCTTAATGTCCCTACATCCACTACCACCTCTATGCTTATTGCTACTAACCTCCTAATTCCACCATTCCACCTACTTCCAATGTTCTTGTTTATATGCCTACCCTTACCAATCATTTTACTCAATCTATCACTTCCCACACACATCAAGTCTCTTTTTACAACACTCAAGACTTAACTTCTCTCTATCAGGATCTCCAAGTTCAAATCCGTCAACTTCAGCAAGGTACTTCTTGTGCATCTTCATCTATTGATCCCACCTTACTCCTTCACACTCCTTTCACATTCACCATTTCCACTTATGCACTTCCTCCAAACTTTTTCACTCCTAAGTTGCCCACCTTCAATGGCCATGGTGACCCTCAAGAGCATCTTAGATCTTTTCATATGGCATGTCTCGATTATACTGATGATCATACTTTACTATCCAATCTCTTTCCTATAAGTCTCCAAGATTATGATATACGTTGGTTTTATGGTCTACTTGTTCATTTGGTAGTATCATTTACACATTTAGCCGATGCTTTTCTTGCACATTTTTCAATCAATATCAGTTCTAAAATATTATGTGCTCAACTTTCACAAATCAAACAAGGATCCAATGAGCATCTAGCAGATTATGTGTTATTATATAAGAACTTAGCTAAGTTGACCAATGTACTCACTGATTCAGAATTGTAAGATTTTTTATCCAAAGTCTCTTAACTCTGTTACAAGATGGCGTAATCTTTGAGAACTCTCCATCATTTGATAACCTATGCCACACTCTTAAGTTACACAAAAGAAAACTCGTATCTATAGGCAAACTCAAATATCATGATCACGCTTCATCATCTTCTAATCAGTTTCAAGGAAAATATACTTTCAAGCCATCTAATAAGCCCACTGAAGCAAAAACTACTATTAACATTGTTTCTACTCCTGAAAAGCTTCAATGACAACCTCTGAAGCATACATTCACAAAATTGCCTTATGCTCCACGCCTTCTATTTCCACAACTTATCGAAAGCAATCTTGTTACGCTTCCACCACCATTGAATCTTGATCCATCTCGCCCTAAATGCCGCAATTATGAAATTCCCCTATTTGGCATTAGCCATTTCTCTTCTCTACCAGAATGAAGAAGGAGAACATCATAATAATGGATGAGATCCCATCTTGGAAATAAATCATCTCTCCTATACTAATTATTGGGAGCACAAACTAAATAATCCTCCTTTGACTCCCATGTTCATGGCTGCTATATAATTTTCTTGTATTTTGTATTTTAGTGCTTTGGTTTTCTACACCCACTATTTTGATTTAAAAATACAGTTTTATTTCTGTCATGAACATTCAAGTTTAATGTAGGTGCGCAGACCTCTTCAAAATTGGTTTGACTCCATGTATTTGTTTTTCCACCAATTATTTTTTCACCATAATATATTAACAAAAATTCCTTACATTTTATTCCCAGAAACTAGGGTACAGCTATCTACAGTCAGAGATAACAAGGAGGCAGACTCGTGGAATAGTGAAGGAAGTAAAGGCAGGATTGGCACAGCAAAGGAAAGTGAAGGATGGATGCCTTGAAAGCGCTCACTTTTGTACGAGTATTATTCGCATTGCTACTCCTCATATCTCCCCATTGCTTTGCAAATACGTCATCTTCCAAAGCCAACAAAACTGTGCAGGTTAACTTCTTGCAAAATGACCATTCCCCATTAATTGTTTGCAAACAACATTCTCCCAAATGTTATCTCCATCTATATTTATTTCTCAATGCAAACACTATTGTGGCTGAATTGATTTGATGTTACAGCCAAATTGCAGCAGGCAGTGTGTTGTGCAGGAGTGCAATTGTAAGCCCTTTTACCCTTTCTTTTTGAAATAGACCCAATCCTATACTTTTTAATGGCATATTGAAAGGCTTAAATAATTGCAATTTGTTTTTGTTTTTTATTTTTTATAATTGAGATGTTCAGCTCTCGGAATCAGATATGGGAAATACTGCGGTGTAGGATGGAGTGGCTGCCCCGGAGAAAAGCCCTGCGATGATCTTGATGAATGCTGTAAAGTGCACGATGAATGCGTTGAGAAAAAAGGTCAGATAAATCTTGACTTTTATTTTTATTTTGTGGGCATCATTGTCAATGATTTTCCCTGCGGAAAAGCATTGCGACGATCGTGATGAATTCTGTAAAGTGCATCATGAATGTGTTGAGAAAAAAGGTCAGAGATAAATCTTGACTTTTAATTTATTTTTTGGCCATCATTGTGAATGATTTAATTTAAAGCTCAAATTCCACCTTTTAGATTTCTCTGGGAGTTTCATAGACTCATAAAATTGTATTTAGAATGTATAGGCATTCGGGGTAAAAGTATTTGTTTTCTTACAGTACTTTTTAGTTTTTCTTCTTTGGGTTTGTAAATCTTGGCGAGGCTATGAAAGCCTTTTGATGCAGTGCGGGTTATGCTTGAATGTATATATCCATTACACTACAATATCAACACCTGTTGGTTGGTGTTATGGGTCGACTGGTTTTATTGAGGTGAGAAGGATTTGAACTTGCATCACACTCTTCTGTCCCCAATTATCATTACACTACCACTCTTTGGACCAATTGGGGTAAAAGCCCCTTTTTTGTTTGTGATTCCTTGATCAGGAGGCAGCTTGTCTTTGTGTCACAAGATGTTTTTCCCAGTGGGAATGGCCTATCTCATGTGGTAACAGATAGTTGGGAATGCTTCTTTACCTGTGTAGCTTGCCTATCCCCTGTGGTCATATCCCACCGATTTGAATCCCATTGATTCATCCAGTTGAGCACTTAAACTACTGATTGAAAGAGAGGGTAACCAGTTGAGCAGATAACCTACCGATTGAAAGAGAGTTTCACTGGTCAAGCACATAATCTACCTATTTGAAAGAGGTTCACAGATTGAGGGCATTAACGATTGTTCACTTGTTTGATCAATCCTTGTAGAGGTTCACCAATCAAGTGTCACTTGACTGTTCTCTCCCTTTAATCAACATCGGTTGGGTTGTCTATGCTTGCTTTTTGAAACATTCTTCCCAAAATTGGAAACTACTACAAAATATAATCAGAGCATCTAGGGTTAATAGCAAATGAAGATAATTTTTTTTCTGCTTATCCTTCTGCAGGGTAAGGCAACTCTTCCTTGGTTTAATAGTGTATCATGGTAGAAGCAGCTTGTCAACTTCTATCTATAAGTGGGATATATTCTTTTATTTTTCTTGAATCCCTTAGTTAATTCTGAGTGTCTCTCTGTGGGTAAGGGATCAAAATATCTTTTCGTTATGCGTATCCGTGTGACCCCTGTTGTGCAAGAAATTGACAAAAGTACAGTACCAAATAAGCAAAATTGTCTTACTGCGGGAGACTTCTCAAAAGTCCTTGCTATCAAGGGAGATGCTGCTATAAGATGGTCAAAATTATGCAGCATGTTGAAGAGAACAACTAGAATGTGCATTGTCCATTCTGCTGCAACTTGGTAACTATCTTTTTACTTTGGATCAGGATGGCATTCATATAGAAGATATGCATTAGCTGATGACAAAATCAAGTTGATGCTTACAAGAAAATAAGGCCATGACCTGCTAGACGGAAGCCCAAGGAATATCTCCATCGGAAATGGATATTTGTTCCCTTTTGGATTAACTCTCTGCTTTGGGTGATCATTTCCTGTGGTTCTTTTCCTTTTTTTGATTTTTGAATATATAGAGTATGAAGCAGTGGAGGGGGAGTTTGCCTTTGAGAGCTACATGTTTTATGCCAGGCAAGCAAGTCTACAGAAGCATGCTTGGTGCGAAGGTTGTCTATTTGTATGCGGAGAAATGCTACTTGCCAGGAACTTGTGAGGCTATTTTAGATTCCATAGTCGTGTCTTTTGTTGTGTACTTTTGGTTGATCATAATGCTGATCTGTTACCAATACGTATTGTTTTTAATTTTAAAAGGTACGGTATAGTAATTTTAGAAGCAATCATAGTATTTTGCATCAATGCTCCAAGCAATCCATAAATGCCTTAAATTCTTCAACCTGTAGCCTAAATGGGTTGGAGACTTTTAAAGCCTACCTGGTGTACTGTTCTGGAGTCTGGACAGATTATTTATTCTGCATATTCTGTAGAAATCTGGTAGGAGATAGGCTGCTAAAAATGACTTGTGCGATGTGTTTGTCTTTTGATTTATAATATGTAATGAAGGATATCGACATAAAAAATAGGAGCATATTTTACCACTTTAATATCAAAAAATTATTTCTTATGATAAAATAAGTACATACAGGCTTAGAGAACTGTATCCTAATCAACTAATTACATGGGGGAACCTGCTGGAGGCCTTGTCCTCTGTGCACAGGGTGGGTAAAAAAGCTTTAAGAATAGCAAGCAAAGAAATAGAGCCCGGGAAAGATTAGAAAACACAAAGCAAAAAACTAACAAAAAACTCGCTAGATTAAACGAAACCTTTTCTTTCTATTTTGGTTGGATGCTTCAATAAATGTAATCGATTATATCACCACATATGAACTCTGGTTGACAGTATGAAAGTTGGTAAAAAAACATGGTTACTTAAGATCCAGGATGGGGGGACATAGGGATGGGGTTCCCAGGATGGCAAAAATTTCCTGGATTTTTGGTACAGCTATTAAAATAACTTAAACAGACTAAAATAAGGTAAAACCATTAATTCATCTGATAAGTGAAAATCTTTAATATCATAATGCAAAATCCTATATTTATTATTGACAAAGAATTGAGAAGCATCAACAATGAACATGGTACTTCAGAGCTGAGAGTTGAGACAATGAGAAGACTTAACTTTTAAGAGCTCTGTATTAAAATTTGTGAGTACTCATGAGAAACTGGATGTTTACCTCCCAAGAAACCGCTTCATTATGCACGAGCCAAGTTTTAGTCAAAAACTCACTAGTAATTACTTGTGAGTACTTGCCATTACTCGCGAGTCCGTGCCTGAAACCCGGAAAACAGCAGAATATAAACCTCTGACAGCAAAAAAATATATCTTTCATTCTGCAGTCCTGAGTTTTAGCTGCTTTTGCTGTTTCAAGAGAATTTTTAATTTATTTTTCAACTGCCTACATAATTGTCAGTATTGTCATGTCAATTACACGTGTTTTACATGTTATTTAAGTTTATTTTATGAATTTATGTAATTTTTTAAAGTAGCGATAAAGATGCCAAGTCCCGAGTCCGAGTCAATTTTTTTGGCTGCCGAGTATGAGTTTCAAAACTATGCTGAAGAGGACATGATGATGATACATTATAAATTTATTAGAAAGGAATTTGCAATCATTTACATTGAAATTTTTAATGGAGATATGGACCCAAGACTTGATCCCTGCTCACATGTTATTGCTAGTGCTGCAATGGTCTTGTGTAGATTGTGTACAAACAAAATTTTATTGGAACTTAAATGAATGGGCATTCTTTATGCTCAAAAAAATCATATACTAACCCAGTAAGTCACTATGGAGGGAGTACAGTATCTGTTGTGGAATTATGTTTATCAAAGTACCCGATTACAACTATAGATTTTTTTTGATAACTTCGTAAAATAGTAAAATAGTCCTAAACAAAACTTTAAACTCATGGAAGGTGTAGAATACTACTCAAATTATCAAAGTACCTGATTACAACTATAGATTTTTTTTTGGTAACTTTGTACAATAGTAAAATAGTCCTAAACAAAACTTTAAACTCATGGAAGGTGTAGAATACTACTCCAAGCAGCACGGTATTTGCTGTCCAAGTGGGGACAATTTATGCCTTGTTTTGAACATAAATTTCAGTTACCCCCCTTCGCAACAGTATGACCGTGATTTTGTATCTTCTGAAATTATAAGTATAAACGCTCTAACTTTCATTCTAACCAAAAGAAAAATTCAGCTACAATCTACAATAGTGATTTCATTAAACAAGCATCACATAGAAGCTGGATGCATATACAAAGACACATGCCAAAATTACCTACTTATTTACAGTGTACACCTTTTTGTGGCTGCCGTGTGCAGCAGCTGTAGGGGACGCCGGTACGTCGCTGAGATGTTCCCCAAACTTGGGGATGTCACGGTGTCCACTAGTTTCGAAGAACCAGAGACATCTACGGAAAAATTCCGGGGATGTCATGGAAACATTCCCAAATTTAGGGATACCCCTTTAATTTTGAATTTCATGGGTGTGTTGGGGAGGCTAGGGGCAGGGGGGAGCAGCCTTTGTCCCCTAGTCTCCGAAGTGTTGTGGGCAGCTAGGAAATGCGGGAAACTTGTCGATGCGTAATATTGGACTAAAAATTTGACTAGTGCACTGATGCTTGATGAAATGAAACAAACTTTAACAACAAGTTGATCCTGGAAAATCAACCAACTTGGAAATAGTGGCTGGACCTGTCATGGCACACTTGAGATGAGAAGCTGAGGCAATTGCTGTTGTGTGTAATATCCTTGAAAAAGAAACTGTTGTCCAGTTTTGCACCCCTTGCAAAAATTGAACAACTTGAGAAATCTGGACTCGAGCACTTTCATGGGATTTCAATAATGAATATGCAAAATCAGGTATTTTCATGTTTTTGGGATACTTGGAATCATTTTGATGCAATTTCCCTTACCTCTTGGCTTCAGAGTTCCATACTTGGGCCAATTTTTGAATAAAATGGATAAAATGAGAAAAATTGGCTTTGGGGCACTTCTTTGCTTTTTCTCTAACTCCCCTATCCAAGAAAAATCCAAAGAGTTGGTGAAAATTTGGAAAAAATTGAGAAAAACGCAAAATGAGGCTTTTTCCAGTGTTTTGCGGCAAAATCGGCTTTCGGAAGTCCAAACGGTACCTGTTTGTTAAGGTCCTGAGTCCTCCACATCCCCAATTTTACCGATTTGCAAAGGAGCCAATGGTTTGTGGGGAAATCGGAAGTTTAGGGCTTGGACGATATAATGTTCTTGGGAACACATTGTTCCCCGCATCGGCTATCAGTCCACAATGTGAAGGATGCGTCGGGGAGAATGGTTTGCGGGCGGATCAGTGATTGCGGGCACACGAGGCCCGGACGGAACATGTTCTGCGGGGTCGTCCGCAACACAAAGGACAGAGAACAAGGAGGTGTGGGGAACAATGTTCCCCGCGAAGCGATGAAGGTTGAAACACAAAAGAGCCGGGCGGAGAGTATGTAGTGCGGCGCATGCAGAGATTTGGAGCCCGGATGACCCTTGTTCCTGTGTACCGCCTGGGACCTGAAAACCTGCAATATTTGTTTTCCAAAGGAAAAGGAAAAACAATATATTGCTGGTTGTAGACATGGATTAAAGCCCAGAGCCCAAGATTTTTGAAAATGAGCAAAACAACACCTACAAGTCCACATGGCCATAACTTTTGACTGGGTGCTCAGTTTTTCGAGATCTTGGACTTTTTGGAAACGTCTCTTAGAACTCTCCATCATGAAATCAAAAAATCAGAAAGTTTGGTGAGAGTAGGTGGGCAAAAAAACAGTTTAGGACTATAAATGCATTTCCAGTTTGCCCAACAACCATAATTTAATTAAGAATGGTCACTTTTCTTCTTTAACAAGGCAAGGACATTGGGGAAAGGAGTTTTGCAGGTCTCCCATGCTGTTTTCTAAGGAATTAATGCATGATGTTGGTGGGTAAAGGGGGAATTTCAAGATTCTCATCTCTTCTCTCTTTCTCACTTCTATATATTGAAAATTTCTCATTTTGAGAAGGGAGAACATTCTGGGATGTGTATGAAACTTTGTAAAAATTGTTTCTCAATATTGATGAGTCGCAGGCCTCATGTTTGGACATCTTGCATGGTGATCCTTGCCTCTTCTCCTCTAAAGTAATGAATTGTGCATTTTGAAGCAATAAAATGTGTGTTTTGTGGCTCTCTTTTGTTCTTCCTCTGTTTTATTGCATCTTTTCCTTGCCTTTCATTGCATCTGTAGGTGATATGTGCATCTTTCATTCTCCTTGCAGGGTCACAGATGTGTTGCGCTCCAGAAAATGGTGGTTTGGATGATGTGAATTGTGGCTCTTTTATCTACCCTCTCCATCATTTTCTCCCCATTTTTCACTCATTGGAATGTCTCCACCCTCTTCTTGGTGCTATCACCTCTCTAGTTTAGGATTTCTGTTTTATGCATCTCTTTCTCACCTTGGTCCTTCGAGTTTTAGAGTAGAGTTGGATAGTTGCATTTCAATTCCTAGGAGTAGTTTAACATTAGGAATAGGTAGAGGAAGCTGGCCTTTTTCAGAGGTCTATCTCAGTTCGAAGGTCCCACAATTGAGAGATAGTCCCATGTTACCTCAGAATTCTTGGTCCTTCATGATCATATCTAGGGTGCAATTTCAAGCTCCAACAGAAACTTTTAGCAAATTTGGATATTTTCGTTAAATCCTAGGAGCAATAGTATTACTAAAATGAATTTTTACAACAATAATATGAATTTTATGAAACAACGAATGAACATGGAAAAAAAAGTCTTTTATTTATTTATTTCCAACCAGATACAATAAAACAATACCAATATCCGAATACAAATGCCTGGAGTTGAACTGGCGGAACAATTGCACCCTGGAAGACCTTTGTAACTCCTGGATGGAATTGCCCTGCTAAGAAGTGGGGGATTTTGTCCCCAATTCCGTATGCAAATGAAGGTTTTTGTCCTCACTTGCTGTTTGTAGAAGCAGAACCTACTTGTAGACAGAAAATAATTCATAAATTTCCAAGATTTCCTTCTAGTGATCCCCGAATTTTCCTTTATAACTTCCCTTCCTTCTTCCAAAGTGGGCATCCCGTTTTGGTTTACATGCATGCTCCCAAAAACAATTAATTTATTCCCCTCAAGTTGGCGTCTCATCCTAATAATAGGATTAAACACATTAAAAATACTTTATCCACCTACTATCCTAAAAATAGGATCTATTCTTCATGCAGCCCATTCTATACTTGGCGCCCCCATTATAGAATGCTTTATTTAATTAGAAACTTTGACTTTGGTGCCTATTAATAGAAGTACATGCTTGTATTATTATTTTATTCTATTTCAACTATTTAAGTGTCCCTTTTACAAATAACATATAAAAATACCCATGGACCATTTAATTAATTTATTTTTCCTCTTTTAATCACCCCTTAGCTTACGAAAAATAATAAAAATAGGCTTCAGGTAAACAACATTAATTAATTCTGAAAGGGGGACATTACACTCTGTCAAGAGTGAAAATGAACTAAGTTGTCAAAGTATAAAAGCAGAGCCATTAAATCACCTTTTACAGGGTGTTGCCATTATTAGCAGTTCGATAAAAAAACTTGAAACCCCATCCAAGTCTTGTTGTCTAAAGATGTAAAGCTGGTCAACTACCTTAAAGGCTATTGCCTCCAAATAATTCTCTTCCCGACGAAAAGCCACCAGAAAAATTTACACTATGCTGCTGCCAACTAGAGTTGTATTCAAAAACCAAGCGGGTTTTAACTTTTGGACCAGTTCACATCTCTGCGGAGCAGGTTCAATACTCATGTGGCTAACTAAGAAGCTGTGAATTTCATCTTTTGTTTGGGAATCTTTTGATGTACAATTTAAATCTGTAGCTGATAGGATGAAGCCTGTGAAGGGAGAGGATGATACGGGAATACATGTAGCAATAGTATCTGAAGTTTGATACGGGAATACATGTTCTCATCCTTATCCCCATATGGATTTAGTTTCCTAGTCTCTCCCTGTGCTGCTGGGTCGAGACAATATCTAAAAGAATTGGTAATACCTATAGGCTATGGAAGATTCATATTTGCTCTAGAGAAAATAAAGGTATAGTTACGTAGCCTAGCCCCCGTAGCCCCTACACTCCCCAATGACCATTATTAGATCCCGCATTGGCCCTTTCACAATGATAGATGATGATACAAATGATTCCTCCATCCTAGGCATGGTCAGAGATGTTTAATGGGACTACCATCCAGTCTTTCCTATTTCGATCAGCCCATGCTCTTTGAGGGTTCTTGCAGTTGCTTCCCTCACATGGCTTTCTATTTTGGTACCATAACTACATGGGTTGGGGCTTTACTGCTTTGGGTTTACCCCTCATTTGTTTTCAATGCTTATGTTCTTTTTATTTAATTAGTCTCTGATCCTAGGGTCCTCTTAGTGCGCCACTTTCTATAGTAATTGGATGTATTCTTGAGTCCCATTAACCTACTTTTGGTCACACATGGACATTAATATAATTTTTTTCTATCATTCTTTCTTTCTGAATCGCTTTGTGTTGAGATGAACTTGTATAAAGGATTACTCGAAGAGATCATTTGAGAATTCAGTTGGAAGTTTGACAACATTGATCTGTAAACTCTCTACTTTGGAATTGTTCACAAAATCACTATTAAACGCTGCTGTTCTACTTTCGATAGAAAATGTCAGAGATAGCTAGTGAATGAATTTTGCTTATGCTTAGAATCAACAATTGTAGAAAAGAAAAGAATATAAACTCATGAACACCATCAAGTTTTATCCTGGAAACCTCCAGAGGAGGAAAACCAGTTGGGAAGGACAAATGCTTTTTCTTCCCACTTTTTTTTATTGGCCAATTCAATTAAGAAGTATAAAATTTACAATAAGTATGAAAGAGAAGTAAATAATATCTCACACTTCCTCCCAATTACTTGCTTGCTCTGCCTCAACACTCCTTTCTTCTTTTCACAAGTGGCTAGATGGGTTTCCCACCAAACCAGAGCGTGTCCCTCCATTTTGAGATGTGCAAAGGTGATCCTTTGTGCCTTAGTGACATTATGGACGCTAAAGTAGACTTCTAACTGTTTTAACCATTTATCAAGCAATTCTGCATCTACTTGTCCTTCAAAGCTTTTGATCTCAACTTTCGTCTCAACTTTAAAAGGGGCATGATAAGATTTTACCTTTTCTCTTGCATTTGAAGTCTCTTCTTCACGCTCTTCCCCATAATCTTCCTCATGGTGGCTCCTCCCTATGCCAAACTTTTTGGCTAAGCCTCAAACCACTAAGTCCATGGAGTCTTGCTTAATAGAAGCCGTCTTCTGCAAATCTGCAAGTTCTTCTTGTCTTCTAAACATCCTATCCATCATGGTCTCCAACATCTCAATTCTATGGACCAAGTTCTCTTCCTGCATTTGTCCTTGAATTCTCTGTTTCCACTTCATTGTAGAAATATCTGGATCGCAAGGTAAAGCCTCTTTGCCTTTAGATCTCGTCACTGTCATGCAAATCCAAGAACGAATACCACAGTCCTGGATACTTGTTAGCTCTGATACCAAAATGATTTGTAAACTCTCTACTTTGGAATTGTTCACAAAATCACAATTAAACGCTGCTGTTCTACTTTCAATAGAAAATGACAGAGATAGCTAGTGAATGTATTTTGCTTATGCTTAGAATCAACAATTGCAGAAAAGGAAAGAATATAAACTCATGAACACCATCAAGTTTTATCCTGGAAACCTCCAGAGGAGGAAAACTAGTCGGGAAGGGTAAATGCTCTTTCTTCTCACTTTTTTTATTGGCCAATTCAATTAAGAAGTACAAAATTTACAATAAGTATAAAAGAGAAGTAGATAATATCTCACACTTTCTCCCAATTATTTGCTTGCTCTGCCTCAACACTCCTTTCTTCTACAAACACAATTCCAGCACTAAGAATTTCTTGCTCACTTGCTTTCATGCTTCGATAATAAAAAACTCTCCTTCCTACATGTATTTATAGCCTTTCTCATGTCCTCCCTGCGCACTGGAGGATTAGAAAGGTCATGGAAGAGAAGATACACAAACAAACTTTCCAATTCTGGGACTGTTCGTTTCGAATTTTATTTTTCTGTCCGAAAGAGCCAGGACCGCCGGCCAATGCAGACCAGCGGTCACAAGACCGCTGCCTTGGCTGGGCAGCGGTTACAGGACCATCGCCCGAGTTGGGTAGCGGTTCTGTAACCGGCGCTCTGCACAGAGCAGCGGTTCTGTTAACATAAAGACAAAACATCCGTTTCTTCACTATCCTTCTTCGGTACTGGGTGATCTGATGAAGTAGAGTCATTTTGGATCCCTATGGATCAAACATATATGACAATTTGTCTACTTGGTCTTCCTATGCCTTTTGTCTTATGCATACATGATACATGCATATTCTTGCAGTTCGCCCTACAATATATCTTTTTTATCATGCAACATCTACCAAATTCAGTGTTGCAACCTTTTCTTGACCAATCTTAAGGGAAAAATATAGGCCAAAAAATTAGTTTCAAGCCTTGAAACTCTTCAGGTTTCGAGAATTTTTGTGAAGGTAATGGATTTTCTTTGGTTGAAAGGAAAAAGCAAATGACTCTAAACCCTTGGTCTCTTAGTAGGATCAAGTCATAGAAATTCAAGTGACAATCTAACACCTAATCTTTGTTTTCCTTGCCACCAAAGTAGGTGAAACATAATCCTTCTAACACCTTCAAGGGCAGGGAGGAACTCTTGACAACAACATTTGAAGGTGAATAATTTGCTCTCTCCAAATGCTGGTTTTACCTCCACGGTGCTTAGAGTGGAATAAAATACTGTTAATTTCTGGTCATTGTACTAATCTTCAGAAGATTCTACCTTCTGTATTTACTGGTCCCAATTAAGGATCATGGTTATGGCCTGCTCCAGATCTTGGACTTAGTCATGTTGTGTAGGATATCATCCTATGCTAGAATCAGTTTTCCCTATATTGTCTGTATAATGCAGTACCTTTTTTAAACAGTTGTTCTTATTGAAAAAAGGTGTTGCACCAGCCAAGTAATTAGGATAAATTAAATTGTGATACAATTTGTAGATAACCTCAGAATAAAGGAGGGCAATAATCAAGGTGGATTATATGAAACCCAAGGTCTTCAAAATTATGATTCATACTCTCTACGTGGGCTTTTCACCTGACTATGTGAGCTAACATATCGAATCTTGCACCAATTGCATATCTAAATATACTCTCGAGGGCACGCATTTCTGGTTTTTCATGAATCCTTGCTCGTTATTCTGTGCACGAGGTCACATTTTCTCCTTTCGCAGCTTGTGTAGGGTTCTTGTGGGCACGTTTTCGTGGCTCCATACGTTGTTTTGTGGCTAGATACCTCTCTGAATCGTGATTGAGTGGCTCGGGATCTCCTTGCTCGATTTGTAAATACCCCTCTAGTGGTTTTCGTGGCTCGATTCGTGGCTTTCATTTTCGTGGACCTTTCGCTGCTCGAATTCAAACCAACATTTGCCTATGTCCACCATTGCTCTCCTTCCCTGCAATTTCGTGGCTCCTATTCCTACAAGTTTGTGCCTTCTTTGCAACTTTGTGGCTCTCCTCCTGCAATTTCGTAGCCCTTGTTCCGTCAAAACTGTGGGTTTCTGAGTTTTTGACAAAATCGTTTGGATTGGGCTTCCCTCTTTCGTGATTCTTCTGGTCATGTTTCTTGCTTTTCCTAGCATCTTTGGGGGCCACTGGTCACTGTGTCTGCATACTCGTGTCTGCCTGCATAGACTCACTATCGAGGCCCACAAAAATCTTTTTAGTATGCTCTCTAGTTCGCCTCTCAGCCTCTCCCCTCTTCAGGTGGTTTACCCTAGCGATTTAGCTTCAATCATGGCCCCATAAACTCCAAGTAGTGGCATGATCGGGAATCCCCTGGGTAACACATTTAGTAGTACAATGGACATTTTATTGGAACTTCTGAACTGAATCCAGAAAGTTGAAAATGCCAATCAGCAACTCCAAATTGAGTTCTATACACTTATTGGCAGGGTTGCAGATGTTGAGTTTGAGAATGCCATCTTGAGAGAAAAATAAGCCAACACCGATAATAGTAGCTCCCTTAATGATGCCCTACGTGCAGAAATCGTTGACCTCCGGTCTCAACATGAGGAAATTAGAAATAGCCAAGCTTCCTTAAAACTGGAGACGGAATCATGGACCAAGGTTGTTAGTGGGAAAGGCAACGTTCCCCCTCCTTTGGCTGTGGTTGAGGCCGTTACACAGGCCAAGTTAATTGAGGAGCGTACTAGGCATGACAGGGAACTAAACCTCAAGGTGAGGGGTCTCCCACCCCCCATGCCGACACAGGACCCACTGATGGTTGGTAACTCCTTTATCACTGATACTTTGGGGATTCCTGACATTACATTAGAAAGAGCTTGGGTTGGCTATGATTCCACACTTTTCATCCGTTTCAGGACAACTTTTGACAGGCTGCGAGCTCTCAGGGCTAAAAGGATTTTGTTTTCATGCCCAGACAAGGTCTTCCTTGATGAAGATTTCACCAGGACACAAGTTGGGGAACTCAAATGCTCTAAGGAGCAAGTTATGGCAGCGAGGAAAGCAGAGCTCCCCAATGACTACCCCCCTCGCATCTCCTTTCAGTTTGATAAAGGGGATTACGGATCCCACATCTGTGACCTTCTCCCCTCTGAGCCCCACTTCTCTAACCTACCTAGTGCGGAGGCCAAGTATACATGCCTTTCCTCTGCCATGTGGGAGGCTACCCTGAGATCCTTTCCCAGCTCCACCACCCATCCCTCAACCACTAGTACTACTAAATATTGCCCCATGAACCAATGGTAGGATGTAGAGTGCAAATCCCTTCACCGTCGCTTTTGCCAGGGTTTTACCCATGCCCTCCCCTCCTTCCCCACTCTTAAGGTTGCCTATCAGTGCCTTCTCCGCCGTAAGAAGCGATCCTTCATTGCCCACCGTAGATATATGCTTTTCACTTCCCTTAGGACTAACCCTCGATCCTTTTGGCATACTGTCTTTACCCGCCACTCCCACTCCTCGAAGATCGATCCTATCCCCATTTTTTCCCACACCTCTACCCTTTACGATGTTCTGGGGCAGCAGTTTACCTAGATTGGCATCTTGCCACCTGGTAATCCCTTCACTCACTGTAATATCAAAGAGGCAATAAGGATTTTGTAACATTCCCATTTTAAGACTTTAGAAACAAGGGATTTTTTTTTTTGAATAATGTTCCCTGTTCTAAATAATCATAATTTAGAACACACATTCCAAGCCAATCAATCTCATAACAGAAAACCATATGCAACTGATTTTGAACTGTAGCAAGACAACTGATGTGGAAGGTTTCCAAGCCGAGTAATTCAAGCTGGGTTTTGAGGTCTTTGGTAACTATTTGACAGATCTTTTCAATCAGGTGGTTAGTGTGGGATTCCCTCCTACTTGGTCTCATAACATCATTCACCTGTTTCACAAAGCTGGGTCCATTTCTGATCCAAATAGCTACAGGACTATCATGGTGGGCCATTCTTTCTCCAAACTCTATGCTGCAGTTCTCCACAGGTTGTCCGAAATTTTGGAGCAGAAGCAGCTCAGAGCCAGAGGTCAGGCTAGTTTTCGCCCTGGTTACCACACCATTGACCACATCTTCACCCTTCGGGCTATTATTGAGGAGGCCCGTCACCGCTATTCGAAAGTTTATTTTTGTTTTGTAGACTTTCGAAAAGCTTTTGACTCCGTACCTCACATGGTCCTCTTCCAGCGACTCTGAGACGTTGGTATTTTTGAGATTCTCATTATCGCCATCATGCGCCTCTATGAGTCCATCCTTGGTTGTCTTTGTACTGCACACGGATTGTCTGATTTCATTAGGAGCACCATTTGGGTTAAACAAGGGTGCTCCCTATCTCCTACCCTCTTTGGCATTTACATTGATGAGTTGGAATCTTTTCTTCGAGATCACATTCAGGAAGGGGATGGTTGCCTTCTTCACCACGTCTTGATTTCTATTCTTCTATTTGCCGACGATATTGTTTTACTCGCCTCTTCTCCTGAGGGGCTTCAAAGACAACTTGATGCACTTGCTTTATTTTGTGATCTTCGGCATTTGACGGTCAATCTGGGTAAGACCAAGGTCATGGTCTTCAACGGGTTGAAGACATCACACCTCCATTTCTTCTTCAAAGGGCAGGAGGTTGAAATCACTAATACAGACACCTACCTGGGAGTCCAGTTCTCAGGGCCAAGATTCAGTATGAGGCATGCTTTTCAGCCGAGGGTGAATAAAGGGTATGGTTCTCTTGTCATTCTCGAGAGACAGTGCTTTCGAAACCACTTCCAGGACATCTCCTCCAAGATGTTTCTTATGAACTCCCTCATCTGCTCCACTGTTCTCTATGGGTCTATTGTCTGGGGGCTCCCTTTTAGACACAGATTGGGCTTTTGCTGAGAGGATTCAAACTCTCCTCCTCCGCCGCTTCATCAGATGCAAGCAGACGGTCCCCCAAAATATTATTTTGGCAGAGTTCGAAGCCCAACCTTTCCGTCTGGAGACTATATTTGACATATCAACCTTTCTTCATCATATTAGGAGGTTTGGTGATCTCTCCGATGAGCGGGCCGGGTATCCGTATCTCGCTTATTGTTCCTCTGTGAGTATTGCCCAGGATGTGGGCCATTGTTGGTTTTCCGAGACTTCAATTGGTATCCAAATTGATTGTTTCCCCCCTTTCCAATATTCCCTAAATACTCCCAGTCATCTCTTGCCCACCAAGCAAGTGTTGAACAGGTCCATCCAGGAAGATATCTACAGGAGCTTCATTCAAACTACTTGGGTGAACCCTCCCGGGGGTTTGCGCCCTAAGATGTCCTTTTATGCAGAGCACTTTCTTGAGATCAGAGATGGACTCATCATCCGCCCTCAGTACACTTTTCGTCATTGGGGGTATGCCCTCTGTATACCTCTGAATCAATTTCGGATCGGCTCCCACAGACTTCGGTGTGAGATTGATCACCACATTCATCGGGATGACAAACTTTGTGGGGTCTGTAGCCTTCATGAGGTGGAGACCGAGATTCATTTCATCTTCCGTTGCCCCATATACCATGAGATCAGATGACGATTTTACTGTCTCTTCAGAGGGATTCAGACTCTCCCGGTTTTCTTCAGATATATTGACTAGCGGTGTCTTGCCCTCTACATTCGCGAGTCTCTGCTGCTTTGGGACCAGATTCTTCATCCCGCTCTGAGAGTCATCCCCACGAGACGAATTACAACCTTCTTTCCGATTCTACCCGCAGGTGGAGGAACTAAACGACAGAGCCTTTCTGACCCAGATATAGTGCATCGATCAGTTCGTCCCCCGTTGGACCTTAACATTTCTCCAGATCGCCACCAGCAGAATTGGATGCCCACTTGTACCAGAGGGCAACCCTGCTCCATTTGTCCCCCTGGTCGTCGTTTCAGTCTCAGATCTTAGCAGGGGAGGAGGTTTCCGCCCCCCTTTTCGGGCTGCCAGTCCATCAGGAGCTTCTTATCGTCGACCTCAAATGTTAGGAGGGGTGTGGTTACCATTCCTGAGTAGACCATTGGTCCTCGTTTGCCCCCTCCTCCATTCCCTTCTTTGCTTCTCCCGTCTTTCTCCCCCACTTGCTCCATTGCCCCCGCTCGTGGGAGTATTTGGCTTCGGGTTTCCTTTCTCCTTCGTCTCTTTTTCTTTCTTTTGTTTTTGGGAACTCGTTTGAGTTGTCCTCGCTCACACTTTGTATACTATTTGGACTGTAGTCCCATTGACCTACTTTTGTGGTCATTCGTTGGACATTAATATATTTATCTTATCTTATCGTATCTTATCTAGCCTATTTGACTTTAAGAGATAATTTTAACAGAATGGTGTAATAAATGGCGCTCTACATCAATTTTTATTTTTAATTTGATCCAAATGTGTGTTTAATTCGTGATATCTAGAAGCTGACATTGACTTGGCATGGCTGAAGAAAAAAATTGTTAGTCTTCTTGGAAAATCTTGATGTTAGAGTAGGTATTTACCTTAGCTCATGTTCACCTAGGTATTTTATTTACATTTATTGTATTTATCCTCACACACTTATGTGTGTGGATATATTTATTTATTTATTTCATAGTTACCTGAGATGGGGGGATGGGGTTTCCGGGACAACAAAAAATTTCTAAATTTTGGGGACGGCGGGGGGACGGCTAATTAAAAAATATATAAATATTTAAAATATAAAGATATAGTGACTAAATTATATAAATAAGCTGAAATAAAACCATTTGAGATTTAAATAAGGTGAAACTTGAACTCATAAACATCAAATACATTCCTTAATACTATAATATCAATAAGTTAATGCCATAAATTGAAAATTCATAATACATATTTGAATTTTGAATTTGAGACAAGCTGAAATTTCAAATATATTATAAAATATAAAAGTAAAAACCATTCTAAATTACAATTGATCAAGTGACAATAGCTGATATTCATATCATTAATCTCATAGCCAAATACACCAACAATTGTCTATTGTCAATATTACAAAAAAAGAGGGCAACTACAAGTATCAGACATCAGCCTAAAAATCAGAATTAGCATCTGAAGCAATATCCATGAACTCCTCCTTGCTGGTACTAGCATCCTCGTCCTCAAAGGTAAGCCCAATCAATCCCCGCTGCATAGTATTGTCCTCTTCAACCTGCCTCGGCTCCTCGGGATCTACATCTCACCGTAATGCTGGGGTCTGTTTGTACTCAGGTGTCTTGCGATCTATAAGACGCAAAGCACTGTGTACAACTACAAGTTTCTCCGCTCTCGCAGAGGTAAGCCTATTCCTCTTAACAGATAAGATAAGATACGATAAATATATTAATGTCCAACGAATAACAGAGTGTATCCAACCATATGTAGACTAGTTCCTCTTAGAGGCAAAGGAGCTAGAAACCTGGGAAAGGAGGTGAATGGCAAGTGGTCGCAGCAGTCCTAGAAGCCCATACAGTCGCCACCAACTCACTGGCTTCTCTTGTGCTATTGTTACCATGTCTGCCTTTGCTGATGTTTTGTACCCATCAAGTTCAGTGAAGTCGAGCCACTCCATTCCGATCTGTGAAGCCTCTTGTGGAGTGTACATTTTTTTAAAGGCCTTCATAAGGCCCTTCTTCACCTCATCATCATCCAATGGCATAACTCTGCCTAGCCTCTCCACATACCATTTGGGATTCAGTGCATATGCAGTCATATGAAGAGGAGTGTTCAACTTATCCCATCTTTGCTGAATAATGGGCTGTATATGTTCATTATAGAACTCCAAAGTGGGTTCCCTCACTCGAATAGCTGCCTTCATTTGCCCAAGCATGCTGTCAATGCACTCGTAGATCTCACCAAGATTGGGGCTGTTAGAATCCCCATATTTGATGACACTAAAAACTGGAGCTATGATTGATATGATGTATTTCATATCAACCCAAAATGTTTCCCACAACACCACTTCCTTCACTCTTTTCCCTTGATTTGTCTTGGACTCACGCCACTTAGTCCAATCCTGTGTCATAATCATAATTTGGAGGGGCTCCTGCAACTTAGACATCCTCTCCAACAAAATAAAATAGGATGCAAAGCGGGTGTGAACTGGTTTCAAAAATTCCTTCTTCGAAAAATTTCAAAAAAGTGCCAATGATGTGTGGTGATACATATGAACTTCTGCACATCCCTGGCCTCAGTCACTATCTGATTAACCCACTGAATCTTCCCTGTCTTTCAGTGCATTGTTCATGGCATGCACACAACATGGAGTTCAATAAATATGCCTATATTCCTGCTCCACTAGCTTGCCTGCTGCTTTGCACACATAAGCTGCATCTGTGACAACCTGTACAACGTTTGAAGGTCCAACCTCCTTAATGGCATCCTTCAAAATTTGATACTGAAACTCAACATCTTTTCGCTTCCCAGAACAATCAATTGCTCTCAAGAAGTATGGTCCATCTTTGCAAGAGACGATATTGATGAGAGGACGGTGTCTAATGTCCGTCCACCCATCCATGATAATGCTACATCCATGTGACATCCATGTCACCTTCATCTCCTCCATCAACAGATTAACCTTGGAATAGTTTCTATCCAAGATTGTCGTCCTCAGTTTTGTGTCTCCAGGAGGCACATAACTTGTACCTGCTTTTTCAACCTTCGCCATAGCCTCCTTGTAATAAGGAGAGCTAGCGACATTAAATGGAATCCCAGCAGCATAGAAAATTTTTCAATAGCATCATCTGCCTCTTCCCTTGCCTTTGAATCAAACATGTCAATAACTGAATTTGGGGCTGCCCCCACGGCCTTTCTTTTCCCTCTGCTTTCCACTTCTGACACTCCAAAACTAGAACCAGCCAGAGTATTACTGTCTGCCAACCGGAATAGAACCACAAACTTCTGGCACATTGTTTGTAGTATTTCCATTGAAGATTCTCACCATCTCAACTCTCTGCTCTAGTGAAAGGCCCTTTTCCTGTGAGGTGCAACAAGTGTGCATTGGTCCTAGTGATACTGCCATGCCAAGTCAGTGCACATACATTGCACTTCCATACTTTGCTCCCCCCTCGATACTTGGAGGTGGGGTTATCAACAATTTGGGCAAATTGTTGCAATGGCTTCTTCTTATCAAATGGTCCAATGGCAAATTTGGACAATATTGGAGAGGGACAATTGGTAGCACTACCAACTAAACTACTAATTGCCGCTGCCACTACATTTTGTGTCCTCTCTCCACTCTCCCCCATTGTGGCATCACCAACTCTTCCACGACCACCTATCTCAACTTCCCGTTCAACCCTCTCCTGCTCTGATTCATACTCATGCTCAGAAGAAGAACTCATTGTGATGATTGCTGCAATGAATTAAAAACAACCATAACTATATGATAGATTATTTTTTTTTTAAAAACGTAACCAATATGCATTTGTTTAAATCCTACAAACTATATGTGACATGCGTGATTATATTGTGAATGTAGATGCAAATGCTAAAAATGTTAAAAACAACCCCTAAAAAATGCAAATATTAATTTATAATATAAATTTTAAACTAGAAATAAAATATAATTAAAAAAAAAACGTAACCATTTAAATTTTACAACCAAACCCTATGCAAGATGCATTTCTTTAAATCCCACAAACTATATGCCTAATGTAGATGCAAATGCTAAAAAACAACCCCTAAAAAATGCAAATATAATATAAAATTTAAAATAAAAATAAAAATAGA
Source organism: Taxus chinensis (assembly GCA_019776745.2). NCBI lineage: Eukaryota > Viridiplantae > Streptophyta > Pinopsida > Cupressales > Taxaceae > Taxus > Taxus chinensis. The sequence goes on from CM034154.1 coordinate 3,836,364, forward strand.
ATTTAAAAAAAAACGTAACCATTTAAATTTTACTATGCATTTTTAAAATCCTACAAACTATATGCATGATTATATTGTGAATGTAGATGCAAATGCTAAAAAACATCCCCTAAAAAATGCAAATATAAGATAAATTTTAAAATAGAAATAAAAATGTAATAAAAAAAAACGTAACCATTTACAACCAAACCCTATGTAATATGTATTTTTTTAAATCCTACAAACTACATGCATGATTACATTGTGAATGTAGATGCAAATGCTAAAAAACAGCCCCTAAAAAATGCAAATATAAATTATAATCTAAATTTAAAAAAAAAAAAACTTTTACGGGTATTGTAAGCAAATAAATTTATAAATATAAATACCTCTTGCTCTTGCTCTTGCTCTCACTCTTGCTCTTGCTCTTGCTCTTGCTTGGTGTGAATATGAAATGAGCCCATAATGTAAATTTATAACATAAAATTGCACTTTTAGGGTTAGGGTTAGGTTAGTAATGTTTTTTTTTTTTTGATTATTAAACACTTTTGATTGGAGCTATGAACCGGAGGGTTAGGCCCAACCATACAATAGAGGAGGAAAAGAAGAAGAGGAAAGGAGGAAGAAGGGAGGGGGACGGGAAGAAGAAAGGCCACTGTCTGCAGGAGAGAGGACGGGGACAGGAATCACCGAGACGCAAAAGCAGAAGCAAACAAAACCTCGAAGCCGAGACCTGAATACTCAACCGATTTGAGTGCCCACACGCCTGTTAGCCTCGCGCAGAAGGAGGTGGAAGGCACCACTTGCCCTGTCCTTGAGCTCCTGCCACTTTTCTCTGGCAGAGTGAACAGGAAACATTGCCTCATCACTATGCACCTCGAGGAGGAGTCTGTGATCAAGCTGACCCGCTGATAACAAAGACTGAACATTTTGAGCATAACGAAGAAGATCACGATACTGGCCGCAGAGCCACTGAATACTTCGACCAGACCCGATGGCTAGCTCATCAACTTCTTCGACGCACAGAAGAGGATCAGGGAGGGAGAAATCGAGCAATTCTTCATAAAGACTGACCTTGTGTGCTGGGTATATTTCGTCGTCGGCGACGAATTCGACAACAATCGGATCCCAATGTAGAAGTAGACAGAAGGAGACAGACGCCAAAGCAATCTCTGAGTTGGAACGAGCACGCCGACACCGGAAGCGATAGGAGTCGTCCAAGATAGATACAATCGCTTCGGCCTCCTGATGAGAAGAGTAATGGAAGACTTCAGAGAGACGATTTCTATCGATTTCGTAAGGCGAAGCATCTTTCGGAACCGAGCTCTGAAGAAAAACAGAAGGAAAGCCAAGGAACGTCATGAATGGAGAGAAGAAACAAGCAAGCAGTGCGAAAACAATGGAACATGGGCATGAATCCACACCAAGCCAATGCCCACGCCTAAAAGAGGCATTACATGCGCGGAGGGACAAATCCAAACTGTTGCTGTGTACACTTCTGCTCGTGTGAGATGATGCAAGAGAGGCCTTGCCATGCTTTAGCGTTTCTCGAGATGACAGTGGTGGCAGGGTGATCAATGGCAAAGTTTGCTAGAAGATCCGCAACATGATTAGCTTCTAGAAATATTTGATTGATGTGCCATGTGCGAATTTTGCCAAGCCAAAAGAGGATATTGGAAATGAAAGGGTTAATTTTCCACGAAGGGGAAGACCCGCTAGAGATTGCTTGAATAATGATTTGGGAATCACCTTCAATGAAAAGGGATTCGCATCCTAGGTGAACAGCCAATTTGACCCCTTCCAATAGTGTTTGAGCTTCAGCCAAATTACATGAGCAATCAAGAAGTGGAAAGGAACCAACAGAAATGAGAATGCCTGAGTCACTCCTGATAATACAACCAACACCAGATTTGCCAGGGTTCCCCCTCGGGGCACCATCAAAATTCAATTTCCACATGCCCCTGGGGGGAGGTCGCCATTTGGCCCTTTTTCTTCTAATTAATTTCTCAACTTGGGAGAGGCCTTTTTTGATGATGGAACCAGGGCTGGGGAGTTTGATGAGAGGCCATGAATTTCTGATAATCGCATCTCTAGAAGAAAAAATGGGATTAGAGAGGCTGTTTTTACTGACTATTTCTGAGATGGCCACTTCCAGCTTATTAAGAAAAACAAGGAGCTTTGCAGATTGTTCTCGGAATAAACGTAAATTGCGTTCCCACCAAATGTGCCAAATAAGGCAAAAAGGAGCAGTGATCCAGATAGAACTGAGGGAACTATCTTGTCCTAATCTGGGTCAAGAGAGGAGAGAATCACCAATATTTTTACAAGGAACCCAAGCAAGATTCAGTTTAGATAAAAGCCAATGCCAACATCTGGAAGCAAAGGAACAAAAAAGAAAAAGATGATCCAAATCCTCCCCAGCTTCACCGCAGAGCACACAATTGGAGGGGTCGACGAAACCCCAAGATCTTCTCCTCACCTGAGTAAGAACTTTCTTTTTAAAAACAAGCCAACCAAAAATAACAACTTTAGGCAAGAGACTGGGATGCCAACAACCAAAGGAGCAGGGAGAGCCCAGACTCGATCGAGAGATAAGTTGAGCATAACCGACTTTCACCGTGTAAGAGCCTGTGGTGTCACCAAGCCATAACAATTGATCTTCGCCACCATTGAAGTGAGTGTGCTTGGCCCGAATGGCTGCCGAGAAGGTAGAAGATTCTTGGAGGGAGGCTCCAATGGAGGAAATATCTTTCCATTGCCAGGATGGCGAACCATTCGGATGCTGACGACCAAAATCGGCAACTTTAGTGCCCCAGGATGCACTGGAGACGTTCATCACTTTTTTAAGACTGGGAATAAGGTTAAGCGGGTGTGTTGGCTAGATTTTCTGCATAGCATAAAACCTAGGCAGTCATGAGATAAATCTCCCTCATTTACTGGTGAGGCTTTCGTGTCAGATTTGTCAATTAAAGTATGCTAGTATCTATATGGGGTTTTACTTTAACTGTTCAGCTCATGAACCATAGCTGTACAGTTTTGCAACAAGTAAGCAGCTGTTTAAGAAAGGACATATTTATAGAAGAAGGGAATTATATAAACACAGAGAAGAAATGGAGAAGATGTGCATCCCAATCAATAGATAATAGAGTTGATTGCATGCACATAGACGAAACCAATAGATATAAACACAAAATTATAAGCAAAGGCAACTCTAGATCTAGATCTAAAATAATACAAAGTCTATTAAAATATTTAAGATAAAAAGCAAAAAACACAATATACCGTGACATAAAGTTCTCCGGAAATCTGCTCCTGTCTATTCCTTTGCTTTAAGTGGCTATCAAGGGTTTTAGCATAAAGTCTGGAACACAAGAATGCTGCTTACAAATTCTGATCATTAACCCGGAGGTTCTTCTTCTACTTATAGAATGTAGAAGGGAAAGTACAAATGGGAAACTCAACTGAACTGAAACATAAACAAGTAAAGATGACATTTGATAATCATCCTCCACTAACTTCTCCTTAAGTGACACATGTATCACTTAACTAATAGAATTATTCCACATAACTTTAAGTAATGGTTTCAAAATCAATAACTTTAAAGTTTTACAATTTCATCCGGGAACGTGGAAAATAGAAGAAGAAAGAATAGAAGAAGAAGTCAAGCCAACTGTAACATTTATGTCTTCGTTTTGTTTCTGATATTGGATATACTTGTCGAACATGTAATTCAACATCTTCCCATCTATTTTAGCCACCGCTTCCTTTTCTGTCATGAACAACAGCAATCCTTCGTTCAACACCTTGATACACGCTTCCACATCCTCCAAGCTTGGCCTGAATCCTCGCAATATCCGCCTGCAATGCCACCAGTTTGCTAATGGAATTCATCGTGAAAGGTTTAGTAGCTCCATCAATTCTCTTTTGTACCATTAGAAGAGACCCTTCCAGGGAAATAGGCACTCTGCTAGGAATGATCCGTACGTATGAAGTAACATTTCCGACCACTTCCTCCTCAGTGAAAGAAATGATAATGTCTGGTAAGGACGATGTCCTACTCTCAAGTGCTTGCATCCTCTTCAGCAAAACTTTGCAAATCTCCAAACGGAAAGATACTACAAACTCCAACTGCTTCCCCTTCTTAACTGATCCGTCTGGTACAATCTGCTCCGCAATCAATACTTCTCCCAATAGTTTGTTGATTTTGGCCAAAGTACCCAGGTTACTCTCAGCAACTGTGTTCATATCTACTATGTTCGTCACCAGTTGCTTCAGCTGATTTGCTGCATCATTCATAACCTTCAGGCAGGCTGACACCTCCCCAAGTTGTACAGAAGCTTGACGAATAATTAGATTCTTCCATTCGTCAATAGCTTTCACTTGATTGCTTGCATCCTCCCATCTCCTACATAAGATGATCACTCACTTGCTTTGAAATGGGCTGAGTGAAAGGTTTAGCAACCTTGGCTATGATCTCGCACAACTGAGATACTTGCTTCTGAAGCTCGTCTTTCTCCGTCTTTTCTCTGTCAAGCCTAAGGAATAGAGCATCTATCAATGTCTGTGTATCCTGCTTCAATCCTTCTGTGATGGCTTGACCGATGGGTACTGATTTGGATGAAGGATGGTAAGATCTAGCACACTCCATAACGAACTCTGGCGACTGGGCTGTGTATGGAAAGACTGCAGCTCGAATAATTCCACTACTTTTAACCGCACGCATGAGTGAAGTCTTTCTTGCTCTGGATCTATCAATCAATTTGGAAAGAGGTTCCGGACCTAGATCTAGGTCTCCTATGTCTGCAAATTTGGAAGTGATGCATGACTCCGTTGTGCTTTCTTTTTCATCCCTCTTTGCCATGGCTTTGTCTATCTTTGTCTGAACAATTCTTTTTCTTCTTATTCGGCTGGAATTCTTCCTTCAGATTTGGAGGATATATTCAATGTATTGGACATTGATTAAAACTCATTTTCTTTTGTAAAACACCTGTAATGAATTCCTACAATTAATTCAGACAAAGATGACAACCGGAACATGAACAGTGAATTTTAATCATAAAAATCTGCATAATTCAAGCTTGCTGCCCCAAAAATTGATGTTTTGTTTGCATGCAAAGTGAGCATGAATTTTTCCAACTTCACCTGAGCACCTATATCACTTATGCAAACAATTATCCAGACACAAATCAACTCCTTTCAACCTATGTGCCAAAATTGGAAGCTTTTAGCATTGATTTCACCTTCTTTTGAGGAAAATTTCTCTTCAAATGGGGCGCACTTTTCCTCTGGGCTGCACTTCTTTACTTGTGAATTAATTAATTCATCCTTATGGCAGCCCCTACTTATATAATCCTTGTGATTCTATAATTAATTAATGCCTTTGCTATTACTGACAATTAACTAATTAATTAATGAGCTTCACTTTTCAAATGGGGCGCCTATTTTGTGCATGCTTATGGCTGCCATTAAATAAATTAAATTTATTTAATTTTAGACTTCTGCTTCCAGTTAACTCAAGCCTCACAGTATGTTTTGATCTTAGCCATTGAAAATATGAATTAATTTAATTATTTAACACTTTAAAAAGTATTATTTCTCTCCCAAAAGGGGCGCACTTTTTGACATAAAGGGGCTGCCATTAAATAAATAAATTAATTTAATTTTAAAACAGTTTATTTTCAATCACCTTTTGCCCTTTAACCTTTGTTGACTTTTCCACAACCCTGAGCGCCTATTTTGGGTGAATAATTAATTAAATTAATCAATTTAAAGGCTGGCTTTACTTCTCCAAAGGGGGTGCACTTTTTGACAATGAATTTTATTTTTAAGAATCACATGACAATGAGATTATTTACCTTGCAAGGCAGCCCTGAAAATCCCATGATTCACTTAAGTCATTTGACTTTCATAATGGGATTGTTTACCCTGCAAGACAGACAATAAATTCCATGATTCACTTAAGTGATTTTTCTTTTATTCCACAATGAGAATTTTTATTCTGCAAGGCAGGTAAGAAATTCCCGTCTACCTGCTGCCTCTAATTTTTCCATTGTCACTTAAGTGGCGTTGCTCCATGGGAAAAAGTACCCTGCTAGGCAGGTACAAAATTCCCACCTGTCTACTGCTTCTAATTTTCCTATGATCCACTTCAATTCTTCTTTTTCCAAAAATGCGGCCAGCCCAGAAGAGGTTTTTTGGTGCACGACTTCGTCTTTTCCCAGTGAACCAAACCTCCGATGGCGACTTGCTTCTGGCATAACGTGCGTATATGTTCTCCAGCTACTCCAGGCCAAGAATCAGGCCAAACCGGCAAAGGAATTGATCTAGAGAAATTTCACAGAAAACGAAACGGGAAAACACAAAAACACAAAACGTTGCCAAAAGTCACAAATAAAGTGCAGAACTCATTCCTGGTTAAAACCCTATTGGTATATAGGAATAATGATATGTACGATCACAACAGAGTTAAACCGGAGCGCAAATTGCCTCAAACGGGGCTCAAAATAATTAAATACAAATTTCTCGCAGACAAATCCCGACGACAGAATATAACAATTTTGGGCATCTGGGTATTTGGCAAAAATGGCTAATATGGCTCTTTGGGAATTATCTTGACGCAATACAAGACTTTTCTGGCAATAAAAACACAAAACGACCCATTATTTTAAAAGTACGAATTTTTTTCGGATAGGGTAGTCAGATTTCAGGATGAAATCTGGGGACACTAGGGTGCGACCCATTCCAACTATCCTCCCAAAAGGTGACCAATTGACCATTGTTGATTTGCCAGGAGACCGAGTCAACGATCAGGGATTTGCTTTTGCAGATAAAGTTCTAGATATGTGAACCTTTAGGGAGTTTAGAGCTGGAAAGCAGAAGCTCTGGGCGGCCAGCCTCCAAATATTTATGAGAAAGCACCTGAAAAGCCAACCGCTTGGTATCATAAATGAAGTGCCAAACAAGTTTAGCACGGAGAGCCGAATTCTGAAGGGCCAGATCCAAAATACCCAAACCACCTAATGGCTTGGGGAGCTTGACAGTCTCCCAATTCACCAAGTGAAATTTTCTTTCTTCGTTATTCCCTTGCCAAAGGAAGGATCTGACCATTTTCTCAATTTTGAGCAAGGTGTTCCTTGGTAACAACAAGACCGACAACATATATATTGGGAGGGCCAAGAGGACGGATCAGAAGAGCTCTACCAGCCAAGGACAGCCATTTCCCTTTCCAAGAAAGCAACCTTGACGACAAAGAATTGAGGAGCCCATCCCAAAGATATGCTTTGCCAATGCCAGAGAAGAGAGGGATGCCCAAATATTTATGTGGAAGGGAGCCCACCGCAAAGCCAAGAATTGCCTTGATCCTTCGCTGCAACCTGGGTGCAACATTAAAGAAGAAAATAACAAATTTATGGAAGTTGATTACCTGTCCAGTCGCAAGCGAATAAGAATCCAAAATGAAAGAAAAGCATTGGGCTTCCGGAATAGAGGTTTGATCGAATAAGAAAGTATCATCAACAAACTGCTGGTGCGAAAGGGGGGGAGGTTGGAAGTTATACGGATACCCTTAAGAGCCCCGTCCAGAAGAGCAACTTTGATGCTATGACTCAGAGCCTCAACAACCAGGATGAAAAGAAAAGAGGAAAGAGGATCTCCCTGCCTCAGGCCCCTACTACTGCTGAAGAAGCCCTCTGCCGAGCCATTAACTAGAACAGAAAAACGAGGAGAAGAAATACAATTGAAAATCCAATTGCAGAAATGCCAGTTAAAGCCCATGACGAGAAGGGATTTACAAAGGAATTGCCATTTGATATGATCGTAAGCTTTGGTAAAATCCAATTTAATCATCATACCAGAGTGAGAGGAGGAATGGAGAGTATGGATCAATTCATGAGAAATGATTATACCGTCAGCGATAGACCTCCTAGGGATGAATTTGCTTTGTTCCTGCGCCACAAGTTTTTGAAGAAGAGCACTCATTCTAGAATCAATAGCCTTAGAAATAATCTTATAGGACGTATTGCATAAGGAGATCGGCCTGAAGTTAGCAAGAGAAGCTGCCGGCGCCTTTTTGTGGAACATGCATATAAAGGTGTGATTAAGAGCGCTAAGAAGTTTGCCTGAACAACGAGATTCCTCCACGGAATGCCAAACATTATCCCTAATAACATCCCATAAATCCTGGAAAAAAAGAAGCCGGAAAATCATCTGGACTAGGCACTTTATCCCTCTGCATAGAGAAAACAATCTTGCGGAATTCATCCTTAGAAAAAGGAGAAAGAAGCTTAGCGTTGTCAAAATCATCGACCAGTTTAGGAATCTGATTAAAAAAGGAAAGCTGTGCATCCAAAGGAGAGGCAAAGTCGCCATTCAGGAGATTTTGAAAAAAAGACACCGACTCGGTTTTAATCTGAGATTGAGAGGACAAAACCGTATCATCATCCAACTTCGGGGAGGATATATAATTAACATTTCTTTTGGCTTTGATAGAAGCATGGAGGAATTTGGTATTTTTGTCCCCATCGGCCAACCACATTTCGTGCGATTTCTGTCTCCAATGAATTTCCTCTTTAAGAAGAAGATTCCCAAGCTCACTGAGTAAAGATTTTTCCTTGAAGAATTCTTTCTGGTGCATACCTCGAGAGAAAACAGATTCATTAAGAATATGCAGTTCATTCTCAACCCTCTGTTTTTCCTGGAAAATATTTTTGAAACAAGAGATGTTCCAATCCAGCAATCTTTCTTTCAGCAAAGAAAGTTTCTTAGATAGTTTGAACATCCAAGTCCCTTCCATCGTGAAGGAGGCCCACCAAGAGTTAATCAAGGGCCTGAGAGAGGGATCCTACAACCACATGGACTCAAATTTGAAAGGAGAACGGCGTGGCGGAAGGTCAAAGGAAATGAAGAGAGACAGGAAAATGATCAGATCCCGAGAGAGGAAGAACAAAGCATTTGATGAGAAAGTTGTGCTGAAGCCAATCTTCGGAGACAAGAAAACGATCCAGGTGGACAGCCATTGAGCTGAACTTGAGACGCCGGTTATTCCAAGTGAACCAACTAGAACTTGGTTCCACATCAACTAACTTGGCAGAGGCAACGAAGGTGTTGGACCACGATTGCCGTTAGACCAAAACCCATAGGTGTTAGTCTCCGCTACAATCGCTAGAGTTAGGATCTACGAGAGGCGGTTAGTCCATGTCACGAAACTCACGGGGAGCGCTGGGCACACATGCCAACAATCTCCCCCTCAGCGTTACCCGAGTGAGTTTCGAACTTGAGACCTGTCGCTCTGATACCATTTGTTGGACCTCGATTGCCGTTAGACCGAAACCCATAGGTGTTAGTCTCCGCTACAATCGCCAGAGTTAGGATCTACGAGAGGCGGTTAGTCCATGTTACGAAACTCACGGGGAGTGCTGGACACTCATGCTAACAGAAGGAGGTGAAATCCACTTGAGAACGAGTCTGCCATTGGATTCCCCCCCGTTTTTTTTATCGGAGAGAGTAGCATTAAAATCCCTAGCCACAACAGTCTTGAAGGTCAAAGCCAAGTCAAGGATTAGCTGAATCCTTGACCAGAGCTCCCTTTTTTTAACGGATTATTAGAACCATAAACATTACACAGAAAGGACACACCAGAATGTTTGATGTAGACTTTACTCCAAATGAAATTAGGATTGACCAATAGAGGCTTGAGACTACAGCAACTGGAATTCCACAGAATTCCCAAACCACCAGAGGCACCATTAGAGTCCGAGAAGCACCCTTCCCATCCTTTCCATTTGCGAAACCAACCATTCTTACAGTCCACTTTAGACATCTTAGTTTCTTGGATAAGACATAAAAAAGCTTTCGAATTGATAACATAGCGTCTCAGCAGACGCTGCTTGTTAGGGGCGTGAACGCCCCTAACATTCCAAGAAAGAAGGAGCATTTGATCTTCACAGAGAGGACCCGCCTCTCCTACTTGAGGATGGAAAAAAGGAATGAAGTTGAAGCTGCTTACTAGCAGCAATATCTTTGAGGGACATGATGTTTTTGGAAGGGCGACTTGGCTGAGCTTTCGGCCCCCTGTCCATATTGAGAATGGATGGAGTCGGAAGAAGCAGACATTTCTGAAAGTCGTCCAAAGGCAGATCGACGAGGACTTCGTCCGAGCAGTTATTATGATCCCCAGAGTCTCCATCAATGGAGAGGATCAGCTCATCCTTCTCATTCACCCATTTTTTCAAAGAGGCTGCATCTGCACTGAGACCGAGTGCGATGCCTTCTTGGAATAAAGAGAGTATCCGAGTAGAGTCTTGAACAATAGACACAGTTTCCTTAACCAGGGAGATTGTGCTCGGATCAAGAACAAGGGGTTCTTTCGCAGGGACAGATCTAGGGAATTCAACACCAAGCGAATGATCTTTCCCAGAAGATAGAGGTGTAGCAGAATAGGAGACAAAAGATGGGGTAAAATTTTTCCTCCAAACGGTTGCATTGGAAACATGAGGGTTTTTACATGCTTTTTGTAAATGACCATGCTGTTTACATTTAAAGCAGCTATCAGAAACCGCCTCATAATCCACTTTCTGCACCCATTACCCCGAGGGGGTGGATATAACAATGAATTCCTGCAACTTTTTGGAGGGATCTATAGAAATGCAGATTCTGGCAAAAGATGAAAGTATGCCTTCCAAAGTAACAGGATCAATGATAATGACGTGACCTAAGCTAGAGCAGATTTTATGTAGAATGGAGGAAGCCCAAAACTCACTAGGCAGTGAATATAATCTGATCCAAACTTGTAAGCCATCCATTTCTGCTTGGGCTAGATCGAAGTGGGCGAATCACTCACGAATATGCAGGCCGGACTCAGCGAAAAGAAATTTTTTCGTCTCCTAGGTATTGTCCCTCTGCGCAACTACGGAGGATAACAAGAAAGAAACCTCTCTCCAAGAAGCGAATGCAGAGACCGCTACCCCACTGAGTATTGCACCAACTATGAATGCCCTCAACCGAGAGACGACGATCCACAAATTTAGCAAAGATTGCTCTTTCTCCAAGAAGGGTGAGCTGGGTAGCCAGGGCATCCGAATCCACCAGAGAGATAGATACAAACTCCGTCTGAACCGAATCAAAACAGAGCGGGTCGCTTGTGATATTAGCATCGGGAACACTGACCGCATCTGTAACTCTGGGACCCAGACGTTTCTGCAGCGCTTCCGACAGACCATGTCCTGCGGAAGGCACCTTCCCTGAATCTCGGGGGGGGGGGATGCCGACCGACTGTTGCAAAATTTGAAATTTGAAAAAAAAGACCATTTTGGTCCATTTCGCTACTGCTTCCCCTTCATTGTAATCAGTCTTTTTTATTATTAGTGATTTACAATTAAAAAAAAAGGTTTAAGTGCTGTTTTTTTTGTTTTGAAGTTAGGAAATGCGGCTGACCACGTGGGGGACGCCTGGACCTCCCCCCCACGTCCCCCTGTCCCCCAGGTGTTTACCAACTCTTCCAGACGTCCCCCAGGTATTTCCCAGCCAAAAAAAAGGGAAACGTGGGAGAAACGTTTCCCCCATGTCCCCAGGACGTCCAGAACATGTCATTTTAGGGGGGACGCGTCCCCGTGTCACTATGATTTATTTAGATATTAGGGAGATATTGTCTAGTTATTAGGTATAGTTCTTTTCTTGATCTATGATATTGACTATATCTTTGATGACTAATTCTTTCCTAAATCTATGGTTTTGACTAGTTCTTTCCTTGATTTATGGCTTGATCTACGACTTTGACTAGTTATTAGATTGATATTCCTTGTCTATATAAACCAAACCCATTCTCATTGTATTTCATTGAGTTTCATAATAATATATGATATTGCTGCTTATTTGTTTGCAAAGTTTTATGTAAAGTTATTCTAGCGAATTACTTTCATCTTATTGAGCGTGGTGTTTAATCAACATCTGATTTCTTCGTGGCTTGGTACAATCTGTTTATCATTCCTTTTATGGTATCAGAGCTGAAGATTGCTGTTGACATCCGTCTGTAAGTTTTATTTTGCAAATAAGGTTTTTTGTATATTCATATATTTGGGATTTGTTCATATTTTGTTGCTGCGTGCATTTTTTTGCAAAGTAGAGCCTTCCATAGGATTGAGAAGGTGTGAAAACCCTAAGAGTGACTATAAACTCGACTAATTTTGGAGGTAGTCATTTTTGGAGTTTTTTTGTTGTTACAGAGAAACGTACGCGACTGCTTTGGAATCCGTGTCAATGTGAAAGGAAACCCAGAAAAACGGTTTATGGGTTTTCGAGATCCACACTAGGTTTTTTTTCTTTTGTGTTGCAACATTCTTGGTTGGCATGCATCAAACCTTGTGTGGAGGGACATTTTTTTCATTTTTTGGCAGGGTGTGCGGGTTACTGTGATCTGTAAACTCTTCAACTTTGGAATTATCCACAGAATCACAAATTAACGCTGCTGTTCTACTTTCTATTAGAAAATGACAGAGATAGCTAGTGAATGAATTTTTCTTATGCTTAGAATCCACAATTGCAGGAAAGGAAAGAATATAAACTCATAAACACCAACAAGTTTTATCCTGGAAACCTCCAGAGGAGGAAAAACCAGTCGGGAAGGGCAATTGCTCTTTCTTCCCACTTTTATTGGCCAATTCAAAACAATAAGTACAAAAATTACAATAAGTATGAAAGAGAAGTAGATAATATCTCACACTTCCTCCCAATTACTTGCTTGCTCTGTCTCAACACTCCTTTCTTCTACAAAACACAATTCCAGCACTAAGAACTTCTTGCTCACTTGCTTTCATGCTTCGATGATATTATTCTCTTCTACAAACATGTATTTATAGCCTTTCTCATGTCCTCCTGTGCATTGGAGAATGGGAAAGGTCATGGAGGAGAAGAGACACGGACAACCTTTCAAATTCTGAGGCTATTCGTTTCATATTTTTATTTTTTGAAAGAGCCAGGACCGCTGCCCAATGCAGACCAGCGGTCTCAGGACCGCCACCCTAGTTTGGGCGGCTGGTTTTCTGTAACCGCCGTTCTGCATAGAGCGGTGGTCCTGTTACTAAAATAAAGATAGAACCTCCATGTATTTATTTTCCTTCTTCGTGCTGACTGATTTGATGAAGTAGAGTCATTTTGGATCCCTATGGATCACACCTCCCCTGCTTAGGAGGCTTTTGGTCCCACAAAAGCTTAGTGGGGGAGTAGATGAGGAAATAATTCCCTCACTTGCTCCTTTGAGTACCACTGGGCCTGCCTTGGTGTCTTTCCTTTCAGTCCAATCTGCCAAGACTCCTGTAGACCTCTCCTAGTCTCTCTGACCTTCTGCTGCAGCACTACATCCTCCTCCAATTCACCTCATGAGTCCAAGATGATATCCTCAATGGAAGGTAGCAATTGTAGTCCTTCATCTTCATCTAGCATGGATGGCTCATATAGGTGCAAGTTCTCACAGTTTACTACAGAGTACATCCTCATAAATGACGGCAAATCAAGTCGAAAAACATTTTCTCCAACCTGCTCCAATATGGTGAAGGGCCCATATCGTAGTGGCTTGAGCTTCCGTGCTTGACCTTGTAGTCTCTCCTTGCTCAAGTAAAGCCAAAATCTATCTCCAACATGAAGCTTATGTTCCCTCCTATGCTGATCGTGCCTAGCTTTGTACTTGGCTTGAGATTTCTCTAGTTGTTCTTTCACTTTGAGATGGATTTTCTAGATCCTCTCAATGAATTTATTTTCTCTAGTCACCTCTGGGTCTCGTATCTCCTCTTCATCCTGCAACCCAACTACTATGTCTAATGGATTTGTAGGTAGATATCCCAAGCATGCTTCTAACAGTGACTTTATAGTGGATGTGTGTACTGTCTAGTTATAGGAATGTTGAATGTAGGCTAAGGACTCATCCCAAGTCCTTGGGTATTTTCTATTATACCCTCTGATCAACTATACCAAAGTCCTGTTCACCACCTCTGTCTATCCATCTGTCTGTGGATGGAAAGTTGTGCTCCTCTGTAACCTGGTATCCATCTTGTCCCACAAAGTAGTCCAAAAATTCCCCAAGAACCTGGAATCCCTGTAAGAAACAATAGACTTTGGCAAACCAAAATGCACCCATACATTAGCAAAGAAAAGATCTAATGCCTCATGTTGCTTTTACTGTCTTTTTACATGCCATAAGAATACACATCTTACTAAATCTATCAATAACAACATAGAGATAGTCATGGCCATGTTTAGACATCGGTAATCCTCCTACAAAATCCATAGAAATGTCCTCCCATGGACGAGTAGGTACTGGAAAAGGCATATACAAACCCTCCTTCCTAGTCTTATGCTTGTTGGTACAAGAAAGTTTACATCCACATATAAATTTTGATACTTCTTATTACATATTGGACCACTACAAATACCTTTACGTGTGGGCTAGTGTCTTACCAACACTAAACTATGCTGCTACTTTTGAGGTATGTGCTTCCCTCATCAATAAGAAGTCTTTCTTCTTTAGGCACGCAAAGCTTCCCCCATCAGGTAGTAGCAATGTCCTTGAGATAACAATCTTCAATCCCCATCCTTTCAGTCCCTTGGGACTGTAACTACTGAAATGTCACCCCAAAGTCTCTGTCCTGGGCATATGCCTCTTTGTAAGCTTCCTTCGTGAAGGGCTCGATTTAAGAGATAGTGGCCAAATAGGAGAACTTCTCCTATGTGGGTGGCCTAGACAACATGTCTGCCACCAAATTTATACTACCCTTCTTGTATTTGATCACCAGATGGAACTGCTGAAGGAACCCCATCCATTTGTAGTGTCTTGCCTGCTGTAATTTAGACTGTGCTTGCAAATACTAGAGAGGTTTGTGGTCAGTGTGCACAATAGTTTCTTTACCCAACAAATAATGCTTCCATTTTTTAATTGCTTGAACTAGTGCATACATTTCCTTATCATATACTAAATATCCTTTCGACTTCTGAAGTGAAAGTTTCTGAATGATAGCATACAAGTTTACCTCCTTGAAGCAACACTGTGCCCAGAGCATAATCATTGGCATCTGTCTCTACATCAAAAGATTGCTACAAACTAGGAAGAGAAACTATTGGAGCATGAATAATACTTATATTTGAATAACTCAAAGGATTTGTCTTGTTCCTTACCCCAGTCAAAACCCTTTCTCTTTGTAGCCAATGTGTGTAGAGGTGTTACAACCATGGAGAATCCTAGAATGAACTTCCACATGTAATGTACTGCTCCCACAAAGCTCCTAGTCTCTGTGGATCCTGTTAGTGTTTTCCAATTAGTGATAGATTCCACCTTATTTTGATCCACTCATAGCTCTCCTCCTCTAACCATGTGCCCAAGATATATAAGTCTTTTTGGAAAACTCGCATTTATTCATATTAGAAAGTATTTGTTTCTCTTTGAGAACTTACAATACTTGTCTATAAATGAGTTAGATGTTCTTTCCATGTGGCACTAAAAATCAAGATATCATCTAGATATACAATGACACATAATCTATGAAATCCCACAATACATCATTCATCAATCTCATAAATGTAGCGGGTGCATTGCATAACCCAAAAGGAAGTACTAACCATTCATACAAACCCTATTTTGTATTGAAGGCATTCTTCCATATATCCTCCTCCTTTATTCTAACTTGGTGATAACCTAGACTTGAGATTCAAATTTGTGAAGAATTTGGCATGCTGAAGCTGGTCCAAGAGATCATCTATATGGGGAAGTGGATATTTTTTCTTTATGGTGATCTTGTTCAAAGCGTGGTAGTCGATTGCACATTCTCCAAGAACCATCCTTCTTTAGAACCATCACAATAGGAAAACCACATGGTGAGGTGCTCAAACATATCACCCCTTGAGTCTAGTAGATCCTGGAGTTGTTTCTTTACTTCAGTACTCTTAAGAAACAATTGCCTATACAACCCAAGGTTTAGTAGAGGGGACTCTCGCAATAGCTAAATCTCATGCGCTACTTCTTGTTTTGGTAGTAACCCACCTAGGATCCTAAAATAATTCCTAAAAAGACTGAATAATACTGTCCAAATCATGCTTTCCATAGTTA
Source organism: Taxus chinensis (assembly GCA_019776745.2). Lineage (NCBI taxonomy): Eukaryota > Viridiplantae > Streptophyta > Pinopsida > Cupressales > Taxaceae > Taxus > Taxus chinensis. The sequence goes on from CM034154.1 coordinate 3,852,430, forward strand.
TAAATATCTTAAACTTCTACCCCATCTTTTTTTATCCTTTAACAAAAGTAAACAAAAATAATTACGATTTTCCTGAATAAGTCATTTTTCTTGGTTAGTACTCACCATAGTAACCCATGTCTTATGTTGGTGTGCCTAGATGTTGTAGGTGATACCATCCTTGACCCATCTATATCGGTTCTCCCTTCTCATAAATATAACATCCCTAATATACAAGTAAGTACTCCTGAATACAACATCAAAAGCATCAAGTGGAATAACGTCATCTTCCAAAACATAAATATATTGGAAACTTATCCCAAACTTGACCTTACGTCTTCTTGTTACTTGAATTTTAACATCCTCCTTCACCCAACCCAAAGGATAAGGGTATGGATGATTGTAAGTCTCAAGACCAAGATTCTTTACAAGTGCTTCAGAAATTAGGTTAGACTGAGAACCGAGTATCAACCAAAGCATTTACCTTAGTTATCTTGATCTGGATTTTGATCTGGAATAGTCGACTCATCTCCTCTTCTTGGTTGTCCATGTTGGTGACCATGCATCCAAAACTTTCATATACATCAAAGTCATATTTGATTTCCACCTCCCCTTCTATTTATACATTTGTCATGGACTTCTTTGAGTCCTTGGTTTTGTTCTTCAGATGTAACTCTGGATGTAGACTTCCAACATGTAGCGTCAGTATGACCATTTTTATCATAATTCTTGCAAAAAGTATTGTGATCTTTACAAGTATTTAAAGTAGTGGTAACTTGTTTAGCTTTCACATTCCACTTACCCTTGTTACTTGTTTTCCTGTACTCTTTTTTCTGCTGATTTTTGGGTTGTTTTGCCCTTGGCTCTGCTTCTCCTTGCTTCTTTTCATCATCTATGTAGTATGCCTACACACATACCTCATTGAGATCTTTTGGATTTTTGGAGATGACTTTTTTTCGAAGGTGAGTGTGAAGTTATCCCAAGTACTTAGTCAAGAATATCCTCATCTTCCAAGTCCATGTTTAGTAACATGGTCTACCTCTAAAACTTTGTAGTATATTCCTACACACTTTGAACACTACCTTATCTAAAATACTACCATTTAATCATTTCGTCAGTCTTGTGGCCAATAGGATACAAGTTAGCTCTAAGTAATTCTTTAAATTCTTCCCAATATTTCACAATAGGACACTTATCCTTTTCACAAGTGGTTAGATGGGTTTCCCACCAAACAAGAGCTCGTCCCTCCATTTTGAGATGTGTAAATGTGATCCTCTTTTCCGCAGTGACATTATGGATGGTAATGTAGAATTCTAATTTTTTTAACCATTTATCAAGCAACTCTACATCTACTTGTCCTTAAAATATTTTAATCTCAACTTTCATCTAAAATTTAAAAGGACTATGATGAGATTTTACCATTTCTCTTATGTCTAAAGTTTCTTCTTCATGATCTTCCCAATAATATTCCTCATGGTGGATCTTCCCTATGCCAAACATTTCAGCTAAGCCTCGAACCATTGAGTCCATGGAGTCTTTCTTGAAAGAAGTTGTCTTCTACAAATCTACAAGTTCTTCTTGCCTTCTAAACATCCTATCCCTCATGGTCTCCAACATCTCGATTCTCTGGACCAAGTTCTCTTCCTCCATTTGTTCCCGACTTCTCTATTTCAAATTCTTGGTAGAAATTTCTAGATCGAAATGTAAAGCCTCTTCACCTTTAGATCTCGTCACTATCATACAAATCTAATAACAAATACTAGAGTGTTGGATACTTGTTAGTTGTTAGTTTAAATTTTCGTGGAAAAGAGAAACCCATTTGAAGCCAAATATTCACCTAGAGTTGGGGAATTAACCAAATTATAAAGAGAAATGAATGGCTTGTAGACACTGCTAAGTGTCAAGTAGGTGTAAATTCAAAATTAAAAAGGGGGTGAAGTCTAAACTGCCGCGGGACTAAAACTTAGAGTCAACAAAGGAGTAGGACAGCGAGTCCACAGATGGTGCCAAGTGTCCACCCAGGGCTACCCCCAGAGACATAAAGGAAAGAAGAGTAAAGAGGATGTGCGTGCCTTCCACGTGGATCTCGCAACAAATGGACTCCATCTTTAAAGTAGGCCAAAAAAATATGACAAGCCAACCGTCATGTATAAGTCATTTTGGGTTTGATCAGTAAGATTTACATTCTCTAGGATTTTTTCAAAATATTTGAGGCAAAGGGTCATTTCATTACAATATATATTTGTTTGACATCTAGGGGCTATTTTAGCTCATTTTTTAGGGTCAAAATATCTAGTTATGTACTACAATAGTAGAATCAATGTTCAAAACATTCAATATACAAAATGCATTTTTATTGATCATGTGGCTGCCATACATATGATATACGAATATCATGTCAACATGAATACGGACTGGAAATTTGAAAAATATACTAGGATCCACGTTCAAATTTTTAAGATACATTAAATGGGCATGGCTTTCACTTTTCTGAAGGGGTCAAATCATAAGAAATATTTGAATACAAATATGTTTATGTCACTTCATCTCATTTTATCATAACTAAGGGGTAGTTTAAAAGGAGTTACAAAGTTCTTTCTTACCTCCTCCTCACCCTATGCGAATTGTAATGAAATTTTGATATGTAAGGAGAGAGATATGATATAAAGTTATAGAGGATAATTTTAGTTAGGTACCAGGAGTATTAATATTTTCCTCTCTTTCACCAAGCTTCTCTTTTGTTAGGAAAATGATCTTTAAACTCTAGCATTCTTTCTAGACTTTGTAATGACAATCTTGACTCTCTTCTTATGTAATACTATGCACAACCATGGAGTAATATATATGTTTTGTGCTCCAGTTCATCATTCACATATCTTTATCGTTTTTAGATGCTCAAATTCCTTTATTTTAGCCGAGTTTAAAATATTTGTATTCCAATTTGGGTGTTGTAATATTTGGTGTTGTGATTAAGTAGTTTAAGATGATTGCGTATTCGGTTGGCTTCCTGGTGTATTCTTTTTAGCGCATCACCTTAGTTTGTTTTATGTTTTTTATTTATAGTTAAATAAAATCTGAAGCCTATCTCCCCCGCAGAGAAGATTCCAAATTCTTTAAAATATAAAGGTCTCCTTAGGCCACACTCCCCACACAACCTAAGGATTCCCATGAACTCTGCATCAAAGTGTCTGCCAAGGATGTCCATCAACAGTTTTCCTAGTCAATCCTCATTGGGAGGACTCAGAGTCGATACTTTATTATGGCATTTCTTGTTCGATTCTCAAACATGCCCATTTCAAACTTCAATGAATATAGTGGCTAAAGATACATACAGGAAAAATTCATTTTGTATGCTACCTTGAATCATTTACAACTTCGGAGTCAGAAAATGCTCCCTTAATCAATGTTTCATTCAAGTACATCAGAGCTATAGTACTTTGGGGTTAGTGCATAACAAGGAGATGTAATGAGGTGGTCATTTTATTCCACCTTTCATGACCACATTCTTTCTTCAAATGAAGGTCATGCAATCATAACTTCATTACCACTTTTTTTGGATCCTCCCTGTGTTCATCTCCAAGCCACAATTATCTCATAGACTACCACCATCTTCAAGCATCTGTACCTCTCACACCAAGAAATGATGGTTTTCTAAATCCAAAAGAAGAGGAGTACATGGTGACAAGTGATATGCGCTCAGGAAGTTCGTGTCACTAGCTGAGAAGAAAAAAGGCTTGCAGAAGTTGCCTCTATTTGACTTCCTCCCCACAAAGTAGCTCCCATGGAAATATCCTTATTAACGCTGTCTTCATTCTACAAAATGAAGCCACACATGATGGAGAATTTTTAGATTCAAAAACCATCACATCAAAGCATGAAAGCTTTGACAGATGAGGAAGAAGATAAGTCTGAGTGCTTAATTTGGGGGGATGGCTTGATGAGGAAGGGATTGTAAAATATCATTTGTCACTTCATTGAATAAATTTGCGTAACAAAGGTATCCTTCTACTCACATCAGATCCCCTTGGACTAATCCTAGGACTCTAGAAGAAATTATTATTGAAATATTTTTTCTTTCAATTTTGAAGATCCTAGATTCACAGGACAAATCTACTAAAAAGGGAGAGCCCAAAGAAGATGAACAAGATGAAACCCTTCAGGAAAATCTGTAAGGGATCCTCGATCTAAAAGATACAAGCCATAATGATAGAAGTAAGTAGAAGGTAGGACCAAGCCCTGCCTTGAGCAGTATCTCATTTCAAACACTATGCCAACACTGATCATGAAACCCCATTTCAAAACATGAGGATGATTTTCAAGACCCTGAGGGTCGTTTTCAGCACCTCCAACCACCAAAAGAGGAACAAGATGAGGTGTTCATACTATTCACTATTACCATGGGTGGAAGACCCTTGTGAAGTTTATTTTTTCACTCTTGACTACCATAGACATGTCAATAGCCAAATTGATTGCATGGCCACATTTTATAAGGAAGCAATAAGCTATTAGTAATCCTTTCCTGTTTCAGGTTTTGTTTAGCAATGCATTAAACTAATTAGACTAGGAGTCGGAGTATATTTCTTTCATCAGAATAAGTGCTTAGGCACGCAGTACATATCTCATTTGAGACATCTATGTGGGTTGTAGTTTTGCATAGGCCCATGCCTATATTACTATATTAGGAAGGTACTATACCTGTCTTTGATAGCGGGAGATCATGGGTTCTCTTTCATTTAGTAGGCTAAATGGTCCCAGTGAGTCGCCAAACTGTTATTTTAAATTTTCATGGCTAAGAGAAACTCCATTTGAAGCCAAATATTTTCTTGAGAGATGGGGAATTAACTGAAATTATAAAGAGAACCAAATGGATAGAAAACGCTACCAAGTGTTAAGTAGGCACAACTTCAAAAGTCCAAAAAGGGGCGAAGTCTCAAAATCCTGCGGGACTGACATGTAGAGACAACAAAGGAGTAGGATAGTGAGCCCGCGGACCGTGCCAAGTGTCCACCCGATGCTTCCCCTAGATGCCATAAAGGAATCTGTTTTAGAGTCAAGAGGATGTGTGGCCCTTCCACGTGGATCTTGCAACATAACAGACTCCATCTTCAAATTAGGCCCAATAAAATATGTCAAACCTTAACCATCACGTATAAGTTAGTTTTGGGTTTGATCTGTAAGATTTAATGCTCGAGAATTTTTTTAAAATATTGGAGGCAAAGGGTCATTTCTTTACAAAATATGTGTTGTTTAAAAAATTAAGGGGACATGAACCAATGCATAAAGGGTTGAAATATATAATTATGTAATAAATAGCTAGATGAGTTTCTTGATCAAAAGGTGAGTCCATCTCAAGGGAGTTGGTTGTAGGATAATTAAGATGTATTAAATGGGCATATCTCTCACTTCTATTGAAGGGGTCAAATCATGAGAAATATTTGAGGAAATTTTTTTCTCTCAATTCATCTCATTTATCATAATTAATGGGTAGTTAAAAATAAGTTTCAAAGTTCTCTCTTACCTCCAAGATCACCCTATAAATTGCAATGAAGTTTAGATATATAAGGATTTAGAGATGTGATATAGAATTTTAGAGGATAATTTTAGTTAGGTTCCAGGAGTCTTAATATTTTCCTCTCTGTCACCAAGCTTCTCTTTTGTTAGGAAAAGGAGATCTTGAAATTTCATCCTTCTACCTGGGATTTGTAACGGAAATCGGTTTCCTCTCTTCTATATGTGATATTGTGCTACAACCATTGGAGTAATATATATGTTTTGTGGTGTTTCCAGTTCATCATTCGCATATATTTATTGTCTCTGATCAACCTTTATTTTCAATTTAGAAATTGTGCATCTTTGGGTGTTGTTGCATTCTTTGGTGTTGTGCTTGAGTACAATAGAGATGTAATTGTGTATTCAGTTGGCTTTCTGGTGTATTCTTTTCAGTGCATCGCCTTAGTTTGTTTTATGTTTTCTTCTTTCTAGTTTCTCTAAACCCTATCTCCCCCACAGAGAAGAGCCAACTTATTTGTTTGTGTGATTTCAAATATGTAGGTCTCCTTAAGATGCACATCCCACCTACCTCAGGATTCCCACGCCTCTAATAGAATTGTCTACCAAGGATGTCCGTCAACATTAGGTTTGATACCAAAATGATCTGTAAAATCTTCAACTTTGGAATTATCCACTTTAATCACAAATTAATGTATGTTGTTCTACTTTCTATTATAAAATGTAAAAAGATAGCTCAGTGGAATGACATTTTTCTTATGCTTAGAATCCACAATATGTAGGAAAGGAAAAAATATAAGCTCATTTAAACACCAACAATTTTTATCCTGGAAACCATGTAGAGGAGAAAAAACTAGTCGAGAAGGGAAATAGCTCTTTCTTCCCACTTTTATTGTCCAATTCAAACAGTAAGTACAGAAATTAGAATAAGTATGAAAGGGAAGTAGATAATATCTAACACTTCCTCCCAATTACTTTGTTGATCTATCTCAACACTCCTTTCTTCCACAAAACACAATTCCAACACTAATAGCGTCTTGTTCACATTCTTTCATGATTCGATGATCTTATTATCTTCTACAAACATGTATTTATAGCATTTCTCATGTCCTCCCATGTACTGGAGAATTGGAAAGGTCATGGAGGAGAAGAGTCATGACCAACCTTTCAAATTATAAGGTTGTTTTTTTCATATTTTTATTTTCTATCCGTAAGAGCTAGGATCGCCACCTAATACAAACTAGTGGTCCCATAACCGCTGCTCTGGTTGGGCAGTAGTTCTGTAACCTCCATTCTACATAGAGTGGCAATCCTATTACTAAAAATATATAAACTCCATGTATTTATTTTCATTCTTCGTGCTGACTGATCTGATGAAGTAGAGTCATTTTGGATCCCTATGGATCATATTGTGCACAGTTTGCCATTTTGGGAAAATCCGAACATTGCTTTTATTTTGTTTTAGTGACAACTAAAATAAATAGTAGAGCATAAAATTGAAAAGCTTGTATCTTTTGATCGGTAACTCGGATTTGAGTGTTGTTTTTTTCAATAGTGCTTGTTTTTTCGTGCTTAATCCATTGGAGCTATTTATTTTGAGAAATACACTATAATTATAAAGTGCCATATTGTAACACACACTCAATTATAAAGTGCCAAAATCTGGGGGGTCTTGTTGCATTGCTTGGTTCTTGCATTTTTTGGTGATTTTTGAGAATGATGTCTTTATCTACTTCTGCATTAGATCATGTTGAACCATTATCACATAATTACCACACATGGAAACCAAGAATGGAAACAATAATTAAACAGAAAGGATTATGGGCTTTAACTTCTTCATAACAAGTAGTGTTCACTAAAGAATATGAGAAATTTCAGTACCTAATGCAAATTTGATGAGTGTATGGGTTTGATAATAACTTATGTAAGTGACAGTCTTTTTGTTTCATTTGGAAAAATGTGACTCTCCTTTCAAAATATGGGAGAAATTGGAGGGTTTATTTGGTAAGTGTGGATCACATGAGAGCCATGCAACTTGAAATTGATATCACCTGTCTTAATCTTGAAGATTTTCCATCATTTATCGACTATCTTATCAAGTTCAAACATTTGTTTACACAATTGAAGGGGAGTGGAAGAGATAAGAAAGATGAAGAGTGTGTTTACTTAATTCTATCCAAGTTGAGAAGACCATTCCAAATATTTGCTTCTACCTTTTTCTCTAGCATGGATGCCTTAGGTGACACCTTCAAAATGTCTGACTTAGAAACATTTTGTGAAAGACTTACTAGGGAAGAATCCAAATTGTTTAACCTTGAGTCTTCCACCTCTCAAAAGGCATTAGTTGCATCTAATCCTAAGGGCAAGGGAAAACCAAAAAGTAAAACCAAATCCACCCCTTCTCCATCTCGAAGTATTCCTAAACCCAAAGAAAACAACTTTAAATTCAAGGAGTCTTCTAAATCCAAGAATAAGTCTAGCTTTTCATGCTCTTTTTGTGGGGTATTGGTCATGAAGAACATAAGTGTTATAAGCGAATGTAAGCCTTAGGGGATGCAGTCAAGAAACACAAAATTTCTATCTCTAGTCCACCTCCTTCTAATTAAGATGAAAATACACTTAATGTTCTTGAGAGATCTCAATCACCACTTGCAGATAGTTGGGTTATAGATTTTGGTGCTTCTCATCATATGACTTCTTCCAAGGAGTCTTTTGTATCTCTAGGTTTGAGTTCTACTTCCAAAATTGAAGTTGAAGATTCTTCCTTTCTTTCTGTTAAAGGAAAAGGTGACATACACCTTGATGGTGGCAGTATCTAAGATGCACTATATGTTACTAACATCACTACAAATTTGCTTTATATATATCAAATTTGTCATTCTGGTTAAGGAAAAATAGTGACTTTTACACCACATGGGGTAGAAGTACGAACTTTGTTGGAGCCTTATTCGCTTGTTTTTCAAGGTGTTGATCATAGTTCTATACTATATCACTTTGAGGGTTTTGATGACACTTCCTCTATAAGGAGAGGATTTGTTTCTCATGTAGATTCAAAGAGTAAGCTTTGGCATGAGAGATTTGGACATCTCAATTATAGATATTTGAAGGTTGAGCACTCATGGTATGGTTAATGGTCTTCCTAGAGTTTCTTGTTTTGAGGAAGTTTGCCTTGGTTGTGCATTAGGGAAACAACACCAAGATCCATTTCCTAAGAATTTGTCCAAGGGATTTTCTTCACCACTTGAGCTTATGCATAGTGACTTGATGGTTTTTCCTACCCCCTCTTTCAATGGAGCTAAGTATGCACTTACCTTTATTGATAATTTCTTGAGGTGTACTTGGGTTTATTTTCTCAAGTACAAAAGTGATGTTTTTTCACACTTCAAAGTTTTCAAGGCTTTGGTCGAGAAACAATCTTCTAGTTGCATAAAGAACCTTCACACTGATAATGGGGGGAATACTTCAAAAATGAGTTTTTTGAATTTTTGGCAACTCATGGCATTATTCACCAACATTTTGTTCCTCATACTCCACAACAGAATGGCTTAGCAAAATGGAATAATCAAACTTTGAAGGAAATGACTAACTACATGATGCAGTCTAGAGATTTACGGTTTTACCTCCTATCTATTGGGCAGAAGCAGTTAATTGTGCTAACTACATTCATAATCGCACACTACACATAACACTTGAGCATTTGGCTTCAGAGGAAGCTTGGTCCAACACTAAGCCAAATGTCTCATTTTTTCGAGTCTTTGGGAGCCATGCTTGGGCCTTTGTGCCTAAGAAGAAAAGGAAACCCTTGGATAAGAAGAGCAAACCCTTGATCTTTGTAGGGTATTGTGAGGACATGAGAGCTTATCGACTTTTAGATCCTGATACTCATGATGTTTTTTTTTCGAACACATGTTCAATTCGATGAGCGCTTCACACACGATTTTTCATCTCTTCTTCAATGCCTACTTCTTTATCTCATCTTGAGGATCCTTTCTTTGAGGAGGTTGATGAGGAGGTTATAGATGCCGACAAGGATCCTATTCCCATTGATGTTGTCACTATGCCTAAGTGGGCTTGTACTACAGTTTTTGAGGCAACACCTTTCATAGAGGATCTTCCACCCACTAGGCATCATCACACATTCTACAGGTTTTGGACTTTTGTGTCAGGCAGTTTCTGAGGATCCACAATATTTTTCAGTCTTACGGGATACAAGAGTGGGATGATGCGATGGTAGTTGAGTATTCTTCTTTGATGAAGAATCATACTTGGGATTTGGTATCTCTTCCTAAAGGAAGAAAGATGGTTAGGTGTAAATGGGTATACTGAATCAAATATGCAGCTGATGGGTCCATTGACAAGTATAAGGCTCGTCTTATTGCAAAGGGTTTTTTTACAAGTTAAAGGTATTGATTACTCTGAGACTTTTGCATCCGTTGCCAAGATGGATTCTGTACGCCTTGTACTTGCTACTACTGTATCACAGTACTACTGCATCACAGGGGTGGCCCGTATTCCAGATGGACGTGAAGAGTGCCTTCTTACATGGAGATTTACAAGAGGAAATATACATGGAGCAACTTGCTGAATTTGTTCAGGATTCTTTGCTTGTTTGTAGACTCTGAAGGTCTCTCTATGATCTCAAACAAGCCCCTCGGGCTTGGTATAAGAAGATGGATTATTTTCTTCTATCTATTGGTTTTGTTCGTTGCCACTCTGATCATACAATATATCTCTAGTATGTTGGTGAGGATATTGTGATACTTGTCTTGTATGTTAATGATCTATTATTTACTGGCAACTCTTCTTCCCACATTCAAAGTATTCAAAGGGCTCTTTCTATGCAGTTTGACATGACAGATATTGGGTTATTGTATTATTTCCTTGGATTGCAAATTTCTCAGACAGATTCAGGGATTCATTTGAATCAGGAAAAGTACACCCACGATCTTCTTCAGCGCTTTGATATGGCTGATTGCAAGCCAAGTCCATCTCCTTTTCAGTCTGGGGTTACTCTTACTTCCACATGTACCACACCACTTTGTGATCCTACATTGTATAGGTAGTTGGTTGGAAGTCTCATGTACTTGACCCATACTCTTCCTGATATTTCATTTGCAGTAGGGCTTGTATCTCGGTTCGCACATTCTCCTCATAGTAGTCATTCATAGGTTGCTAAAAGAATTTTGCGCTATTTGCAGGGCACTTCCCACTTTGGACTACACTACACTAGGAGTTCTACTCGGTTGGATATACAAATTCAGATTGGGCAGGGTCTATTGATGACAAGCGTTCCACTTCTAGCTATCTTTTTTGTCTTGGTTCTTCTCTAATTGCTTGGGCGTGCAAAAAGCAACAGGCTATTGCACTTTCATCTTTAGAGGCAGAGTATAGGGCAACAATTACAAGTCAGTAGATTCTTTGGCTTCGACAGTTATTGACAGAGTTTGGATTCCCACAAGATTCACCGGCTGTATTTTGGTATGATAACCAAGTGCAATTCACATTTCTCGTAAACCTGTTGAGCACTAGCGGACCAAGCACATTGAGATACACATACACTTCAATCGTCAACATATTCAGGATGAAGTTCTTTGCTTGGAGTACATTCTGACTTAGCAGCAGATTGCAGACATCTTTACGAAGCCTTTTGCATCACCTCGCTACTTTGAGTTGCGCGACATGCTTGGGGTTTCGGAAATTGTTCTTGGGGGCTGTTCGTGACAACATCTTTCTTCTTATTCTTCTTCTCTTTCATTCTAGCATGATTCTTTCGTATTTTTGGTTAGAGATTTCTTCATGGATATATTGTACATGAGTCTGATCAGTTGCTGGGACTTATACTATGGATATGCCAATTTTATTTTGGGCCCCTAGCTTTACTTGAGGGGGGTGTTACAATAGGTATTTACCTTAGCTCATGTTCACCTAGGTACTCTATTTACCTTTATTGTATTTATCTTCACCCACTTATGTGTGTGGATATTTATTTTATTTTATTTAGATATTAGGGAGATATTATCTAGTTGTTAGGTATAGTTCTTTCCTTGATCTATGGTATTGACTAGATCTTTGATGACTAGTTCTTTCTTTGATGTATGTCTTGATCTACGACCTTGACTGGTTCTTAGATTGACATTCCTTTCCTATATAAGCAAGACTCATTCTCATTGTATTTCATTGAGTTCCATAATAATATATGATATTGTTGCTCCTATTCTGACGAATTACTTTCATCTTATTGAGCATGGTATTTAATTAGCTTGAGTTCTTTGGGCTTGGTACGATCTGTTAGAGTAGGTATTTATCTTAGCTCATGTTCACTTAAGTACTTTATTTCTCTTTATTGTATTTATTCTCAATATTTTTTTATAGAGTAATATTGTTTTTATATTCTATCAAACAGAAAAAAGCCCTTGCCCACTTATGTGTGTGGATATTTATTTTATTTAGATATTAGGGAGATACTATCTAGTTGTTAGGACTAGTTCTTTATTTGATTTATAGCTTGATCCACGACCTTGTTCATACTTCATACTTCATAAGTTCATTGTTCATACATATTGATATAATATATAGCGATGAGAATTATCCATTGCTCAAACTTCAAAGTTTTGAGCATTAACCAAAAATAAAAATGCAATTTTAAACATTTGCAACATCAAATCCTGCTTCTACATCAAAAGTGTCACTAGCATCTTCATCTAATATTGCAGCAGTAGGGTCATCATCATCAACATTTTCTTCATCTCCAAAACATGCTTCTCCCAAGCGAGAGTTGTCATCTTCATTTGCAAGAGAGTGAGTTCTAAATTGCTATGCACAAAAACCAGAGAGTTTTTGAGCCCCTAATCGATTTCTCTTGTTTGTGTGGATAAATCATGTGTACTCCAATTTCTTTCACAAGCAGAAGCACTAGAACACTGGCTCAGCTTTGTATTAGAAGACCCATTAAGTCTGTTTATGGTTCCCATGTCAACTTGCCCTTGCTTCTTTTTCACCGAACATTTTGAGTTGGTTCTTGAAAATAGTAAGTTGTTCTCTTGCTTTTTCCTTCTCATCCTCATCATGTACCAACCTGTCTATGGTTGCAAGTATACCTCTCTTTATCTCCTCATCTGCATCATGATCTACCTCTACTAATTTAGGATCCAAATAACAAGCTGCTGCATGTAGAGGACGGTGTAGCATGAACCATCGTTTGTCCACGATTTCCCTGGCGAATTACTTTCATCTTATTGAGCATGGTGTTTAATTAACATTTGAGTTCTTCGTGGCTTGGTATGATCTGTTTATCACCTCCCTTTGCAAAGTAATGAAGTTGGTGGCCTTTTACTTGACAATTTGAGGATAAAAAATATAAAACATTTTAAAAGTCAGAAAAAATAGACACTTTTAGTTTTCTGTCCAATATAGTTCACACTCATAGGCATTGAAACAAACATAGAGCACTTTTTTTCATTTCATCTAGCTCACTAGCTATAGTATTAGGGTATCTTACAATATCTATCAATAACATATAATCAAACCATATAACCATCAAACACCAATTTGTACACTATTGAAGTCTTTCAAATTCTAATATTTTTTTATAGAGTAATATTGTTTTTATATTCTATCAACTCTAGTTATACTGCCTGTAATATTCCCATTGCACAAGGTGCATCTCATATGTATTTTATTACCATCTCTTAGGACGATGTATTTCATCTCCACAGAAAAAAGCCCTTGCTGCCAAACTTTATTGGAGGATGTTAGTTTATCCAGATGGCAATATTTGAGCATAATATGGGGAGAACAACTGTTTTGCGGCCGCTTTGCGCGTTCGGGCCTGTTTTCCTCCAGACTGTTTCGCGTTTTTTCGCTTTGCGTTTTTTTGCGTACGCTTTTAGGGTTTCGGCTTACGTTTTTACTATTTTATGGAAATTACTAGATTACCCCTTCTTGCTAAAGGTTTACCTATGCTTGCAGGTCTCAAAGTTGGAGAAGCTATTATTAAGAAACAACTATTATGGATTGTGAATAATGCGGAAAAGGCAAATTTTGGACAGACTCTTGGGATGGACATCCTCCTATTCTAATGCAATTCCCTCAATTACATCCTTTTATGGAAAGGTTGCATGACATGGTATGGAAAATGGTTGCCCATTATATTCAGCCACCTAGCCAACCTTGGCAAATAGGAAAGCATTAGGTTCCTCCTACTGATTGGCCAATTCACATCGGGCACGAGGGCCGAATTCTGATTTCTCATAAATTGAAAGACTGTTCTGTCTCTACATCCCCTATGCTGGATACTTTAGGATGGGGGAATTCAAGCACTGGGGAATATATAGTTTCCTCAGGTTATGATTCTTTGATCAATAGTACCAATCATCCTCTTAAGGAAAATTTTAAGCAAATATGGCAGCCTGCTATATGGCCTAAAATAAGTTTTTTTGTCTGGTTGTTATTACAGAGAAGAATCTTAACGGGTGATTGCCTCATGAAATTTGGCTTTTTTGGCCCATACAGATGTTCTTTATGTTGGAGGCTGATGAGAATCTCTCGTCTATTTTTTCAATGTGTATGGGTCATGCCTTTGTGGAGCCTCCTTTCTCAATTGTTTAATATCTCTTGGTCCAGTATTGGCTCTTTTGAGCAGTTGATCACAGATTGGCAGGGACACCTTCCCAAAGGTCAAAATCTCCGCCCGTTGTTATGGATGTCCATTTCTCTTCTCCTTTGGAATATCAGGAAAGAACGGAATAAACGATTTTTTCAACAGGCTAGAAGAGAAGTTGTTTATGTTTGGGACAAAACCAAAATAAATATTGCAGAGAGTACAAACATAAGATCTCCTTACCTCTTATTCTTAATCCTCAATGGGAGCATAACTGCACACAACTTTCTTTGCAACCTAAGAGTGCGACTAGGCCACCTTTCCAAAGAAACAAAAATTTAAACATGATGATCAATGGAAGGCTCCTCTGCAGGGGTATCTAAAGTTAAACACTAATGGAGCTTCATGGGGTAATCCGGGTCTTGCAGCTATGACGGGTATTGGCAGAAGGTCAGATTGGTCGGTTATATTATTTTTTGCTGAAAACTTGGGTACGACTACCAATAACTTAGTCGAGTTGAATACTGTCTATAAAGGATTGCAAGAGGCCCTGAAAAGCGGTTGGACTAAAATCTAGATTGAATCATATTCTAAAATTGTTGTCAGCCTGTTATCTAGCCCTAAACAAAATCACAGTCCTAATTGGAAGATTGCTAAAGAAGTTTGGAGAATCAAAACGTTGGAGGAACAATTTCAAAAAGTACAGTATAGCCATATACCTAGAGAAAGAAATTAAGTTGCAGACGGTCTAGCCAACTGGGCCCTTGACAACCATAATATTGTTTGTTATGGCATGCCACCTCTATGGTGGTCGAATCAGCTTCAGACAGACATGAGATGAATTATTAGTTCAGACTACATGCAATGAGTGGTTATAGTTTGCTTTTGTTTTATTCGGCTTGGGCTTGGTCAAAGAGTTTTCAAACCTGGCACAGTGGAATTTGTAGTTACTGATTTCATATTAATATGATTGTGTGTTTTTTTTAAAAATTAAATAAAAATGTTGGAGTTTACTGTTTTTTTTTTAAATAAAATAAATTTGTCGGAGTCTACCATTTGCACTTTTTAGAATCTAGTGTCAGCTCCACTACTAGTTTATAAAGAACACAACAAAATTGTATTATCTATAATTTAAATGTATGTGGCTATGCCTAGTGAACTCAATGTTCATGCTACTAGTACTATTGGTGGAAATGGGAAGTGGGAGGCCCTGGGGCTTCACCCTGTTCTATTCTATTGAGTGGATTTCTCATGAACACAAAAAAACATGTATGAAACAAGTAGACATCATTGGAATAGATTTGAGATCATCAATACAAAGGATTGGCCTATTTAACATGTCATTCTGTGTATTTTTAATTTCTGTAAACCATTTTATGTAATTTGGATTGAAGAATAACTTGACAAGCTGAAGAGTAGTAGTAGACTTGCAACTTGTTGAAAAACTTGGGAATAGTTACTCTACTTGTTTTCTTGGAGAGGATAGTCAAAGCTGGTGAGTGTCCAGTTACTAGGGAAGATGATTGTAACTATGTTTATATTATTAAGATCATTTTTGCTATATTAAAACATTTTAAAGCATGTCTGATTAAATTTCTCAAGTAGCTCAGCAGCTATATCAGTAGAATCAGAATCAGGAGGATATGCAGATTCTGCACTATCTTACTTGACCAACCTTAATTTAAGCAGAACGCCGCTCAAAATAAATAAAATCTGATACCTGCAAAAAAGGACTTTCACAGAACTCTCGACTTTTTATCATTTATGACAACCTTACAACCTTGCCTTTAAATATTTTGTCTACTCAGAATGAGTATTTTAGATTTGTTGAGTTAGTTTTTCTTCTTCATGGAGATGATTTTAATGTAAATCGTGGTTGATGTTATATTGCAGGGATGATGAATGTCAAATGCCATGAGAAGTTCAAGAAGTGTATTAAGAAAGTTCAGAAGTCTGGAAAAGCTGGATTTTCTGAGAAATGCCCATATGATGTAGCAGTACCAACCATGACACAGGGTATGGATATGGCAATTATGTTCAGCCAGTTCAACAGTCCTGGGTATGAACTATGAAGAGTCTGGTTCATTTTAAGATGAACACGTTGGCTATTCTTTGTATTAGATATGGAATCATAAAGAATATGTCGAATAAAAAACTCACAATATTCTACAATTGAGAATTTATTCCTCCGAGTGTCAAAATCCTTTTGCATTGCTATTGTTCAGGCCAAAGGAATATTTCCTTAGACACAATGCTTCTTTTTCTACTGGTTTACACACGTTCACATCGTTTAATTTTTGGTGGCAATTGCTTTTGAAGAGCTTTCTTTATTTTTTATATATGCAGACTGGAAACCTTGTTGTAAAATTATTCTTTAATGAAGTTAATTTATTAATGCGAAGATGTTTTTATTTCATAATGCATAGTAATGCAGAAGTCTAATCTATTAAATTAACAATGCCATACAAAGTTGCACTCATAAGTCTCAAGTGATTAGTATTAATGTGCCCTTTCTTGAGATTCTAAATTCCGTTTGTTGTTTTAATTATGTATGCTTGATGACGATCGATCTCCAGAGCACACATGTTCTGCATTATGATAATTCTTTATTTACTTTGATCTTCATCCTTACCATTGCTATTTCTTATCTTCGTCTTGCTAGTTTGTGAAGCCTGAATTCAAAATAAAGGTTTAGCCGAGAAACATGCTTAAAAAACACTTATGCATTTCCCTTTGGAATGTGTCAATCTCCTTACACGGGTTGAAAACAAGTTTTTTGATTTGATGCTTGGCATATTTTAAGTGCAAATCTTAATATGGGTACGTTAAAATATCTGCTAATGGAAGAATACGAAAGCTTGGAAGGCTGTTTTGCAGTCCATATGTTACAATCATATCCAATGTATCAAATGAATGTATTTGGATCCGAGTAAAGCTAACATTCAAGAAATCCTTGTTAAGATTGGCTGTATATACCTCCACATTCTCTAGTTGGGATCACGTAGAGTTGGTTAATAACTTATAAAACCTACTGCAGACACTACCTCTATAAGGATATAAGGCTTATAGTTTATATTAAGTCACTATTCGTTATGTATTAACTAATGTTTTGTTGTAACCACCTCAACCATTTGATAACTATCTCTTGCATAATAAAATGACTAGACATGCAATCTACAAGGCGTGCAATCCGCTTCTTCTTCATTATCTTGTGGTTTACATCTTCTAACATTGATATCAAAGCCATTGGTGCTTGGTAAGGTTTGTTATTCGAATAGAAGAATGCAATTCATGAAAAAAGTACTAACTCACAGAACATCATTTCAAGGTTGTGAATCGTGAAAACGTCATTGCAAGGTATTTTTGAGGTTGACCAAACCATTTTCGAGGGCATGACATCAATAGAGGTTGTTCAAAAAGGAAAATAACATTTGCACAGTTGCCATTTATGCTAGGAAAGTCGCGGCAGTTAGGGAGGGCGTAGGGAGGAGAGTAACATCATAGTTGACGCCAAAGAAGACACATTAGTAGTTAATCTGCAAAATTACCATTGTTAGCATTGAAAACTAGTCGTCTGAAGGCGAAAATAGAGATACAAAGGATTAATAGCCGTTATGGCACAAATCAAGGGCATATATTCTTGGGAAAAAGGAAAATCACGGATCCAACAACCATTAGGGCAAAATCGAGGGAATACAAGTTCAAAAAAGAAAAATCTCAAATTATGAATTGCAAACCAGCGGGTTGATTCAGGGCTTTGAAAGTATCATGAAAATTCCGAAGCAATTGCTATAGTAAAGTTACAGTCCCGTTCGAAGGAGAAATACATTTAGTTTTTTGCTAACAAGTAACAAAACTCCATTTGATGACTATGAAGTCGATAAAAAATTACTAAATATGGACAAAAAAGTGGCATCGGTTCTTGTGGAGATTTGTATTGTGGGACGTATCTTGGTCGATATAAGCCACAACTACTTATCCGTTGCTCAAACATACACCCCTGTATTAGATTGTAAAAGAGACCTTGAATGCATTACATTTATCAACATAGGGGCTAAAACATCATGTACAGAAGATGGGAATTCAAGTGAAATCCAAAGAAGAGAGGAAGAAACAACCTTTAATAAAGCCCTCAAAACAAGATGGACTTTACCCTTTATAGAAGAAAGATGGAGGGAAAAGACTTGAGAAGCAAGTTAGAGAAGTCATGAATGAAGAATGGTGGATTCTCTTGTTGCAGAAAATTTTGGATTTTGGTAGTGAACAATGTGTCAGAAGGAAACAAATAGTTGTCTAAAGCAATCATCAACCTAACATGCCATGTCTTGGAAGTCCACTTTGTCACCCCACTTGCATTGAATTAGGCTGAAAATTAAGTCCCATAACTAATACAAGTAGATTAATGAATTTCATGGCTATTGTCGCTTTCTTACCACATAAGGATAGCTCAGGGCATTAATGCGAGTTGGTAGCAATTGACGGTAGCAATTTTTGACATAGAAGGAATGGAGGAATAGGTCCGAGCACACGGCGACATGAAGGCACTTTGCAAGTTGAGGATCTTTACATGTATTCAAACAAGTAAAATAAGGTAGAGGGTTGTTGTACCAAATATGCAACCAAAATAATTGAGCATGGGTTGTCAAACTGTTGGGACGTCGAAGACAGGCATTGTGACAAGACATAATGTTTTGTGGCATCGAAAAATGTTGACAAGGTGGCACGAGTCTGTGAGGTGATGCATAACTTAAGAAGCTCGTTGTGGCAATAACAATGCTCCATGGGCCCACACAATGGTTTATGAGAGAGTGGGAGCACGATGACTAACATAATGTGTGCACATCAAGGTAGTTGCACTTGAACCAAAAAATGAGAAAGCTCCAAGTAATCTGCAAACAATTAATCACCAAGAAATTGAGCATGCAAAAGAAATGTTCTACTCATTCTCATAGATCAAAAGAGAGAGTACATATTAGTAGTGCTGTGTAACTCCCATACGTGGACTAATCATACCTCCACAAGGGAGAAAAGAGTTACAATTTATAAATAGAATGTAACTTATGTATGACACCTATGACAACTATGATGCATAGGCCAATGACAGATTTTATGACAGAATCTGTCATATGTCATATAACTCCTAAAATACCTATGACTCACTTAAGTGAGATGACTCACCACGTGTGAGGTGGAAAATAACCAAATAAATAATAAATTTCTAAAATATATCCTCACACCAACACTCCCCTTCATCAAAGCTTAGGTAGAGGCATGACAAGCCAGAAAAAGAAAAAGGACTCCCCTAAATAACTAAGAAAAATGCTTCATATGGGTCCTGACAATAAGGTCTGATGAGGTACCCATGTACAAACTGCAATCTTTCTAGAAGAAGAAGGAGAGGAGAAGAGGACTAGAAAGTCCGTAGAAGATGAGCGACTGCAGTAGACCTCACCCCAAGAAGAGAGCACACCTGAAAAAAATTGGTTTCAGTGAAGGGTTAAGTAAAAATGTCTATAACCTGATCTGAAGTCTGACACTACTGTAAATCAATGATGTCTCCATGAATCAACTCCCAAATGAAATGCATATGCATCTCAATGTGCTTTGTACGCTGATGGAGAACGAGATTTTGAAAAATTGATATAGTGCTAAGGTCATCACAATAGATGATGGTAGGCCACTGAAAGTGAATGCCAAATTTTGTCAGAATCCTCGTAATCAAATAGATTTCGTGGCAACATTGATTTCTCTCCTGTATTTTGCTTCTGTAGAAATAGAAATCATGTTTTGTTTCTTGCTCGACCAACTAACTGGACTTGAACCAAGAGAAAAGTTGTATATGGAGGTAGACTTCCGATGATTGAGATCACCGACCCAATCATAATACGTGAATCCAATTAAATCAATCTTTGTTCTTCCCAAGTAATGAATGCCATCGGTATGAGTGCCTCTAACATAGTGAATGATCTGCTTATTTACTTTCTAATGTAGCTCATGAGGTTCCTGCATGAATTTACACACGATGCCAACAACAAACGAAATATCCGACTTGGTATGAGTTAGGTAGATTAAGCTCCTCACCAATTGGCGATAAAGGGTACCATCGACTAAGGGAGTGGAACAATATACTAAATTGACTTTCGAAAGGAAGAGAGTGGGAGATGGCTTAAAATCAGACATGTTGAACCTAACTAGCAAATCAAGGGCATACTTGGGTTGAGCAATCGCAATCCCCGAGTCAGACTTGGTAATTTGAATCCCAAGGAAGTAGTGAAGCAGACCCAAATTAGTCATGGAGAACTTGTTGGCTAAGACAATCTTCACGGAATAAATGATCAAGGAAGAGCTACCCGTAATCAACAAGTCATCGACATACAAAACAAGGATAAGCACAGATTCATCTTGCTGCAAAATGTAAACATTTGGGTCAGAGTGACACCTAGTGTAGCTTGATGCAAGAAAAAAGGAGTCCGTCTTGATATACCAATCCCAAGGGGCTTTTTTAAAGCCATAGATAGATTTCTTAAATATGCAAACGAGTGAGGAATCTTGGACATAACCAAATGTTTTTCCATATAGATTTTTCCTCTAGGTCCCCATGAAGGAAATCACTCTTAATGTCCATCAAATGGACTTCTCATTTATTAGCTGTTGCTATGACTAAGATTAGTTGAACAGAATTCATCTTCGCAATGGGGAAAAATCTTTGAATAGTCAACCCCAAAAAAAATTGGGAGAAACTCTTAAGTATGAGTCATGCTTTATAGTTTTCCATGTTCCCATTAACACCATACTTGGTTTGATATACACAATTACATCGAACCATTTTTCTTCCCTTAAGAAGATGGGTGAGATCCCAAGTATAGTTCTTTAGGAGAGATGAATATTCCTCTTCCATAACAAAATTCCACTCGATAATCGCAATAGCCTCCCCAAAAGACTGCGGGTCAAAAGTGGAGGCGAAGAAGGCACATGGCCCAACAAACTCTGAACGAGTTCGTCTCTCAGACAGAAAATTATTTGATGATAAGGTTGAGTAAAGCAGTGGAATAAAAGACTTTCATCTATGCTCCAAATTGATGTCCACTTGTATATTATCTTTCCTCAAAAGGAACGGGAAGACATGGTAATTTCTTTACCCTTCTTGAGAATTCTTGGCTGTCAAGTTTCATCTAAAGGATGTAATGGGTTATCCTACGGTTATGATGGCTAGATCTAGAGTTAAATGTATGACAGAGCTTGTTTGAAAGTGGTTGATCTTGTGTAGGAGCTATCTAGATGTTTTCTTAAAAATGTTTTTAGAATGTAGCGCTTGCTGGTGTTTATGCAAACGAAACAAAAATCGTAGTGGAAGTTTGTGTGGTTTATGTGGAAGAAAATAGTTTAATTTGGAAGAAAAGAAGCTGATTTTTTGCACCTTTCTTGTTTGGAATTGTATGGATTTTTTCGAAATATCAAGCTAAGTTTTTTTTAATGGTGTTTGAGGGTTGTAAATGTAAATTTGAAATATAATAGTTTACTAGAAATTAATTCAACAAATAGATTTTCAGATTATACATGCAAGTATTAAAGTTATAGACAAAATGTAACTGCACTACATTCAAATTTTTTAATAATATTTTCAAATATATTTTGATGGATGTAAAATGATAAAAGTTATTTTACTTGTTGAAATGATTTTAATAGTTTCAGATTTAAATGAAAAGATGTTGAATGGTTTTTTCCTAATTCTGCAGAAGCTGCACAACTAGAAATAAATATAAACTTTTCAAATGCAAATGCAGAACTTGAGTTTATCCTCATACAAAGAAATCTAAGCTATAGTTGCAAATAATTTGTTGACAAATTATAACCAACCTAAATGAAATATGGCAAACTAGATACAAGATCTAAAATCTATTCTCACATTTAAGAATAGATCTAAAGCTAAATACCATCGGCAGTTAAAATTTCTACTAATCCTAATCTAACCTTTTTTTGTTTTAATTTTCTCTTTGAAATAACAAAAATATGATCAATTTTACCAACTTCTCTATGGAAGAAAAGAATTTGGAAATCAGTTTGAAGTGACCTTCAGTTTTCCACTTCTAGATTTGTGCTCGATTAACCAAAGGAACAATTGTAACAACAAATGAAGGTGATGCAAAATCAATTGGAAGAAAGAAAAGACTATGACTGAGATATGAAGGAACAAGAATGTTGGATTGATGTCCTTCAAACTTTCTTTTACAACAAAAGATGAATAGCTAAATGTTGACCGAGTCTCAAATGGTAATTAACATCAATGATGAATGATGCCCCTTTGATACTTCACCAAAAAAATCCCTAGAATCACTTTGGAATAACATATTAAAGAAAATTTCTTAACTTAGAAAATATCCAGACACTTTAATCTTCCAACATGAATTTTTCCAACCCCAAAAATGATTGCATAACTCCCTTTTCAAGGAGAAAAATTTTCATGTGGATTTGATGAAATCCACAAGTGAAAGATCAAAATATTGATCAAAATATTGATCAATGGTCTTGATTAGATGCAAGGGAATTAAGTGTAGTGTCTAGAAATGACCTAGTTGATTAGTATTTAAGGTGAAGGGATAAGTATGCAAAATGAGTCAAAAACACATTCTTGGGCTAACTTTTAAATGCACATGCAATGGTAATGAGTCCACTCATAAACACAAGTGGCATTTGTGTAACCATTGTGGTAAGTGATGAGATTACCATGATGGTTTGTTAAGGTGTCATGATAGGATGGAAGATTTCCATAGATTTTGCACAACCTTCAGGGTGGTTCTCAAGCTCTGTAACAATAGTGTAAATTGGAGGCAAAAAAAGGGAAATATTTAGTCTTGGTAGTCAGAGTAAGTTCTGTGGATAAAGTTGAGTAGAAATATGTAGGAATAGAAAGGATAAAGGAAGGGACTAGGTTTGAGCATTTATGTACATTTTTCACGGTCATACCATCATTGAGTCTTTTAAAATATAACATCATGTAAAATTTGGGTGCATACATATTGCCCCCTGGGGGGAGTGCATGCTCTAAATTGGGTAAGGTATGATTCTCAATAATTGTGCATGAAAGGAAATGAGGGAGTTAGAAATAACTAATTCACTTACTTACCTTGAAAAAAATACAACTGAGACACCCCACCATCTCTAATAATGAAAATGGGAATCTATTACAACATACATAAAGCAAAGCAACAAGTACTACGTAATTGAAACATTAACAAAATGACTTACTGTATATGTTGGGCTATCATACTACCTAGCCTATCTCGTTGAGAGGGAGTGGACATTGTTGTAGGATGCAAGTCAACACCTACAAAAATACATGGAGAAAACAAAATGAATACACAATATAATTTTTTATTAAATGTTAGTAGGAAAATAAAGCTAATGCTAGAGCAATGTCATGCCACAAGCAGTCCTACAAAAAGTTATATTTATTCAAAATATTATTTAGAATGCAATATAAGCCACTACATACTAATTTTTATTTTCAAAATTTAAAACTAAATAATGAGACCTTATATAGAAAATTTTACCCAATTTAGAAATCATACACACTTTTCACCATGCGATTGTTGAGCTTGTAAACTCCCATGGGAGTGAGTCACTTCCTTCAAAGTAAATATACCTAAAATCTCCTGTTTGCTGCAAGAAGGACATAATTGCATTGTCATCATTAAAAAATTGTGAGTTTTTTGAATTATCTGGCACACTTGGACGAAAAACCATTTCCACTGAAAAATATTCTCCCTTGAAATCCGGATGTGGGATCATCAACAAGGCCTATACTGCCAAGGAGTCAACTTTGACATTTTGATCTCTAGGGACTTCTTTAATGTCAAATGCATCAAAAGCTTCAAGATAATCCCAGACCCTATTCCTGTAATGGCAGAGAAGAGAGTTTTTCACTTGAAATATGTCTCTTACTTGTTTCACATTTAACTCAACATCTCCATGTAGGATAATTTTCTTGATCCCCATCTCTTTGACAAATTACAACTTGAGCAACAAGGCTTCATATTCAACCATGTTGTTCGTATTGGAGAACTGCAACTTGCATACCAAAGTGAACAAATCTCTTTGTGGAAAGGATAAGAAAATGCCTGCTCTTGAACCAGTTGTAGAACAAATTCCATCAAATTCCATGTTCTAGATTGCATTAGCCGTATGTTAGTATTTCCTGGAGAACAGGAAGCTCTTCGCCTCATTCGGAACTCATGAAGTAGTTCCCATTTCCTCTTTCCTCATATGGAATCTTCCCTGATTCTTCAAATGAAGCCTTTCCCAATTCCCTAATTTGGAAGAGGATATTTTCTTTAGGATCATCTGACTTCTGAACTATGTATTTCATCTTGGGCTCAGGAAGGAGCTTCTTCATTTCGTTCTTGACTGGTATTAATGCAGAAGACCAATTCATTTGAATCTCACCTCCCATCTCTTGGTAGAAGTTTCTACTAAGGAGCATTCCATAGGTAGCTGGCATATCTACCACTAGAATTGTTGCTTTTACCTGCTTCTTTGGATAGGCCACGAGAGCCATCATTGCATCTTTTATTCTTCCAAAAAGTGGAGCCTCCTTTGTTTCCATTAAGTGATAGTGACCAAATGACCGATAAAGACTCAAACCAAGAGCTTGAACAACCTTAGCAAGCATGCCATTGTTAGAGGTACCTGAGTTAATAATACAAATATTCAAGCAGTACCCATTAATCAACAAGGAAATATAGAAAGGTTTTATTTTGCCAGTGGATGAAGGGGTAGAGGCTAGAAGGTTTTGGCTTGGGATTTGCTTAGGAGTGGGAAACAAGCCTTTAGAAGTGGATGACACTTTGGACTTGGAACTTCAACATTTGATGAAGTTAACTAACTTCTCAAATGGGTCAAGGTGAGTTTGCAAGTATTCAGATTCAAAGATTTGAACTTTGGCCATTTTTACATGGTCAATGATTTCAAAGTTTGAGGAAGGGTTTTCAAGAGCATTGGAAACACTATCTTGATTTGACCTAGAATAAGTACTTGTAGATTTTTCATCACTCTTAAGACATGCAAAAGTGGAAACATAATTATTAGAAAAGGGGTAGCGGTGCTTGGATTACGTTTCTTAAAAGATGTCTTGTAAGGAGGCGTAGCCTCATAGTTCTTCTTGGCCGATTCAAAAGGAGGAGAAAATCACACCCCAAATAGCTTAATATGATTGACATTCCATGGTGTGATTTTCTCCGCCCATATTTTATACGATCACCATTGTATATATCCTATATATATAAGTGTGATTTTCAATTAAAATAAAATAAAAAATTATCTTAAACATCATGGCGTAACACGTATTAGTGTTGAATGTTACAATTTAAGCCAAAGATGAAATCATGATAGTTTTTTCTAAAGAAAACTAATTTATGGGGATGTGACAGTTCGGTGAGAAGTTTATTTGGGATATTGGAGCCAGAGGTGGAAGACAATGATTCTATAGTACTGCTTGTCGGTGGGTTAATTGCTGACAAAATAGAAATATTATTATAAAATAGCTTTCAACATAAACATCTCCGTAAAAGGTGATAAAAAAAGACAGTTACAAGATGTAACTTGCGACAAAGTTATTGTTTAACTTTGACAATCGATTACTCATGTTAAGGTAGGGATTATTTACTAGCAATTGCACATGAGTCGCAAATTATGCTGGAGAGGATAACAATGTTAACTTTTTTGGAGTTGTAATTTACAACGAAGTATATGCAAACTTAAAAAATAAACAAAAAACTTTCTAGAAATTGAGAATAATCAAGCACATGGCACATTATTATAGTGCAAGCTTATTTTTTACATTGCTTCATTTAACATCACCAATAATCACCACAAGAACATTCTCCCTTTTTAAAATGAATGAAATGGTTCCCATTTCTCTCAACAATTTTGCAACAATCTTAGAGTTAATTTTCGTTATAGAGTGGTAATGAGCACATATATCATAAGAGACACTATGGGTCAAAAGTATTCGACCAAATCTAATGCTCAAGTTTTGTCCCCAGTCCTATTCTATCCATTGCAGAGTGAGAATGAGATGACGGAAAAAGCTATACATCAATCCTTCTAAATTAGCAATCCCTAAACCCTTTGTTTTTTCCATTAGTAGGAGATTAACTGGTTGAGGCATCTAATGTTGTAATTTTTTTCTCCTTGACTTCGGGCTCTGCATACGATTAGTGAAATAGAGGATGAGCTTACTGAATGTCCATGAATCTATGAAATAGACAGAACAACAAATCTATGCCCGTGAATCTATGTTAAAATCCTAGCAAGGTGTTTGTGAACATGATATGTGCTAATTAAGTGATAATGATATTTCTATGGCATCGGTTGAAGGAAATACTTGATATGAGTGCCTTTGGCCTTGTCTTGAAAAGAATTTTTTTCCTAATGATGCTAACAACTTCCAATAATACTCTTGAATTCTTGACCTCAGTGTTAGGAAATTAGAGTAGCGGAACAACTTCCTATGCCAATCTTGAGGAGAGATATTATGCAAAACTTTTGAAAATTAATCAAACAATTACAGAAATTCCAACAACACATTCATAATAAGAAAATAAACAATTAGCACAAACCCCAGATATTCGTGGGGAAAATCCTTTCAGATAAAAAACCTCACATTCCAAAATCCCACTCAATGTATTTCAAATTTAATAGCAATATTACATACACTTGCAGAGCAAGTTTCTTACAGGAGTATCACTAGAAATTTTTTTGGAAGAATTCAGGATGCATTCTAACACAACAGTACTTGCAAAAATCACCACACCAATTGCTTCTTTAAGCCTTCAATTTATAGACCTCCGGTTATACAAGAAACCATCTACGGTTTACAAAACCATGTGCAAAACCTCTCATGAAGTGGATTGCATTAAAGAACAAGATTTCAGTCTAAAATTAGGCTCTCACGTCCATAATATTCTCCCTGATTTTTTACCCTTAAATATGTCATAAAATCTATCATAATATCTCTAAAAATAGCCCTTCCATGATATACTATCATATGGGAATATTTTGACAACTCATATTTCTATTTTTAAAGCACCGACAATGTGAAACATCTATAGGAAAAACTTAAATGAATAAATCAAATAACAAGGTTGAGACACCTCATTTCTAACAATCTCCCACTTGTCAAATACCTTGCAAGGGCCAAGGGAAAGATACCATCATGGATCAACTGCTAGGGGATGAGAGGCCCATAGACTCGGAACACCACCTAAATTTTTCTTTTCTCATGGGCTTAGTTAATGCATCTACAACATTCACAATTGTCTCTACCTTTTCCAGCTTAACCCTGCCATCCTCGACCATATCTCTCATGAAGTGATACTAAACATAAATGTTTTTGGTCCTGGCATGAAAAGTTGGGTTCCTGGCAAGGTAGATTGCGCTCTGACTATCACAGTACATTGTAACTGCTCCCTATTTCAATCCAATATTTGAACAAAAATGCTTCAGCCAAATGGCTTCTTGACAGGCATGAGTAACAACCATGCACTCTACCTTAGTAGTGGACAAAGCAACCATAGCCTGTCACTTTCTCATCCAACTGATTGCATTTCCATTAAGAGTAAACACATATGCACTGGTGGACCTTTTGCTATCGACATCACCAGCCCAATATGAATCCACAAAACCAAGAATACCCAGGGAATGATGATCTCTCGTGCCATGAAAATATATAAAGCACTCTACTGTACCCCGTAAATAGCTGAAGACCCTCTTAACTGCATCCCAATGCATTCTTCCAGGATTAGACATAAAATGAGAAAGAACTCCCACTGCTTGGGCAATGTCTGGTCTTGTAGAGACCATAGCATACATTAAGCTTCTAATTGCACTTTGGTAAGGAACTCTGCTCATGTCTTCTATCTCTAATGGGGATGAAGGACATTATGAAATAGAAAGCTTCATTCCCAATGTAAGAGGAACACAAAGTGGTTTACAATCCTGCATGTCGAACCTTTGCAAAATAGAATACACATACTTTGGATAAGCCATAGCTTTTTGTTCTCACAATCTCTTCTGATATCCATCCCAAGTATGTAAAGCAATTACCAGGTAAAAAACATATAAAGCAATTACCAGGTAAAAAACACCGCCAGATTTAAAATATACACAATGATCAAATTTAGACCACACAAATCCCAAACTCAACACATATGTATCAAAATTATGGTACCACATCCTAGGAATTTGTTTAAGGCCATACAAGGATTTCTTTAACTTACAAACCAACTTGCTTTTACCTTTCACCACGTAGTGCTTTGGCTGTGTCATATAAATTTCTTCCTCCAATTCACTATGAAGGAAAGTAATTTTCACATCCATTTGTTCAACCTCTAGGTCATAAGTTGCTACAATAGATAATAAAAACCAAATGGATGTCATTTTAGCAACATGAGAAAATATCTCACCGTAATCAATACCCTCAACATGAGAGTAACCCTTCGTAACCAACCGTGCCTTATACTTTTCAACATTTCCATCTAAACCAATATTTTTCTTAAATACCCATTTACATCAAATAGGTTTGAAACCTTCAAGCAATGATACAAGGTCCCATGTTAAGAGATGTCATCTCTTCATCCATGGCTATTTTCCAGGACTCTGCATCATTCATACCCAAAGCCTCTTGTACAGATATCGGTTCATCAATGTTAGTACTCAAAGCAAATATACACTTCCAATGATCAAGTGAATACCCATACCTTTTAGGTGGTTGCCTTTGCCTTGTAGACCTTCGAAAAAGATGAGATGGAGATTCTTCCACTTATTCCTTCTCTTCTTCCTCTTCTAAAGATTTATAGCTTGATGGGCTCTCCTCAACTTCTTGTCTATTTTGGGGTCTCGATTCAACTTTCTCAGGCATAGAAGGAAGTTGAACGACATCCTTTTTTCTTTTCATTTTATTTATGCTATTTTGGATGAAAATTAACAGGGGAATATTTAATCTCTCTAAAAATAACACTTCTGGAGTGTATTACCTTTTGTGCAATAGGGTCCCAAAGCTTGTATCCTTTTACACCATAGCCATAACCGATGAAGATACATTTGACAAGCTTAGAATCCAAATTTGTTCTCTTCTCCTTAGGCACATGTGTATATGCCTCACAAACAAAAAATATCAGATGTCTAAGTGAAGGATTTTTCCCTGACCACGCCTCCATTCGCGTTTTATCAACAAGTGCTGATGTAGGAGATCTTTTTATCAAATAAAAATCAATGACAACAACTTCAGCCTAAAATTTTTGTTCTAGGCCAGCTCCAATCAATATGATCCTAGCCTTTTCCATCAAATTTCTGTTCATTGTTTGTACAACTCCATTCAGCTGTGGAGAATATGGAGTTGTCTTTTGTCTTTATATCCCGCAATCTGTACAAAATGTGTCAAAGTCTGCAGAACAATACTCACTGCCATTGTCTCAAACATTTAATTTTCTTTCTATTCTAAGTTTCAACCATATCCTTTAATTGCTTGAAATGACTATAAACTTCAGATTTACTCTTTAAAAAATATACCCATGTTATCCTACTAAAATCATGAATGAAAGAAACATAATAAAATGATTTAGCAATAGAATGAAACTTAACAAGACCAAATACATCCAAATGGATCAGATCCAAGATACATGAAGACTTATGAGTAGATGAGTAAAACTGAACGTGGTTCTATTTTCCATAAATACAATGCTCACAGAAATCAAAATCCAGATTGCAATCATTCAACCCCTCAACGAGGTTCTTATTTTTTAGGGATTTAAAACCCTTCTCTCTAATGTGGCCAAGCATTTGGTGCCATAACATGTGCTTCTCTGCAGGAAATTTTGATTCAGTAGATAAAGCACCCTTGGGTACCTAGAAGCCACGGCCATCTGCAGAAGAAGAGGCCCTCTCCTTTTTCAGTTAAGTAGTTTCTAGCTTAGTTTTATCAAAAGTGCTATTGCACTCAACTGTACATGCATCAAGTTGGTACAATGTACCCAATCTACTTCCTCTTGCTATTACCATATCACCTCCCACCATTTTCACACCTGCTTTAGAAAACTCTACATGCACACTTGCATCTATTAGCTTGCTAACAAATACTAAATTTCTTGCTAGTCCTGGGATATGCAAGACATCATCAAAGTTTCTAACTCTACCATCAGAAAATTTCACATGAATACTACCACGAACAACAATGTTAAGGAAATAATTATCACCCAAACACACCTTACCACCATCATAGTTTTCATACTTAGTAAACCAATTTTTGTTAGGAGTCATGTGGAAACATGCACCCGATTCTATCAACCATGCATTATGTGTGGCTAGAGCTGCAATAAAGGCATCTCCATCTTCCTTTTCAAACTCAAAATCAAAATCTTACTTATTTTTATTCTTTGCACTCCTTTCGGAAGTGTCTATATTTTTCACAGTTCCAACATATTGCCTTAGACTTACCAGGAGATTTTGATCTCCCCTTATTCTTGGAACGTCCATGCTTCTTCTCATATTTACCTCATTCTTTTGGTCTTCCTTGAACACTCAAAGCCTCTTTGGCATTCAGAGAGACCTTACTTCTCATCTCTTCAGAGAGTAGAGAACCAAAAACATCCTCCATCTTCAGAGTGACTGAACTGCTTCCAATGGCCATGACTAGGATGTCCCATGAGTCTTGCAACTAACACAACAAGGTTTGGAACCTTTCTTCTTTGTCCATCTTAACCTAAACTAAGGTCAACTAGGTCACCAACATATTGAATGTTTCCAGATGCTCAGAGATTTTTCCACCTTCTTCCATTATGAAGGAATACAACTTCTTCCTCAAGAAAATATTATTTACTAGAGATTTAGCTTAGTATATCTCACCCAACTTATTCCAAAGCTTCTTTGAAGTGGATTCTTCATGAACATTTATCAGGATTGAATCTGTAAGACATAGTCTAATGAGACCTTTAGATTTTCTATCCATTACATCATATTTTGCAGCCAAACCTAGATTCTTAGGCCTACGGAAATTTTCATCCACCACATCCCATAGATCCTGATTAATCAACAAATATTCCATCTTCAGCTTCCACATTTCAAAGTTCACGCTAAAAAAATTCTCTATCTCAATCCTCCCAGATGTGCTTGCCATTTGAAAAATATCTGCAAAAATATCACAACGTATCCTCTGCACAAACTCCCACTCAAACCTTGTTGGCATAAAAAACCCAACAACCCAGAACTGAAACCAAAGATGATAAGGATTTGATACCACTTGTTAGGAAATTAGAGTAACGGAACAACTTTTTACACCAATCTTGAGGTGAAATATTATGCAATTTTTTTTAAAAATTAATCAAATAGTTACAAAAATTCTTGTAACACATTCATAAGAAGAAACTAAACAATTAACACAAACACCAAAATACTCGTGGGGAAAATCCTTTCGGATAAAAAACCCCACACTCCTAAATCCCACTTAATGTATTTCAAATCTAATAACAAGATCACATACACTTATAGAGCAAGTTTCTTACAGGAGTATCACCAGAAACAATTATGGAAGAATTTAGGATGCATTCCAACACAATGGTACTTGCAAAACTCACCACAAAAACTACTTCTTCAAGCCTTCGATTTATAGACCCCCGATTATACAATAAACCACCTGTGGTTTACAAAACCATGTGTAAAATATATCATTAGGTGGATTGCATTAAAGAGCAAGATTTCAGTCCAAAATTAGGTTCTCACATCCACAATATTCTCCCTGATTTTGGACCTTTAAAGTTGCCATAAAATATGTCATAATATCTCTAAAAAAATCCCTTCCATGATATACTATCATATGAGAATATTTTGACAACTCATATTTCTATTTTTAAAGCACCGGTAATGTGAAATGGTTGTAAGAAAAAAACAAATGAATAAATCAAATAACAAGGTTGAGACACCTCATTTCCAACATTCAGAAATGTTGATATGAGCATCCATATCCATCCATCATGTTGTCTAATTGAATGTAAAGTACTAATATCTCGATTACACGTATCAATGCAAGAGCCTATCCCATTCCAAAGATTCGTCAATGGCCAATATCTCATATCTTTTTAAAATAGAGCGAGGGAAAATAGGGGTGGATATTGTAGACTATACTGATATGATATCCCTTTGTGAATTACTTACTTAAGATGGAGATACCTATTCTCTGCTTCCAAAAATAGAAATGGAAATTACGATGATAACTTACACGTTCTAATGTTCCCATGGCTCACTCATGACCATATCTCTTCCTTCATTCACCTTTCCACAACATTGGCCGCCAAAGCCATCAATATATCCTTCCTTTCAACCCCTGTTAACATTTCTAGGATTACCCCTCTCTTTCTCAAGCAGAAAAAAGTGTAGTTAGTAGAGTTAGAATTGACCCCTATAGAGGGTATGCCTTTAGGCATAGAAAATACCACAGATATCCCTTCAGTGTAGCTCACACATCTGTTAAAAAAATCCATGGATGGATTAGAAATTTGTTTTCAAGATCTTTTGCACCAAATTTTTCTAGGTTGTTAGTGAGATAATTTGTTGGGGGACAAATTTTTGGGTTTCTTGCTAACGCTCTGGGAATCTAAGTCTCTTTACTTAACTGGTGTAGCTTCTGTATATGCATGCGCGAGTGAAGGTGATTTTTATCTAGATGGCCTTATGGCCAGGGACCAACAGGGGCACTCCACTGATCATGTGGAAAAGCTAGTAAACTATTGCTAGGGAAGAATTTTTCTGAAGAGCGGGAAAGGGGAGTGAGAAAAGAGGTAGGAGAACTAATGTTGATGGTAGAAAATCAGATTCCTGCACTCACTAGTTAGAATTTTCATCACATGCACTAAATTAAGAGGAAACAACTCTGCAATTAGCAATAAGACCAAATAGAATTTGATGAGCACAAAGTATCAAGAAATCCCTTAGTCAAAGAAAGCTAGAAACTCCTTCTTGTATTGATTACTCAAACCAAAGTTGTACATCGTGAGGAAATGGAGGAAATTTGAGAATTGGGGAATGGAAGAATTTGACTCTCCTTTATTCTCTCAATGCACTCTTGAGTTTACAAAATCAATCACCAACCCTTTGAAATAGGAATGGGTTTACAATTTATAGAATGAGAGATGACTCTTCGTCTACCCTCCAATGCCTTTTCATATGCCTTATTACAACTTATGACCTTTTACATTCTTAGGAAAAGATTAAGTCCCCTTTTATGACTTAAGGGTGACTTATTAGATTAGGAACATTAATACATATGAAAAAGTGCAACTCCAACACAAAATTAGAACATTGAGAAGAGAGAGAAAGTTGGTGGTATGAAGAGAAGAGAGAGAAGAAGAAGAGGAGATGTCATTCCTGATGAAGTCCATTGATCCTTGTCGATGGAAAGCTCCAAATGTAGTGAAAATCTAAATCTTCAAACTCCTTGCACCTAGAGAAACTCCTTCAAGATGGTTCAGGACATCTTGGGTTTAAGTGTTCAAAAACACTTATTGAATGACTTCACTGATGACCACAAACATTGACTCATAAATATCCTTTTCGAAGAGATAGGAACTCATACTTGATCTTGCTAAATTGAATGAATTGTCTCGCTGATGATCACAACTTCCACCCTGCACATGATATACCTGTGACTTGAACCACGTAGTGAGTGTCGAAAAACACTGTCGAGTTCACTGAGATGGATCTCGAATGCCCTGTGAGAAATGCCTATGATGATCCTGAATGATGATGTTAACCTGAATGATCATCCCTCTATGTCCCATTGTGCCAAAACTACCCTTTGAGTGTGACTTACTATTAATAACAAGTGCCCAGATGGGAGACGTACTATTTTTGGCAAGAGGTGATTTTTGCCTCTTCTTGACCATAATGATGTGATGAAATCCATCATTCGCTCTTGTGCACACTACCTTCCCCTTGACCACTTCTTGGGGTGACTTAATATTTTTAGTATGAACCCATATAGGGGGCTTACTATTTTTAGTAATTGGTCATTTTCAATATTTTTTGCTCTGGACAATCATTCTGGATTCCCGGTGATCTTTAATGCACACTGCCTTTGCCATAGCCGCTTTTGATGGTGACTTCCAAATCATAGAAAGTATGTATAGGAAAACTTACTATATGTAGAAAGTTTTGTGATGGAACACAGAAAGCGGAATTCCACTTCTCGTTTTGTGATGGAACATATTTTTTTGAACTCAGCTTGTCATCATGGTCATGTCCTACGAATTTTACTTGATTTCGCCCATTAGAATGCTTGGAAATAAAATTTAAAATTTTCACCTGGTAGTGGCTTCGGGCACGGAGCTGCCATTGCGGCCATTAATGGAGTAAAAAATTTTATGGTCTAGTTATTGTCTCTGATCACAATGAAATTAACTCCATTGTGATAGGTTTTTCATTTGGAGTTCATCTGTAAGTTTTTAGCTTGTTTCCATTGCCAGATTGATGGGAAATCTGACGAATGTGAGTTAGGGCACGAAATAGGGTTTTTATTGGAAAAAATGATTCAGGGAACCATTTGACCTCCCATTTGTTGCATCTTTATCATCTTGAAAAATTGGGAAGTATGCAAAAGACGACACCTGAATCTGACCTGTGTTTTGCAAGATATGAAGATTTTTCGATTGGGTGAATTCGTGGTTATCTGGCAAAAAATCTTCATTTTCTCTTCGTTCTTCACTTCTTCAACTCTTTTGATCAATCCTTCCTCTAAAAAATATGTATTTTCATGGAGTGGAGGATTTGGAGGCCAATGTGGAGCTGGTTCGGATCAGAAATGGCGGACTGGGTGTCTGGACAAGCATGAACAATGCTATGACAGGGTGTGAAGGAGAAATGGGGGAAAATAATGGTTAAGTGTAAGATTTAAATCATTCAAAAAATACACAAGGGTGGGGAAAATTTTTGTGTCCTTGATGTCCCTTAATCATTTAGGGATGAAAGGGACATCAATTTTCATGTCACGCCTCATCGCGACACTTGGCGGATATCCAACGTTTGAGCATTTGACTCCACTAGCTCCTGGGGGCTGGAAATTCACACCTGAAGGGGTCACATGGGTGACCAGGAGTCTCCTTGGGATATGGGTGAATTTTATTTTCCTTGATGTCCCCCAAGACAAAGGGACATGAGGGACATCAATTCGTACGATGTACCTTAACTTGACACTTGTCACAGATCTGACGGTTGAGGGTTTGAGCTCCCACAAGCACCTGAGGGATGAACTGGAGATCCTGGAGGTCCTATGTGGGTCTAGAGGGATTTAAGAGACTGGGAAAAATTTCTTGACCCTCATGTCCCTGAACTTGAGGGATGTAAGGGACACAAAAATGCGTCAGGCTGCTGGTGCTGACACATGTCCTGTTCAAAATTTGACTAAGTATGAGGTTTTGAGAGCGAACTTGAAATGACGATAACTTGAGCTCCTGATGGAATTTTTTTGTGAAATTTTATATGAATTTGAATTTAATTTGTATTATAAATCCAATGGTGGGGTTATCAGATATTTATTCTTCCATATATTCCATGTAAAGTGATGTTTTGTTCTAGCTCAATAGCCGAGCCTTGAAAAAACTGATTGCAGACCTATTGCGCCAAAGTTTTGTGAAAAAAATAATTTCACCATATTGTAGGGATTTGAATTAAATTTCCAATTATGTTTTTTTTAGCTCTTAACTCTATCCAGAAATCTCGAATTCACTTCCCAAAGTTTAGTTGCTTTTTCAGTCCTGTGCATTGCCTAAGCTTGAGAAAAAACTGATTGCAGACATATTGTGCCAAAGTTTTGTGAAAAACATAATTTCACCATATTTTAGGTCTTGGAATTACCTTTACGAAGATTTTTTTTTTCCTCTAACTCCATCTGGAGCTCCCAGAATCACCTTCTGAAGCTCAACAACGTTTTTCGCCTGTGCACTGCCTAGGCTTGTGAACCCTATTTTTGATCAAACTGCTCCAAACTCTCCAAATATTCCCCAAATATTCCAAAATCACTTCCATGATGTTTCTAGACATTTAATTCACCTCTGCATTGATTTTTTCTCTGATGCTCCACTCCAGAGGGTTGCAATCGTTCTTGGAAGACTAGTGATAGCCCTTCCCATGACTGCCCGAAATTTGCATTTTCCAAGAACACCTAAAATCACATAAGGGTGTTAAAGTGAATTTCCTAAATCATCTAAGGGACTGAGTTAACATCATATATGAGGTCATTAGATTGAATGAGTGGACTTGGGGTGCGTGGGAAGGATAGGACTTGAAAATTTTGGCACATGAGTATCGTTGTCATGCTGGAAAATTGTCAATTTCCCTGTTGCACATTTGTATGACAACAACTAGCTCTAGCTTGGGGACATGGTATGGACTGAGTGAAGAAAAGAAATGACACGATAACTATATAATATCACTTTGAAACATATTGACCAATGCCTTATCCATTGGGCCCTGCGGAGTCATGTACAACTTGACAAGAGAGAGATAACAAGAAGAACACACACACACACACACCAAAATGGCGAAAGGAAACACACACCACACAATAGGAAGGGAAACAAACCTAAAAATCACCTATGGTACAAGGTGGGGGACAAATCACTTTCATGGAAGTACTTTTTATTCCTCAAAAGTTACCCTTGAGTGGGCAACATTGAGTGATGCTATTTTGTGAGGCCATTGACTAGTTCTAGAAAGTATCCTCCTCTCCTTAACTGTTTATGAAAGTCATGCACTTTCATGAATGTATGTGTTTTTTATAGGAGTGAGTCCACGTGAGCTTCTTGATGCTCGGGCCTTCACTTGGAGATTCCACCATCTTCATTCTCTTTGAAATCAATTTCATAGTGTCAGTTGCATTCCACATTTATCCATGTAGTTGATTCTTGATTGAGCATCCTACCGCTGCCCCATGGCTTCTTTTCGTTCAAATTACTCAAACATTCCAGATTCTTTTCTTTCCTAGGTCTATGCTCATTGACCTCTTTTCCATGAGAAACCTCAAACTTATCCTTTTTCTCTACTCCACTGTGAGTTGCTTGTGTACTGACGGGAGGATCGGAAGTGACCTCATACTTGTCTTGTATGGCCATGACATGAGTTAAGAGATCAAGAATCAGCTCGGGGTCTTTCGTAACTTATGTTGCATCCAATATTTATTGTACATAGATATCCTTTTTTACTTCCTGTAGCTCGTATTTGTATGCCTTTAAAGAATATTTATTTTGTATCTCAAGGAAAATATCCGGAGGGATTACTTAATTTTCTTGGGAATCACTGCATTCTATCAATCCTTCATCAAGAGGAGCTTCAGCTTCAAAGGCCTAAAAAATACTTGCTTCAATTTCTGATTTTTCATCATGGAAAGATTTTTCTTCTTCAAATGGGAAATAAAATACCTCCATTTCGTCATTGTATCCATTAACTATTGGCTTGGGAGAGACATCAGATTCCTCATCTTGATTTATTTAAACATGTCCAACCTTCACACTGGTTAAGGCTTTCAAATTAGATTCACACTTGTCTTGTAGATTCATGGATTGCATCAAGAGTTTGAGCCTGAGCTTAGGGTCTTCTATTTCTTCCGCGACTCTTAACAGTTCTTGTATAAATGATTCTTTCCCACTGTTCGAGGACTCATTGCAAACTGGATTGGTCTCTTCCTGGGAGACATGATCAAGGGAGTCCTCATCTTCGAATGGGAATGGAAATATATCTTCATCACAGATAAACATGTAAGATGATTTTTCTGCTTGAAAATCATCAATAACCATCTCCTCTTCTTCATGGTTTGCATTGTTTGGAAATTTGGGGCTGCCCTCTTATAACTCGAATTTCCTCAATGATTCTTCAAGATTCATACCTCTCTGGGGAGGCATGTATAGCCCTATCAAGATGGGAATATCCTCTTCCTCCTCGGTTGTCACAAAGTGATTCATCTGCCTGATATCTTGGTATAAGATGTCAGTTCCTAAACTTTCAGAATTTTGCACTGTGTACCTCATATTATTCTCTGGAAATAATTTCTCCATGTCTCCCTTGACTGGTATGGTTGCAGAATACCAATTCATCCAAATTTTCCCTCCCAAGTCTTGGCAAAAGCTTCGACTTAGCAACATTCCAAATGAAGCCAGAATGTATGTTACCAAAATCATCGCCGAAACCTTCTTGTCTAGAAATTCGGTGAGAGCCACCTGTGCATCTATGACCTTCCCTCCAAGTGGGACCTATTTTGAATCCAAGGAGTAAGAAGATCCATTGGGTGGAGTCATGGTGAGTTTGAGAGCCTTGGTGAACTTTATAGGCATTACATTTTAGGAGGCACCAAAATCTATTATGCAACTGTTCAATACATAATCTCCAACAAGAAGAGAGACAGAGAAAGGGTCAACCTTATTAGTCTTGGATGCACTCAATGGAAGCATGTTATGTGATGGAGGTGTAGGTGGGTTTGGTAGTATTCCTTTAGAACTAGGAGCTACAGAATTGGGTGTTAAACTACCAATCCTGATGTATTGAACAAATCTCTCGAATTGTTCGGGGTGAGTCTGTAGATATTCAATTTCAGTAATTTGCACCTTGGATTTGTTCACATATTCTAAAAAGTCAAAGGGAGCAGATGTGGACAAGGGGAATGAAGGGACTAATTTTGGAGTCAGGATAGGTTTAGAAGTAGGAGTAGATTTTTGGGGAACAAAGGAGATCTTGAAAGGTACACTAGGAGATTTCAAAGTACTAAATTTTACAGGATCAAATTTAGATTTAGAATTAGAAGAGGCATCATAAGACTTACTTGGGATTACTAGAGACTTCTTATTTGCTACAGGATCAGGATTCAACAAAGTGGAATCCATGGAGGGTGAGAGTAGATATCCTTGATTGATTATTTTGTTTTACGGAGTCACCATAGGAGGATCTTTAGTTTTATTTTTCTTAGAAGCAGTGGAGGAAGAGGATTCATCTCTCAGACTAAGAACGAGTGAATACCGCAAATGAGAAATTGGGTGCATATTCTTTGTCATCCTCATCACCTCCAAAATAATCGTAGAATATGATTTGTGTATCATTATCGCGCTCGTCAACTTCTAGGATATCATCACCTTTACTTTCTTGTTCAAGTTCTGCTTCACTTTCCTGAACACTGTAATTTACATTTACGGGTGGGGCCTCCAAGGCAATCCTTCAGGGTGTTCTTGAAATTTGATTTGTGTTGTTTCTTTGAGAAGATACTCATTCAAATAATTCCCTCTTCAAAGATGCCATCTCATTTGCCAATTTTTATAGCAATGGATTGGTGCTCTTGTCTCCAGGATGTTGAGATTTACCATTTGAGGGATTCTTGATCTTTCCAGATAGGATGGGATCGTCATCAAGTTTAATGGCCAACCTTTGTGCTTCTACAATGTTTCTTGGTTGAAATATTCATAACAAAAATCCTACCTCTGATGATTGTGCATTAATGAAGAATATCTTGACATTGTTTTTAGATGACGAATCTTCTTCTGGTATCTTGTAAAGTAACCAGTCAAAATGAGACAAAAATTATCTCATAGTTTCATTTCCTCCTTTCTTCATTTGAGAAAACTGCACCAAGAGGTCCTGATAGTCTTCAATTGGTTTAAATATTTCCTTGAAGGTATTCTTGATATCGTTTCAACCAGTGATGGACTGAGCAGGAAAGAGGTAGAACCATTCTACTGCTTTTTCTTGGAGAGATTCCATGAACAATCTTACGGAAACGTCTTCATGTTCAACACCAAGAATCCCGTATGATGTGGTGAAAGTGGTGACATGTTCTTCAGGAATCTGCGTGCCATCACCTTTGAAATTTGGAAAGTTCTTGCGGGAACTTGTTGGTAGATCATGAAGAGGTGGTTCGAGAGCGAGCGGGACTGTATTTCTTCCCCATGGACCAATGGGTTAGGGTCTTTCTGCTTCAACTTCCATTGTCATTTCTATTTCTACTTTATCTCTTGCTTCTACGAATTCTTCTTCAAATTCTTATTCCTCTCGGAACTTAATGTTGAGCGACGATTGAAAAATGGGGGAATTTGAAGGGGGAGTATCAACAGGAGTTTGGATGGGATTGCAAGGTGAACTACTTGATGAACTGGATGGGGATGAGGCTTGAGAAAAGTAATATGGATGGTATCTAACTTGTTCTTGCTGATTTTGCAAAGCCTTGAGATTGGGGTCGACAATTCCTCTCGATCTATTCAACCTAGTGCATCTCCTTTCAGCCAACTTTTGGAAATTCTTGCAGTGGGAATGCAAAAGGACACTGTGGAATATGAAAGTTCATGTAAAAGAATTGATAATGTGTCTTTCAACAATGGATTTCCATGAACTCTCTTTTTTGTTTTTTCAATATTTGATTTTTTAAATTTTTTTGGACCTTGCGGTCATATTTTGGGTGCAAATGTTGCTAAATACGCCCCACAGTGGGTGCCAAAAATTGTTGGCGAGAAAATTTGTCGGGGGACAAATTTGTGGGTTTCTTGCCAATGCTCTAGGAATGTAAGTCCCTCTACTTAAACTAGTGTAGCTGCCGTATATGCATGCACGAGTGAAGGTGATTTTTCTTCGGATGGCCTTACAGCCAAGGATCCAACATGGGAATTCCAATGACCCTGCGGAAAAGCTAGCAATCTCTAGCTAGGGAAGACTTTGTCTGAAAAACGGGAAAGGGGATTGAGAAAAGAGGTGGGAGAACTAATATTGCAGGTATAAAATCATATTCCTACACACACTAGTTAAAATTTTCCTCCTACATCACCTGGAGGCCGTTTGAAGTGATTGGTGGGATGCTTTGACGACTGATTTTCCATGGCCATAAAAAATTTCTCTAAAATTCAAGTTCAGAAAATATTTAGAAACAATTTCAGGAAAACCCGTGATTGCATTAGGTCCTCTGCTACCATGTGATTAGGGGGATCAAGTAGAGGATGCTAATGCTTATAGCTTATGGTGGATGGAAAAGGAGGAGGCTTCTTTAATTATTTATGTGACTCATCATAGAGCAATTGATGATTGGAGTGGAGGTGAGAGAGGAGAGCATGGAGAATTTGAAGGGAATGATATCTGTAAAACTTTGAATAAGAGCATGGTGGAAGAGAAGGGGAGGAATTGAGATCAAAATCTGCAGAGATATGGAGTGTGTTTCACACTAAAATATTGTGCCAAGGTGAGGATGGATCTTAAAATAAGTAAAAAGATAAATTCATCCAAGGGTTAAGAGATTTGAAAGGAATTGAGGACTGTAAATATGTAGGATTGTAAATATTTAGGACTGTAGAAAAATATCTAAAATCCCACAACCTGTAAAGTTAATTGCCAAAATTTGACACTTTCCAACAAGGGCATCTTCAAAATTGGACGCCTACCAACGAATTATTATTTCTATACTTTATACACATATTTATTTTAAATCAATTAAATTTAAATCAATTCAAATTATTATGTCGAAGGTGCCCACCCTATAAGAAAGGGTTTTGCGGACATTCACAAGACTGTAAAATTTGATGGTCATTTGGACGTTTTTCAAAGACATTAACATGAATATTTCTCTGCTATTTTTAACAATTTTTCTTTTCCAATTTTGCATGCTATGGCGGGTTTGATATTTTTAAGTTTTGATTTTTAGCTTTTGTATGCAATAGCCTTTAAATACATGCATCCAACGCATTCTTCAACATTGTTGGAAGTAAGATCGAGGTCTCCACAAATTTGTTTCTCTTAATCTGGAGCAAGTTTATAAGTAGAGTTTCAAAATACAACTACTTGTATTTAGGTATTTACAATAATTTTGATATTTATTATTTTAATATTATTCCTATTCCATTTCTATTATTTTACATTGTACATTCCCCAGAAAACTAAATTCAATTTCAGATGCAACATTTCATAATACACAGAAGCTAAATTTCTCCATAATCTTAATTAAGAAACTGCAATTCACTCTATCATAAAATTTATTCATATATCAATTTTGATCATCATCCCTGATATATTTTTATGGTTTAGAGAGCGAATGGTTTCATAGGTTATAATAATGCCATCCAAAATTCTTTATGCCCAAAATATAGTCACTATGATCCTCCAAAATGATGCTCTGTAGGTGGATGAGAATATAGCTAGCCACTTGTCTTCACTTTTGATTATATTGGTATAGAAATTGGATCGATCTATGGATAGTTGTTCATTCAATTTTTCATTTATGATTCTTAAAATTCTACCTTGTAAATGTTTAGCTTCTAAAATTATTCTAATATTCATTTCTAAATGAAAATCTGGTTTACAATTCCATACTATAGCCTTTGGGATGTAACAATGCTATCTAAGAAGTATTATTGCGTCTTACTTATAAAAGTATTCTTCTTCTACTTCTTCTTAACTTTCCTTTCAACATAAATGGATCTGTCATTTTATCTTGTTGAAATGTTTTCATAAAGCTTAGTACTCTAAAATTGCATTCTATAAATTATAGAGACTTATTTTTCAAATGATTTGGCTGGTTGATAAATGAGTATGTGTGAAGATTATAAGCACTTAATTTCTCTTTTTATTGTTTATGACAACTCTTTAACTTCTTATTTTAATTTTTGTAGGATATTTGTGATTCTCTTTCTCTTGCGGTAAAGAAGAGAGTGTTGTATCTAAACAAACTTTAGGTGGGTTTCAATATTGACTGAATTATTTATTCATTTGTTCTATTTATTGCATGTTATGGACTAAAAAATTATTGTAGAGTGCTTTCATATTATTTGCTTTTGATTGTTCTAATTTTATATTTATAGTTGGCTCCAATCCTTTTTCCGAAGTGATATGTGGGGTATGTGCCTTCGTCAATGACATGATTCCTTATGTGCTGAGGGGATCGTTCCCCAATGAGGCCATTTCGAAGCATCCCAAGTTGGATGTTAGAATGATTAATGACAAAGCTTTGAAAGCTTCTCGTCATACTTAAAAATATCTACTTGGACTAACACACTTCTTTTCCCTCTCCAATTTAATATGATGTAGACTAGAAACAAAATTCCCCTCCCTACAATGGGCTTGACATTAACCATGCCTCACTTGCAAAGGGAGGAAAAGTTTAAATGTATTAAATGTGTTGTTAATGTTTTGCATTGCAGGAAATTGAAACCACCTAAAATAGTGATAGC
The DNA here is from genome assembly GCA_019776745.2 of Taxus chinensis. Classification (NCBI taxonomy): domain Eukaryota; kingdom Viridiplantae; phylum Streptophyta; class Pinopsida; order Cupressales; family Taxaceae; genus Taxus; species Taxus chinensis. The sequence goes on from CM034154.1 coordinate 3,895,741, forward strand.
CGAAATGATCAGAGATCGCATTCACCTGTTGCCAACATCCCCATTTTCTCTCTCCAAATTCCGAACAATTGGAGAGAATTCATGAGGCTTCTGCTTGATTTATGACTCTAACAAAGATGCATTGAATTATAAACCACCCCAAAAATTTAGGAGAATGGGAATACCAATTGAGGCATCTACAACCGGACAAAAATACAAGAAACGTGTAAAAAAACTACACAATTAAAAATCAAGAAATTTGATTTAAAAAAATAGCTTTTAGTGGTTTGTTTATAAGTGTTTATTTATAAGTGTTTTTGAAACAAACTGTAACTCATTCCAAATAATCCCATGTATGTATTGTGGTAGTATATATCGGAAAGAGAAACAAACTTTTAAAAATACATGTTCAGTTTTTTGTAAACCAACAACTATGCATTTCTAATTTCTTTATCATTATATCTCCATACAAATACCTATAGTTTAATTACTTCAAGTGTACATATTGTTCTTATTATTTTCCATTCTATTTTCTTAACATAAAAATCTATAATTCATTCCAAATAAATGCATGTATATATTGTGGCAAAACATATGGAACACAAAACCTAAATTTTTAACATACGTGTTCAATTTTTCCTTTTTACAATTGCTCACTTCTTTATGTAAACCAACAACAACACATTTTTAATGTGTTATTCATTATATCTGCACACAAATAACTATAGTTTTAAGATGCCGAGAAATAACCATGCAATTTTTGGTTGTTTTAATCCAAAGCTTTGTACATTATATCACTTTTTTGCATCTTGAATTGTTAAAGGGCTAGACTTCATGTTTGCGCTTTTTAGAAAATCTAAATGAATAAGGAAGAAAAATTTAAAGGTTTTCATTGTTTACAAATGCATGATTTCTTGAACACATCCTTCATTTCATGTTTGAATGCATTACAAGTTTACATTTTCCACCATATATTTGCAGAACTCCCACTATCTAGGGCATCTCTTAGTTGCCATGGAAATAACTTTGACACACGAAATAATTTCTCAATTAATTGAGGGCGGTTCCAATATTGACCCCACATTTCAGATACTGCACTTGTCCTCCCTAAGGTATAATATACAATGGGTGTCCAACACCGTGTTGACCTTTCAGATGGGATACATTTTTAGACATCACTTCTACCCTCCAAATTTGCAAGTTGTGTAACCAAAAAATCAATACAAGAAGGCTCCATTGTGTACTTACGAAAATACCACATTATAATGATCAAAAGTGAATTGTAAGCTTCATCTCTTGCTCAATTACCAATGTGTATAAACTCCCTATATTAATTATAATTTATTTCAGTTTATTTTTTTCATCCATTGCTCAGTTCTAATTCTATCCCCTTTTATTTCCATTGTATGATTGTTCTTATCATTGAAATGGATGTTGTTGTCAAAACGTATTTGGTAATCTGTGCTCCAATCCGACTACCAACAAATTCTCTCCAAGACAGTCAGTTTCCGCAAACAGATGCAAGTGCAAACTAGGTAACAAATATTTTGTTAGAACACCAACTAAAATAAGTGGATTGAATACATCTATGCACGTGTGGTACGTAGAGGGTCGTGCCCTAGAAAAATAACCGTTCACGAATATCACAATACAAGGGGAGATGGATCCATGTCTGGGTTTGATTTTGTGGATTAGGAAGGTGGGGAAATCCACATCACCTATTTCAATGAGGCCGTGGAAGCATTCTATGAGTGGATTGAAAATGGGAAGCTATATACAATTTCCAATGGGAGGTTTGCTGATGCAAAGTTATGTTACAACCATTTGAACAATGCTTTGTATATTTTCCTGCAACCTTCCTCAACCATAACTCCAATAATAGAAAATGAGGATACAATACCTTCCCATCACTTTCACTTCACCAAAATCAAGGACATACATGTGAGTGCTATAGGTTCTATAGTTGATTTGATTAGCGTTGTTCTTGCGATTTCACCATGCTCAAAAATTTGTAGGCATGATAAGTTTGAAACAAAGAGAAGAACTCTATAATTAAAGTACATGTCGGGATTCAATGCAAGTGTCACATTGTGGGGACAACACTTAGATGAGATATGCAAAAAAAATAAAGAGATGTTTACGATTTTTAAAAAATATAAATTAATAAGGAAGCAAACTTTGAAGGTTCTCATTGTTTACGAATGCATGTTTTCCTAAACACAACCTTCATTTCATGTTTGAATGCACTACAAGTTTACATTTTCCACCATAGATTTGCAGAACTCCCACTATCTCTAGCATCTTTTAGTTGTCATGGAAATAACTTTGACACACAAAGGCATTTCTCAATTAATTGAGGGCGGTTCCAATGTTGACCCCACATTTCAGATACTGCACTTGTCCTCCCTAAGGTCTAATCTCAACACGGGTGCCCAACATCGTGTTGGCCTTTTAGATGGGATACATTTTTCAGACAGAACTTCTACCCTACAAATTTGCAAGCCATGTAACCGAAAAATCAATACAAGAAGGCTCCATTGTATGCTTACACAAAGCTCACATTAAAATGATAAAAAGTGAACTATAAGCTTCATCTCCTGCTCGATTACCAATGTATTTAAACTCCCTATATTAATTATAATTTCTTTCAGTTTGGTTTTTTCATCTGTTTCTTAGTTCTAATTCTATCCTGATTTTATTTTCCATCGCAGGACTGTTCTTATCATTGAAATGAATGTTGTTGTTGAAACACATTTTGCAATTGGTGCTCCAACCCCACTACCAAAAAATACTCTCCAATACATTCAGTTTCCGTAAATAGATGCAAGTGCAAACTAGGTTAACAGATATTTTGTGAGAACATCAACTAAAATAAGTGGATTGAATACATCTATGTGCACATGGTCTGTAGAGGGTCGTTCCCTAGAAAAAACAACACTTTGGGAATATCACAATCCAAGGGGAGATGGGTATGTGTTTGGGTTTGATTTTGTGGATCAGGATGGAGGGTAAATCCACATCACCTATTTCAATAAGGCTGCGGAAGAATTCTATGAGCAAATTGAAAATGAGAAGCTATATACAATTTCCAATGGGAGGATTGCTGATGCAAAGCTATGTTACAACCATTTGAACAATGTTTTGGATATTTTCCTGTAACATTCCTCAACCATAAATCCACTCATAGAAAATGAGGATACAATACCTTCCCATCACTTTCACTTCACCAAAAACTAGGACATATCTTCAGGCGTTGCAGGTTCTACAGTTTATTTGATTGGCGTTGTTCTTGCGATGTCACCATGCTCAACAATTTGTAGGCATGACAAGTTTGAAACAAAGAGAAGAACTCTACAATTAAAGGACATGTTGGGATTCAATGTAGGTGTCAAATTGTGGGAAAAACACATAGATGAGATAAACAAAGAACTTGAAGACATGCTTTCTATACCACCTGTTTCGGTCCTTTCCTTGAAAGCCGCTCGTGTCTCCAGTTTCAATGGGAGCTTAGTTGAAAATATTTCAAGTACCAAATTTTATGCCAACCCTCTAATTTCAGAAACTAATACACTTCATGGCTGGGTTGATTATGATGACTACTCCCTTCCGGGGCCCTTTATCACATGCAAATTTATTGGCCCTCCAAAAATCTTGACCTATGTTATAATGATTTTGTAGGTCCTACAAATGGATACTGAGAGAAATGAATGGGCCATGGTTACTACAAAAATCACAAATATCAGCATGGACAAATTTTTTTACTAGGCATGTCCACTTCAAAAAGGTGACAAACAATGTAGGAAAAAGGTGAGAGATAATGGTAATTATTCATGTTTCTGTTCAAGTTGCAACATAGAAGTTCATAACTATGATTATAGATATGCACTCAGGATTGATCTAGAGGACCGAACAAGTGAACTCCGATCAGTTACCGCTTTTGATGAGATAAATGAGTCAATTATGAGTGTTACAACTAGCGACCTCCACCTATTACCTATAGATGAAGATGCAACTAACGAAATTACAAGCACTGTCATCGGAAATGAATACTGCTTCACACTTTCCCTAAAAAAAGAGACATATTACGGAAACAACAAATTGGAATGTGTCATCCTCAATTCAAATAAAGTGCATAACAATGCAAATCCTCTGCAACCTTCTTTATGAAAATATTTCTAACGCACCCGCCCTTCAAAATTTACACCCTCACCCATCCCATTCTATACTTTGAATTATCACCACTATATTAGTTATTTCCTATCTATGTTTCACCCTTTTTCCCTGCTTCAAAAGAAAAATGTTGTATTTCCTTATAAACTGACATACTATTGTCTCCTACTACTATGTGGATTGTAAGTAATTTAAAAAAAATAAATGCACATTACTTGCACTTTTATTATGTATGTATTTGCATCCTTTTATACTATTAGAACGTATTGTATATTTCCATATAACAAATACTCTTTTCCTTAAGCAACAAATGCAGTTTTTTTATCATCAAATTGTTACCTCTTATGATTAGTTTCCCTTACAGAACTCCACATGCATTTCAATTGTGTATAGTTTATTGATTTTGAATTATTTATGAATTTGTATGTACTCCACAGGTATGTCACATAAATGCTAAGCAACAACGTCATCACCTACAATGTAGAACAACAAAAATCTCTAATATTTTTCAACTTATAATGACCAACAACCTACCATTCCCTAACATTCCAATCTTGCCATCAAATACAACTACTGTAGGATTGCCAACCAAAATTACACAAGTAACTTCCATGGAAACAATTTTTCACGAGCATACCAATTCCTTCCGTAGGAAGCCATATTTTCTAACTAATTACATGCCAAATGTTGTGAAAATTGCCACTTGTTATGTGCAGCCATTCGTTTGTTTCATTAAATGTCAGAATTTTTTTTTGAGATGTATCGTTCAAAGTGACGCCGATGTACAAGAAACAACCAATTTCTTGGATGCATATAGAGTTCACCGTGAAACCATAGAACACCTACCACTTATTCAGGTTGCTCGAGATTAGAGCTACAATAAGGACTGTAAAGGTGATAAATGGAAACTGCGATCAACTCAAGCTATTGTTCGGGTCCATCTGAGATTTGTGGATGTCCTAGCTCAGGATTCAACATCCTATGACCTTTTCTGTTGGTCAAAAATCATTTTATACAATCCCTTCAAAAATATTACCTCTGAATTTGAATCGACCCAACATGACATCAACGACACTTGGGACCTGTACAAGCACAACTATAAACCGTGACATGTTTTACACACTACCGTAGACACAAGACATGCTACAGATGTTAGTTTTGACTCTGAGGTCAAATGCAGTATTCAACACGAACCATTGCAATAATGGTAGGTCTTCGCACAACTTCATCCAGGAAATAACACGAGTCTTGATAGTATTGAAACGTTGGGGAAATGAGATTTTGACATACACAATAATTGGAACATACATGACGGTCCACATTATTTACAGATAATTGGATCATCATTCATCAAGAGAGAAAATGAAGACACAATTAACAATAGTATGCCAGCCACACACCATCTTCCACACTTCCTTTGTCTTCAGAACAACAACTAGCTCTTGATACCATACTACAACAATCAACAAATGAAACCCTTCTACATCCACTAAGATTGATAATTCAAAGAAAAACTGGCAGAAGAAAATCATTTCTGATAAATAAAATCCAGAATTCATTCACAACAGCATCAACCACATCTCCCTCACCTCTCCTTCTTCTTTCCCCTACCGCTGTTTCAACATTCAACATCTCTGCACCCAGAATCCATGCAGCCCTCTGTATTCTAGTCAAAGAACTAAAACCCCTTGAAGGTTATGCATTATCATATTTTCAAGAGTTGCTAAAACATATAAAATATGTTCTTATTGATGCAATGAGTTTCATCGGCCCAATGTTGCTAAATGAAATAGACAGTAGGCTATGCAAGGCTTTCCCACACTGCAAAACATCTGAATTTGGGAATAGATTTGTCATCCTCCTCGGCGACCTCAAAAAATTACCACTGATTTTGGACAATCCTCTTTATGTAATTAAATCCTATGGAGCTAGGATTTGGAAGGGATTCCATTCTTCCATTAAATTTCAAATAATATTTCGGCAGCAAAGAACAAACAATGCACAAGTTTCATTCGAAAATTTATTTCTCCACATGAGAGATTCAACTCCTCTTATTAAGGAATAGGAAATCCTAATGTCTCACATAAAAACACACCTAACTCAACATTTTTAGGGACGCACCACATTTATTTGCAAAAAACAATCTCATAGACTCTCACAACCTCCAGATGCTGAAGGAATTGAACATTCCGATCACCCAATCCATTGCTAAAAGTAATAGGCAGGCGAGACGAGGTGATCCTAATGATGATCAGTTGGAACAAAAAGTTACGTTGAGAAAACAACAAAAAATTGTGCTTTCTAAAAATTTATGGGTTGACGCATGCCTTGTAAATAGTGCTATAAGAATAATCACCGACATTGTCTACGACGCATCAATGCCACCACCAACATTACCTTTATTTTTTGTTGTCAAATTTTCTAGATAAAATGACCCATGTTGGGATCCCTCCAACTCGTTACATATTCCGATACCCCATATTTCGAGAGGGAATAAAAAAAATTGTCAATTAAAATGACATGGGGATTAACTATCCACAAGTCCCAGGGACTTTATTTGCATAGTGCAACTATGGACATTAGAACCAAAGAAAGGCAGGATCTGACATTCACAGCTTTCTCCAGAGATCCCTTTCTTGCAAATCTACGCATTTCACCTCCTTTTTCATTCGAAAGGTACTAAAAAATGGTGCACGTACCAACACTTGGAGTAAGAAGAAAAGGAGGAAGCAAGACTACTATCACTCAACATGTCATAAATACTACTCTACTTTGATAGCACCTCCGCTACTACTTTACTCCACACTTCTTCTATCCTAGGCGGCATTGCCATTCAAGGAGTAACAAATGTATTCATGTTTACCGGAAATAAAATTTCCCACAAAAGGCTACCATTCATGATATAAATTCTTCAAATGTCATGATATAAGATTTGCAACTGCATATGTATGAATATGTATCAAATTTAAATGTACACATACAACATTTCAATGTAATGTTTCATCTATATTCCTACACTACCACTATCAATCACACACCTTATCTATTGTACAAAAAATGTTTTTTCAACAAAAGAACAAAAAAAAAACCAATGAAACACTAACACAATTACCCAAAAGTAAGTAACTATCCAAAACGGTATCAAATGTATTCATGTTTAGAGTGAAAAAATTGGCCTCAAAACGATACCACTCATGATATAAAATCTGCACATGCACGAAAGTCTTCATGTATTCATTTTAAGTGTAAATAAAATAGTCCGCAAAATTCTACCACTCATGATATGAGATTTGTAAATGTATATGCACGAATTTGTAATAAGTTTGAAATGAAAAGAGGATACCTTTAAATGAAGTAGTTCACCTATATTTCTACACTTACAAAATAACACTTTTCAACATACATGTTCAATTTTTCCTTTTTACTGTTGCTCGCTTCTTTATGTAAACCAACAACAACTCATTTTTAATGTATTCTTCATTATATCTGCACACAAATACCTATAGTTTTAAAATTCCGAGAAAGAACCATGCAATTTATGGTTGTTTCCATCTAAGTCTTTGTACATTATGTCATTTTTATGCATTTTGAATTGTTTTAAGGGTTAGACCTCATGTTGGGTTCATCTATATTTCTACACTTACAAAATCAATCACCCATAGTTTAAAGAAAATCAACTACAAAAATAATAACTATCCCTCTAAAACAAATAACATATACTGTTCGGCATTCACATTGCATTGTACAAATGTAATTGCTAGTTTTAGCATTTATTGATTTAAAACGACTCAGTAGTGTTAAAATTGGAAAGTGACAACCACTTGAATGTCTAGAAAGTCAAATATATTTTTTGTTAGATTTTTTTTTGATGAAAGGGATTTTATATTATATTAATGTAATAAGATACAAGATAGTTTTCAACAAAAAAGCGGAAGGTATGAGAGCACGCTCCAAAACCATGAACAAGCTAGGCCGAACCTAGAAAAGCAAGAGTCAAACTAGGCCGAGCCTAGGAGAGTACAACAAAAAAAGGCATCGCTTCAAAAAAATTAAAAGGCACTATCAAGCAGTAGCAGCAAACATGCCTGAGGCAAACGGATTCCAATCATTTGAGCACCCCGAACCAGGCAGGTCCTTGCCAGCATCCGGAAGCTCCTAGCCAGTAGCAAGTTCTTCCTCTAGGCCCGCTTCCCTGTGCATAGGAATGGCGAGGTTGAGGTGAGGGAATTTTTCAGAAGGTGGTGGAGGTGATGGTGGGTGCCAAACAACTTGTTGCGAAGCAGTAGCAAAAGGAGAGCCCCATCCATGTTGGTGAGGTAGAGAGCCCCAGCCCTGCTGGTGAGCTGACGAATGCGGCAGAGAGCCCCACCCATGATGGCGAGGTGGAGAGCCAATGAATGCGGCAGAGAGCTATGGCCATGGCGACAAGATGGCGAGTGACTATGCTGATGTAACGGCCTCGGAGAGCGGCGTGTGCGGATGAAAGCATGATGCTGATATCGGATGTGCTGGCCACCACAGATTGAAGGAGGGGAGTGCCTAGTGGGAGATGGAGGCACTCAGACAATGTTACATGGGGCTTCCCCCTAGTGGCACAACAGGGTCTGAAGGTGATCCACCTCTAGCGTCACCTTGTTTTCCTGAACTTGAATCTGTAAAAGCACATTGGAGATCACCATAGATTTATTATAAATCGAGAAATATTGATCAACTGTAGAATTAACAAAGAAAAAAGAATTTATTTCTTTCCATATCCAAAATAGAATCTCCCCTCTGAAAACATGCCAAATCTGGGTGAACATAGGCATAAGTTTGGGATTATCTCCCAAAAGGATATGCTGCCAAGTGAAATAGTGGGGTCGTGAGGGAAAAAAAAGGAATGGATCCAGTTCCAGGTAATTTGAGCTTTGGGAAAGAACCAGAAGACATGCAAAAGTGTTTCCAAATGTCCACATAAGGGGAAGTTGGGAGTCAGGATCCCAATTTGAACAAGACGAGCCCTGATAGGAATGCCTTGGTTTAGAATACACCAAAGACAATGAGCAATTTTGGGCTCCACACATATAGTCCAAACAGTCTCAAATCATCTACCCTAGGTAGATAGAGTGGTGTGAATTCCCCAACGAGTATTAAGTTTTTCCACTATGGGAAAATGGGGTGAGATCCAATGATAGCCTTTGTTGGCTTTATAATTATAGAAAGGAGTATCAACATGCCACTTATAGTCTGTCTACCATGGGCAAGAGGAATGCACTACAATATTATGCAACATGTGATCAAGAACTGAATTGATCACAATAGTGAAAGTATCCTGATCTTGGTTGGAAAGCCGAAACAAAGCTTTAAAATCCGTCCAAGAGTACTAGGATTGAGCGTTCTTGTAGAAGAAGTCTTCGATAGTGTGAATTCCGCACTTGAAGAATTTGAGCTCGAAGATTCCCGCGACCTCTGCTAAGAATTTATCTTGGGATTGAAAAATCGGTGACCACCAGAGAAATTGCTGATTGAGAGAAAGCCCATTACGAAAGCCATCCCCCTTCCATAAAACCCAGGGTTTGACACATTCCCACGCTTTCCAAATACTCTTAAGCACAAAGGTGCCAACAATTTTGATAGGCACATGAGTGATGAGAAAATTGACAAACCCTAAGCCTTTCCACGTAGGGCAGCCATAAGAAGAACCTTCTACAATGCCATGCTGTATGAGAACTTTCCAAGCTTCTTGGCCAGTAATGCTTCTGATAATCCACTTAGTACAAAGAGCTTTCCCTTGATGTTGAATGTGAATACGCCCGAGGCCTCTAGAATCTCGAGACAAACAACATATATCCCATGCTACCCGATGAAAACCTTTGCTAGTAGAAGTATTAGCCCATAAGAAAGATTCGAGCAGTTTTTCCAACTTATGAATGGAGGCTTTGAAAGGAACCCAACAAGACGAGTAGTAAACATGGGTGGCAGCAAGAACTTTAGAGCAGATTTGGAATTTTCCAGCCAGAGATAAAGGCCTAGTGATCCAATATTCCAATTGTTTTTCCACCTGTTGAATGACATAATGCCATAGTTTAGCCAGGGAGGCTTGAAAAGCAAAAGGAATACCTAGAAATTTGAAAATCTCACCATGTTACAGAATTTTCCAATCAAAGGTGGCAAGCCAGTCAGGCGCGGGAAGGAAAGATTTCCGATAAAATTGTGTTTTTCGCCATTGGATGGATGAGCCAGAAGCTAGGCATAAAGTATCCAAACATTGCATAGTATTGCTAATTTTGGTCTCATCCTCAATAAGCGAAAGGAAGGAATCATCTGCAAAATGCCCATTGAGAAGCTGTTAATTGGGCTCATTAGGAAGCGAGATTCCATGAACAAGACCGTGCGCTTTGGCATGAGCTAAGAGATAACCAAAGCCTTCAGCCACCATCACATACAATGCATGGGCAAGAGGACAACCTTGTCTAATAGACCGGAAAAGCCCAAAAGTCTCCGAGCTGAGGCCATTAATAGAAATTTGAGCAGAGGCATCTGCAAAAAGCATATTGACAGGTTGAATAAAAATGGGTCCAAAGCCAAGTGCTTGGAACACGGAGAGAATGAAAGGCCATTCAATCCGATCATAAGCCTTCTCAAAGTCAATCTTGTTTTCGTTACAAGACATTATCCCTTTCGAGCGGGACACGTGTCTTTCGAGCATAAAGGTATTGTTAAGTTCCGGGTTTGAGTTCTGGAAAATAGCTATAAATGGAGACGTGGAAATTTTCTTACTCGCCTCTCCCTTTTCTTCTATCCTGCAAAATATTCATCTGTAACACTGAAGGAAATCGCTGCGGTAGAAGCTCCACCAGACTTCCATACTACATGTAAGCACTGTATTCAATTTTGTGAGATTATTAATGCAGGGAATGATATTTGTAATTTTGTGAATTAATTATTAAACTTTGAAGATTGTTATTTACAAAATAAAAAGTAGTTATAAACCTCTCTTAAATTTTTGGAACAGGCACTGCTTAAGAATAATATAAATCCCAATTAAATACGGCGTTGAGAATTTACAGTAATTACACAATTTCCTTTTGCCAAAAGATAAGACCACTCTCCTGTTACAACACCCACACTGGAATTTGAGATTTGCACCACAACTTTAGTATCTACTATTTTTTAATTTGATGATATTTTGGGAATTGAAAACAGTAGTTAATTCTTAAGTATCGTAATCGCTGTTTGTTTTGTTTTTCTTTTACGTGATCTACATAACGATCGGTTATGTTTGCAATCCACGTGTATATTATAATACTTTTATGATAATGTACATTACGTGTCAACCGGATACCCGCGCTGCATAGTTGATTGATAGTATTTTATGGCTCGTCTTTTAAAGTTACTATTTAATTTTTGTTTTTTTAACATAATTTTTTGTTTTTTTGGGCCAAAAATGAATTTCAATGGTATTCCAATTTCTAAATTGGCCTTCGCTTGTGAGGCAGAATATTTATGTGAGTGCGTTACATATCTGACCCTTCATTCAAGAGTTCAAATCAACAATTGAGATTTTTTTTGATGAAAAAGATCTTATATTATATTAATGCAATAAGATATAAGATAACTTTCAACAAAAAAACGAGTGGTATGAGAGAACGCCCCAAAACCACGAACAAGATAGGCTGAGCCTAGAACACCAAAAAACAAACTAGGATGAGCCTAGGAAATTACAACGAAAAACATCGTTCCAGACAAAAACAAAATCCAGATCAGGGAACTGCAACAAACATGCCCGAGGCGGGCGGATCTTGATCGCCCGGCCACCTCGAACTAGGTAAATCCTTGCTCGTGTCTGGAATCTCCCAGCCATTAGCAGGTTCTTCCTTAGGGTCTGCTTCCTCGTGCGTAGGAATGACGAGGCTGAGCCGGGGGAATTTTCCAGCAGATGGTAGGGGTGGCGGTGAATGTCAAGTGGCCTGTTGCAAAGTGGCGGAAGGAGAGCCCCAGCCTTGTTGGTGAGCCAATGAACGCGGTGGAGAACCCCACCCAAGTTGCCGGGGTGGTGAACCCTAGCCTTGCTAGAGAGCCAAGGAGTGGGGTGGCAAACCCTGACCGTGACGGTGCCTAGGCAAATGACTGTGTCAGTGGCTCGACCCAGGGGAGCGGCGGGAGTGACTGAATGCACATCGCTAGGACCTGCTGTGTCAGCCGCCACACGCAAAAGGTGAGGAGCACCTGGTGGGAGACGGAGGCATCCGGGAAACATTGCATGGGGCTTCCCCCCAGTGTCGTAACAAACTCTAGAGGTGGTCCACCTTCAGCGCCACCTTATTCGCTTGGACCTGAATTTGCAGAAGTACATTGGAGATCACCATAGATTTATTATAAATCGAGAAAGATTGATCAACTGTAGAATTAGCAAAGGAAAAAGCATTTCTTTCTTTCCATATCCAAAATAATATCTCCCCTATGAAAACATGCCAAATCTGGGTGAACACAGGTAGGAGTTTGGGATTGTCTCCCAAGAGGATATACTGCCAAGTGAAATAGTGGGGTCGTGAGGGAAATAAAAAGTATGGATCCAGTTCCAGGCAATTTGTGCTTTGGAACATAACCAAAAGACATGTACAATCATTTCTAGATGCCCACAGAAGGGGAATTTGGGAGTAGGAATCCCAATTTGAACAAGACAATTCCCGATAGGAAGGCCTTGGTGTATAATACACCAAATAAAATGAGCAATTTTAGGTTCCACACAAATATTTTAGACAATCTCAAACTGTCTACCCTAGGTAGAACAATTGAGATTTAGGTCTATATATGATTTTAATAAGCGCCTCTCATTTTGTGGACAGAGTTTTTAGACACCCAACTCAACAACTCATATTTATTAGGGCCATTAGCTTGCTCCCATAAATGATTATTGGATAATGGTTCCCAAGATAGCTATCACACATCTCTTTCTCCCACATGAATCATTGCATAGGAGCTTAATTGATAGAGGTTGAGATGGACGACAAGACTCAAGAGTACAATCTCTATTCTCTAAGTACAACACAACATATTCTTTACTTTTCTCTATAATTTTCTACTTTTTATTAATAAGACATGTGTATACTACATCGTTGCTCTCCTCCCAGATCTTGCGCCCCTCACCTGCTTGTTATGGAATTTTTTTTGAATAGAAGTAGGGGTAATTGGTGGGTTACCCCTTTGAAGGGAAATTCCCTAATTTTCTACATTCATTGTTTTTTGTCAGAAATTCATTAATTTTCACGTTTATTTCAAATTTTAATGTTATGCAAGAAATGTTATTTTGATAATTGACACAATGACCCTACTGACAAATTGGGGAGTTGGAGGGCATGCTGGGCAAGGGCAGAAGCGTAAGGGATTCAAACATTTGCAAACTTCTCTATCTATACCTAGTGGTGAAGAAATCTTTGTGAATGGATCCACCTACTCTAGACTATTGCATGATTTTAATTGTGGATTTATCTAAGGTCCTCCAACTGTTTGGTGAGATGGCATATTCACTTCATGTTGTTTCCTTCATAAGTTTTCCCCTAAAAGAATAACTAGTGTTATCCTCTATTTTTCATTATTGTTAGTTACACTTCAATTGAAGGAGGGTTTTGTTACCACTAGAACATTTGCAATAATCAATTGTTGTCATTTGCTGGTAGGTGTGCATAGACAATTGCACACACTGCAACCATCCACATGGCGAGCAAAACCTTGTTGTCCTACCACATCCTTTGTGCTTTGTCGCACGTAAAGTTATTAGAGAAAACTACAAATTAGAGTGTTTCAACCCTACACAACCACTACAAGGTTTTGTTCCTCCTTCTACGTGTCAATTGCACCTCACGATGCAATTTCTAGTTATTTTTATATATCACATTGATATAAAATATTTAATTGGTGATTATAAAATTAAAAATACCGAATTAGTGATTACTCGTAATCCAACCTTTAATACTAATCTAAAACCCTAATCCTTGTTGTATTTTCTTAAAAGCCTCCTCATATGTAATATAAGTGTTTATATCAAAATACATATACCACATTGTACATGACTTCTTGGTTTTGAAAACTTATCAATTCTCCTATGACAAGGTTACTATGGCTCAAATAACTATCAAATGAATACATGTAGCCATTATTAAAGGATTATTTGGAAGAAAGGTACATAGTGATACATATGAATATATTCTTGAGTTTGTTTTCCATATTACAAATGATGACATCTAAAAGTACAATATTTTATTATATGTAAAGCTAGGAATTTATGATTGTGATATTGAATGAAAGTACGCAAAAAATATCCCGTGTCTATAGAGGGACACAAAAATATGCAACCTATTTCCTAAAAATTATGCATTTGAAAATAAAATCATCCTCAATTTTCACCACTTTAAGGAAAAGTTGGCATAATCATTCCTTTCTTAGAATCCTGGTATTTCTCAAAATTCGATTGATGGGAGCCAACTTTCCTCTAATTAAAAGAATTTTAAACTCCATGAGGCCAATCATGTCAAAGACAATTCATATTAATAAAATCTTCATAATTGATGCAAAAGAAATTGGGTTGATAAATAATCTCATGTCAACCAAAAAGACTTAGACTTAGCTGTAAATAAAAAATTTGCAATGCATTTCACACAATCACATGACACTCCTAAGAAATTTGTGAAGTTTTCTCATCTCCTTAATCAATTTTTAGATACCACACAATATTAAAAAAGTCACACAACACCATGAAAGCCATACAAAACTATAGAAGCTACATAAAGTGTACGCATGTGGTGTAATCTTATCTATAGCTACACAACACTAGGGAATTCCACTTAAGCTTATATAATGCCAAAGAATCCTATGTTAAGATGTGAAGTGTTCGATAAGTTATGTAACAATTACCCAGACTGATAATGCCTTTTGCAATCTACCAACACTATCCTAAACTATGAGCATCATTATTCATTATCGTTAGATTCCTACGAAATACAACAAAGAGAAAATGATAAGTTCTACGTACTTGGTGATTAACTAAATTTGGCTAACTATGTAGTATGGGGATAGTTAATCTAAGCTATGAACAACTGTAATAAAGTAAATAAATACAATAAGGAAAGTATGTAAATGATCTAAATAACTACGCAAAAAGAAATTCTAACCCTAATGTGCAAGAAGGCAGAGGAAAAAACTCAATTGAATGGAAGATGTTCGCAGGATAGTGTTGCAGTGATGACTGGAAAATACAGAAGTAGGAACGACTGTGTAGAAGTCCCGAAAATGATGGATCTAGAGGATCTAGCTAGACTGGAGCACTTGGAGGAGGATTGGGGCGCCTGCGGGCGCTCTAGTTTGAAAACTGGACGCCTTGGTCTATGAAAAATCTCTGAAATTGATCTCCACAGGGTTGGGAGGTGATACAAAACCTTCGTTGTGTGTCGTATCATATTTTCCGTGCTCCTTTAGATGTCGCTAATAATCCAATATGAAAGAAATACATACAAGACCCCAAAACAAACATCAAACCCTAAAAAAGAAAAATGCATATGAAGGGGTCAGATTGACCTCAGTTGCCACAATCGTGGACTTACTAATTGCTCCTGGAACTGCACTACATCTCAGACCCGATGTAGTTCTATGTGCAAGTGTGTGTGAACATTCCCTAGGCTGCTCTTGTGCTAGTCGCACTTTGTGAAGTAGTGAGAAATAACTGTGTAGAAAATGTAATAGAATGTGTGCATGGAATAGAATAAAATCCCTCCCTCTATGAAGTGTGATGCATATGTCCTAGTCTTGTGCCTTATGATGGGGCTATGTGGATGTAAGTGATCTCCAATGCAAAAGATGGATGCAACTCTAGATGATTGATAGTAATAAGTGATGTTAGGTCCCTCATTATGGTCTCATAACTTTATATTTATAGGGTTTTCTTGATCCAATTTTGTAATTAACCCCGAAAAGGCCAACCACAATAAAGATAAAGATCTCAAACGGATAGAAAGATCCCAAAAAGTGGCGAGAAAGTGCAAAAAGGACCGAGGCACCCTTGGTGGGACCAGGGCGCCCATGGGCGCCCCAGTTGAGGCTAAAACAACACGGGATAACAGAAGTTGACTGGGCATATGGGTGTAAGAAGTTGGTAATGAAGAAATAAAATAAAACAAGATGACAAAAATATGGGGGTTAATTAGTACTTTCTTCACTCAAGAACCTTCTAAATAGTAGAATGAGACCGGGATAAATAATGTCTAAAGTGCATGATTTTATGACTACACTTGGAACGCTTGTGAACATCACTACAGTTGTGAGCATGCACACATGGACCTTGATACATTATACATGTCTAGGGACCACTAGGTTAAGCTTGATTGGATGAATGAGACATTTTTAAGCACATCAATTGCCAACCTTTGACACATGAGAGCATATTCTTTAGGGGATTTTTACATGCATTTGGTATCTTTAAATCTTTACTTGACATGCAGGAATTCTATATATAAATAGGTGTGTTAATTTTATATCACATCTTTATCTTTTACCTTTTATCCTTAGAAGATCACTGATCTTGATTGGAGAGGTCATGCTTTGGGATAAACTTCATATGAGGCGATCATCCTTATAATTTCAAGCCAGATTCATTTTTTTACTAAAGATTATAAGAGCTTATTATCTTAAGAAAGGTATATATTCATGAATGTTTAATGAAATCCTTGCAGATTTTCATAGAATACTATCAGCAAGGTGTAAGTGTATTGAGCTAGAATTTTCAATTCACTTTCCTTGTATTAATAGAAAAATTTCATTTGTTTCTATTTAAAATTTTTTCTGTGAGGCCTCACCTTTTTAGGTTTATTTTGACAAGGGTTCTATGGTGGAAGGTGTCAGTTCATTAGAAACCTTTACCATGACTGCATTAGTTTGGCATCAGAGAAAGGATTTGAAAATCCTATAAAGGGTAGTCAAGTGTAGCATTTGTGAGACCTATTGCAGAGATTAGTGTGATCATCAATCTGGATCCTATGAGAGACCTTATAATTTATTTCTTTCCATACTAGGGGTGCGGGTAGAAGGTAGTGGTGAACATCTAAATCATTATTTTTTTAGATAGAGGGTGTAAGGTTGCAAAAAAATTTGTGAGAAAAAAATGGCATGAAGAATGAACACAACACCATGACTAGTTGACTTAGCTGATTCAATAAGGGGAATGAAAGAATGTCTATAGGCTATGGAGATCACACAACATAGAGGTGTTTACAAGGAAGTAAACAAGAGTGACGATGAAATGAAGTATGAACCCTAAGGTTACTAGGGTTAGAGATATGATGAAGCAAACAAAATGAGGGATCCTACGGAAATGTAGGGTTCGGTCAATAAACAGGTTCACCAAATGATTTAAGGAAATTAAATCTTTATCATAAGACTGAGATCAATCAGATAATATCATAAATATATAAGATTTAACTTGTAATAACAAGTAAATACATGTAATGAGAGGATAAGAGTGAATCAACTTATAAGTCATTGTTTGGGATGATTATGGGTTGGACTAATGATGGAACATGCTGGATCTAAGTTGCATATACTTCTCTTTGAAAATAGAGATTTGCAAGTCTTCTGGATAGTAGTGCCTAGAAGGGGACAATTTTTCCTAGGCGCTAGTGTCTATAATGGGCGCTAGTGTGTTAACAATGAGTATGAATATGCTATTTTTAGGGTTTGATAAACTCGCCTTTACTTCACTCTTTGTTTCTTTGAATTCGTTATAGGGTTTCACAAGATCACATTTATTCCTACAAAATAAACCATAACTACCTGCAAAAGTCTTAAGCACACATTAAATGTAATAAAACATGCATATTCTTGAGTTAGACTGGCCTCGACAGCCACCCTAATGTGATTGTCACCAAGTGCTACACTACATTTCAAAATAAATTCAATTCTAATGTGTGTGCGTGTGAGCGAGACTTAATGCAGTTCTAGTGAGTGTGTGCACGTGTGCGCGCGTGTGTGATAGAATGATGTCTCTTAAAGCTAGGTTTTCCTTGTGCCATCTGAACCAAGATAATGTGATACAACTAATTTTCCTCCAATATGAAAATAAGAACTTTACCTTACTATGTAGTGAATGATGCAACTCAAATGTAGTCCTTATGTGTTTCTCTTTTCCCAAGTAGTAGATAGGAAGTAATAGCCCAAATTGCCTAGCCCCTTGGAATTTCATCATTAACAATTAAAAAACTGACCCATAGTGATAAGTAAAAGTTTTAGGAAAGATATCAATCAATGTGGCCGTTTGAAGATAAGAAAAGAGGGGAAAATGTCAGAAGCACCTAAATGGGACTAAAAAACTTGGGCACTCTTATCCCCACTAGGTGCTAGTGTCCGAAACACTCCAAGGATAAATTAGGAAATAATGAGATGGGTCACATATTGTGCAAAAATTAAAAGGATAGTTCCAGAAAAGAAAATGATGGATGTATAGAAAAGATAAACAATGTAAATGTAAAACAAACCAAGTGTTGTTAATATCTAGTCTTTTTTCTTAGGAATTATGCATATAATGACATACTAGAGGTGTGATGTAATCGTACTTAGTGTGTGATTTCATGTCTATAATAATCAAGTCAATGTCACTTATGGGTAAGTGTGCATGGAGATGAGGTGACAAAAGGGGTCTTAAGTGGACATTATTTTCCTGCAAAACAAGAAACCTTGACGTGTATGAGTCATTTGAGATGGGTACCCTCAACATTTGAATATATAAGAACATGAATTGTAGAATTTTGAGTCTAGTTTCCTACACCACTATTTGTTTTGAAATGGTTAACTGTAAGTGGGTCAAAGAGCTGATATTCTAAAAGGTACTCCTATTTGTCAAAAAACATAGTAGCAAGTCAATTGTGCCTCCCCGCATATTTTGATTATTATTTAGTATTTTTTAAAACCCTTTAGTGGAAAGATATATAGGAGCATCGAGTTTTGGATATATATAGTAGTGATAATTTATTAAAAATATTTTTGAAGCAAAACATTTTTGAAATTTGGAAAATAATGGATAATCGATCGTCTAGAAATGTTTAAATTTTATTCAATTTGGATGAGAGAAACAAATGATACATGATGAAAGATACACATGTATAACCGCTGAAAAATAGAGGTATATAATTTGAAATAAATATATATGGAAACCTTACAATAGTATTTTTTGAATAATTATATATTTAGAAAGAGGACAGTTTTTTTGACACTATATGAATATTTTACAGAAATGTATCATTCATTTTTGAGGATTTATCATGGTAGAAGATGAATTTATGCATTTTCATTCCAAAACATGTAGGTTGTTGTGTTTGAATAGTGTCAGGACTTAGGCTCGGGAAACTAAATGTGTGTGAAAATATAAAGGAATGTGTACGTGCAAAATTACATACATGAAATGACATGTATATTATACAACACATACACATTCCTATGGGTTAGGAACCCATACACATTTTTAACACTAAGTGTTTTTTATAAGTTTTTTTTTATGGTATAGGTCAAGGTAATGGGGGAAAATTTACTAAAATAATTGTTAAATTATATATATATATATATATATATATATATATATATATTATTGATAAAGCAGGTTGAAGGGTCCCGTTCCCTTCACAACATAGAGAGGTTGTAGCTTAGATAGAGCATTCAGAAGTAAACCATGCCACCATTAAAAGCTGGATATAATGAACAAAAGCCAGCCAAGAAGGATTTATTCTATATCTATATTATACTACTAGCAACAGGGCTTGAAAGATTAATCTGCCGAGTTCGAGGACATAGATAGACTAACAATTGGGGATCAATGTCCATCCACCGCCACCTCCTATGAATTCTACACTACAAATTCATTCGCCCAACCACGCCAAAGATGATTGAACGCTTCACCAACAAAATCCCGAAGTTCCATCCACCAAACCGGCAAAGGCTCGAATGTCGAAATGAGGGAAGCCAAATGTGGGAGTTTAAAATGAGCTCGACTGATCATTTTGTCTCGACTAAACCTCACCAACTACTCAGTGAAGGCCAACAACTCCCCATGACATCTTTCCAATTCCTTAAAAACATTCCAGTCCATACCATATGACATCCTCATCTCTGTCCCAACTGCCCAGAATGCCACATTGCAATTGTCCACCCCAACTACTAAATTTCCCCGAAAGGAAGAACGAATCCAATGGAGAGAAAGATTAATCGCCATAGATTTCAAATTCTGAATTATCAGTAGGTTTTCCGAAAAAACCGATGCCATAATGTTATTGACCTGAGTCTAACCGACCACCATAAGATATTTTCCCCCGAGCACCTTCCAAATCACTCTCATTTTCGATATTTAATATCCTCCTCAGACGATTATCAGAGATTGACGACCTGAAATCCATTTCCCTCTTATTGCAAAGTGGAGACAACATTGGATTTCAAGGGGAATCCATTTTGCATATCAAAAAGGGATAAAAAATGGGAAGGCTCGACCCACATTAAAAAGACTCATCACACGCTTGAAGAGAAATGACGACATCAAAACTGCGGCCCTTATTTATTTAAAATAATATCAAGGCCCTCCCATTCTAAAGAATGATTGGCCACTTTTTCCAACTGGGGTTGATCAATTCCTGCTTTAGTAAGAAAATCCGTGCACATGTTACCTTCACGAAAAACATGCCTAATGCTCCAATGATTTAGACGTGAAATCTTGCACAAAGTACTTCTGATTCCAAGATCAATTTTCCATGATGAAGCCTTTTTATTTTATAATTGGATTTACAATTATTAAAGAATCTCCTTCAATTTATAGATTTACAATATTATTAGAAATGGATAAACCTAAACCTTTATTAAGATCTCGAAGCTCGGCTGAGTTACAAGTCCCAACTTTAAGCTTGAAGGAAGCAACCCAAATCAACTGAACAAGATCATTTCTTATAATACATCCAACCCCAGAGGCACCTAGGTTACCATGGGAAGCTCCATTAAAATTAAGCTTGAAAAATCCAAAAGAAGGAGGAGACCAAATAACAAAATTTCTCAACAATGCAGAAGGAGTGGAAGATTTCAGGGCTCCATCATTGGGTTTAAGGATAAAAGGCCATTGATTTTGAATTTCCCTGTCCCTGATCGAGAAAGGGAATTACGAATCCAACTGTAAGAAATTGTCTTCGAAATAGCCCATTCTAGCCTTAGAATAACCTGCTCAGGGGAGTGTTTTTCTCCTCTGAAAATTCTCTTATTTATTTCCCACCAAAGGTTCCATAAGAGAAGCACCAAACTATTTAACTAGATTGAAGAGAGAGCATCCGCCTCGAAGCCTTTAGGCCAAGCCAAAACAACCTCTGGGAGTGTTTAAGGTTGAACCCAAGGGAGATTTAATTTAGCAAACAACCAGGTCCAACAAACTACTACAAATGGGTAATGAACTAAGAGATGACCCCTATCTTCCTCGACATTCTCACATAAAACACATCTGGAGGGGTCACAAAAACCATTTTTTTCCCTCCTTTCTTGAGTGAGGATTTTTCCTTTAAATGTCATCCATGCAAACAACCCAACTCTAGGTGGGAAGGAAGAAGACCAGTAGGCTTTCCAGATCACATCATCTTCTCTAATATATGACACTAGTTTTTTGTACCCACAAATAGGAGAATATGACCTAGAGGTTGCTACCGTCCAAAGAATTTCATCATTTTTTATTAGAAATAACAACCTGTCTCTCATTGAGAGATGAAATAAAGCTATTCTTTACAGCCTCAGGGACATGAGGATGGTTGACACTTTTCCATTCCAGAATACATTGGACCTGAGAATTTTTGATTCCATAATTTATTACCTGAGATCCCCATCCATTACTTAAAAACATCTTGATCTCAAAACATTCGGGCTATTCATCAAGGGAAGGCAGAACATTACAGGAATCTTCCCAAAATTAGGCTGATTCCCCATTGCCAATTTTCCAAGAAGCATTATTAAGAAAAAAGACCTACACCCCACCATGAAGTCCCAGATATCAGATCCTTTAGCGGGGTTATCAATTTAGAGAATAGAAGTAGGGAGAACAACACCCAAGTATTTATTTTCCACAACTTTACTCTCAAAAAAATTCGGCTTAGAAAGAAGATTCCACTCCAACTTGGATCACATAGAGCTAAATGTATTGCAAATCCAAGGTTGAGAATACCTGCCCCAATAGCTTCTTTAGGCCTGGAAAGAGACTCCCATGTGATGAGAGGAATGTTATTGTCATCAGACACCCCTTGTCAGAGTAATTTCCTCATTAAGTTGATTATTTTATCTAGCACCTCTTTAGGAATATTTAGAACAAACATCAAATAAACATGAGTGACACTCAACAAAGATTTTATTAATAACAATCTTCTAGCCATAGAGAGGCACTTACCTTTCCAAGATCTTAATTTGGATTCTAGCGAGGAGATGAGGCATTTCTAAAGGTTTGATCTACTAGCCCCACCAAAAATTGGGACTCCAAGATACTTCAAAGGGAGCTTTCCTTTCTTATACCGAAAAAAGTTCAAGATTCTTGCTTTAAGACGGGGACTAACATTAAAAAAGAAGATTACTAATTTAGCAAGGCTTACCTCTTAACTAGGGGAGAAAGAATAGATTTCAAGGGAGTCCTTAAGTTTTTTGCCCTCTTCAATGCTAGATTTCCCAAAGAGAAAAGTGTCATCAACAAATTGCTTATGGGAAATGGGATTTACCCCATCAGTCAATTTCAATCCCTTTAGTTTTCCCTCCTGAAATTTACTATGGATTAACCTGCTAAGGGATTCTACCACCAAAATGTAGAGGAAAGAAGATAAGGGGTATCCTTTCCTAATTCCCCGATTTATTTAAAAGAAACCTTCAACACAACCATTGATCAAGACCAAGAAGGAAGGACTAGAAATACAGTTGAAGATCCACTTACAAAAGAAGGAGAGAAGCCAAAATTGATTAGTTCTTTAATTAGAAATCTCCAGTTGATCTTATAATAGGATTTACTTATGTCAAGATTTAACATCATCCCTGGAAAACCATTCTGAGAAAGGGAATGAATCATCTCATGAGAAAGGAAAATTCCTTCAAAAATTGATCTATCAAGCATAAAATTTGTTTGTTCTTAAGAAATCAAAGGATCCAAACAAACCTTCAAATAGGAGGTGATGGCCTTAGAGATGATTTTATAGGTAGTGTTGCATAGAGAAACAAGGTGGAAATATGAAAAGAACTCAGGATGATCCTTCTTAGGGAAGAGGCAAATGAAGGTACTATTTAGAGCTTTAAGAACAAATTTGGATCTTCAAGACTCTTCTACAACATACCAAACATCATAACCCATGATGTTCCAAAATCTCTGGAAGAAATCAGCTTGAAATCCATCAGAGGTAGGGGATTTTTTTTTCCCATCGAGTAGACAAATTTCTCAACTTCTTAAAAGGTGAATGGCTTGAGAAACATCTCATTTTGTTCATTAGAAATGCTTGGAGGATTGAAGTTAAGAAGTGAATTCTTAATCAAATCATGAGAAAAAATATCCCCTCCCAAAAGATAAGAGAAAAAATCATGCCCTCAACCACAATTTCCTTTTGGTTGGTAAAAATCTCACTATAATCTTTCGTAATAAAATAAATGTAGTTCAAACTTCTTTTGGCTTTAACAGAAGGATGGAAAAAAATTAGTATTTCTATCTCCATCCTTCAACCAGTTCTCCCTAGATTTTTGTTTCCAATAAATTTATTCTCTTTGAAGTAATTCCCCAAGCTCATTCAGAGCCTTTTTTTCTAGAGAGAATTCATCCTGACCCATACCTGAATAAAATACCTTCAAATTCATATCTTTAAGCTCTCTTTCCACTTGAAGTTTTTCTTGAAAAATGTTTTTGAAATACTAAGAATTCCATTCCATTAGACCACCTTTTAAAATCTTAAGTTTCTTGGCAAGAATATACATTTTAGTACCCTTAAGCTCATAGTAGCTTCACCACGTTAGGATATTTTCCTCCAAAGAATTCTCTCTAAGCCACAGAGTTCAAATTTAAAAAGGGGATTTCCAAGGAGCATCATCCAAGATAATAGAAAGAAAAATTGGGAACTGATCCAAACCCAACCAAGGAAGCACAAAACTTTCCAAGATTATATTATTTAGAGCCCATATAGGATAGATAAGGAAGCATACAAGCCTTTCAGAGATATTGCAAAAACCACTTTGATGGTTACTCTAGATGAACCAACCTTTCTTAGGTTCTATATCCATAAGAGAATTGTTCCTAATGAATGAGAAAAAATCCTGCTGAGATTGAAAATTTCTTCTGATTCCCCCTCTCTCATCTCTATCAGAAGAGATAACATTAAAGTCACCACCTAAAATAAACAGAGGGTCATCCTTATCTTGTAAAAAACTAGAGATTTATTTCCAAAGATATTTCTTATCGATGATGTTGTTGGGAGCATAAATATTAAACAGGATAAAAAACACTTGAGAGCCTTTAGGGATGATAGAACATATTTTCCAATTGGAATTCTGAGCCATTATTTCCAACTCAACACGGGTTTCCTTCCATAAAATACCCAGGATCCCGGACACACCATTTGAGTCAAAAAAGATTCCCTTCCAACCTCTGGAGGAGGCAGACCAAAAATATCCAGCTTTAGTAGGAGGCATCTTAGCTTCTTGAAGAATAACCACACACACCTCAGAAGAAAACAAATAACACTTCAGTAAGCGTTGCTTTCCAGGGGTATTCAGGCCCTTAACATTCCAAGATATAATTTTCATTGCAAGTGGGGAAGGATTTTCAACTTCCCCTTTTTAGATTTATCAAAGTTAAGAATGCTTTACTTTACCTGTTTCCACTTCCTCCTGAGAAATCATTTACTTTGAATTCCTACCTTTTCTCCCCAAAGATCCACAGTTGGAAGATTTACTCCCCTTCTTATCCTATATCAAATTTTTAAGAAATGATCTCAAGGTCAAGATTATCTAGAACAAATTCTCCATCTTATAAAGGAATCTCATTGGACAGATCTCTTTGTTGATCATTTCCTTTTTCATGAATGATCTATTTTGAAAAAGATTCCATAGAGTAAGATTTCCCCAATCTGATAACTTTCTTAATCAACGAAGAAAGATTACCAGATTCCCTATGTACTTCCTCGGTGTCCCTCAACAAAGAGAGAGGTGACATGGTACCCAAAAGGTTGTTATTCAATAATGATACTAGCGATACAAGAGGATCCTTAGAACAATCTTGATTATTAGGAGGAGGAGGGGATCCCTTAGAAGAATCTTTATTCTGAAGAGAGGGAAGGGTGGAATTTTCCACCGCAGGATGCTAATCAAACTCAGAAAGCTTGTTTTTTTTGTGAGGGAAATTTTTTTCTGATGTGCCCAACAATGCCAAAGTAAATCATTTCACATTGAGGCCCTCATATTCAATTACCTAAGTTCATGAACCCTTGGTAATTTTCAGGAAAATATATTTAGGCAAAGGGACATTTAGATCCATCACCACACAGATTCTAGCAGAAGATTTCCTCCAAGATTTTAACTTAGGTTTCCAGATTTCCACTAAGGAAATAAGAGAATCTGCAATAGATTTTAGGGCTTCAAGCCTTCTCATCTCTGAAGGGATATTGAGAAGACTAAGCCATAAGGGAGCCCTAGCTATTTTCTCATCATGAGGCTTAAAATCAGGTGTCCAAGGCCGAATGTAGAGGTTGGAAGAATTAAGAAACCAAGGCCCGTATTGGTATATTCTATCCAAAGCTTCAACCAAAGGGAAAAAAACTGAAAAAAACCTTTAGTGAGGAATCTTACCTTGGGATTAACCTCCAAACCCCAAAACCAAAAGACCCAACCGAAGATGCGTCTTCTAGAAATTTTAGCTCCAACGAATTTACAAATGATTGCTTTTCGAAGGAAAACCACTTTATCCTTGAACCTCTTGTTGGAAGAAGATCCATATTGAGGGCTTGGCTAGAAATTTTAAAATATATACCCCCGACTTTAATATCCTCGACTTCATAAAGTGATGACATATCCAAAATATTTGGATTTGAAGGGACATCCTGGGTAGGGGCCTTAGGATCCAAATAAGAATGAACATATCCTTTCGAAGGTTTGTGTTTCACCTGATTCTTAGATGTTTCTTAGAAGTTGACAAAAAAAATAAGGGTAATGGGTTAGGACGGATACCTGTTGAAGCTGGTTGAAGGTTGTTGCACACGTATTGACTTCTTGATCCACAGCTGACTATGAGAGCTTCCTTTTGGCTGGAAGGAACTACCTGAAATAGATAACAAGCCCACCAAATAGAAGTTAAACAATATATGTAGTGGACTACCTAGCATATGCTAGATCCAGGAAGTGTGATACTCCTTAGAAGGTTGTCAATCCATTGTTTTAAACAAATCAATGTGAGAAATAAGGTAAATGTTGTCCTACTGTAGTTAATATGATTTAGGCATCTCATATAAACACAATAAATGATAATATAACCTAACAGGCTAGGTTAGGATCATATCCGGGGGTTGGGTAAGTGGTTCTGGGTTTCTGCAGGTCTGACAGAGATCTAATGAAGGTCACAAACGATTATGGGTAACTTGGGAGTATGTAGTTAGGTTGCTGGTTTGTACTGTGTTGTCAGACACAGAGACTGATGTCGGTCTAGGGGTGACTGATGTCGGTTAATGGATACCGATGTCGGTCACTGAGGAAATGACAAAGGATCAAGAACAGGGGTCTGGGTCTATTTTCTAGGTTGATTGGGAGTTCAGTGAGGTCTTTGCAAGGTTTGGGTAGAGTAACAGGTCAATGGGCAGGTTTAGTGAGGTTCATGTGAAGTTGGGATGAGTTATGGGTTAAGTTGGTGAATGGTAACAAAGGGCTAGTATCGGGTGGATAACCGACACCGGTATAGGATCGATCGACGACAGTCTTGGGCAACTGACACAGGTGACTGTGGAAAACTGGAAATACTACAGAACGGGTATTGGGTCCCTTTTGTGATTGCACAAAGGGGTGGATAGGTCAGAATGGGATGCTGGGCTTTTGGAAGGGGTTTTTTAGGGTCTTGAAAGGGGTATAGAGGGGTAGTTATCAGAGGAGATCAATGGGTGGCTAGGAAAGCAAATAACACATAGAGGAAGGTAAATACTGAGAATATTTAGACCAAATGAATGGGATAGAGGAGTGTACTTACATAGAATGTGCTTCCAGTCGTCTGTGGATGAAGATTGGAGAAGATGGTTGGAGATTTCTTCTGTAGAGGATCACCGGTTGATGGGAAGCTCTTGCTTGAGCTGCCTATACTTTCCTCCTTGCTTGGCTAGATCAGATCTTTTGCCAGGATGGCTGTGGATGTCTGGGTGTGAAAGAAAGCTTGATCTGGTCGCATGCAGATGTGATTGCTCTCTACTTCTACTCAGAATGTGCCAACCTCGAAATAAGGTTGCCAAAAGGGAATTAAGGGTAACCGATGGCGGTTCCGGGTTGACCAACTTCGGTTCAGGGGTGACTGACGTCGGTTATGGTGGGATTCCCTAGGTTAACTAAAAATAGGAGATCATGGCCATGATTTCCACCAGATCTCTCTATTCATCCAGGAAAGAGCGGGAGTTACCTTTTCTTATGCAGGAACGTGGTTAGAGGGGGTGTAGGCATTGATTTCTAGGGTTGAACTATGTCTTAGTTAGTTATGGAAACATACTAAGAATAGATTTAGGATGAGGTGGATAGGTGAGGTGGAGGGGAGGGTATTAGTTTAATTAGGATAATTAAATAATAGATATGATGAGAATATGGATTAATTTAATTAAATTAATTAAATTAATATTAGTGTGGGGTGAAAGGGGCCATGGTTAGGTAAGTGTGTTCAAGTTGGTTATTTGACGAGGGGTCAAGGGGAGTGTGACCTAATTTTGGTGTCTATATTTTGCCCCTTTCTTGCGTATCTTGTAGTGTAAGCGACGCTAACAAAAATAAGATTTTGTTGCCCCATGTGTGGGTGAAAGTGATCCCCCTCAAACCAGGAAATGATGAGGTGGCAGATCGAATCGGTGAGTGGTTTGATAAAAGTGGGTGTGATGAAGATGTGTGAAGAAAAAAGGGTAGTGGGATAAAGGTCAAATCAGGAAAATGGGTAAATGGGCCAAGGTTAAAGATAGGGGTAGTCGAATGTACGCACATGTATAAATTGTGGCATGGTACCGGGTTGAAGAGTTTGCGAACTCTACGTCGTCTAAGGTCGATAGGCTTATCCAAACAAGGTGAAGTGATTCCAGTATCCAAGGTATAGGATATGGTCAGGAAGCATAATGGAGGTCAGGTACAAAAACGTTTAGGTATGTTCTGGTACACCAAGGTTGGGTCGGGATAAACATCACGGAAATAGGTAAAGTAAGGTCATTAGGTCAAACAACACGGGTAACGGTGTCGCAAGGCATAGCGAGCACATAGGTTCAAAGGTCACTAACAGTGCTCCGGGTCGAGGCATACATGTCACGACATGGGTAAGGCTGGGGTATGGGTAAAATAACAAGTCCCTAAATGATGATGAAGCTGGGTGATAAATGATGAGGTCAGGAGGATAAGGTGGAGTGTCCAGGTTAGCTTTTGGTGAGGAGGGAAGGTTTGCGGGAAAAGCAAGCATGGGTAACGAGTAGTAATAGGGTTAATAAGGGTAACCGAAATCAGTCGTGAGTAACCGATGTCAGGTGAGGTGAACTGATCCCGATATACTAGGGCATAGGACCGATGACGGTCAATGGGAACCGACGATGGTATGATAGGGCGTGATCAAACCAGCATCGGTCAAGTTAGGTTAGACCTATAAAAAAGAAAATCTGTAAAATACAAAATCACTTGTGATTTTTGGTGTGAGAGAAAATGAAAAAAGAGAGAGGAAAAGGTGGAAAATGACCGAGTGAAGTGGAACGTTGAGTTGGCGAGCTGTGGAGCGGGTGATTGTTGTTCGATAGGCGGGTCCACGAGGGTGGGTGGATTGATTTGATTGATTGGAGATCCAGAGGGGATTTGGTGATGGCATATGCAGGAGAGGGATCAGGTGGACCATCGGTGTTTAATCCAATGTGCCACCACACAGATGGTAGCGTGATGAGGTAAGATCTAGTTCGCTTGTTTGTTTATTAGGTAGATTGTGCAGAGAAATCAGGTAGGGTAAAAATGGGTTTTGGGGGGGGGAAATGTGAAATTTGAATTTGGGCAAGAAAATGGGTAAAAGACAAATGGGGGAGGGTAGATTTAGGTAAATGAGGGGTAGGGAGGGGTGTTAGGTGGGAATGGGTGGGCAGGATGGGTATAAATTGAGAATTGGGAGAGATAATGGTAGGGTTTCACGGGTCATCGCCACGACAGTGACTGACGTCGGTCCAATGTTGGCCGGCATTAGTGAGTGAGAACTGGCAGTGGCCGCGGATGGAATGACCGATGCCGGTTTTGGGAAAACTGTTGCCAGTCATGAAGAATCGGTGCCGGTTGGTATGGTTAGAAAATGGGCCAAGAGGCAGGGTAAGTTATGTGCGTGAGATAGGTAAAGGTATCAGAATAGGCTATTGACTGAAAAGAGCTTAGGTAAGAGGCAGAAAGAGGTATAATTGATGGGTTTGAAAGTGGAATGGGGGGGAAACTAGAAGGTTAGGGGTGTGGTAGGTAGATAGGTTGTGTTATAAGAAAGTAATTGGTGAAGCAAAATAGGTAGGGTAATTGGTATAGTTGGGGTGTCAAGGGTGAATGCAGGCATGGTCACGTTTGACTAATGTGATTGTTTTGTTGGATGTAGGTGAGAGATCAGCTGTGGATGCGAGACAAGGTACCACCACTACTGGTGGAGGTACGAGGGAGTGTGACAGGTGAGGATTGGTGCCATGTTGCAGAGGTGGGCTTGATTGGGGTTAGACGTTATCAACATGTAGTTTGG
This sequence comes from Taxus chinensis, assembly GCA_019776745.2. Taxonomy (NCBI): domain Eukaryota; kingdom Viridiplantae; phylum Streptophyta; class Pinopsida; order Cupressales; family Taxaceae; genus Taxus; species Taxus chinensis. The sequence continues at coordinate 3,925,847 of CM034154.1, forward strand.
GAGGAAAGTTTGATGGTTTCCCTCATCGATAGATGGGATTCGGTGACTGACACATTCCACCTACCAACGGGTGAGAACATAGTCACATTGGAGGATGTGTACAGGATCCTGTGGTTACCAATAGTGGGGATGCAAGTTTACTCGATCTCCTCAGAGGCACTTGAGGAGTTGCTATTACCAGTGTTTGGGGAGGGGATGGTGTTGTTGGGGTTCCAAAATTCCAGTATGAGTTACGGAGAGATGTATTGAGCCTACGCCAAGGAGATGAGGCTAGTAGTGCTACTGATGGAGGTAGTCTACTGTTTTGAACTGCCAGATACAGAGGGTGGGAGATTTCCACGATGATTGATGGGGGTTCTACATGACATGGTGGTGGACAATACCCAATTTGCATGGGCACCTGCATTCCTAGTGTAGTTATACAGGGAGTTGTGGGCTTATGGGAGACTACGTCGGTTTAGCCTTTGTTGCACATTTCTTCTTCACTGTTGGGTGTATGAGCACATTGTGTGTGTGCATCCAATTGGTATGCCCCGAGCTGATGCGTTTGAGGTAGGGATGGTGGGGGTGGGTACTTGCTATGGGAGAGCACCGGGCCATCAGGACGACACATGATATAGCGTATTATAGGTGTTTACTGGAGGGGTTGTCTGGCATGGAAATAATTTTGAGATCCTATGTGGGATACCCCTCATACGGGCAGATGGCGGAGGAGTTGGATGAGTTACAAATTTATAGGTGGATAGAGGGGTGGCGCCTAGGGGAGCATGAGATGATACCCGTAGACCGGGTTAGACGAAAGTTCGGGTTGCTGTAGGATATTCCCCCACCTTTCCAACAATACAAGAGAGATGACGTGGAGAGACCTCTGTCTCCACCACGACCTACAGTGCCGACCGGGTAGGAGGAGCAGCCGGTTGACTGACAAATTGATGATGCCGGGGTGACTGATAGATACAGGCAGTGGTGGACTTCCTAGCTATGAGCAGTACTGCCAAGTCCAGGGCAGCCAGATTTAGCCACCATTACAGTACAGAGAGATGCCCTACAGGGGTAGGTGGCTACCCTGATTACACAGTTGGGGATAGTGCAGGGACAACTAACAGGGGTAGAGGCACAAGTTGCCACTTTACAGGTGCAGGTAGTTACTCTATAGGCCCAGGTAGCACAGAGACAGGTACCCGTGTAGGGTGGAGAGGGACATGGGACAGAGGTGGCCGCCTTACAGGTGCAAATTATAGGTTTACAGGGCTAGTTGGCCACTATACAGGCAAAAATAGTAGCCTTATAGGCCCAGGTCACAACACAGGCACCAGTACAGAGACCAATACCGGGTCACAGACAGGGTCCTAGTTTACAGGAAGGAGTGGGACATGGTCCCCTGGTATAGGTATAGGTACAGGATCAGGGACCAATAGAAGCAGGGAAGAGCTCACAGGTTTCTATGAGACCCATGAAACCTCCCCAGATGGTCAAGATGGTGAGGTTCAGAGATACCCTAGGTGAGGAACAATACTATTAGGATCACCTGATGGCCGCAGGGATATATGTTCCATCATATGCCGAGCACAGATCACAACAAGCCTCGAGTGAGAGGAGTAGATCCCACACTCAGAGTGTGGAGAGTACAGAGGGCCGGCGAGCCCAGGGGTAGGGTTGAGGTGAGGTTACCAGTGCACCGAGGCCAACTCCAGGGGCAGGGCCATTAGGGGTCAGACTAGGGCGAGGTGGAGAGAGGAGGAGGAAACATATGAGACAGACATGTATATCAGATGGGGAGGTGATTGAGCTCCATATATGATTAGTATATCGATTTTAACACCTTTTTGATATATATACCGACCTGCATGCCAAAGATAGTGAGGATGTTCATGAGAGTTATTGAGAGATATGTATTATACCGGCCTGCGTACCGAAGATTTTGAGAGATTATTTGTGGAGACAATGTATATTGTTGTATTTGAGAAGACATGTAGTTTTATACAAATGTTTATGTTGTTATATATATAGATGATGATGGTTATGGCATGATGTATATGTGTGTGTGTAATTTCTATTATGATTCATACATGTAATGGAAACTAAGTAATGTAGGTATGATAGTGTCAAGGCATAGACATGGATTGAGTCAAGTTGGTTTTAGGCCTGGATGGAGTCAGGTCATAGGCATGGATTGAGTCAGGTTGGTTTTAGGCATGGATGATGGGTTTTGATTAATTTCCAAAATGATGAGTTATGTATGTTATGGTTTAGGTTTTTAAAATATTTGATATTATGGAAATGTGAAATGATTAATTAGATGTTTTTGATGACGTGATAAAATGGTAGATAGGTAGGTGTGGTAAATTTCCAAGTGTTATGAAAAATGAAAACTAATTACAGTAGAATGTTAATAGAAAATATGTGGAGAAATTGGTTAGGGTAAAGAGTGGCCGAGCTAAACTTCAAGGGCCCCATGCCCTCGAAGTGCTACCTACATAGCCCCGACGAAAAGGGGCCTCAGGCCGATGTAGTTCTCCCATAAGCTAGGGAAGAATATGAGGAGGTAGAAGAATGGATCGGTAGGTTATATGTATGTTTGATTCTAGGTCATAGGCATGATTGAATTAAGGTCATTGTAGGTTTGGGTGCATTATAGTTGGACAGGTATGGGTGATTTTAGACTGAGCGTGGTGAAATAAGAAATTCCCAAAAGATAAGTGTCGAGGGTCTAGTCCTATATAGGAGAATCAATAAGTAATGAAGAAGTCGAAAGATAAGAGGAGGCAGGAGAGCTGCCTAATTGGAAAGGATCATAATGGGTTAGTAACATCTTAGATAGGCGAGGGAACGTAAGACCTTAAAGACATTACATGATCGATTATTCTAAAGGTGAATAAAGTCACATGATCACAAAATGTCACAGTTTCAGCAGGTCCCTTGAGGCGGTAGGAAACGAAGGTGCAAAGGGCGAGGAGGTGAAAAATGGTTAGGTTATACGGTTTGAGGTAGTATGCCTGTTTGGCAAGAGATCCAAGATCACGATAGGCGAGTCCATGACAAAAACATTTTCTTTTTCTTTTTTGACTTTTTATTTTAGATAGACTGATCGATGCGGGAAGTCTATATGGGATGAATAAAATATCTCCTTGAGGTCTTCGTGAAGCTAATCGATGCGGGAAGCTTCTGAATATGTTTAGTTTGAGAAAATAGTCCCTTTTAGGATGGACTATATATAATGTTGTGAGCTGTTTATAGATTTCTTTCGAGGGAACAGTCTATTTATAGCGGAAAATTTAGAGAGAAAGATGTCCTTTTGAAGGAGTCATCTTTGTATTGGAAGTTTGACTCAAGGAGTTGATCCCTTTTTGGAAATTATTATTATTATTATTATTATTTGGGCTTTTAAGTCATGGAAAAGACTATAATGAAGAATTTGATTCTTGTTTAGAAGGCAAGGGTGAACGACCATGGGATCTCATCTGAAAGAAGACAAAAAGTATCCATGAGAATCATGCCATGTGTAGAGCCGTGGTACACATATTTAAGATAAGGAGAAAAGGTGATGGGTAAGCACATGATTCTTGTTTAGTCGTTGGGGGCGGAGTGAGGAAAAGAGAGGGGTGAATGGTGCTCAAGGGACGAGCATGAAATAGATGAGTAGTGATGTAGGACTTGAAGTCAACAATAGAATGGTTGAAGATGCAAGGCATTGAGGGGCTCAGGTTCGGGCTTACCATCAAGTGAAGATAAATGATAAGCATATGATCCATAGTTATGAGTCATGATATATGGTCCAAGCCAATTAGGAGCAAACTTGCCCCGTTTGATTTTTTTTGCTTTGGTTACGTGTTGATTTTCCTTTAGGATGAGATCACCAACCTGGAAGGTTAGTTCATGGACACGTTTATCATAGGCACGTTTGATGCATTTTTGGTAAACTTGGAGGTGGTCGAGAGCATTAAGATGATGTTCGTCTAATAACTCGAGTTGTGCCAAACGGTCCTGGCGAAAGTCATCATCATTGAGCATGTCTTAGAGGGAAATACGAAGAGATGGGATCTGGAATTCAAGAGGTAGAACAAACTCTGTACCATAAACAAGAGAAAATGGAGTGGTAGCAGTTGAAGTGTGAATACTAGTATGGTATGCCCATAGGGTGAAAGGAATGTGCCTATGCCTGTCCTTCCCAGTATCGTCAACCACTTTCATCAGAATTTTGTTTAGAGTTTTATTGGTGGATTCTGCTTGGCCGTTGGTTTGTGGGTAATAAGGTGATGAGAAAATGAGCTGAATGCCGAAGGTGTTGCAAATTTTCCGTAAGGTTTTATTTTTGAATTATTTTCCATTGTTAGTGAGGAGACGATGCAGAACACCAAAGCGAAAAATAATGTGATGATTGATGAACTCACATATTTTCTTAGATTTTGTGGAAATGAGAGGTATGGCCTCAACCCATTTGGTATAATATTTGGTAGCGGTGATGATCCATTGATGTCTTTAGGAAGAATGAGGATTGATTTCTCCAACCAGATCCAAACCCCATTGAGAGAAGGGCCAAAAGTCACGGGCGACCTACAAGGAATGACTAGGTGTATGATGGAGATTGACATGTTGTTGGCATTTCACACAACACTTGACGTAGTCACAACAATCATGGTTAAGGGTCAGCCAGTAATAATTGAGGCAGAGAATACATTTAGCAATAGCGAGACCGCCGAAGTGACCTCCACATATGCCATCATGAACTTCCTTAATGGTATAAGGGATTTCAGAACTCATAAGGCATTGTAAGAGAATACCATCAAATCAATGCTTATAGAGGAGGTCACCCATGACGAAATAACGAGAGGCCCTTTTAAGAAAGGCATGTTGTCCATTACGTGTGAGGTCGGGAGGTAATATAGAAAGGGAGAGGTAGTTCGCAAACTACTTATACCAAAGGTCCTGTGTATCTAGTGAGGCGGTTCAGACGAGATTGAAACTACAAGGTGCATAAGAAGGTCTCTGTAGTCTTTTCACAGTGACAGAGATGTCTGAATCTGTAGGAGAAGTAGGTATTTGGGAAGCGAGGCAGGCCATGGTATCTGTAAATTTATTACTGGACCGCGGAATGGTTTGAATTTTATAGCGGTCAAAGGTAGTCAAAAGTATTCCCATGTAACGTTTATACTCTTGAAGTGTTTCATTATGACATTGATATAGACCATTAACTTGGTTTACTACCAGTTGGGAATTACCAAATATATTAATGGACTTAACATCTAAGGCATAAGCAGTGAGGAGACCCAATACGAGTGTTTCGTATTCAACAATATTATTTGTGCACTCAAAGTCAAGTTTGAATGATAAAAGCATGGGTTCACCATCAAGAGGAATAAGGATGACACCTGCACCACCCCCATGCTGACATTCAGAACCATTGAAGAATAAAGTCATCTGGTAAGTGTCATCATCCAAAGAGAGAGTAGCAATGGATTCATTAAGGAAATCAAAGTTTGAAGACTGATTCCTGGAAAGAGGGGCATCAGTGAGCTGGTCAGCAATGGCCTGGCCCTTGATAGATTTCTGATGAATGAATTCAAGATCTAGGTCGGCTAGAAGCATGAGCCAACGTGCGACACATTGATTTTGGTAAGGTTTGGCATACATGTAATGTAAGGGGTCTGTGTTGGTAACGACATATGTTTTATGGTTGAGTAGGTAATGATGAAGTTTAGTGGCTACAAATACTAAGGCTAAGAAATTTTTTTCGGCATGGGTGTATCGGGTTTCATAATTAAGAAGAGTATAACTTATGTAATAAACGGCCTGTTCTCTATGTTGTTCATTGCGATGAGAGAGCATGGCCCCTAAGGAGTGATCAGTAGCAGAGATATATAGGTAGAAGGGTTGGTCTTATTTAGGTGGAATGAGTACAGGTGGTTGGAGAAGGTATTTTTTTAAGGCCTCAAAAGCTTTGTGGCATTCATCATCCCATTTAAAGGGGACATCCTTTTTAAGAAGATGATGAAATGGTTGACAGTGGTCAGATAGTTGGGAAATAAACTGGTGAATAGATTGCAGCTTACCTTTTAAACTACGAATTTTGTGGAGGTTAGTGGGTAGAGGAATTTCAAGAATGGCCTTGACTTTAGCAGGGTCTACCTCTATGCCATGTAAGGAAATGATAAATCCTAGAATATTTCCTGAGAGAACCATGAAGACACATTTCTTGGGTTGAAGGTGAACACAATACTTGATGAGGCGATCAAAGATGGTTTTCAAGACTTTAATGTGTTCGTATCGATGTTTTGATTTTGTGAGGAGGTCATCTACATAATCTTCCAATATATGGTGCATGATGTCATGGAAGATATAAGTCATAGCCCACTGATATGTAGCACTAGCATTTTTAAGACCAAAAGGCATGAATCGATAGCAGAAGGTCCCCCAGGGGGTTATGAAGGAGGTTTTGTGTTGATCTTCTGGGGTGAGCAAGATTTGGTTATAACCCGAGAAACTTTCCATGAATGATAACATCTCATGACCAGCGGTAAGATCAACTAGCTGATCAATACCAGGTAGAAGAAAGTCATCTTTCGGGAAAGCTAGGTTGAGGTCACGGAATTATGTGCAAATACGAAGTCCCCCTATCGCCTTAGTGATAGGGAGAATGTTAGAAATCCATTGGGGGTAGTCAATGGGTAAGATGAAGGAAACTAAAAGAAGGCGTTGAAGTTCCTCTTTGACTAAAAGAGCAATGCAAGGGTGCATTTTCCTCAGCTTTTGTTTTACAGGTTTAGCATCAGGAATTGTTACGATATTGTAGACCACTATAGTGGGATCAATACCGGGCATATCAACATAAGACCAAGTGAAAGCATGGTTATGATTTTTTGAGAAAAGAAGTGATGGCTTCCTGTTCAACAACATCTAAATATTGGCCAATATTTAGAATGTGCGGGTCATCCTAAGTGTTGATGTTGACTTCTAAATTCGATTCATTCAACATGGTTTACGTCTCAAAGGGCAACGACCGGTGAATGTAAGAATCTTCCACACTAAGGTAGGTGAGTATAGACTCATTGTCCTGACATTGAACGATGTTAATAGAAGGTGTATCATCCTCGATCATGTTAGGATACAGGAAGGGAATAGAAGAGGGAACCTCGCCATCACGTTGATAAGTCAAAGGTCCCAAGGAAATGGTATTTATGAATTTTTTTTTAGGAGGAATGGATTCTGGATCCATCGACTCTGTTTGTGAAGGTGGTGAAGAAGCTGAAGAAGGGTCATCATCCTCAATGAGTTCAATGCAGGCCTTCTTGGCAGATAGTTCGGTAAAGCCAATACCACTACGGTTGTTGTGTTTGCGGGTGGTACATGAAATAACTATGTGACTACCCTCCTCATAAAAGCCAAAACTAAAACATTTCCATGCACATCGGTGTAGGAAAGTGTGAGCGAAGTGGAGGTTGGTGAGCGAATGAAGGTCAGCAGAGAAGGCTCGGGTTTGTGATGGTGGTTCGGGTGTATAAGTGGAAGTATCAAGTCCCCCATAGGTGAGATTGGTGCAAAGATGGGGAGGACCGTAGAGAAGAGGCTTGCCTATGCGGTGATCATAGTGAGGGTATTGGTGAATGTTTCCATACTCTTGCGGGGTAAGGAATGTATTGACATTGTATAGGTGATACTCCTCCAGAGTGAAGTACAAGAATAAACGAAGTACAAGGTATTGGTTGATGGGTGACTGGTGGAGGCTATGACAACAGTAGGAATAGAAGACTTGGGTGTGGGTGAGGTGGCTGCAGCATCGGTGGGTAGGGTTGTGAATGAAGAAGAAATGGTCATGGAGGTGGACACCTTAATGGGTACAAGAACATCATTGGGACGGTATAGCGTATTGCGGGTTTTGAAAGGTGATGGTTCAGCTGGAATGGTATAGGTATGTCCTTCATGTTCAAACTTTACAAAACGATGCAAAGTGGAAGGAATACAACCCATGAAACGAATCTAGGGCATTCCAAGCAAGAAGTTATATTGAAACTCCCCCTCCAAGATGTAAAATAACTCTGGAACAGTGCGGGGACCCACACGAACATGGAGGATGACAATGCCAAGCATAGAAGTGATAGCGTCATTAAATGAACACAACATGATGGGGTGTTTATGCATGTAGTTGTTGGGTATGTGTATTTGGTTGAATTCTTGGGAGGAGATGACGTTAATGCTAGTGCCCCCATCAATCATAACGCGTCATACGCGTATATTATCGATATGGATAGAGATGAAAAGGGTAGGATCAGGATCATCTGTTTGGTGTGGTGCGATCTCTTCATCTGAGAAGTTGAGGGCAACTACTTGGTAAGTAGGTGGAGGTGTAGAGGAGGGTGACAATTTTGTGAGGGAGGCTACATGATGAGGTGTGATAATGGAGGCTACGGGTGTAGGGTCATTGGGTAAAATATCAATAGAATGAAGAACCTCCATGAGGGCTTGGCGATGTGATTCTGAGGTTTGGATGAGGTCATATAGGGAGATTTTGAGGGAGGATTGGTGTAATTGTTTGAGCATCGCACAGTGCATAACCCCATCGGAAATAGGATTTGCGGGACCACCGATAATGACTTTATGTGTTGGTGTAGATGGTATGTTAGGTATAGGGTTGGTTGACGGGTTGGTTGCCTTGTCTTTCTGGGCACATGTAGCAATGTGGACCATGTTGATTTGAGGTGGAGAGGTAGATGGAGAAGGTTTTCCATGAAAGGTGTAACAGAAGGAAGGAAAAAAACTGAGAGGTGAGTAGGAGCCTTGTGAAATGAGTTGGGCATAGTGGCATTTAGGAGGGGGCTCGGAAATCTCTCTGATACAGACCATGTTGATTTCGAATTTTGGGGGTGGATAAAAAGGTTGTGGGGGTGGAGATGTGGGTTGTGATGTAGGTACTGGAAGAAGATGTGGGGAGACTAGAGGAGGTGGAATAGGGTCCTCATCAAGGAGATCATCATCGTCGAAATTTGGTTCAGAAGGACATAATTGGATGAGGGTTTCTTTTAAACCCTTACAGTTCTTAACATCGTGTCTTGGCACACGATGGTAAGTACAAATTTTAGTATCATCAAACCCTTTTGGTTTAGGTTTGAGAGGGTCGTAAGGTCTAAGAGGTGGCAGTGTCATAGCAGAGGTTTCTAGGAGATTAGCTAGGATAATGGCATATGATCCTGCCAGTGGATCACAATGTGAAGTGAGTGTGGGTTTGGGTGGAATAATGGGTAGATTGTGGTACGAGAGGTGTGGTGATTAGGCAGTTTTGAGGAGGGGAAGGCTGAATGGCAGACTTCTGGGGGTGGCACAATTTTAGGTTTGGGTTGCACTTTCTTAGGTAAAGGTGTAGCAAAGGTAGAAGTAGCAACGGAAGGAGTAGTATGTGCCTAACCACTTCTTTGGAGGCTCAGTGGGTTTTTTAATTTTTGTCGTCTTTTCTTAGGTAGGGGCGAGAAAGGAGTACGTAATATGGATGGAAAGGTAGATGGTGGGAGGGGATGAGTTACCCATGGAGGATAACCGAGGTGTAATGGTAGGTGTTAGTCGAGGCTGAGAAGGAGGCACAGGTGAAAGAGAGGAACATGCCATGGGTAGTGATGGAGGTATGGAAGGATAATGGTGGTAAAGGAGGTAAGGGGAGTTGTAGGTGGTGATGAGGGACATGTGGTTCGCTTAGGCCTAGTTAGCGGGCTGTAGTGAAGGGGTTGTGAGAGTTTTGGGTTTACTATTGGCAGAGGAGAGTGGTTTGATTAAGGTTGAGGGGTGAGGTCCTAGGATGGATGGTAGAGGTGAATGTAACAAAGGTGTGGTAGGTGAGGTTGGTGTATGTGGCTTAGAAGACTAGAATCTTCCTTTTAGGTTTGGGGATATGTTCAGTGGGCATGTTCGGGAAGGTGTGGCCAAATCTATTTTGACATGGGAAATGGGTGAGGGTTTGGTGTTGGTAAGACCCATAAAGCAGGAATAGTTAATGGGGTAGAGGAGTGAGTATTGGTGCTAGGCTGGGGTTGGGATCGTGCTAGTGTAAGTTGAGTGCTTAGGCAAAGGTTTGGATGTAGGCACCAGTAACAATGCAGAAGTTGCTTCGGCAAGGGGCATGGTTAGGTGTCGGTTTGGATTATCTGAAACACCTGTCAGGTAAATGGTGGAGGTGTCAGTGGAGTGATCATCTGTATTTGCGTAGAGATGCAGGAAGCAGATAGGTGTCCTCATCGCAAAGTGAGAATTTTTCAACATAGTCTAAATGCTCAGCTAGGCGTGAAAAGGGGATTTCACTGTAGGTAGGACCACTGTTGACCTACTAGGAATCCCTGTAAAATGGTGATTCCTGGAGCTAGGAAACTGGGATGCCTCTGCCTAAAGCAAAAGATCTGAAAGAATATCTATAGCATCTCAAAACGCTCCGAGGGTGAATGTTCACTGATAGCCGTAACAGTGCAGGTCAACTGGGTCTTCTATGGGTATAGGTAATGATGACAGACACACGGTGAATTCTCCTAGTAATGGTACAGGAGATAGGCATGTTCTTATCGTGAAATGAGAGGTCATGACTGGGGTTGGTTCATCGGTTGAAAGGGCAAGTGGGGGAATAGGTGCATTGTCAATACCAGGCTCTTGTGCAGGTGAAGAAAGGGATGCACTGGAGACTCCTCGATGGGTGGAGGAGTAGGTAAAGTAGGTGCTTCCATAGGTAGGGAAGTAGGTGAGATATCGATCGAGGGTACCTCTACGTGTGCGAGGGGAGAGATGAAGGGTGAATCCTTTAGTGGGTAGAGGAGTAGATGAAGCAAGGTATCCTTCATTAATGGTAGAGGTATTGCGCTAGGATTTCCTCGATAGACTGAATTGGGGGTGAAGTGGGAAATAACGGGTATGTTCGTCAAAAATGGCATGGACCTCACATGAACATTACTCTCATTGATTTGAGTGCCTCATTAGCTTGATTAGATGATGAAGCATTGATTGGGGACATGGTTTCTTGAAGATGTGTAGGTTTTGATTGGCTGGGTGCATTCAGGCTATCTAGGACTAGATCTCCCTTATCTAACATTTCCTGGACAATATTCTTTAAAAGTGATGCAATTGGAATCACTGTAACATTTGACACGGTGGTAGTTACAGAAGTCATGTTTTTTTCTAACATGCAGGCATGTGGATGCAAGTGGGGTCGAAACCGGTATGTGCTTTGATAGGAGGAATGGTGATGGCACTAGATTTAAGGAGCTTTTCTAAGACTAGAAGAATAAGGCTCCCCATGACTGGAATAAATTTTCATTGTTCCCGTCTGAATTGGAAAGTCCTTGATACGGGGGTCATATTAGAAGAGGGATTCACTTCGTTAGAGGGGTGGAGATGGTTCAGCTTTAAGTACTACCACATTGGTAGATTCCCTTGGCCTTTGAATAGTGAGTTTTGAGGTTTGGAGGATGAAGAAGTATCGTGAGACTTGAACGTGGTGTTCTTACTAAGTAATTAGATCTTCTTTTCCTTCGACGAGCATAGATTTCTAATTTCTGTGCCATGGTGAAGGATTCATCGAAAGTTTGCAGAAGATCTATACCTACAAGGTTGGTGAGAGTATGTCTAGTGCATAGGCCTGATGTGAATAGTTCGATGAGTTCAGTCTGTGGTAATTGGAAAGTGAGCTGGTTAATGAGGTTACGCCAGCGAGCGACAAAGTCAGCAATAGACTCATCATCGTACTGTCGAGTAGAGTAGAGATCGGTCATGGTAACCTTCTTAACAATGTTGATGGAAGAAGTGGTCCAAGGAAGGCTTGAGGCTACTTGATTGAATGAATAAATGGAATGTCTGAGGTAGCCCGTTGTACCAATCTGAATTCGGGTCCTATGAGAGACATTGGAAAAGTCCTGCAAGAAGTAAAGTGTCATCGTGGGTGATCAGGTAGCACCCATGTTTGAAGGACCGTAAATGTTGTTGTGGATCCTCTTTGCTGTTGAAGCGGTTGAATTTTGGCATCTCCCAATGCACGGGATATGGACGAATAGGAATGGAAGGGTGAATGGGCTCATTACAAATTTCATTGTAGGTGAGAGAATTACACGAGCCAGAAACTAATGCCTCTAGTGTCTGCATCTTGTCCATCATTAGCTTGATGAGGTCGTTACTAGGTTGTGATGATTGGGTACCTCTGATAGTGTAAGGGGGTTGGTTTTGAACATATGATGGGGTTGGCATTCTAGTGTATGGTGATACCTAATAGGGAGGTTGAGAATGAGGGACTGACATAGGGGGCACGTACCCAAAATGAATGACAGACGAAACTGGAGGTGGCCGATAGTATGTATATGAAGGTGGGATGGTCGAAGTGACTCTAGTAGCGATAAGGGGGTAAGGACTGTGGAATAGAGAGGATGATGTTTTGAAATGGGGTAGTGGTCACCGACACCAGAGGTAGTTGTGTTGCGATTGGTATATGTGAGACAATGGGCGCGGATGAGGTTATGTTCTAGGTGGTTGACAAAGGTATGGTGGAGAATGCAGGTGCAACATATGTGGTAGATGTGGAGGTTAGAGCAGGAAAGGGGATTAGCTGCGAAAAAATTGGGGAAAAATTAGGTGAGGGTAATGTGGAGCCAGAAGTAGTTGACGCAGAAGCAGGGACACGAGCCGGGGAGATAGATAAGGGCATGTCGTATATCAACTAACCTAAGGCATCTCGAGTGGAGGTGTGGGAAAGATAATGTTGTAAGGCCGCACGATTCTGATCAAGGAGTCATGAAAACTCCTTATCACCTGTGGTGATGGTGATAGGTTGGTTATGATCCATGGGTGACAGGATGGAAGGGGGTGAAGGACTAGGTGGGAGTGGTTGACGGCTAGCGTTAAATATGAGAGCGTTTTCCTAGTTGCGAGTCAAAACCATGTGAACAAGTTCTGATATGGTGAGACTGTATCCTGTAAATGACACATAACACAGTAGAAATAGGAAAAATAGGTATTGGTAGGTGGATTGGGTCAATATGTCAGCTGGGAATACAACACAGGCTAACCGACGCCGGTTATGGTAAACCGATGTCGGTCAGAGATAACCAAGGTCATCACTATGAGAAAAGAACATCTTGTCAAATAAGGCAATAGACTGATAATTACCAGGTAGGAAAGCTATATGATGGATTTTATCAGAACAAAGAAGATATAGAGAGTTATAGAAACTTTGAACAACAAAGAAGGTGAAGCAGGTGTCCCTTTGGGCAGGTTAACCAAAAGAACAGTAAACTATCATTGATTAGGTTAATCCGGTGACGGTCAGAGGGTAACTAACAATGGTCGCTAGACCGACACCGGTTACTGTGAAATTGAAACAAAGATGAAGAAAAATTTGGTTGTGACTTAAAATCAATTTTGGAATCAAACCCAAAAATATGAGAATGAGGAAAATGGGGTTCAGGCACACTCAAACGAAGTCGGAATACACCAACTATGATGAGGAGTGTGCAAGGAGAAATAAAAATATGAAGAACATGTCATCTCACCTCAAAACACAAGCCAAATAGAAACACTAAGAAAAATACAATCCTAAGAGTGCTCTTTCTGTTATGTTTGTTTAACTTAAGTTATTTTAGGACTGACTATATGAACTGTAGAGTAGAATATTTTTTGTGAGGAAGGCTTCCTACGAAGAAGGAGTTCTAAAAGGTGAGGTTTCAGGTATGTTATGGTGGGGGTGGGCCGTCCTCTGAGATATGACTCAATAGAAGTAACGATCTGGGGAGTACCTGCTAATCCTCTAATTAGTGCGATCGTTGACAGACATTCCCAAGAAGGATGTTGTTTAAGAAAGATGTGTTTATTTTAATTTTTGCAGTTTGGTAAGACTCAGAGAGAGAGAATGTGCTTTCTATGATTCTTTTTTCAACCATCAGTTGGGAAAGAATTCCAGCATATAGGTTGCCCTCATTTAATGTGAGCTAATGCGATAAATCAGAATGCAATGCACTTATTTTAAGCCCAAATCAAAATATTACATTCAATGACACAAAACATGAACATGAGAGAATATGATCTTTCACTAATGCAGTACAAATGAAAGAAAAAGAAGAGTTCTTTTTATAGCACCAAAACACGATTTCTCTGAGACAATAAAAAGAAGAAAATATTCCAGGGGAGAAATTTAATGAGAGAACCTTTCGGAAAGGAAACAAACATACAATTTTTACCTAAGAATGAAGAAATGCAAGGAACCCTGAATGGGTCCCATTGGGCATGCCAAAATGTTTCACCTGATTCTTAGACGTTTATTAGAAGTTGACGAAACAGATAAGGGTAATGGGTTAGGAGGGATACCTGTTGAAGCTAGTTGAAGGTTGTTGCGCGCGTATTGACTTCTCGATCCACAGCTGACTATGAGAGCTTCCTTTTGGCTGGAAGGAACAACCTGAAATAGACAACAAGACCACCAAATAGAAGTTAAAAAATATGTGCAGTGGACTGCCTAGCGTATGCTAGATCCAGGAAGTGTGATACTCCCTAGAAGGCTGTCAATCCACTGTTTTAAACAAATCAATGCGAGAAATAAGGTAAATGTTGTCCTACTGTAGTTAATATGATTTAGGCATCTCATATAAACATAATAAACGATAATATAATCTAACAGGATAGGTTAGGATCATATCCGGGGGTTGGGTAAGTGGTTCTGGGTTTCTGCAGGTCTGACAGAGATTTGATGAAGGTCACTGAGGATTATGGGTAACTTGGGAGTAGGTTGGTAGGTTGTTGGTATGTATTGTGTTGTCAGAAACAAAGACCGATGCCGGTCTAGGGGTGACCGATGCTGATTAATGGAGACTGATGCCGGTCACTGAGGAAATGAAAAAGGATCAAGAACATGGGTCTGGGTCTATTTTCCAGGTTGATGGGGAGTTGAGTGAGGTGTTTGCGAGGTTTGGGTAGAGTAACAAGTCAATGGGTAGGCTTAGTGAGGTTCATGTGAAGTTGGGATGAGTTATGGGTTAAGTTGTTGAATGCTAACAAAGCGCCAGTATCAGGTGGATAACCGACGCTGGTATAGGATTGACCAACAATGGTCTTGGGCGACCGATGCTGGTGACTGTGGGAAACTGGAAATACTGCAGAATAGGTATTGGGTCCCTTTTATGATTACACAAAGGGGTAGATAGGTTGGAATGGGGTGCTGGGCTGTTAGACGGGGTTTTGTAGGGTCTTGAAAGGGGTATGGAGGGGTAGATATCAAAGGAGATCAGTGGGTGGCTAGGAAAACAAATAACACACAGAGGAAGGTAAATACTGAGAATATTTAAACCAAACGAATGGGATAGAGGAGTGTACTTACATGGAATGTGCTTCCAGTAGTCTGTGGATGAAGATTGGAGATGATGGTTGGAGATTTCTTCTATAGAGGATCATCAGTTGATGGGAAGCTCTTGCTTGAGCTGCCTAGACTTTCCTCCTTGCTTGGCTGGATCAGATCTTTTGCTGGGATGGTTGTGGATGTCTGGGCATGAAATAAAGCTTGCTCAGGTCGCATGCAGATGTGATTACTCTCTCCTTCTACTTAGAATGTGCCAACCTCAAAATAAGGTTGCCAAAAGGGAATTAAGGGTAATCGACGGTGGTTCCGAGTTGACCGGCATCGGTTTAGGGGTGACCAACGTCGGTTATGGCGGGATTCCCTAGGTTAACTAAAAATAGGAGATCATGGCCATGATTTCCGCCAGATATCTCTATTCATCTGGGAAAGAGCGGGAGTTACCTTTTCTTATGCAAGAATGTGGTTAGAGGGGGTGTAGGCATTGATTTCTAGGGTTGAAATCAGTCTTATTTAGTTATGGAAACATACTAAGAATAGATTTAGGATGAGGTGGCTAGGTGAGGTGGAGGGGAGGGTATCAGTTTAATTAGGATAATTAAATAATAGATATGATGAGAATATGGATTAATTTAATCAAATTAATTAAATTAATCTTAGTGTGGGGTGAAAGAGGCCATGGTTAGATAAGTGTGTTCAAGTTGGTTATGTGATGAGGGGTCAAGGGGAATGTGACCCAATTTTGGGTGTGTCACCCTCAAAATCCCCCTCATTTTCCAAGTCAAGTTTCAAAAATTTTGAGTTGGTGCCTTTGAGAGATGTCTGAACAAAGTGAGAAGTTGGTGCTCATTTGCAATTTCACACTGTTGATTCAAAAAATTCCTCAGTCCGCACGTTTTGAAGCATTTTCCGTTTTCCTGTCTGGATGCATGAAAATTTTATTGTTGCCTTCATTCGAATGAAATTGCCAATATTTTCTATTGGCCGCGGATTGTGTTGAGGCTGGTATTGTTTATAGTTTCCTTTATGCGGAACTATTTTTGAAATCTGGGCGTAAATGGTGGAGTTTTTCCCCTTTGTTTTATCTTTTTACGGGTGTATTTTCCCTGTCAATTTTTTCCCCAACGCCCATTGATACGTGGTCATCCCTAATTGGATGAGGTGTGGTAGATCCTTTTGCGAACTTAGCACTTTTTTTATTTTTGAAAAAGTGTCAAATTGGCCCTGTGGCCCCGAAGGATTCTGATTGGCTGTTTGAAAATATGAAGCGGCGGGTCCTTTTTATGAACTTAGAAAGTTATTTTTTGCAAAAGTGTCAAGTTGGCCCCATGGCCCGAAGGATCCTGATTGGCTAGATCGAGCGGTTGTGGAAAGGCGATCCCTTTTTATTTTGTGATACATTTTGGCGAAAAGTGGAAAGGCGGGCCCTTTTTGTGTTTTGAGGCATAATGGCGAAAAGGAGTTAAGTTGTAAAAATGAAGCATGCCCCCATCGGTGCATTGCAAAGTCAAAAGTTAAGCCCCGTTGAAAAGTCAAAGTGGGAAGGTGGGTCGTCAGAGTAATTTGAGAATTTTGGTTTTGTTTCCAAAAAGAGCGTAAAGTTATAAAAGTGAGCCGTGACTCTGCTATTGAAAAGTCAAAATTGGAAAGCGGAAGCGGGCCAGGGCACTTTGAGAATTTTAGCTTTTTTCCAAAAAAGAAGTAAAATTGTAAAAATGGGCTGTGACCTCGATTATGCCCAGGTAAAGCCACGTGTCGAGCCCGTATCAAAAGTGGATGGGCGGACCAAAATCTCAAAAAGTACACAATCTCTAAAAAATAAAAAAATGCAAAAGGCGCCCCCAGGCCCGCTTTAGTTAAGATATTATCCACGTGGACAGATCATATTCAAAGCTACGAAAGTAGGTTTAACGACTCATATTTAAAGTTACAAAAATAGGATTAACGACTGCGTACAGAGAATATTTTTCTACCGTCATTAACGCTTCTGTAAGAACCAAAAATCTGAAAGGACACGAATGCATAAGGAAGTTGAACCGAATGTAACCATTTCTTGCGAGCTATTTAATGGGCTTTCGACGCCATTGTAAGAGGGTGGATCCTAGCATTCTTGAAATGTAATAGATTTGAAAGTAATCAATACAGAAGAATTTCCCCTTCATCTCTATCTTCCTCTACTATTCCTTCTTTCTTCGTCTAAAAGTTTGAATCATCTCTCTTTTATGAAAGAAACTTTGTGTTCTGGTTGATATGATTTCGGGAAATTTGTGTCTGTGAAATTATATCTATTATAAACGTGAATGATTTTGTTCTGCATCTCCCTTGCTCAATACGTATAAGGTTATACTCTGCTATCTATATTTCCTGAAAGTATTGTTTTGTTCTTCCTCTTCCATATCCTTAGTTCTTCTACTCTTTTGTATTGATAATCTGTTTTGACACGAAACATTTCGAAGTATCAGGAATTCTCTTTTGAAAGTTGTACATTTATATATAAGTTTTGCTGCTTGCTTTCAATAAGGGAACCTCTCCCATTAAAGAGGAGGGACTTGCTGTCCCCTGACTGTGGTTATTTAAAGTTCCATTTTAAAACCCAAAAGTTTTTGGAGACTCCGCTGGGGATTTCATTTCAATGGATTCCTTTCTAAAAGAACAAACTTCAAGATCATTTTTGGTCTGGCGACTCTATGGTATACACGTGGGAAGAAATATCTCGGGGTAGAAGATTCCCATTTTCAACTTCTGGAGCAACAAAACTTCTCTCTTCTTCTAGCAAGAAGGAACAGAGGAACTTGTTCTACAAGCACACCTCCTGTTAAAGACAAAAATTCCAAGGATAACATTCCTTTAGAAAAAATCAGTCCTAATCTTCGTGCTCCAATACTTGTTGGTGTTTCAGTTCTCCTTTAGTCAATCTTACCACAGATGGCTACACCCTTTCCTTGGGGATGACAGGTTGGGCCTATTTCTCTTCCTCAACCATTGCATGAGTTACCTAGGGGTAACAAATTTTTTTTTCCTAAATTCCATGGTGATGGGAAAGTGCACCCAGATGAACACATTGTAGCCTTCATTGTTGCATGTGGGGTTCTTGGGGTTGAACATGAAGATGTCTCTGTCAGGATCTTCCTGGAAATGTTGTAGGAAAATGCTACTAATTGGTTCTATCATCTTCCTGTTGGGTCAATTACTGATTGGACCTCCATGAAAACTCAATTTGAGCAACGTTTCAAACCTGCTGAAGATGTGCATACTCTCTTGGATCAAATTTCTCATATCAAAAAGGAACCACATGAACCCATGAGGGATTTTGTGGCTAAATTCAACAAGCTAATTCATAAAATTCCATAGAACACTCGTCCTATAGATCAAATCCAAAAGTGCTTCTTCCTCAATGCTCAGTTTCCTGAAGTAAGCTATGAACTAAGGAGAGCTAACCTTGCAAATCTATATGTTGATCAGCTATTGGCTATCAGTGTTGAAGATGATCTAATCATGTCTGGTAAAATTGAAAAGAGAACCTTCCACATCTAAGGCATCTTCTTCTTCCTCTCCTTGGAGCCAATTCAGATCAGTTAGTGTAGAAGTTGGAAAATGATCTCATTGCCATTAAAAAGCAATTGGCTCAGCATGCTCCTTACCAAGATATTCCAAGAAAAATAATTCAGCCTAGGAACCAGTTACCTCCTTCTCAGACTAGATTGGCTATTGAAGGCCCACCCATCAAGGTTCCAGTCAATGCAACTTGTGAAGTTCAAGAACCTGATGATGAGGAGGTTAATGAATACTATGAAGAACCAAAAGAAGAGGTTGATGAAGAACTAGAGGAGCTTAGTGGATCTAGAGTGCATTTCCTCACCACTGAAGGTATAGATAATGAGGATGAATATGATGAAGTAGTGGCAAATATGAATAGTGAGTCATATACTGTTATGACTCAGGAGAAAATGAACATAGAAAAGAAAAAGTAGTGCATCCTGATAAAAAATCTAAAGAGTATCCTATAACTATTCCAGTAGTTACAAGGAGAGGAGCTCCTGTTCCCACTACCTCCACACAAAAGGTAAGTAATACTAATCCTTCTCCTTCTACTTATGTTTCCAAAACTTCTAGTCCTTCAGTTCCTAAAACTGATAAGCCTAAAGTTCCCCAAGTTCCAAGTAATTATGCCCCATCCACCTCTAGATCTTTTGATATCATCAATCACCTCAAGAAGACCAAAATCCAAATCTCAGAGGAAGAGTTTTACCAGACCCATCCAAAGGCTTTTGCTAAGATGGTAAACTTTGTCAATTCCCAATCCAAAACTTCATCCAATACTTCTAAAGGTATTTTTCCCACTCCCCCTTCCTCACCTCAACCAAGTCTTGTGGCTGCAGTCACTTCCCCAAATGAGAAAATTAAACCATTCTATGTGAATTTCCTCATAGCTGGCCATAAACTCAACAATTGTGTTATAGACTCAGGAGCATCAGACAATGTAATGCCTGCAAAAGTAGCTCATGCTCTAGGCCTGACTCTAACATGTACCTTTGGTTCCTTATATTCCATGGAGAGTAGAGAAGTGCCTTTGGTGGGAAGGATTAAAGATGCACAAGTAGCCTTCGCTGCTTTTCCAGAGAAAAGGGTTAAAGCCACTATTTTGGTTGCTGATATTCCTCCCTCATATGGTATGTTGTTGAGTAGAAATTTCTGTAAGGAGGTAGGAGGTGAAATTCAGATGGATTGGTCACATGCTTTGATCCCAGTCAATGGAAAAATAAAGAAGCTACTACCAGAGAGACAGACTGAGTATATTGTGCAAAAG
Source organism: Taxus chinensis (assembly GCA_019776745.2). NCBI lineage: Eukaryota > Viridiplantae > Streptophyta > Pinopsida > Cupressales > Taxaceae > Taxus > Taxus chinensis. The sequence continues at coordinate 3,945,949 of CM034154.1, forward strand.
ATTGATGATCCAAAAGCACAAATACTCTATGAAGATATAGGGCATGGTAACTACATGATCATGTCAGAAGATGAGGAAAATATTCCTAAGGGAGTGATTCATGATCCTAATGGCATTTGGACTCTGGAGTTTGATGGAAGTTGTTCTTCAGCTGGTTCTGGAGCTGGTGTGGTGTTGATCTCTCCTGAAGGGAAGATTCATCCTTCTTCATTTAAGCTTCATTTTGAAAATAAAAATAATACAACTGAATATGAGGCTCTCATCTTGGGATTGAATGTGGCAAAAGAAATGGAGTCAAGAATCTTTGTGCTCGTGGTGATGCTGAGTTAATTGTGAAACAGGTAAGGGATCTTTACCAAGTCAAGAATAGGAGATTGAAACATTATAGAAATCTTGTCTGGGATTCCATTGAGTTTCTTGATGCTTTCTCCATTGAAGTTGTGCCAAGAGAAAAGAATACTAGAGCTGATTACCTAGCTGTCTCTGGATCTTTGCTGATTCCTCACCCAAATTTCTCTCAGGAGAAATTTACCATTGAAATGATTCATAGGCCTAGTGTACCAGATAATGCAAGCAACTGGCAGGTTTTCAATGATGATCAACACTTGCTCTCTTTCTTGGAGCTTAAAGATAACTTCAATCAGTTATATTTTGAAGGAAGTGAAACTCTACCTAGAGAGTATGTGCCCTCTAATGAAGAAGATATCAAGGAAGAAATGGATCAAGATGGCTGTATTAAGTTGAAGGGTAACAAGATTCCCAAAGGGCTAGTGAGTCTAGAAGATTTGTTTCATAAGAATGATACGTTTATTAGATCCAAAGTTTCTCAAGGGGCTTGACAATCTGCTGAATTTAAAAAGGTTAATATTGGAAGTGAGGATGAACACAAGATGGTGAACATTGGAAAATGCTACACGTAGGAAGAAAAGAAGAAAGCAGTGAACCTGTTAAAAAAGTATGCTGATGTTCTTACCTATTCATATGATGATCTCAAGGATTTTTAACCAAAGGAGATGCAACACTATATCCCTCTGAGACCTGGGATCAAACCTTTCAAGAAGAAGCAAAGGCAATACAATCCCAAGATTGCTGATACCATTTTTCAGGAGATCCAGAAGTTGCTGAAAGCAAAGATCATTTTCCCTATACATCATTTAACATGGATTGCCAACATTGTGCCTGTCAGGAAAAAGAATGGTGAGATTCGCATTTGTGTGGATTTCAGGAATTTAAATCAGGCCTCTCTAAAATACAACTATCCTCTCCCCATGATGGATCAAGTTTTGCAAGATGTCTCAGGCTCTGAAATGTTGTTTATGCTAGATGGATTCTCTGGATACAATCAGGTGGAAGTCAGTACTCCAAATCAGCACAAAATTGTTTTAACTACTCCTTGGGGCACCTTTTCCTATAAGAGGATGCCATTTGGCCTTATCAAAGCTAGTGCCACTTTTCAGAGGGCAATGGAATTAGATTTTGGTAGTTCTAAAGGGAAAATTTATTGTTGTGTATCTTGATGATTTGACTGTGTTTTCTAAAACAAGAGCAGATCACTTTCAGCATCTTGAAACAGTCCTCCAAAAATGCAGAGAACATGGAGTTTCTCTCAATCCTAAGAAGTTTGTCTTATGTGTTACTGAAGGTAAGTTGCTGGGGCATATTGTTTCCAAAGAAGGAATCAAGATAGATCCAGAAAGAGTTCAAGCAATCCAGCAGTTTCCTCTTCCCATAAGTAAAAAGTGTGTTCACTCTTTCTTTGGTAAGCTAAAATTCTTGAGGTGATTCATTCTTTATTTTGCAGAACTGACTATGAGAATTTCTCACATGATGAAAGGAAAGAAAAGCTTTTGTTGGACTTATGAAGGTAAAGAATATTTTGAGGGTATCAAGAAATCCATTGCTAAGACTCCCATCTTAGCATGCCCTAATTTCAACAAGGATTTTACTATCTATTACTATGCTATAGAGAGTACCTTGGCTACTGTGATGACTCAGAAAAATTTTGAGGATCATGAACTTTTGATTGCCTTCATGAGCTATGTCTTGAAAGATCATGAATTAAAGTATACTTTGATGGAGAAACATGCTTTTGTAGTGGTCAAAGCTGTTAAGCAATTTCAATTTTATATTCTTAATTCTCACTTTGTTGTGCTTGTACCTGATACAACCATCAAGTCTATTCTTACACAACAGGAGTTTGGAACTAAGAGGGGAAATTGGGTAGCTAAAGTTCAAGAATATGACCTTGATATCAAGCCAACTAAGCTAGTCCGGGGTAAAGGCTTATGTGAGCTTATTGCTGAAGGAGTTGATGAAGAATTCTCCACAGAAGTAGTTGATGTTCTTGTTGTCCTCTTCCTCAGTTCAACAGATGAGTGGTATGTTGATATTACACATTTTCTTACTGATGGAGAGTGTCCATCCCACTTGAGTACCAAGGAAAAGAGGGCTATTAAGATAAGATTCTGCATAATATGTATTATGGGAAAATTCTTTGTTTAAAAGAGGCATAAATGGAAGATTCTTGAAGTGTGTGGACAAAGAGAAACAAAAGAAGTTGTTTTCAACTTTTCATGATCAAGCTTATGGAGGAATTTCTCTTCTGTTGTCACTGCCCATAAAATCCTTTATGCTGGGTACTATTGGCCTACATTGTTCAGAGATGCATCAAAATGGGTAGGTAAGTGTGAAGCCTGTTAGAATTTTGTTGGGAGACCTAAGTTGGCTACTTTACCACTCAAACCAGTAGTGATTGATGAGCCTTTTCAACAATGGGGATTATATTTCATTAGAACTCTTAACCCACCTTCTAGTGCTGGACATACTCACGTGCTAACTACTACAAATTACTTCACAAAGTGGGTAGAGGCTATTCCAGTCAAAAGCACTACTTCTGAGGTGGTGTGTAATTTCATTAAAGAGAACATCTTGATAAGGTTTGGGGTACCAAACAAGATTGTGACTAATAATGCTTCAAATTTTTCTTCTTCTGAGATGATGGATTTCTGCTATGGTTATGGAATTTCCCTTTCTCATTCTTCAGACTATTACCCCCAAGGGAATGGACAAGTAGAATCAACAAATAAGAATCTGGTAACCATCGTTCGGAATCTTGTCAATGACTCTCAAAGGAATTGGCATAAGAAACTCTATGATTCTCTCTGAGCAGATATAATTACACCCAAAAGAGAAATTGGGATGACTCCATTCCAGGTGGTGTATGGTGTTGAAGCTTAGCTGCCAGTAAGAGTGGAATTACCAGCCTTGCACTTAATGAAGGCTATTGAGGATTACAAGTTTCATCAGTTCCTTGGACAAGAGGATCATGTATCTCCAGAAGCTGGATGAAGACGATAATGCAAGTTTTTGATAGAATCTCAGCTCATCAACTGAAGGTGAAAGATTTGTTTGACAAGAAAGCTAGACCCAGATATTTTCAAGTGGGAGACATTGTTTTGCTATGGGACAAAAGACATGAACCTCAAGGAAGCCATGGTAAGTTTGATTCTCTTTGGCTTGGTCCTTTCAAAATCAGACACTTTGCTAGAGAAAATTTTTCTACTTGGATTATATGGATGGATCTTCTCTCCCACTTCCTTATAGTGGGAAATATTTGAAGTTTTTCAAGTCCTGGGTGATTAGGTAGTCCTTCTGTATATTGTGTACAGTGCTTTGGTTTTTGGTCATTCCTTTGTGTTTTGTTTTTGTCTTTCCTGTTTTGATTTGTTTCCCTTTCGGGTGTGTTGTCTTCTATATTGGTTTTGCTTTTGACTCTATTTTCCCAATGGATAAGGCACTGATCTTCTTTCCTAGAGTTTTTCTATGGTTCTTGATCTTGCTTCGATTCCTCTAAGTCAAGTCATCCCCAGAAAGAGCCAGCTGTTGTCGCCCTCAAAATTCCCCTCTTTTTGAATTCAAGTTTTGAAAATTTTGAGTTGGTGCCTTGAGGATGTAATGAGATCGTTGGTGCTGAGCTTGGTATTGATTTAAAATTCCTCAGCCCACATGTTTTGAAGCATTTTCATTTTCCCGTCATGGAGAAAATTTTATTGTTTCCTTCATTTGAATGAAAGCAATCTTTTCTAAGTCGTGGGTGTTTTCCCTAGTATTTTTATATTCCCTTTCCGGAACAATTTTTGTAATCTAGGCATTGAATGTGGCGTTTTATCTTTTACAGCCCTGTCAATTTTTTCCCCAACACCCATAGATACGTGGTCATCCCTAATTAGATGACATGGCGGATCCTTTTGTTAACTTAGCACTTTTTGTTATTTTTTCAAAAGTGTCAAATTGGCCTGCGTGGCCCTGAATGTTCTCATTGGCGTTCGAAAAGGGAAGGCAGGCCCTTTTTGTGTTTTGATGCCTTTTTGTTATTTTTTGCAAAAGTGTCAAAGCCCGGTAAAACAGATCCTTATTCGCTAGTGAGCGGGGAGAATTTGGGCCTTTAAATTTTTGTATTTTGAGGCATAATGGAAAAAAGGAGTTAAGTTGTAAAGTGCCCCCGCGGACATTGAAAAAGTCAAAAGTTAAGCCCATGTTGAAAATTCAAAGGGATAGGGATCGTCAGAGTATTTTTGGGAATTTTGGTTTTTGTTCCCAAAAGGCGTAAAGTTATAAAATGCATCGTGTCTGCCAGTGGGAAGGCGGGTCTTCGGAGTGGGGTAAAAAACAGTGTAAAATTACAAAAGTGAGTGGGTCGACGGAGCAATTGAAAATGAAGTTTTTGAGCCGCTTTCCAATTTTAGTTGAAAAGAGGTAAAATTATAAAAGTGACCTGCAGCTCTGTTGCCACTCAAGTAAAGCCACATGTCAAGCCCGTATCAAAAGCAGGATGGGTAGACCAAAATGTGAAAAAGTGTCAAAATCTCTAAAAAGGCACAAAATACAAAAGGCACCCCCAAGCCCACTTTAGTTTAAATCTTCTCCACGTGGACAACTCATATTTGAAGTTGTGAAAGCAGGTTTAACAACTCATATTCAAAGTTCTAGGTTTAACAACCATGGACATGAGAATACGACTGAGGCATTAAAGCTTCTGTAAGAACCAGAAATCTTGAATTAGGTTTCGAATCATTGAAAGAAGTTGAACCGAATGTAACCGTTTCATGCAAGCTATTTAATGGTTTCTCCACGCCTTTTTTTTTTCTCTCTTGTCATCTGTAGGGTTGGATCCTGGTACTCTGTAAATGTAATAGATTCGAAAGTAATCAATACAGAATTTTTCCCCCTTTCTTCCTTTGATATTCCTTCTTTCTTTGTCTGAAGAATTTGTGAATCATCTCATCTTTTATGATAAGAAACTTTATGTTCTTGTTTATATGATCTCTAGGAACTTTGTGTCTTTGGAATTATATCTATTATGAAAGTGAATGATTCTATTCTGCATCTCCTTCACTCAATATGTATAAGGTTATACTCTACTATCTATATTTCCTGAAAGTATTTTTATGTTCTTCCTCTCTCATCTACTCAATTCTTCTATTCTTTCGTATTGATAATATTTTGGGCATAAAAAGTTTCAAAGTATCAGGAATCATCACTTTGAAAGTTGTACATTTGTATATAATTTTTACTGCTTGCTTTCAATAAGGGAACCTCTACCATTAAAGAGGAGGGACTTGCTATCCCCTAACTGTGGTCTGTTAAAGCATACTATTTTAAAAACCCAACACAGGTGAAACAATGGATACGGGAAAAAAATTCCCTCGTGGAACAGTTCCCTAAGTTCCACATGGGACCCGATATTCTGACCAACACCGACAAGAAGACCCTTACTAAAAATGCAAACATTTTAGGCACATGCGAAACTAGTTCCCTCCTTCCCTTAGTTATCCACATCTCTGATCCACCCATATCATAAGGTAGAAAGATGATTATTGTGGACTGTGGGAGTCTGTGTGGAATGTTGACCCCCTAAACTTAAAATGGCCATAAATTTTGACTTGTTATTCCTATTTTTTACAAAATTGAAAATTTTGGAAAGATTTCAATAGTGAGGGTAGGTTGTTGAAAAATAGGAAAATGTATTTATTGATCTAAAACCCCATCAGACTTGTGAGGCTTAGGCGCAGATCTATCAAGGTTAAGGATGTACGTGGGAAATACACCACCACTATGCTAAGGATATAAAAGTAAGTAACAACATGCAAGATAATTTAATCCAAAAACTCTAATCTTTATTCATATATCAAAATGAATTACATCAATACAGTATATGTATATCGCTTTCACTCTAATCTCTCTTCTTTCTTACAATATTTCAAACTGGCATTTTCACACGAGTCTTCATGAGGCAAACCTTACATAATACATTGATTACAATAAATATACAAAAATACAATCTATTTCAAAGGTCACTTATTTTGAATCGTGCCTCTGTCGGCTTCTAACATGAAATGGTGTGATTTATCTTCAATATTTTGCGGCATTCTGTCGACTTCTGTGGCTTCTTCCAGTCCTCCGCGGCTTTACCTATTTTATCACAGATTTATAGTCTGATCGACAACTTCTTTCCTTTATGTGTGGATTTTGTTAGGAAATAATAGATAAAATATGTGGAAAAATCCCTCATAGAATCGCAACAGTAGAAAATAATATGTAGAAAATTATTACAGACCTCAAATAAAAGTGTAGGATAAAATAACACAACACAAAGAGACAGTATTTAACGTGGTTCACCCAATTTGGGCTACATCTACAAAGAATCACTTGATCATATTTTATTACAAGCCACCACTCTCTTAATACAATACCCAGATCTGTTTGGAGCTATGCTCAACAAACTCTCCAGAATTCACACCTGAATTCAAAGCATATCTGCAATGTTTTTCATTCTTCTATCATATGCATAAAACCATATAAATAGACAACTGCTTAAGCAATTTTACAAAACCATGGGTATCAAAACCATGGGAAAAAACCATCCCATAAACCTATGGGTCAAAATCCCGCCCATATGAGAAAATCACGTTTCCCGATATATCGGGCACGTTTTAAGGCCCAAATTTTTTTTTCGGGGGCTGCGCCCCTGAACCCCTGCTACCGGGGGCTGCCACCCATGGACCCCTGCTCGGGGCCCAGCTTGGGGCCCGGCTCGGCCCTGAACCCCGGAAAGGATACATGAAAAGTGTATAGTACTCTCAGTGTATAGTGTTCAACACTTTCACACATGAAAATAGGCTCCACAACCTAACAATCTCCCACTTGGAGACTAGTTTTCCTCTGAGCAAAATTCTCAACCCTTCACTAGTTTCTGTGAAGACCAACCAAAGCTGAACACAGCTTCAGTTTTTCCCTTGTGACCACCTTGGTCATCATGTCTGCAGGATTCTGAGTGGTATGGATTTTCTCTAGCTTCAACTTCTCTTCCTCAAAAGTTGTCCTGATGAAATGGTACCTTAACTGTATATTCTTTTTCCTAGAGTGGAAAGTAGAGTTCTTAGCTAGGTGTATAACACTTTAACTATCATTATGTAACTTTTCTTCCTCCTGCTTATGCCCCAACTCCTCAAGAAATTTTTGTAACCAAATCATTTCTTTTCTGTGGTAGCAACATACTCCTCTGTGGTTGACAAAGCCACTAGCTTCTGTAGTCATGAAATCCAAGCTCACTACTTTCCCACCTACAATGTAAACATAAGCTATCATGCTCCTCCTACTGTCTACATATCTAGCCATATCTGAATCTACATAACCACACAAAGTGGTGTCTGATCCACTGTAACACAAAACTGTTTCCATGGTCCCTCTCAAATACCGAAGGATCCACTTTACTTCCTACCAATGATCTCTGTCTGGATCACTTATAAATCTACTCATCACTCCCACTGCATGGGCAATATCAGACCTAGTGCACACCATGGCATACATCAAACTGCCAACCATTGATGAGTAATGTACCTTGGACATTTGGTTTCTCTCCTGCTCTATCTTAGGACTTTGTTCCTTTGATAACTTGAAATGGCCTACCAAAGGAGTCCCAACCGATTTAGCATCCTGCATATTAAACCTCTCCAAGACCTTCTTAATGTACTCTTCCTAAGATAAAGTCAGTTTCTGTTCCTTCCTATCCCGAGATATCCTTATACCAAGGATTTGTTTGGCTGCCCCCAAATCCTTCATAGTAAAGGATTCACTTAGCTGCTTCTTGAGTACTTTTATTTCCTGCATGTTTTTACCTGCAACCAACATGTCATCCACATACAGACAAAGGATAATATAACTGCCATCCTCAAATTTCTTTGTATACACGTAATGGTCATAATGACATCTAATATAACCTTGTCTCCATCATGAAGCTATCAAATTTCTTATATCATTGACATGGAGCTTGTTTCAAGCCATACAAGCTCTTCTTCAGTTTGCACACTATCTCCTCTTTACCTTTGACCTCATAGCCCTCTGGTTGCTGCATATATAGTTCCTCCTCCAAATCACCATGGAGAAATGTAGTCTTTACATCAAGCTGTTCTAAGTGCAAGTCTTCTGCTACAACTATTCCTAGAATAGTTCTAATAGAAGTCATTTTTACTACAGGAGAAAAAATCTCATCAAAATCTATACCTTTTTTCTGTGCAAACCCCTTGACCACCAACCGGGCCTTGTATCTTTTCTTGTCCTCCTTCTTCCTCTTTGACTCTGAACACCCACTTGTTCTGTAATGCTCTTTTTCCTTCGGGTAGCTTCACCAAATCCCATGTCTGGTTCTCCATGAGAGCCTGATGCTCCTCATCCATGGCTTGTCCCACTTCTTCCTGGCATCTACCTACATTGCTTCATCAAAGCTCTCTGGCTCTCCACTATCAGTGAGTAATAAATAATAAAGAGAAGGAGAAAAATGTTTCAGGTTCTCTTCTTACCCTAGAAGACCTCCTCAATATAGGAGTTTGGGGTTCCTGTTGAGGAGGTTCTTGAACTGATTCATGTGTCACTTTTCCATCTAGAAGATCCTCTACCACTGCATATTATTTCTTGGATTCTTCCCTGTTTTCCTACAACTGCTACTTATACATGACTTTCTCATTAAAGACCACATCCCTAGATCGAATGATTTTCTTGTCCTTAATACTCCAACATTTATATCCAAAGTCATCACCACCATAACCAATGAAAGTACATTTTTCTGATTTAGCCTCTAGCTTGGTCCTATCATCCTTGTCTATATGAACAAACACCTCACATCCAAAGACTCTAAGAAATGAATAATCAACTTTCTTACCATACCAAGCCTCCTCAGGTATGCCTCCATCCAAGGCACTTGAGGGTCCTCTGTTTATCAAGTACACAACTGTGCTCACCGCTTTTGCCCAAAAAGAAAGAGGCAGTCCTGCATGTAACCTCATGCTCCTAGCACATTCCATTATTGTTCTGTTCATCCTTTATGACACCCCATTTTGCTGTGGAGTTCCTGGAACCGTCTTTTTCCCACAGATTCCATTCTTAGAACAATAATCATCAAATTCATTACTACAATACTCTCCTCCATTATCTAACCTGAGACATTTTAGCTTAAGACCTGTTTCATTCTCTACCAAGGCTTTCCATTTTAAAAAAGTTTCAAATACATCAGATTTTTTTCTAATACAATAAACCCAAACTTTCATTGTTGCATCATCAATAAAAGTAACATAATAACTTGAAGCACCAAGAGATGATACTTGAGCCGACCCCCACATATTAGAATGCACCGGCTCTAACTTACTCTCTTTATTTGTAGGTCCAACCTTGAGAAACCTTACTCGATTTTGTTTCCCATATATGCAGTCCCCACATAACTTCAAACCTATTTTTGTATATCCTGGAAAATCCTTCTTTATGATTTCCATGCCTTTATGGCTCATATGACTGAGCCTATAGTGCTACAATGTTTTATCTACTTCTGAAGCCACAAGATTACAAAAATTAGTGTTATAAGTGGTTAAATACAGGGTTCCAACCTTATTACCTCTTGCCACCACAAGAGCACCCTTGGTAACCTTCCAAGTGTCTGCTGTAAATATCACAGTAAAACTATCACTTCCCAACTACCTTGCCGATATCAAATTTCATCTTAATGTAGGCACATGTCTCACATCCTTCAATAGCCAAGTATTCCCATTTTGCATCTTAACCTAAACAAAACCTTTTCCAACTATGTTACAAGGCTCATCATCACCATGAAAAACATGCCCAAAATCTTCTTGAACATAATCAACAAAATAATGCCTATGTGGAGAAGCATCGAAAGAAGCCCCTGAATCTAAAACCCAAGATTCAGTAATATTGTGCAAAGAAAGAATCAAAGCATCCTGACATACATTACCCGTTGCCACATTTACCTCCTTGTTTTCTTCCTATTGTTTCTTCTTGTCCTGAAGCTCCCAACAGTCCTTTGAATGCCCAGACTTTCCACAGTGCCAACATACTATCTTGCTTTTTGATTTTGACCTTGCCCGATCCTTTGATTTTCCACGGTTTCCTCTATTCTTCTGTCTCCCTCTAGTTTCCACGGTCAAAGAATTCCCTGAAGTAGAAGATTCATCAGATATTTTTCTTCACATTTTCTCGCTTAGAATCACCCCTATAACATCCTCAAACTTCAAATTTGAGTTATCTAGAACTGAGTTGCTTACCGCCATTACCAGGCAATTCCAATTGTCAGGTAAAGAGCACAGAACTAATAAAGCCCTAACTTCTTCATCAAATTATATTGTAACCGAAGTTAGCATATTTACAACCGTATTAAAATCATTTAGATGATATGCTACTGAACCATTCTCAGACATCTTCATATTAAACAAATTTTTCATTAAAAATATCTTATTAGAGGTAGAGGGTTTTTCATACAACTTCCCTAATGCATCCATCAGTTCTTTTGTAGTCTTTTCCTTTGAAACATTAAATAATACTGAAGATGAAAGACACAACTAGGATTGTCCCAAGTTCCTTCCTATCCAGCAAATCCCATTCCGCATCTGTCATGCTCAAGGGTTTGTTCACCTTCTCAGATAACGGAGTATAAATATCCTTCTGATAAAGGTAATCTTCCATCTGCATCTTCCAAAGACTGAAATTCTACCCATTGAATTTATCAACCCTAGATATTCCATCATTTTCCTTATCTCCCACTCAAGATAAAAATTTCCATGTGATTCAACACTTCAGCAAACCAAACCAGGCTCTGATACCAATTGTTAGGAAATAAGGGATAAAATATGTGGAATAATCCCTCACAGAATCGCAACAGTAGAAACTAATATGCAAAAAATATTACAGATCTCAAATAAAAGTGCAGAATAAAATAACACAACACAAAGAGACAATATTTAACATGGTTCACCCAATTTGGGCTACGTCCACCAAGAATCACTTGCTCAGATTTTATTACAAGCCACCACTCTCTCAATACAATACCTAGATTTGTTTGGAGCTATGCTCAACAAACTCTACAAAATTCACACCCGAATTCAAAGCACATCTACAATATTTTTCATACTTCTATCATATGCATAAAACCATATAAATAGACAACTACTTAAGCAGTTTTACAAAACCATGGGTATCAAAACCATGGGCAAAAACCATCCCATAAACCTATGGGTCAAAATCCTGCCCATATGAGAAAATCATGTTTCCCGATATATCAGGCACGTTTTAAGGCCCAATTTTTTTTTTGGGCGAAAAAAATTTCAGAGGCTGCACTCCTGAACCCCTGCTACCAGGGGCTACTGCCCCCGGCCCCGAACCCCGGCAAGGATACATGAAAAGTGTACAGTACTCTTAGTGTACAGTCTTCAACACTTTCACACATGAAAAGAGGCTCCACACCCTAACATGTTGAACATGTCAGTGTGATTGCATGACATGGAGATTTTCCCAAAGTGTGGGACTTTGCAATCGGGAAAGATCTTTGGATGAAGGTTGGTTCCTATTCCTCTGTTCTGATACATACACTCAAATTGTAGAGGGTCTACTCTAAAATATACTCTAACTTGCCAAAGAGACAGGGTTAAGAGGACTGCAAGAAATTAAACCTAAACTAACAAAGGTGATGCATCAAAGGAATGTTTAACCCCTGCTTTGCCATTGAACACAAACCATTAAAAATGTAATACAACCACCATGCACAGATAACCAAGATTTCAATGAGAGATCAAAAGAAAACAATGAACACAAGAGAGAGTTGAAATTCATCCAGAGACTTATATTATTGTTCCACATATTTGATATAGTGCATTACAATTACCAAGAGGTAAGATTGCATTTACAGTTTAGATATGGAGGTTTGAACACCATAAATTCACTTACAGACCAAGAGAAGAAGGGAGGGTGTAAAGAAAAATTATCCAACCCTAGAATAATGACCCTCCTTACAATATAAATGAAGAATGAGAGAAAGGGAGATTGAAGAATTCAAATCCTTGCTTCAACTACCCTAAAAATGAATCAAAATATCTTGAAACAATGATGGGTGTGACTACAAAAGCCATGCCTCCATTGTACTTTTCCTTGTTGGGCAAGATGAAAGCCCATACCTTCATTATTGTGTTGGGTGTGAAACCTAAGATACCCTCTAAAAATGGCAGACTATGTTTTTTAGTTTTAAGAACTTAGTTCTGCTCAAACTAAGATAACTATGTGAGCTTTCCAAAAAGTCTTTTGTTATGTAAATCCGAGCTCCCAGTCAAAAGTTATGGCCATCTGAACGTCAGGGTGTCATTCTAGAAAAAATATGAGTTCTTGATCTTCCTTTTTCGGGGTCCAAAATGCATGTAACCTCTTAAATCCCAAAATTTTAGAATTTAAGAATTTGGGAATTCGTACATTTTGATTTTCGATTTTAGGTTACTGTTCATCTACTTGGGCACTCGAAAACTCCGAAACCCTGAAAGTCTGAAGTCTGAAATTTCAGACATTCAGAATTATGAACTTTGGAACTTTTGTTGCATTTTTTGTGTTTCAGGGCTCCGATCTTCCGAAACCTGAAAGCATGAAAATTTGGACTTCAGACTAAAATTTGGAACTTTGTAAATTTTGTCTTTCAGACTCATGACACTATTCATTTGAAAATCAGCCAAAGACTTCCGAAACTCCGAAACCTGAAAGAATTTCAGACTTTCAGAATTTTAGAACTATCCATTTTTGGATTTTTTTATCATTATTGATCTGATTGAGTGCTTAAAATCTCCAAAACCTCGAAACCTGAATCTCTAAAACTCCAATACCTGAATGTCTGAAATTTCAGACCTTCGGAATTTCAGAAACTTTTCCTCTTTTTGGATTTTTTATCCTTTTTGACTTTTTTTTTCTGAAATGTCAAATGCCCAAAGTCTGAAAACTTTTCGCTGGGTCCTCCATTATTTTCTCTTGAACTCTTATATCCTTCGATGTTCCCATGGCCATTTTTTTTTTGCCTTACATTTGCAAATGTTGAGCTGGCCCGCAACTTGACTGTCTTATCCCGAAATGCAAGCTCCCATTGCCAAAATAATCCCTCTAGTTTCTCAGTGTGCAAGGTCATTTTTCTTAAATTTTTTCTTGAGAGACAAAAATTGGATAACAATTTTGGTGACTTACGAGATCACCTACCTGCTAGATCGAAAGATTAGTTACATTGAAGTATTACTTATCTTATACTTGAAACATGAACCTGGTCACTTGTAACCTGTTGAACCTGGACCTGCTCCTCTACTTGCACTATCAATTTTCATAAGAATAAATTAAAGATAATATTTGCGAGAGTATAAAATTATCATGACGTAGATATTTCACCTGTCCTGAAAAATGGCATGTCATGAAACCTGATCTTAGTTTCTCTGATAGTGATCTCCTTTGTAATTATCATTTTTTTCCCATGAGTATGGACTTCTTCTTTGTTATAACATTCATCGTGAGGCACGCTGAATGCACAATGATACAACCTGGGAGAAAAAAAACCTATGTTTAAGCACTTAGGGAAATTGAAACCTAGACTATAACAAGACAATGTGCATATGCACTTAGAGGAATTAAAATCCTAGGCTAATATTGACAAGGGTGAAACCTTTTCTTTCCAGTAGCAATGTTTAAGATAGATTCTTTTAATCAGAATCAGATGTTCCTCGCCATCCAATGTAGAAAATTAGAAGGCATTGCTAGTTTTACTTCTCATGACCATGTAGGGGCAACTCCAAATGACATCAAACCTATAATTCCTTCCTAGTTTTGTCTGATCTGCATCCCACATTAGAACTGGGTCCCCCTCTTGAAAGGTCCTTGCTCTTACTTTCTTATCAAACCATGTTTTGACTAAGGCCTGGTCTCTCTCCATCATTTGAACTGCATGTTCTCTGAATTCCTCCAATTCCATCAACTCTACATACATATCCTCGATTGGTTCAAACTCAAACAACTCCAAATCCTTCATGAGATCCAATACGGGTAGTTCTAATGATATAAGAAACATTACCTCTTTCCCATAGACTAACATGTAAGGGGAATTAACTATTTAACTCTTTGGTGTGATCCTGTCAACCCATAATTTTGATCTTATCTTTGTATGCCATGTCCTTTGGTTTTCATACAGAGTCCTTCTGATGATTCTAAGGAAATTCTTGTTTGTGAAGTCTTCATGTCCATTACCCTGTGGGTAATAGTTTGAAGAGGTACTCAAGTAGATCCCATTTTTAACAGCCCATTTTGTAATCTTGGAACCTAGGAATTCCAATCCATTGTTCGATATGATAGTCACCTGTACACTGAACCTTGTGACTATTCCTGTTGTATATATCTCCCTCCCTGGGTAAATATAGACAAACAGAAGAATATGGAAATCAAAGAAACTAAAAACCTGACATTTATTTATGCCACCAGTCATGCCTAGGCACAGATCAGAAGGTGTCGACATGGAAAAATTTCCCCCTGGCACAGGTTGAAGGCGCAAATCAGAAGGCGTCGACATAAAAAAAGTTGTGCCTTGGCACAGGTTGAAGGCACAGATTAGAAGGTGTCAACATGGAAAAATTCGTGCCCTGGCATAGGTTGAAGGTACAGATCTAGAAGGTGTCGACATAGAAAAATTTGTGCCCTGGCACAAGTTGAAGGCACAAATTAGAAGGTGTCAACATGGAAAAAGTCATGCCCTAGCGCAGGTTGAAGGCGCAGATCAGAAGGTGTCGACACGGAAAAAGTCACACCCTGGCGCAAGTTGAAGGCATCAACACCACATTTTTAGCACCTATGGTGCATTTAGGTGTATGTTAATGCGAGGATGGATGTGCAGAGGCGCATTTGTAGGAGGCGCAACATCTTGAGTGTTGACACCCCAAACCTGACAAAAAGCAAACCCTAACCCAGATATTCAAATGGCCATAACTTTTCATAGGGAGCTCGAATTCACGCAAGGTTGGAATTTTCAGAAATCTTACAAGGTCCTCTACCCAACTATGAAAATTTATATTTAATTAGGTTAGAAAAATTTATTCAAAAGTATAAAATATAGTTTTCCATTTTTTGGGTTTGCTAGGGTTCTCACCTACCGCCATAATGAGATGAATTAAATACAACCTGGAGGTGGTTAGTATAGATTTGGATTTCCTCTCTCTTCTGTCTCTCATTATTTTTATAAATTGTAAGGAGGGGATTCTTTCTAAAGGTTTTACATTCTTGTTTTTCCCCTCCCTTCTTCTCTTTGGGAGGTGAATTTGTGGAGTTCAAACCTCCCATGTAACACTGTAATGCAACTTTATCTCTTAGCATTTTGTAGTGTATTGTATCAATATTTGGAGAAAATAATGCATGTATGTGGATGATACTCAACCCTCTCTTTGTTCATTTCCATCCTCCTGATCTTTCACTACAAATTTGGTTATCTGTGCATGATCTTGCATTGCATTTTAATGGTTTGTGTTTATTGGCAAGATAGGTGTTCTTCATTGCTCGGTGCATCACCTTTGTTAGTTTAAGTTTATTTTATGCATCTTCTTACCCTATCTCCTTGGCAATTTAGATTAGGTTTTTGAGTAAACCCTATGCATTTTATGTGTGCATCTGAACAGAGAGATAGGAACCGGCCTTCATCCAGAGAACTTTCCCAATTTGCAAGGTTCCACACTTGGAAAAAGCTCCATGTTATGCAATCGCACTGAGATTCTCAACCCATCGAGTTGCGGAAATTTAGGGGTGATTTGATTCGCTATTAACAATTCCTTCATTAAGGTATAGTATGTTAGACTCGTTTTCTTCTCTTAGTGCTACTGCCTCAGTCCAGTTGGTGAAGTAGTTCGTTGTTGTGAGAACCCACTTGTGGCCTTTTGATTGAATTTGGATTGATGAACTTGATGAATTCCAATCCCCATTTCATGAATGGTTTATTAACTAAAATCAGAAGCAATGGAAGTGTTGCTAGTCTTTCTTTTCCTATGAAGAATACACATTTTTTACAATTTTTGATCCATGTATAGCAGTCACTGAATAGTGTGGCCCAATATTAACCCACCTTCATGAAATTACTATAACATCCTCTCAATTCGATCCATTCTAATGCATCTTAGTAGAAAATCATTGATGTCCTTTTTGAACAAAAAATAATCAAGAAGCACATATGGAATGGCTTGTAATCTAAAGTATCTTAGATATTTGCTTTGTTCATTTCTTGAGGGCATAGTCCGGTTTGTAGGAAGTGTATAATGTTATGAGTCCGAAAAGGAGTGGGCATATTATCATTTTCTTGTTCTTGACTATCTTGTAGTACAAATAAAACTTTTTTCCTATCACGTGTGTCAACCTACTAACTCGAGGTTAGATTTTCACATAAACCTTTTCCATGGACCATCTTAGTGACTTTAATTTAAATGTCATATTCCATGACACAAGTGATCCATCCTGCATGTTTCTCATTTATGGTCTTGTTTAGAAGGAAGTCCTTGACTCCCGCATGAGAAACCAACAACTAAATTTTATTGTTTGAGACAATGTGTTTAAAATTTTCAAACTCCTGATGACTACCAGAACATGTTTATCAATGAAAGAGTACCTAGTTTCATATTATTCCAAACCTTGGTTGAAGAAGGAAACTAGACTTTCATATCCCTCTTTATTTTGTTGTACTAGGATTGCAGAAATCGTGTTCCCACAACCAAAGGTATAGAGCATTAAGTCCTTGGAGAATGATAGATTTATGAAAGTTGGAGCTTGGGATATAGCCTTCATTATCACTTCAAAACTTTTATTTCTTCAGCTGTCCACTTAAATGCCATACTCTTCTTCAACATCAGTGTTATTGGCTTCATAAGAGTGGAAAATTTTGGTAGAAAGCTGCTGAAAAAATTGATTCTTCTTAAGAATCTCTAGAGATCCTTCTTATGACTTGGCAAGGGAAATGTTCAAATTTCTTAAACTCTTTCTGGGTCAATCGTCAATTCTTCGTTTGACACAATATGGCCTAAGAGCTTACCTTCATGGGCCAAGAATATGCATTTTTAGGGATTCAATGATACTCTGAATCTCCTACACCTCTGAAATACTTGTCTCAAATGGAAGAGGTGATTTTTTGTGTTTTTCAAGAAAATAATGATATATTCAAGATAAATTAATACTACTTTGTTGATCAACCCCGTAAATGCCATGTCCATCACCCTTTGGAAACTGGCTCCGACATTTGACAATCCAAATTTCATTTTCTTATAGGCATTGGTGCCCCATTTGGTGGTGAAGGTTTTTTTGAATTGATGGTCTTATTGCACCATTATCTGATTATACCCCGGGTAGCCATCTAGGAGAGAGAATCTTTCCAAGACAGCTACTACCTATAAGATTTATTCCATTGAAGGGAGTGGATAGTGGTCTTTTAGAGATTCTCTATTCAAGTCTCGAAATTCCACGCACAACGTAACTTCCCCATTCTTCTTCATGACCAGAACCAAGTTTGTAACCCATCTTGAATGCTTGATTGTGAATATAGTGCTTTCCTCTGTTAGTTTGTTTGACTCTTTCTTCATAAGAGGCTCAATGTGTGGTTTTACTGGTCTTTGTATTTTCTTGATGGGCTTATCATATGGATCCAGTTATATTGTATGTTGTGACAATTTCATATGTAATCCTCTCAGGTCCTCATAGCTCTAAGCGAAGACATTTGGAAACTCTTCGCAAAAATGTATGAAATCATATTTCTCCTATTCAGTGGCCACTTTTCCAGTTTGAAGTGTTTTTCCTTCTCCAAATGAAATCGGTTATGAATCTTCTCCTTTGACCTGTATGTTGGCCTTCTCTTTATGAAACTGGCCATTAAGATTGAATATTGACTCTAGTGTTACTAAACCTTTGGGAAGCTTTTTTTCCATAGCTGTACTACTTGATCTCCATACTACTTCTCTAATTTATCTTGCTTCCTAGATGAGAATTTAGCCTCTTCTTGCAAGAAATTAATGATTTGTTAATCATTCTCAAACACCTACTAGTTTGTGTTATTATCTAGAACTGTTAGCCTTACAATCACATGGATATTTGGCTACATTTTGTCTCTTTTGATACTGTTAATCACATCAAAATTTGATCCAAATGCTATGAGCCTATCCACAACTTCATTCTTTTTCCTAGGTATGACAACAATGTTGAAAGCTTTGAAATCCTCAATTAGGTCCCATACCCTATTTTTATAGCTCTTAAGTAGGTCATTCTTTGCATCATGTTCTCCCCTGACAGGGTTGATGATTAGCTTGCTATTCCTGAACACCTAAAAATTATTTATATCTATTTTCCTAGTCCATTGAAGTCCATGAATCAAAACTTCATATCAGCTTTGTTATTTGAATATGAAAATTGAAATCGGAATGTTGAATAATACTTGATGCTCTATTGTCAAACCAAGATTGCACCTCCTCCAGCAGCCTGTTTACTTCTCAAACCATCAAAAAATAGTTACTATCCCTCATTTTCATCCTTATTTCCTAGTTTGGTTATGTTAGGAATGGGTGAGTTTTCTTCGTGTACACAATATATGCCCAATTCAAATTCTTCAATCTCCTTGTACAGTTCAAAATGCATGCCTTTTTTTTGCCCATTCATCTATTGTCAAATCTAGAATTTCCTCAACCTTAGTACTAGTTTCTAGATCATTTGAACATTCTTCCTGATCAAACTCTAAGAAATTTACATTGATAGGACTTGGTACATGAGGCTCAATGTAGAATTTTGCAAATGTTTCTGATTTGATTGTTGCTTTAGCTCCATATCTCATTCTGAAAAAGCATGTGTGACCATTCTATTGATAGGTATCCACCAATTTTTACGTTGAATTCTATTGATAGGAACAACATGGAGAGTGGCGAATGATCAATTATGAACACATCTTGCAAGACTATGACATTAGGACAAGCATGTAGTGTGAGACTTAACCCTTTGATGATCCCAAATTTTCCCACTATTGTTCCATCAAGTTGCACCACTCCTTTTATCCCTAGTTCATACTTCAGACGCAATTGATCTACTACTTGATTTTGCATTAATGAACTACTTTCCCCTCAATCGATCATGCAATTCTCTACTAAGTGGTTCTTAACAATAAGTGAAACATATAATGGTAGAGGCTTTAATTTTTTTCTTGGTTAAACCCCATCCTACTGCACTGTATTAGTGAGAACTCTCTCCTGTCTTTGGTTTGATCCATTCGAGACAGACCAATTAGCCAGTGCAGCTTGCAAAAAATATTGTTGTCCTGGGATTGCTAGTGACTCCCGCATGGAAATTTTCACATGTGTTTTCTTCATTTGATTGATGATGTTGAAAGGGGATGAATTATCTTTTTTCTACCCCTTACTTGGCACAACCTTTTCTGGAGCCTGAGTAGGCACATGTGCTGCTGCAACTGGTGCCTTAGGCTGATTTTGCACATTCGGGGCTGTATTTGGCCCCAATTTTCGGCTTGCTTAAGAACTTTTAAGGATTTTAAAACGTGAAAAATATTATTTTATAACAATCACTTCACATGTAAAACTTTGATTTGAAAATCCTCTCTCGTCTCCATAAAAAAAGGGGGATCAACGCCTTTTCCATATTTCATTTTCACAAAAAAGGATCAACGCTTCAATAAAATTGCAAATTTTTTAAAGGAGATCTGATGATTTTTCTAAAAGAAAAGAATGAATAACCTCTATCAATAAGCCAACATCCATCGTATACTAAATACTGAAATTTAATTACATCTAAGTTGTAATAGAAAGGATAGAAAACTATACTAAAATATGTTTATCCTATGAAATTGATATAATCTACCTCAAGGAATGATAATTGGCGGAGATTGAAATCATGCCCCATTCCAGTAAAGACTACCCAAGTTTAACATTTATGAATATGTAATTTAATAAATATTTTTATTCAATATTTCAAAGAGATGTATCTCTTAAAAACTGTTTTTAAAGAATTAAATACTATTTTTTTCAAATATCTATTTTAAAATAATTGTGTTGCATGTTTTATATATAGATTAAAATCTAAAATAATTGGATTTTTTTTACATGCAATGTTTTGAGAAAGATATTTTTAAAATTAATGAATTGATATTTTGAAATCTTTTATTTTTAAGACATTATTATATATAGCTACTATTTAATTGTTCACATACATTTAATTACACATGTATTTTAAGTATTTTTTCTTATCATGCATAATGTTTTTCCCAATTTAGAATTCTCATTTTTAATCAATAATTTGGTTGATTTTCTTAATTAAATGTAATAATTTATATTTATACAACAATAATTATAATATTGTAAAAATTAGAATTGAAAAACATACCATAAATTATAATTTAAAAATCTAATAATTTTTTTTGAATGTTTATTTTTAAATTAAATAATTGCATTATAAATAATTTTAAAATTACAAAAATCATTTTAGAATTTTTTAAATAGATTTACTCATAATTTCCCTATTAGTCTAATATATAATACAATTTTACTATTATGGATTAACAACATTATTTAAATTGTGAAAAAAATCACAATTTTTTCAATTGTAAATATGCAACAATGGTAGAATTATGACAATATCAACAATTTAAACAATAACTTGGCATCCAACCAGCGATGGAGAGAACCAGCGATGGAGAGAACTACGGGGATACGGTTTCCGCAGTTTTGGCTGCAGAATGTCTGCGAACCACGGTTAAAAATGCTGAGGAAAGGCTGATCTATAGCCATAGCCAGACGTTTGTTGATACGGGTACGAACGACGCAAAAGCGGGAGGTACAGCCAGTGCGGTCTCTGCAGTTCTGGCCGCGGAAAGTCTGCGCAATATGACAAATCTTACTGAGGAAAAGCAGATCTCAGACTGCAATCGGACGGCTAGCAGAGAAAATGAGGAAATACTGAGATCCACACCTTTGGCCTGGAATAAGCTTTTTCAAAGCCCTAACCTCAAGGTGGGTCCGAAAAGCACTGAACAGTTTACATGGGAAATGGACAAAGAGGGTGCCACCTGTCTAAGGGTCCCAGATGGTTTGTTGATAGAGCTTTAAACAAAACAAACCTCTCCCTTGTTGGTAAGTTTCTTGGCTCTAGACCTAATATAGATTTCATTAGAAAATGGGCTATGAGAAAATGGAAACCTAAGGGAGCCCTAAGCATTACCATTATGCCAAAAGGTTTTTTCTTGGCTAAATTTAACCAACAAGAGGATTTAGATTCGGTGTTACTGGGAGGCCCATGGTGGCTGGGAAATATGGGTCTTTTTTTAAAAAAATGGTATCCGGGTTTTGATCCAAATACAGAAAATATAAACACCATTCCAATCTGGTGTAGGCTACTAGGACTGCCATTGCATCTATGGGATGATGAAATACTGCTAAATATTGCAAATCCCTAGGCGCACCTATTGGAATAGATGGACCCACAAGAACAGATCCAGGCTTGCTTTTGCTCGGTTTTGCATTGTCTCAGCCATTGATCAGGAGTTTCCGGAGCACATAATCTTGAAAACTAGATTTGGATCCTGGACTCAAAAAATTGAAGTTGAGACCTTAAGATGTAAGCTGTGCCATAGCATTGGTCACTCTGACAAAAACTGCAACAAGAAGAAGACCCCTCTTTTGGTTTCTGATCAGCCTGGGATAGACTCAGATCTGAACAAAGTTAGCAGGGATTCCAAGCAAGGAAAGGAAAACTGATGATAAAGGTCCCAGCCAGAGGAATGTGCAACTAAATAGTAGGGAAAAAAAAAGAAAAAAGGGGGGTTTTAGAACTCATATCAAGAAGCATCTTGTCTGGCGTCCCAAAGCTGCAACAATAGCTTTGCCTGAAGCCCCCAACAAAGAAGTAGTGGACAAAACTGTGAAGGCATCTCCAGGAAAGCCTTTTGAAACTTCTGTGAATGAAGACCTTGTTAAGGTATCCTTGGAAGTAAACGAACAAGATGGTTCAGTGAAGGCCATTTTAATCCTTCTGGTTCAGAAGAGAAAGAAATCCTGTCATTCATTACAGAGGAAGCTTGTAACAAGGAGGATATGAGTTTGATTGAACCCCTGGAGATTCTCTCTACTGGAGAGAAAGGAATGCCGGATCCGCTTCCTATACTTAGCATTACAACAGTGATTGCGCAGGTCTGTTGCAGCACCATAACAGCTTCTGATCATACTCCTGACAGTATCCAAAAGGACAGAGGAATGGGGTTATGAAAAGAAGGCCATTTAATTCTTTTTGGTTAACCAATCCTGCTTGCAAGGTATTAGTGAGAACTTTCTTCTGTTCTTGGTTTGATTGATTCGAGACAGACCAATTAACCATTTCAGCTTACAAAAAATATCGTTGTCCCAGGATTGCCAGTGACTCCCACATGGAAATGTTCACATGTGTTTTCTTCATCTGATCGATGATGTTGAAAGGGGATGAATTATCCTTTTGTTGCCCCTTACTTGGCATAACATTTTCTGGAGCCTGAGTAGGCACATGTGCTGCTGCAACTGGTGCCTTAGGCTGATTTTGCACATTCGGGGCTGTATTTGGCCCCAATTTTCGGCTTGCTTAAGAACTTTTAAGGATTTTAAAACGTGAAAAATATTATTTTATAACAATCACTTCACATTAAAACTTTGATTTGAAAATCCTCTCTGTCTCATAAAAAAGGGGGATCAACGCCTTTTCCATATTTCATTTCACAAAAAAGGATCAACGCTTCAATAAAATTGCCAAATTTTTTAAAGGAGATCTGATTGCTTTTTCTAAAGAAAAGAATGAAAACCTCTATCAATAAGCCAACATCATCGTATACTAAATACTGAAATTTAATTACATCTAAGTTGTATAGAAAGGATAGAACAACTCTACTAAAATATGTTTATCTATGAAATTGATATAATCTACCTCAAGGAATGATAATTGGCGGAGATTGAAATCATGCCCCATTCCAGTAAAGACTACCCAAGTTTAACATTTATGAATATGTAATTTAATAATATTTTTATTCAATATTTCAAAGAGATGTATCTCTTAAAAAACTGTTTTTTAAAGAATTAAATACTATTTTTTTCAAATATCTATTTAAAATAATTGTGTTGCATGCTTTTATATATAGATTAAAATCTAAAATAATTGGATTTTTTTTTACATGCAATGTTTGAGAAAGATATTTTTAAAATTAATGAATTGATATTTTGAAATCTTTTATTTTTAAGACATTATTATATATAGCTACTATTTAATTGTTCACATACATTTAATTACACATGTATTTAAGTATTTTTTCTTATCATGCATAATGTTTTTCCCAATTTAGAATTCTCATTTTTAATCAATAATTTGGTTGATTTTCTTAATTAAATGTAATAATTTATATTTATACAACAATAATTATAATATTGTAAAAATTAGAATTGAAAAACATACCATAAATTATAATTTAAAAATCTAATAATTTTTTTTTGAATGTTTATTTTTAAATTAAATAATTGCATTATAAATAATTTTAAAATTACAAAAATCATTTTAGAATTTTTTAAATAGATTTACTCATAATTTCCCTATTAGTCTAATATATAATACAATTTTACTATTATGGATTCTAACAACATTATTTAAATTGTGAAAAAAATCACAATTTTTTTCAATTGTAAATATGCAACAATGTTAGAATTTATGAAATATCACAATTTAAACAGTAAACTTGGCATCCCAACCAGCGATGGAGGAGACCAGCGATGGGGAGAACACGGGGATACGGTCTTCAGCAGTTTGGCTGCAGAATGTATGCGAACCACTGGTTTAATAAAAATGCTGAGGAAAGGCTGATCTTAGGCTAGACAGACGTTTGTTGAGAAGGTAGTCACGAACGGACGCAAAAAGCGGGAGGTACAGCCAGTGAGAGTCTCTTGCAGTTCTGGCCGCGGCGGAAAGTCGCGCAATATGACAATCTTACTGAGGAAAGCAGATCTCAGACTGCAATCGGACGGCTAGCAGAGAAAATGAGGAAATACTGAGATCCACACCTTTGGCCTGTGAATAAGCTTTTTCAAAGCCTAACCTCAAGGTGGGTCCGAAAAGCACTGAACAGTTTACATGGGAAATGGACAAAGAGGGTGCCACCTGTCTAAGGGTCCCAGATGGTTTGTTGATAGAGCTTTTTAAACAAACAAACCTCTCCCCTTGTTGGTAAGTTTCTTGGCTCTAGACCTAATATAGATTTCATTAGAAATGGGCTATGAGAAAATGGAAACCTAAGGGAAGCCCTAAGCATTACCATTATGCCCAAAGGTTTTTTCTTGGCTAATTTAACCAACAAGAGGATTTAGATTCGGTGTTACTGGGAGGCCCATGGTGGCTGGGAAATATGGGTCTTTTTTTAAAAAAATGGTATCCGGTTTTGATCCAAATACAGAAAATATAAACACCATTCCAATCTGGTGTAGGGCTACTAGGACTGCCATGCATCTATGGGATGATGAAATACTGCTAAATATTGCCAAAATCCCTAGGCGCACCCTATTTGGAATAGATGGACCCACAAGAAACAGATCCAGGCTTGCTTTTGCTCGGTTTTGCATTGTCTCAGCCATTGATCAGGAGTTTCCGGAGCACCATAATCTTGAAAACTAGATTTGGATCCTGGACTCAAAAACTTGAAGTTGAGGACCTTAAGATGTAAGCTGTGCCATAGCATTGGTCCCTCTGACAAAAACTGCAACAAGAAGAAGACCCCTCTTTTGGTTTCTGATCAGCCTGCGGATAGACTCAGATCTGAACAAAGTTAGCAGGGATCCAAGCAAGGAAAGGAAAACTGATGATAAAGGTCCCAGCCAGAGGAATGTGCAACTAAATAGTAGGGAAAAAAAAAGAAAAAAGGGGGTTTTAGAACTCATATCAACGAAGCATCTTGTCTGGCGTCCCAAAGCTGCAACAATAGCTTTGCCTGAAGCCCCCAACAAAGAAGTAGTGGACAAAACTGTGAAGGCATCTCCAGGAATAGAGCCTTTTGAAACTTCTGTGAATGAAGACCTTGTTAAGGTATCCTTGGAAGTAAACGAACAAGATGGTTCAGTGAAGGCCATTTTAATCCCTTCTGGTTCAGAAGAGAAAGAAATCCTGTCATTCATTACAGAGGAAGCTTGTAACAAGGAGGATATGAGTTTGATTGAACCCCTGGAGATTCTCTCTACTGGAGAGAAAGGAAATGCGGATCCGCTGCCATACCTTAGCATTACAACAGTGATTGCGCAGGTCTGTTGCAGCACCATAACAGCTTCTGATCATACTCCTGACAGTATCCAAAAGGAACAAGAGGAAGGGGAGATTAAGGAAAAGAAGGCCAATTTAATCCCTTCTGGTTCAGAAGAGAAAGAAATCCTATCATTCATTAGAGAGGAAGCTTGTAACAAGGAGGATATGAGTGTGATTGAGCCCCTGGAGATTCTCTCTACTGGAGAGAAAGGAAATGTGGATCCACTGCCATACCTCAGCATTACAACAGCGTCTGCACAGGTCTGTTGCAACACCAAAACAGCTTCTGATCACACTCATGACAGTATCCATAAGGAACAAGAGGAAGGGTAGATTACGCCTACCAAGGAAAAGGAAGATCCAGACTCTGGATTGACATTGGTCATCTCAAAAAAGAAAAAAAAAAGAATGGAAGGTTTTGAAAGGATCCCAGAATCACTATATAGTGAAAAAAAAAAGGAAATTGACAATTGGGACACCTCTACTTCCAGAACAACCAGATCTTCAGTTAGACGAATAGCTGATTTTGGAGGAAGCTCAAAAAGAGGAAGACCCTCTAAAAAGACTCTCAAAGCTAAGAAAATAGAGAGGGATATTGCAGATGGTGTTCAGCGTCAACTAAACCAGCAAAGCAATTCCAACTACCAACCATTCCATATGAAGATCATATCTTGGAATATTAGAGGCCTTAACGGTTACTCTAAGCAAAGAAGCATCAAGGAGTTACGAGACTCCAGTAACCCCAGCATTTTGACTCTTCAAGAAACTAAAATGAAAGAATGACCATGGATAATATTAAAAAAAAAATTGGGATAGCTCTGAAATGGCGGCTGTTAATTCTCAGGGTGCTTCCGGAGGGTTGGCTACTCTTTGGGATAGAAGGCACTGTACTGGTATGATTCTTAGTGATAATATTAATCATCTTGCAATTAAATTTGTCACTATTGAGAAAAAAGTGTGAATGGATCTTGTCTAATATTTATGCCCCTAACTCTGCTAGTGGTAGAAGAAAACTATGGGCTGATCTTAAAATCTTTAGAAACTAGCACAGCTCTGCTAACTGGCTTATCATGGGAGACTTCAACTCCCCTCTAAAC
Source organism: Taxus chinensis (assembly GCA_019776745.2). NCBI lineage: Eukaryota > Viridiplantae > Streptophyta > Pinopsida > Cupressales > Taxaceae > Taxus > Taxus chinensis. The sequence goes on from CM034154.1 coordinate 3,972,705, forward strand.
CCAGGCGAGAAGTTTGGGGGAACCCCCACCTTCTCTAATGGAATGGAGGATTTTGCTGATTTTATCGCTAAACATAACCTCATTGATGTGGATCTGCATGGTAATAAGTATACTTGGAATAATAGAAGGTTGGGAAAGGAGTTCATTCAGGTGAGACTGGACAGGGCACTAATCTCAGCAAACTGGATTCTTAGCCAAGACTTTTACCTCTCTTCTCTGCCCAGAATTGGATCGGATCATAATCCGATTGCTTTAAGCTTTCTCAATTGGACGAAACCTGCAAGAAGCTTGTTCAAATTTGAAAAAATGTGGATGGAGCATGATGATATCTATGACAGAATAAAAGAATGGTGGGAATGGAATGGGGAAGGCACTGCTTAGTTCAGATTGGTTCAAAAACTCAAAAATGTCAAAAAACAAGTCAAACCCTGGAACAAAAATGTTTTTGGGAATATCTTCGAAAAAAAGAAAGAGTTAAAACAGAAGCTTTAGGATCTTGAGTTAAAAATGGATACTATGGGGAGATCGGTTGAAGATGAAGTTAATGAAAAGAAAATTCTTTCTGAGTTGCATATGATCTGCAGTAGAGAAGAGTCCTTTTGGCGCCTTAAATCTAGGGCTATCTGGCTTAAAGAGGGTGACAGGAACACAAAGTTCTTCCACATGACCACTCTAAAGTACAGAGCCAGTAATTGGATCTTAGAGGTTTCTAAAAGCAACGGAAGTATCACTAAAGATCCAAACAACATCAAGAAACAAGCACTTGAATTCTACCAAAATCTTCTTAGAGAGAGAAATGTCAGCAATCCGGAAGCTATTTCCTTCATGCTGGAGGCCATCCCTCAGAATAATATTGAGGACCAGAAATTCAGAGATATTACTAAAGCTGTCACGCTTGAAGAGCTGAAAAAGGCTGTTTTTTCCCTTGAGGGAGATAAGGCTCTTGGGCCAGATGGATTCTCTATTAATTTTTTTCAGAAGTTCTGGGAAATATGCTCGGAGTATCTACTCAAAGCGGTTAATGAATTTTATAGAACGGGAAATCTTCTAAAAGAGCTCAATAACACGCACATTGTGTTGGCACCTAAAAAAAATGGATGCAAAAGATTTCAAGGACTTCAGACCCATCAGTCTTGTTAATGCTATCTTTAGAATTTTCACCAAAATCATTACATCTAGGCTGTAGCTCATAATGAATGATCTCATCTCAAGGCAGCAGAGTGGCTTTATTAAAGGCAGGATAATACAAGACGGTGTGATTATGGTGCATGAAACTATACATTCCATGGAAACTAATAAAAAGGCAAACATGATCCTTAAACTTGATATAAATAAAGCTTTTGACAAAGTTTCTTGGGTCTTCCTTGACAGGATTTTATCCAAATTTGGGTTCACAGAAAAGTTTAGAAAAATTATCAAGTCTTGTATATCTACAGCCAGGTTCTCTATGGTTGTTAATGGAGAGCCTGTGGGATTTTTCACCAGCAGCAGAGGTCTAAGGCAAGGAGACCCCATCTCCCCCTTGCTCTTCATCCTTTTAGCTGACAGCCTTAGTAGAACAATTAGCAAAGCAGTGGAAGACGGCCTTTTAAATGGTTCTAAACCCACTTCATTCAGCCAAGCTGTCTCTCATCAACAGTTTGCGGACGACACTATCCTTCTACTTCTGGCCTCAGTTGTAGAAGCTAAAGCTATTAAGGCTCTACTACAGCTCTATGAATCTGCTTCTGGGAAAGAGATTAACTATGAAAAAAGCATCATTTTTTTCTTTAACACCCCTTGGGAAAGACAGCTCAAGATTGCTAAAATTCTGGGCTGTAAAATTGGAGCTCTTCCAGCAACGTACTTAGACCTCCCTCTTGGCACTAAGAAAGTCTCTCACATGGTGTGGGATGATTTATTGACGAGATTTCAGAAAAAAATGGCCAGTTGGAAAGGGGCCATTCTCTCCAGTGCTGGTAAGTGCCTTCTCATTAAAAGCACACTCCAAAGTCTACCCATCTATATCATGTCACTTTTCAAAATTTCTTCTTCCTTCAGAGAGAAAATTGAAAGAATTCAGAAAAAAAAATTATGGCAAGGCATGGAAGAGAAATTCAGATTTCACCTAGTGGCCTGGGATAAAGTCTGCACCCCAAAGACTATGGGAGGGCTAGGTATAAAAAATATTGAAAAAATGAATGAGGCACTCATCGCTAAGATGGGCTGGAGATTGCTATCTAAGAAACAATCCTGGATTGATGTTATTAAAGCAAAATACTTGAATCAACAAGCTGTTTACTCCTATCTGCATGATGAGCAACTCCCCAATGGTTCCATTTTTTGGAATAATCTGATTAAGAGTAGAAAATTCATAAAGCAGGGCAGCAAATGGAAAGTGGGGGATGGCAGTGACATAAACTTCTAGGAGGATAACTGGTCTAGTGATAATCTCTTGGAGAGATTTGGGATGGCTAAGGATAGCCTTACAAGCAAGTATGGAACTAAAGTCAAGGACTACATTGAAGGAAATGGCACCAACAAGACTTGGAAAAGACTTTCTATGGAGCGTATTGAACTGAAACAAATTATTTCCTCCCTTCAAGACCTTCTAGATCTCTTCCCTTTGTGTCAGTTGGATTCCAAGGATGAGCTGGTCTGGAGTAATTCACAAGATGGAAAATACTCAGTCAAATCTGGGGTATACCAATCTTTTTCACAGTAACCAATCTAATTTTAACTGGAACTTGATCTGGATGCCTGAGTTAACCCCCAAGATAATTTTTTTTCTTTGGCTGGCCATCAGAGGTAAAATTCTCACCACTGACAATTTGATGAGAAGAGGATTAATCATTCCCAATTGGTGTCACCTTTGTAGGAATGATTATGAAGACATTAGTCATCTGTTCATTCATTGTGATTATGCCAATAAAATTTGGAACTTTGTCCTTTCCAAATTTGAAGCTCTTTGGGTGTTGCCGGAGGATCTTAATCAGCTATGGAATCAATGGAACCCACCATTCAGACATTGTGCTATCAAGAGAATATGGAAATTAGCCATCCCTCATTTAATTTGGAGGATCTGGAAGGATAGAAATAATATCATTTTCAGAAATAGGAAACAGAATTATAATTTCAGTATTGGCAAAATTTCCCAGGGCATCAAAGAGGACATGGCCAGATTTAAACCTCCTAAAAACAATTGTTATCCTGAGAATGAAGAGCACATCTTATCTAATTGGCAGTTTGGTAATTGGAGCAACCCCGGGAATAGTGTGGATAGATCTTTGATTAAATGGCATCCTCCTGACTCCAATTGGTTCAAGCTGAACTTTGATGGTGCCTCTAAGGGTAACCCTAGAACAGCAGCAGGAGGAGGGGCAATACGGGACCACAAAGGCAATCTGATTGCTACATATGTTGGAAAAATGGGAATTCAAACCAATCATTTTGCCGAAGCTTTATCTGCTCTCTGGGGTTTAAGAGTTGCACGGGCCCAAAATATCCAGAACCTTATTGTTGAAGGGGACTCCCTTAATATTATTAAAATTCTGAATTAGTCCTAATCTCCCAGCTGGAATATTAAAGATTTTATCTCTGAGTCCATAAGCATCAGTCATACCTTCAACAGTATCAGAATCGTACATACTTACAGGGAGGGCAACAAGCTGGCGGATGCACTGGCCAATTATGGCATTAACATAAATTTCACTACATGGGATAAGGATAGTATCCCTAATCAGCTCCACAACAGCATCCATGCGGACCTTCACATGCAAACAATCTCTAGAGATATGCCTTAATCTTTGGAGGAAAATCAAATCCATAAATTCTTCCACATGTGCTGCTTTAAAGTATATGGCGTGGCAAATGATATCTAATTCAAATAATAGCAAGATTTTTTTAAGGAACTTCAAGTGGAGATATCTAGATTTAAAAATCGCGCACGCGGGAGGTACAATAGCTGTTGATATCCAGATGCTAAGCTCCACGAAAACTGATGATAACTACAAGGTGAAAGCTGACAGGGAAAGGGTTTTCATGCGCGACTTCCCGTAGGCTCAGATCAACAATCACACAGCCGTTCGTGAGAAGACCAATGGCTATAGTTCCTATTTTTATGTGACCTTCAACAACAAGAAACGAAATACTCTTCACGCTCAAAGGTATCCTGGAAATTGTTGTAACCAACACATCACAGTGAAGATGGGAGGGCCTCCCCCTGTCAAATTGAGCCGTGCGCGGACCCTGACTGGAAAGAAAACACGGAGCTTTGGAACATTCTTAGCATTGGCAGCTTCACCAGCTTTGTTAAAAGGATGCAAGGGCATGATCAAAGCATCTCTGTTTGCTTTTCCAAGGAATGGAATGGGAGGACAGTCGAATATGGGGGGCAGAAAATTCTTATCAATGAAGAGCTCATAGCTGAAGCGACTGGCCTCAGCCTAGAAGGGTACCGCTTCTTCAACAAGAGGGTTATCAAAGAGGTTGAAGAAAGAAGATTTGTGGAGGAGGATGAGAAGCTTATTTTCAGCACTGCGGGTCTACTTGTAAGCTCAATTCCATCTCCGTACGATGAAGTCACCCGCATGATGATTCGATTCATCTCCTTGGAAGGCAGGTTTGTTACTGTCCCTGCTAAGCACCTTGTCTTTTTGAACCACTTCTGTAGGAATAGGTTGGTTTGCTTCCCGCACTATTTATTAAACTCTCTTGAGCGCTCCATTTTGGAGTTCCAAAAACATACCCGGGCGGTTCCCTTGCACCAAGGGCTTATTCTGCTTATCCACAAACTCTGCCTTCTTAAGTACCCCCGGTCTCCCTTCCTCTCCCAACCCGGCTCCCCCTTTGATGGGCTCTGCTGCCCGCCAGTCCTGTCTCCCCTGCTTACCCCTGCTGCTACCCCCCGCCTTAGGTGCTGCTACCCCCATGCCGGCTGCTCATGCTTCTCCTTCTATTCCTCTTGCTGCTGCCCCCTGCCACCCACCTTGCCTCTACCTCTAAACGAGTCACTAGGGATTCTACGAGACTCAACCTTGAGACTGCTGCTGTGGGGGATGAACCTCTTAAGCTTGACATTGCTCGTGATCTGTTGAACATTAGAAGTGCCAGTCCTCAAGAGGCACAGATGGATAACCCTTCTAAGAAATTGGAGGCCTTAAAGGCAGAGATGAAATTGCTGAAGGTTGAGGTCAAAAACCTTGCTAAGCAAAAAGGCAAAAAAAGCATGGAGGGGGAAGGGAGCATTGACAATAGTCAGATTGATGACATATACAAAAAGCTGACCTCCTTAGACTCCCGCCTTGGGAAGGCTAAGACCAGACATGACTACAATATTGCAGCCTTTAGGGCCATCGAGGAGTTTATCGTGGGTCATGCCAAGAGTGTTTCAAATCTAAGCGGTGTCCCGGCAGCAGCTTTGGGGAAATGATAAAGAGAGCAAGAGAACCATTGAGGAGCTCGATAAGATGGATGCTGCTCAAATGACTGCGTTAGGCATGTTTCAAGCTTGGAAAAAAGTCAAGATTAGTATTGATCAAGCGGCCAAGAAGTAGTCCTGAATACTTCTACTACTCTTTATTGTTAATATTACTGTTTCTTGGCTGTCGTCTTGCTGTTTTTTTGCCGTTGTTTTGCTGTTAAGTCTTGTCTGTGTAGCTGTTTCTGGGCTACGTTGATTTTGTTGTAACTCTTGAACTGTGCTACAGCTACTCTGCTCCTCTCTCTTATTCTGGCTTATAGGCCTTATTTTGTATTCAAGGGTATAGTCCCTTTCAAAAAACTATTTGCCAATATTAAAAAAAAAAAAAAAACAATTTAAAAATTATAGAAATTTCACAATGTTTTTCATTGTGAATTTAATGACAAGTTTTTGTCACATTTTATATTTCCACAAATAAATTGTGGGTGGAGTCCACAAATTTGGATTCACAATTTTGAAAAAGGTATCTACAACAATATTGTGAAAAATTCGTGGATACTCAACCCATATATATATATATATATATATATATATATATATATACACACACACACACACACACACACACACACCCATTAACCAATGTATATATCACTATTTTAAACAAGATTTCAAAAAGGGGCAAAAATGCCCATACCCAAATAGGTTAAACACAAACAAAATATTCAATAGCAAATAAACATGTAAACAAACCCTAGGAGAGGGTTACAAATGAAATAAACAATAAAAATGTGTATCCATCCTTGAGCTTGAATATCCTTCCAGGGCCTCTCTCCTTCTTCTCCCAAACCTGCAAAATGAAAATGAGAAAATAAACCAAAAGAAATGAATAATAGCATTTCATAAGGATGATTAGGGTTAGTCTGAAAACCTAGAATCCAAGGGGTCTAATTTCATCCATATAATGGCTGTGATTCAACCCTACAAAAGTTAGGTGAAGATTTTGGTGGGAATATGATTTTAAATCAAATGTATGTGTAACTTGTGAATGGGGCCACTAAAGGGGTGTTAGGAGGTAAGATTAAAATGTGACCTTATTGTTTTAGTTTAGTGACCTTTTATAAAGGCCTTGAATTTTGAATTAAATTAAATTAAATTTACAAAATAATAACTAGACAATGTTTATAAGAGGGATTAAAATATATTTGAACTAAATCATAAGGTTAGTGTAAGTTTGACCTAAGCCATAGATTATTAAGTCAATAAAGAAAATTTGAAATATAATACTAAATTAGAATAAATATTGTAATAAGATTATTTTTAGCTAATGGCTTATAAGGGTTAATTAATGAAAATTAATGAAAACATGGAAGGGGATTTAAGCCCGAAATGTTGAATTAAAATAATAATAACTAATTAATAATTAAAACGAATAAATAATTAATCGTGAAGTAATTAAATCTAGTTGAAGGTTATCCCGTTGTAACCCGTTTAAACAAAAACAAAATTATTTCGTAAACTTTTCTAACTAATCATTGGGTTTTGTGTGGGAAAATTGTGGGTGTTACAGTTGGACTCCACTATATGGCATTGGACGGATGTCTCTTCCACTCTTCCCCTTATTGAGGATGAATATGGTTTTCTCCTCTTTTTATTTGCTTGGAATTTGTTATGTTTTTGTGATGAATGGGTTAGTCTTGTGTGTTGTATGCTTGTAGTTACCCCTCCCTTATTCTTGTGCACATTTGTAGAAGCTAGATCTCTCTCCCATGGGCTTGGGGGAGGCTAGCATGTCTTCTAACCTTTGCAAATGTATGTGATGATGTCTATAGGTTGGGTGGTAAATAAAACCTTGTTCTCTTTTTGTTTGGAGACTATGTGAAGGACAAAGTTGGAGCCTAAACCTTGATAATTGTTGGAGTATCCTTGGAGGCCTTGTCTTATTATGACTCTCTTCACATTTGGAAAACAATTGCTTCTTGATGAGCATATGATCGTCTTCAACAATATTGATGTGAGCTCCTTTGTAAGCCTCTCATTTTGGGATGTATGTATAGCTTGTGGAAGCATGTGTTGTTTCAAAGTTGTGTTATCCCTCTCTTGAATGTAGTTTGATGGTTGTATGTAATGTATAAATCCTATTACTCTCCATGAGAGAAAGAGATCGTGTAATGAGAAGTTATTGTCTTCATTTTGAAAAGAACATTGTAGCTTGATAGGTAGCATGGAGTGATCATTAATCTTATTGTTGAAATGGTGGTATATTTTGTAAAGTAGTTATTCCTTTGTAAAGGAGTTAGTATAGTTTGTTTGAACTTATCTTTTGAAAAGAAAGTTCGTTATTTGAAATTATGCCTTTCCCCAATAGGGATGTAAAATGTTATGTTGGAATATTTCAAGAAATTGTGATATTTTGTTAAAACTCCTTCTTGGTAGAAATTTGTAGTATTTATTTGTCTGTTGTAATTGGAAGAAATTTGGTTATTATGTGAAGTTAATGTTTAATATTGGAAAGAAATATTATCACTATTGGAATACATTTCATTCTTAGAAATATTTGTAATATTATAGAATGGAATGATTTTTTTTTGTAATTTTCCTTTCCATGTGTGTGCGTGTATACTTTGCTTAAGCTAAATTAGATGAAATAAGAAATACCACCTAAATAGTTCTATAACCTAGCTAAGACAAAACTTAAGCACCATCAAGATAAAGAGCTAAAAAAGATCCATACTAAACATCATAAATTTGAAACATAAGATAAAAACTAGCATGCTATTCAAAATCTCTACTCTCCTAGATTACCAACAAAAGTAAATGGACTTATGTAGCTCCAATGGCAATCAAAATTGCTTGTTTTATCCTTAAAGAATGTAGGAATAGGAGGCTTAGCTCTTCAAATGGTGAATTGCTCAATAACAACAAAAGGCTTTATAGTGCAACACTATGTGGCTTACTTTTTCTCTCTCAAGGAATTTAGGTGTAAGTGTAGAAGTAGGAGGAGGGTTCTTTATATAACCCAATGGACAAAACAATCTTTGCATCCCTTTACATGTGGGATAATGGAGATGTAGAGTTAGTTATGGATAAGGGGGGTTTAGAAGGGGTTGAGTCAACTTTAGGAGAGTTTAGTTTGTCCTTTAGTGACCCATGTGGATAAAGAGGGTTTATTAATTAACCAAGATTATTAATTAAATAGATGTGCAAGCTTTTATAAGCTTTTAGAGGAATATTAACATGATTTAGGCTATAGAAGGGGATTAAATCACATAAATAATGATTTATTGACTTGATGAAGGGGGAAGCTAATTAATTAATAATAATTAATTAGGCTAGATAGAAGGGAGGATTAATTAACGGAAGGTCGTTAATTAGGGTACTTGTTAGGTAGATGACTTAATTAATTAGCGTAGCATAATTAATTAACAACAATAGAAGAGATGATGAGTGATTTTGATGATGTGTCGTCAATTTTCGGGGAAGGAGATAATTAGCACAATTTAAGTATTTAAATTGCTCAGGCGTGATTATAGGTGTCTACATTTTCCCCTCTTTGGGGTTGCGTAAGTAACGCCACTTCAAAGATAGTAGATAGCTGAAATTTTGAAGGGGTAGAAGAAAAATTAGTAGGAGGGAGAGATGCCCCCTCGAGTGTCGATGGGGTGATGAAGAAAGACAACCGACGATCAAAAAAGGTGAGAAATGGACAGAAGAATAGGGAGGGGCAGGATGCCCCAGGTGAACTAGAAGAATAGTGTTGATAAGAGGGTGATGAAGGAAGAAATATGGAGAAGGGAGAAGAACTAGCCTCTAGCATTTGCATTGGAACAACTTCTATGTCATCATATTTCCAAAAGAACTATGTCATCGGTCTTTATTAAAAATATAAGCATACGAAAAAAGTAGAATGACATGAAATGTCATACTACGAACGATTTTCCATTGTTGAAAAACCAACTCAATGAAACATACACAAACGCAATGCAATATGAGAAGGAAACAAGCTCATTTAGCAGGGAAAACAAGTATGGATGCACATGTTCAAACCAACAATGGTCAAAACGGTTTCACAAATGTTTTGTTATCAAGCTGAAGAGTTCCACATGTTCATGATTGACGACAAGAGTTAAAAATGATGCCTCGAGCAAGGATACATGTAAGGGGGAAAGATGAGGGACACTGGGTCCAAGGAGAAAGCTTTGTGCACAACGAAACAACACCAGACAACCAAATGTGCCCCAGAGTACAGATGAAGCAAGAAACTAGCTTTGTAAATGGTTGTGAATCAGACGATCCGCAAGTCGTGTGATCGGTGAAAATGTAAAAACAATCTAGTGAGATATGGAAAGAACACCATGCGTTGGACACAAGTTTCAGCCACAAATAAGCGGGTTTACCAATTTTGTGGGTTTTATACTTTTTAGGGTTTTGTGGAGAATTTTTCTTCGTTTTTGGATTTTGGAGGGATATATATTTTTTTGTTATTGTTTTCTCAGATTTTGGTGAATTTTGGACGCGTAGAAGAAAGTAGAAGAATCGAAACAGAATGCCCTGATGTAAGAGAAATGCTGGGGGGGAAAAAAGATGGACAAGTGACAAATAATGCCCCTTTATAATGGAAAAATTAGTAGAAAAATTATTTAAAATAATTATTCGATGGAGTGCGGAGAAGAAGAAAATTGCCTAGGTACAATAAAAATTGTCCTAAGGAGAAGAAAGGGGTATTTGGAAACAAAAAATGCCCCAGTACGATGGGAAATAAAAGAAAAATAATTATGTAAATAAAAATAATCATTTACGATGGGTAGAAGAAGAGTTAGAGTGATCTTGGCGATCAACACAAGCTTCCAGGCATCATGACGAGCGAAAACGGGTTAATATACCCCACTTGAGATGGGGTAAATCATCACGACCAATTAACTTGTTACTGACCTCTGCCAAATTTTTACTGTGAGACCCCAATAGTGACGAGGACGATGGTGAGAGCATGAGACCACCGGAGACACGTTGACAAAGTTTGGGAGTACAATTGACACACAGACAATGGCCACTTCATGAGTAACATGACCTTCTTTGTCAATTTTGTCATTAATGCTTGTAATTAATGCTAAAACGTAGTAATTAGGGTAGGTTTGGCGTAGGCGCACATGCACGGGGGCACAAGTGTCATTTCGATGGTGTAGGTTCCCTTGGAGCGTATGCGCACACACGCAGGCACTACGGGGGTGTATGCGCGCGCACGCATACACCTTGGAATTTTAACCTACACATGTGAATACATGCTAGGTTCATGCGCACATGTGCATGTGCCCAATCGATGGAACACACACACATGAAGGGTACCTACATGCATGCACAGACGTAAAATGGGTAGCGCAGATGCTTGGATGCGCATGCGTGCATGTGTACACGTGGATTTGAAGGAGCACACACCAAAAGAGTAGCACACACATCCAAAAGAGAGTGCAGGAACTTTGGTTAGATGAAGCATTGTTAGAAAATGCCAAAAGGAATGACACTTAGAAGAAAAATTAGGATTTTTGGGTTAACCCTAACAAAAAGATAGGTAGGACTTAGAAGAATTGTTAGTTTCTGACATTCGGATTGACTTTTGCAGAGATGTTTTCCCATTATATAGATGCGAGAGTGTCATACCCGCATCACGGAGTTAGAGGGGAGAATGCACTGACACGATTGACGCATGATGGGGATTCTCTTGGAGGTAGTGGGCCTTGGCCCCATAGCCCGGATTCCTTCCATCACACTGGATCATTGCTACGCCCTTAACCTATTGCTTGTATTAGGATATGAGTAGCCGACTTGTGGCTTACCATATCATTTTATTAAATAATTTATACTTTCTCATGCTTAATAGGTCGGCCTTGGTGATGGCCATAGCATATGAATAGTATATATAGGGGATTATAGGTAGTATTTCATTATCATTTGAGCATTTGAGTCTTGTTATATGGTTGGGAGGTTGCCCCCTCAAAGTGGCGAAGCTATTCTAATTGCATATTGAGATCATTATTCTGAAATATTATGTTATTTGGTTCTCTAATTTTGCTCTTAATCTGAATTATACAAGTAATTTCATTACAAGTGGTATCAGAGCTGTGATTTGGGCCGAAATTAGGGCAAAAACCCTAATTTTTTGTTTCCACCACATATTGCGAACCAAAGAGAATTTGTGAAAGATATTTTTACCAAAGTTGAGAAGAATTTCAAGTAAGGTTCCCTGAAAATTTCAGAATTTTTTGATTTATTTTGCAAAAGTTATTACAAATTTAGGGTTTTTCATAAAATCGTTCCCTAGAGTGCAAATTGTGGAAATTTTTTAAGTTCTTTACATTTTCAGAAAGCTCTCAAAAAAATAGTATTAGTATTTTCTCTATGTTTTTTCTTGTTCGGCTGAAATTATATCAAAACCCTAAACCCTAAGATTTGACATCATGGCGGGGCCTTCCACAAGAGCAAAAAAGAATCCGGTTACTCCGGGTAAAACCCCAGATAAAGATGGGGTAGTGATTGAAGAGATGGAGTCAGAAGGGGTAAATACAGATTCCTCAGCACTAGGGTTTACCTCAGTTGATCATAAGGTTTGCCAACTTGAGTATGAGTTGCGAATTGTACAATCTGAGATGGCCTCTAAAGGAGACATAGCCCAAATCAATCATCGGTTGGATGATATCATGCAAGATGTAAAGGGTAACCAGTATGGCCCAAATCCAGCCCATATCAACCAAGGAGGACCTTCAGTTCAAAATCATGGAAAAACTAACCATATCGGATCACTTTTCCAGTCCCATGAGAATCAAACTTATCCGCAACCAAAGAACATGATGCCGAAAGTGGATATGCGCAAATTTGATGGTAAGGATCCCCTGAATTGGATAAATCAAATGGAGAAATTCTTTGAGTTACATCAAACACCATCAGGAAAAAAGGTGACATTGGCATCTCTATATCTTGAACCTGACCAATTTGTTTGGTATCGTTGGTTATGTGCTCAGAGGCAGAAGAATGGTCTAGGTGTCACTTGGACAGTTTTTACCGAGGAGTTGCAATTGCACTATAGTTCTAGTGTTTCAGAGAACTACTTTAGTCAATTAGTGAAGTTACGGCAAACAGGATCAGTCAAAGATTATGTGCATCAATTCCAAAACCTATCCTTAAGGGTGGAGAATATTTCAGAAGAGAATCTGAATGACTTGTTTCTTGGGGGTCTTAAGGACCACATCAAGCATGAGGTACGGATGTTTAATCCAATCAAGCTGTCTGATTCTATTATCATGGCACGTCGTGTAGAGGAAAAAATTCTTTGTAGTAGGAGGCCACCTTTCATTAACACCAGAGACCGTAGTATCTCTTCCCCTTCATTTGCTAGGCCAATTAAACTTACTCCTCAACAAATGGAAGAAAAGAGAGAAAAAGGATTATGTTTTAACTGTGATAGCAAATATGGACCGGGACATAAATGTGCTGAGAAGAAATTGTTCTATATTGACGGAGGTAATGAGGATGATGAGGAAGATGAAATTATAGGAGAGGCTGAGGAACCAGTAGAAGATGAAGTAGAGGATCACCAACCTACAATTTCTTGCCATGCATTGTCAGGTATTAGTACTCCTCAAACACTCAAGGTTATTAGATATCTCAAAAAATAGAAGGTGACGGTGTTGATTGACTCGGGGAGTACTCATAACTTCATAAATAGTAAGTTAGCTGCCCGCCTCAATTGTTTTATTTACCCATCTCAAGAAATGCAAGTTATGATTGCGGATGGTGGGACAGTCAAGTGCATAGGAAAGTGCCATAGTATCAAGATTTCCATGGGAGACTACATGTTAGACTCACCTATGTTTGCTATTTCTATGGGAGGGGCAGATATTGTTTTGGGGGTCCAATGGCTCACAACCTTAGGTACTATTGAGATGAATTTCCAAGAATTGTTCATGCGATTTCATTCAGATGGAAGGACAATACAATTGAATGGGATGGTAGCTAAGTCTCCACAGATTATTAGCTCTCATCAGATGTAGAAGGTTCTCAGAAAAGGAGTGGATGGCTTTATAGAAAAGCTATTTTCCATAAAAGTACAAAATACAGAGTCTTCAATGCCACCCGATCTTTAGAATATTGTGGATGCTCACTCATTTGTTTTTGATGCAATTCCAAAGGGACTACCACCAGTTAGGGATCATGATCATGCCATTCAGTTGATTCTAGGGAGCCAAACACCTAACATCAGACCATACAGATACCCATATTCCCAGAAAAGTGAGATAGAGAAAATGGTGGAGGAAATGTTGAAGGCATAGCCAGAGTGCATATTCTTCACCAGTGGTCATGGTACGTAAAAAGGATGAAACATGGAGGATGTGTCCAGATTACCGAGAACTCAACAAGTACACCATCAAAGATAAGTTTCCTATTCCAGTAATTGATGATTTACTTGATGAATTACATGGTGCTATTTATTTCACAAAATTAGATCTTCGTTCGGGGTACCATCAAATTAGGATAAAAGAGAAAGATGTTCATAAAACAGCTTTTAGGATTCATGAGGGCCATTATGAGTTTTTGGTAATGCCTTTTGGTCTTACAAATGCGCCCTCAACCTTTCAAAGCTTGATGAACACTATTTTTAGGCCTTTTTAAAGGAAATTTGTATTAGTTTTCTTTGATGACATATTGATTTACAGTAAGACATGGGAAGAACACTTACAACATGTAAATAACGTGTTGGAAGTTCTAGAGAAACATACTCTGTATGCAAAGCCATCTAAATGTTCTTTTGGTGTACAAGAGGAAGAGTATTTGGGTCATATTGTATCCCATGAAGGCTTCAAAGTTGATCCTCAGAAGATCAAAGCTACGGTGGAATGGCCAAGGCCCAAAAATCTCAAAAATCTGCATGGGTTCCTAGGACTAACAGGGTACTACAGAATATTTGTGTGGGGATATGGTAGAATAGCAACCCCACTCATTGTATTGCTAAAGAAGGATGCCTTCCATTGGATAGACGTAGCCACTAAATCCTTTGAGCAGCTGAAGGAAGCCATGTGCAGCACCCCAGTTTTGGCTACTCCCAACTTCTCAAAAACCTTCATTGTTGAATGTGATGCTTCTGGATCAGGATTGGGAGCAGTTCTAATGCAGGAAGGAAGACCAATTGCATTTGAGAGTCGTCAAGTCAAAGGAAAATATCTACTGAAACCTGTATATGAGAAAGAAATGATGGCTATTCTTCATGCAGTCAAGCAATGGAGGCCATATCTCATGGCTAGACACTTCAAGGTAAAAACTGATCATGATAGTCTCAAATACTTTTTGGAGCAAAGGTTATCATCTGAGGAACAAAAAAAGTGGGTAACAAAAATGTTGGGTTATGATTTTGAAATCATATACAAAAAGGGTAAAGAAAATGTAGTAGCTGATGCGTTGTCTAGAAGGGATACATTTGCAGATGCCTTATTATGTGGAATGTCCATGTTGACGGCCGATTGGGTGGAGGAAGCAAGATTGGAATGGAATCAAGATAAGGATACACAATATCTAATACAAAATATCAAGCAAGGATCTATGACATCTAAAAAAATTGAGTGGAAAGGTAATGCCCTATGGTACAAGGATAGGTTATACTTGAGTAAAGATTCTAAGTTAAAGCATAAGATTCTTGCAGAGCTACATGCCTCACATGTTGGAGGAAACTATGGGTTTTTAAAGACATATCATAGAATAAAAAGAGAATTATTTTAGGAAGGACTCAAGGGGGATGTAAAAATTTTTTTATCAGAGTGTTTAGTGTGCCAATAGAACAAAGGGGAAACAATTAAGACACCAAGTCTGTTGCAACCCTTACCAATTCCTAGCCAGAGATGGGAGGAGGTCTCCATGGATTTCATCACCGGATTGCCTTGTTCAGAGGGTAAGAATGTTATTTTCGTGATTGTGGATAGGCTCACAAAATATGCCCATTTTTTTGCCCTATCACATCCATTTGCAGCCAGTACAGTCATAGCTATTTTTTTGGAGACAGTTCAAAGGCTACATGTAACCCCAAAGATAATTGTGAGTGATCGTGATCCTATTTTCACAAGTAACTTTTGGACGGAATTATTTTCATGTTTGGGTACTCAGCTAGCTCACATTTCATCTTATCATCCTCAAACTGATGGGAAAATAGAAGTGGTCAACAAATGCTTAGAGGGGTATTTACGTTGTTTTGTATTAGATAAGCAAGAAAGGTGGATTAAATGGCTACCACTGGCAGAATGGTGGTATAACACATCTTTTCATACCTCTTCTCAAATGACCCCATTTTTAGCATTATATGGTTACCATCCACCTTATATCACTTCCTCCTTGAAGGTGCAAACTAAGGTCAGAGATGTTGAGGAACACATTCAACATCAACAACATGTTTTGGCTAGTTTGAATGAGAATTCAGCATTAGCACAAAACAGGATGAAACAACAAGTAGATAAACACCATAGTGAAAGACATTTTGAAATTGGTGACTGGGTTTTTGTACGTCTCCAGCCTTACAAACAGATGTCCCTAAAGCAACAGAAAAAGGAAAACAAACTTGCTCCTAAATATTATGGCCCTTATCAGGTTCTACAGAAAATTGGTAGTGTTGCTTATAAACTAGAGTTGCCTCCATCTTCACACATACACCCAGTATTCCATGTTTCATGCCTGAAGAAGGTTATTGGACAGAAATTTGAAGCCTAGACAGAGTTACCAGAACTTGACGAGGAAGGAAGAATCATTTTGGAGCCAGAGAATATTCTGTAAACACATACTAAGAGGCTAAGAACTAGAGACATTAAGGAATATCTGATCAAGTGGAAGAATATGAGCATAGAAGACGCCACCTAGGAGGATGAAGGTTTTCTGCAGCAACATCCAGGATTATTCAACGTTGAGGACAACATTGGTTTTAAGGGGAAGGGAATGCTACGCCCTTAACCTATTGCTTGTATTAGGATATGATTAGCCAACTTGTGGCTTACCATATCATTTTATTATATCATTTATACTTTCTCATGCTTAATAGGTCGGCCTTGGTGATGGCCATAGCATATGAATAGTATATATAGGGGATTATAGGTAGTATTTCATTATCATTTGAGCATTTGAGTCTTGTTATATGGTTGGGAGGTTGCCCCCTCGAAGTGGTGAAGCTATTCTAATTGCATATTGAGATCATTATTCTAAAATATTGTGTTATTTGGTTCTCTATTGTTGCTGTTAATCTGAATTATACAAGTAATTTCATTATAAACACAGAATTTTGAACGCACTGATCGAGTGGTGGAATAACGAGAGCCAGTGCTTCTGGCTTCTGATGGGAGAGATGACAATGACATTGGAGGATGTATGGAGGATCTTACATGTGCCCATCGTAGGCACATTGATTGAGTACACCAGTGACTTTGGGTGGCTTACCGTAACATCGAGTGACTTATTCGACCGAGATGATATACCCCATGAGGGTATGACTGTTGCTTTGCACGAGTGCATAGCGGACCTAACCTTGCACCAGGGGACGCTTTACGTGATGTGTCTTATCTGTGGGTTTTTGCTCATTGATAAGACCGGGACATCATTTCCTATGGGTTTGATTACACTTGTGCACGATATTTTCAACGGTGAGTGCTATTGCTAGGGCCAGTGCATACTGGCACATTTTTTACTGGGACTTGCACTTAATTACTTACCACCGTCAGAAGACGGTGGGACCAGCCTCGTTATTACAGATCTGGGCTTGGAATCACATAGCTATGGGGTGCCTCATGGGCCCATGACATGTCTAAGTGCCAGAGGAGCTGACATTCATGGCTTGGGCCCCAGTAGGTGGGGATGGGCGTGAGAACCTAGGCAGTGTGTTCCACTATAAACGTGAGTTTGATGATTTGTTAGATCAGGATGTGGTCTGGAGACCCTACAGACATATTCAATGGCGAGAGGATACAGTAGAGCTTGGCATCTGTGCCAAAGATCACTTTATACTTGGTAGCCGTGACTACATTATAGAGCTATACAGGGTGGATCATTGCCAGCACTAGTTAGGTTAGGTACAGGATGTCCCGCAGTCAGATATATGGTATGCATGTCGGGATGCTGAGAGACAGACCCTGGGGCCCTGCATACAGATGGCAAGAGCGAGACTAAGTTTTTTTACAGGTGGTTTCACATCCATGGGACCCTGCACAACAGATTAGGGACCCTGACATGGATCTTAATTACCGGCAGTGGTATGCCACTATTTTATCGCGGCGCCTGACTATTTCGGATGAGGAGTGGGTAGCAGGCGTCAGGCCACCACTTAAGATTCCCTATAGCAGTGATGAGGGGGATGACATGGGAGCTCATGGTCTAACTGATCCACTCGACAGGAAGCCCCATGATGACTGGGATCATGCACAGGTGCAAGGACAAGGGCCGAGACAGCCACATGTGCCGATACAGGGCCAACCTCAGATGTAGGCACATGCACAGATACAGGGACAAGGGCTGAGATAGATACCGGTGCGGGAAGAGGTGCCTATACCAGCATAGGCCCCTATGGTGCCACCAGTGGCATAGATAGCTGCCCTACAGTGGCAGTTACAACAGGTTAAAGCTGAGAGGGACCATGCCCGAGCTTAGAAAGTGGTAGTTATAGTAGAGCGGGACCAGGCTTTAGCACAGGTCATGATAGTGAGAGCAGAGCGAGACCAAGCCTTAGCCCAAGCTGGCGATGGGGCTACTCTCTTTTAGAAGATATAACAGATGACCGCACAAATAGCTCAGGTGATGGGCCTTCATTAGCAGCTGCAGGCACAATACCAGCCTGTGGTACTCGAGAGAGATAGATTAAGAGCCGAGTGAGTCGTGGGTCAGGTTGAGATGGCGAGATTATTAGCAGAGATAACATCCTTCAGATGCACAGACGGGACGACCATGACATCTCGGGTTCACAGAGACCTAGCCACAGTAGAGGGTCGAGTCTCCTACTACAGGTCATTATATTACGAGGTAGTCCCAGCTGACCATTGTGAACTTCATACAGTTAGCAGTTGAGAAAGTCGACGAGATTTGAGAGGACAGAGAGGCCTCAGGCCTCCGTTGATCATCCACGAGGGCCATGATGGACCTAACACAACACACGCCATGCCCCCACCACGGGGTAGGCCAGCCATCCCATCCGAGGGCTTGAGTCAGCCTTGATTTACATTGTATTCATTCTTTGGCCTCTTGATGAAGGCATATAGCACTATTCTTGATGTACAACATTCATTTGTATAGAGTATGATTTTTACACAGGCCTCTGATGAAGGCCATTGTATTTATTGATCGATGTATACCATTTCTTTTGTACGCCTCATATGAAGGATTTTTGATATATGCCTCAGATGAAGGCATTTTGATGTATAGTACCGATGTATATCCAATTTTTGATAAAGATATACGCACACATGTATATAGATGATTACTTTTCTGGATTTGATACACGTGTCCATGAGACGATGCATATTATTGTTGGTTTTTATTCAGAACTTATGGATGTCCTATGATGTTATCTGATTCTGTATTTCCATGTATATTGTCTTACTGTTGAAGTATACACATGTGCTTTAGAATGTTAGATGATAGATCTGTAGATGATATCAAATGTATTCCTTATGTGATGTTTGTTGATGTATAATGGACGGGATGATATGATGATATTGGTGTGGGGGGGGGTGATAGATTTGTGATCATGTACAACCCCTCTTGCCCCCATTTGATGATACAACATGTGATGATTAACTTAGTATACATGCATGATGTAAGACTTAGCATTTTTGTTTATATATGATGTTAGATGTGATGATATTGATGGATACATGATGATGTGATGACACAATAATAAACATGCAACAAAAAAACACAAGAAAATGTTAACAAATCTAAACAAAAGAAAAAAAGAATTAAATTAACAAAGAACCATTTATTCAC
Organism: Taxus chinensis; assembly: GCA_019776745.2. Taxonomy (NCBI): domain Eukaryota; kingdom Viridiplantae; phylum Streptophyta; class Pinopsida; order Cupressales; family Taxaceae; genus Taxus; species Taxus chinensis. Next base: position 3,992,098 of record CM034154.1, read on the forward strand.
CAGCATGCAAAAAACACACTCCAAATGTACAAGTAAGAATGAATCTATTCTAAGAAAGATAAGATAAATTTTACAAAAGTATGTCCAAGCAACAAACTATACAAGCGTATAACATGAAATAACTATACAAGCAAATAAGCAAAGCAGGAAACAAGACAAAGCAAGTAAACTAAAGCTATGTTTTTCAAAGATTTCTTTTGTGAAACATTTTTCTATTGTGTAGGATTTTTGTGAAACAATTTTCTATTGTTTAGGCTTTTCGTGAAACAATTTTCTATTATTTAGGCTTTTCGTGAAACAATTTTCTATTGTTTAGGTTTTTCGACATGTTTTTGAATGTTTTTGTGATTTTCTAACAACTTGAATGTTTTTGTGATTTTATAACATTTTTTTTTTTTTGTGATTTTCCAACATATTCCGAAGCTATACACAGGTAACCGAGAAATGTGGATGCCCCTAGCATTAGATGGGGAATATACAAGGGTAGACGCCACATGCGTATATACAAGAAAGTGAAGTTTGCAGAAATGCCCCCAACGTTAGATGGAAGATAAAAAAGACCATCCCTTCACAAATTAACAAAAGGGAAAAAGCCGGATAAGGGCCTGGCAAGAACGGGCCACACGGGGAATCTTGGATGTAGATGTGGGACTAATCCTAGGCTAATAAAAATTACCCCTTAGACACAAGATGTTTGTGAACAATGAATCATCCAAAGGTGTCGAAAACCATTTTTCACCCAAGGACCTACCCACAGTGCCACAATTGCGTGATTTTCATAAATGGATGACCTGTTTTCTCTTTTTATTTTTCTAATTTTTTTTTTATTTATGTGTTTTTACGCTCTGCGCCATGTTTAAGCATAGAACCACTTAAGGTTCATGGCATTCATAGGGTCACGAAGCTCATCACCATTGGGGGGTAAGTTTATATGCTCATGTGCCATACTTGGCCACAATGGTGTATGGTCCTAGCTAATGTGGTTCGAACTTACCCTTCTTCTCTCTTTCTACCTGTGTGTTGAACTGATTCTCTTTCATAGCCAGATCACCAACCTAAAACTGACGAGGTATGATCCATTTATTGTAATTGCAAGAGACTCTGTTCTGATACACTTTTAGGTGATTCAGGGTGTGAATGTGCTTCTCATCCAGTCACTCCAGTTCTTCCAGTCTAGCCACTCTGTAATCCTCATCTTTATCCAAATAATCTCTAAGAGAGACTCTTAGGGAAGGAAGTTTGATTTCTAAAGGAATGATGGATTTGATTCCAAAAACTAGGGAATATGGCGTCGCACCCGTAGGAGTGCGAATAGAAGTCCTATAAGCCCACAGGGTTGGGTGAATTTGCAAATGCCAATTACGACCTGTTTTACTCACCATCTTCTCCATGATGCGGACCAAGGTCTTGTTAGTAGCCTCTACCTGTCCATTACCTTGGGGGTAGTATGGTGTGGACCACTTTAATGTTATCTGAAACTGATGAAAAATGTATTTCATGGTTTTGTTCTTGAAGGATTTTCTGTTATCAGTAACAATAGCTGCAGGATTGCCATACCGACAGATAAGGTGATTCATGATAAAATTCAATATCTGAGCACCTGCTACATATGTCAAAGGAACAACTTCTACCCACTTGGTAAAGTATTCAGTAGCTGTAATGATGTGAGTGTGACCATCAGATGAAGTAGGAGTAAGTTTTCCTATCAAATCAAGTACCCATTTGGAAAAAGGCCATGGGGTGGTGATGGGTTGCAATGGTTGTGACGGAGCATGGATGAAATTTCCATACTTCTGACAGAGTACACATTTTCTAACATAGTTGCAGCAATCAGTTTCCATGGTAGGCCAATAGTATCCCACTCTCAATAATTGCTTAGCTAGAAACATCCCATTTGTGTGGGCTCCACACACCCCTTCATACACCTCTTTAATCACTTGGACTGACTTTGTCATATCGAGACAACGTAACATATTCCCATCATAGACATGATGATAGAGCTTACCTCCTAAGAGAGTATAATGGGCTATCTAGCAGATAAGGCTTTGTTTTTCAGTACGAGATATGTCAGGGGGAAACATGTTGTCTTTGCGATAGGTGAAAATGGGTTCATACCAAGGGGAATTGGGACCAACAACTTCATAAGCCAGGAAAGATTCTGGCATGTCATACGCAAGCTAACGTAGATTCTCCAAAAATAAGGGAATGTCATTGATTTCTGGAGGAATGCATAATATGGAACCTACGGTTGCCATAACATATGTAGATCTGTTTTGTGCTCTTGGAATTTCTTCAAATGTGATGCACACAAAATACTCTTTTAAAGTTTCAAAAAACTTCTTATAAGGGATGAGTTTCTTATCTTTAACTTTGTACTCATTGTTGACTTGATTGATAATTAACTATGAATCACCAATAATCTTGATGTGACAAATATCCCATTTGATAGCAAGCTTCATCCCAGCGATGAGTGCTTTATACTATGCAATATTGTTCGTGTAAGGGAATCCAAGAAGGAAAGCCTGAGGTATGGGATCACTAGAAGGAGTAATGAGTACCACACCTATGCTTGAACCATGAAAAGTAAAATATCCATCAAAGTGTACTTGCCACATGAAGGATTCCTCACTATATAGGAGTGAAGAATCTGGCAGATCTAGACTCAAAGGTTCAGTCCCTTGTAACGGTGCTTCTACTAATTGATCAACAAGTAACTATCTCTTGACTGAATTTTGGTGCAAAAAACTCAATGTCAAATTCACTTAGTAGAATGATCCAATTAGCCATTCTTCCGGAAAGGGCGGGTTTAGACAACATATATTTGAGTGAGTCAAATTTTGATTTGAGCTTGTTTTTTTGTATTTAGCAAGTAATGACGAAGTTTTTGAAAAGTAAAAATGACATCCAAACAAGCTTTTTCAATTTGGGGATAATTAAGCTCATAAGTGATGAGAGTACGGCTGAGGTAGTAGACTACCTTTTCTTTGTGACTAAGGTCATATTGGGTGAGCAACGCACCAATAGCAAATTGAGTAGCAGAAATATACAGGAGTGGCTCACCAGGAGTTGGTGGCATGAGGACAAGCGGATTGGCCAAATATTGCTTAAGCAGGGAAAAGGCCTGCTGTTGCTCTGGTCCCCAGACACAGGTAACATCCTTCTTCAACAGATGAGAGAAATCTTTCCCTGCTGCGCAGCTGCGTAATGTTCTTAGGAGGAGGCATATCAGTAATAATAGACACTTTAGCTGGGTCAACCTCAATCCCTCTTCATGAAACAATAAAACTGAGTAATTTTCCTGATAACAAACCAAACCCACATTTCTTTGGGTTCAAACGGACCTTGTACTCCTGCAGGCATTCAAAGATATGCTGTAAAATGATAGGGTGATATTCCGTTGTCTTGGATTTCCTGATGATATCGTCCACATAGTCTTCCATGATGTCATGGATCATATCATGGTAAATCACCGTCATTGCTCTTTGATATGTTGTTCTTGCATTTTTGAGGCCAAAAGACATCACTTGATAACAGAAGGCACCCCAAGGTGTTGTGAAATCCATCTTGTGTTGATCTTCATCAGCAATCTTGATTTGATTATATCCTGAAAAGCCGTCCTTAAGAGATATCATTTCATATCCTGCTGTTGAATCGACAATCATATCAATGTTAGGTAACGAGAAATCAGCTTTAGGGCATGTCTTTTTTATGTCTCTAAAATCCGTACAGATTCTGATCCTAACAGGTTTCTTCTGCACAGGAACAATATTTGATATTCATTCTGAGTAATGAATGGGTCGAATAAATCCTGCAACGAGAAATCTTTCCATATTTTATTTTACTAGGAGGGCTACTCTTGGGTTCATCTTTCTCAGCTTTTTCTTATTAGGCTTAGCATCTACATGGAAAACTAAGTTGTGCACTACCAAAGTTGAATCCAAGCCTGACATATCCTTATAAGACCATGCGAACACATCTATCAATTCCCACAGCAACATGGTGAATGTTTTCTGCTCCTGTGCTGAGAGTGAAGCTCCCAGTTTGACAATTTTAGGGTCATCATCCATGCCAATGTTTACATCAATGGTCTCTTCTACCAGTAATTTTGACAAATCCTCCATACGCGTAGGATCAGGAGGAAGGTTAAGGTATTCGTCCAAGGATGTCTCCATGATATTTTCATCCTTGGCATGGTCACTTTTATTGTCCTTTGATTTTTCCACTTGTTGGTCTGCCAGCGCGTTAAAGAGGTTTTCACTGTGTGACCTAGGTTTTTAATTTTTCTGAGGCTTTTCTTTGGAACTTTTGGCTTCGCTTTTTCTTAAATTTTTCTGACCACGAATTTCAGCTTCCTCTCCGAAGTAGGCGCAGGTATCTAATTCAATGTAAAAACCATTTTTGTGATCTCCAATGGGGATTACATCTTGTACACCCATGAACTCAGCAATGGCTTCATCATTTTCAAATAGATCTAGCGGTATGTGCCATTTTTGGTCCCATTCAACAAGGCAAGGGTAAACAAGGTCAACTATAGGTTCCGTGGGGGTTATGGTAAGGAAAATGGTATTCGCGAATAGGTTTGTAGAGGCAAGATCCTCGTATTGGCTACAATGGGAATTTGTATCACTTTCTAGATAGTCAGAGCTATCTTCACATTCAGAGCAGGTAGCATCTTGATCATTGGGATGTGCCCCTTAGGGTCTAATTCTGATGTCATACCTTTCTGTTTTAAAGTGTGGGAGAGGGACTGGTTCCCTCGCCCCCTGATCATTCTTACCACATCCTAAACCTTTGTATCCCATGGAATACATCATGCGGCTAGACTTTTCATACCCGAGGATATGGTAGCAAGTAGGCTGGGTATATTTTGGGACCCAAGTCATAGGAGGATCTAAATTTTTTCTTCAGCCAACAATCCTCTAGGTAGAAATGACCCAATAGTTTTCTCATCCTGAGGTTGTCTGAAACGGTAATTAGGTTGACCTCTAGTTTTTGGTGATAAAGAAAAGTTGAACACTAAAAGAGCTTGTTGAACATTGTATTCTCCACAACCATATTCTAAAAATTTCATTTCCCAGGAGTCAAAAGGAGAGGTAGATGTGGAAGCTTCCCAAGCATAGGAACTGAGAGAATCATAGTCTACCCATGATTCAATGGCTTTAGCTTGAAGGGGAACTGCAATATTGGCAGAGGGACATGCATATGTACCTCTGCGACCAAAGCTGTTAAGGGCTTTGCAATGAGCAAAAGGTTATGGGTCTCCCCATATCGTAACAGTGTGTCCTTCATGCTTCAACTTAATGCACTGATGAAAATTTGAAGGTACGGCCTGCATATCATGAATCCATGGGCAACTGAGAAGCATATTATATGAAATTTCTAAGTCTAAGACGTGGAACTTTGTATTATAGAAAGTAGGTCCAACATCCATTGGTAACATGATTGTGCCGGCTGATTCCCTTTCCGCATAGTCATAAGAGGTTATGGTGATGATTTGAGACTCTAGGTCTTCTTCTGTGTGTCCCAATTTTTTGATAAGTTTTAACGTGTAAATATTTAGACCTGATTTGTTGTCCATAAGCACCCGTTTGATCTTCTTGCGGGTAACAAATACCTCTATGTACAAGGGGAGATTATGCATGGGATCCTCACTAGGAATATTCTGATGACTAAAGAAGATATAATCAGTTGGTGCAATGTTTGCCACCGCGGCCTGAAGATGTGAAGGGTCTACTTCTAGTAGTACTCTTGACCCTTAGAGGGTTTTATACAAGATGTCTTTGTGCACTGTGGATATCTTGAGAAGATCCAAGATTGAAATCTTGGCAGATGTCTTCTCAAGTTGATTAAGGAGGTTATATGTACCATCTTGTGGGGTCAATGGAGAGGGTTCAGGGATCGTGAGACGGGCACGCCTTGTTACCGCAACACAATCCTTCCCTTTGATCCATATGGTATTCACATTCTCATGAGGAGAGTGGATACATCCAATGAGTGAATCATAGTGGTTGTTGTCAGTATTGGTATATAGATAATTTTCCGCTCTATAACTCTAGGATGGCTCTACTCGATCCAGATTTTTCTCCTCTACCTTTCCTTGTCTAGGGAAGGGTTTCTTGTAGATCCCCATATTTTCATTTGGAGTCTAGGTTTTCTCTGGGCTGTCGCCTTTGATTTCAACATTATCAATGAGGTCTTGAATGTAGTGATGTAGCTCACAATGTTCATGTTCCTTGTACCATTTAGGATTTGGAATGTTTTCGTCAAAGGGTTGCATTATAGGGTACATTACCATGTGATCTGCATCTAATTGTTTCAATATGACGGACAAAGGCTCATTGAGTGGAGTGAAAGTTCGACACTTGGGTGGTGGCTGAATGGGTCCTTTAGTCAGTTTAAAAGGTTGACCGGATTGGACTACTTGCACACGCTTGGAATCCGTAATTCCGTCTCCTACTACGTTCTTGTTTTTGTTGAATATATTTAGCTTCTTTGTCAGTTTAACACTTTGATTGTCCTTTGGTGTTGGTTGAGATGGGAAGAGTAATGTGACATATGTTGTGATGTGACCAGTGTTGTCATGGTGATATTATGAATGCACGTGTTGTGCATGTCACTTAGTTCATATTTTTTATCATGTTGATGTGCTTGTGATGAGAGTATTCACTCTCCTTTTATGGAATCAACGAGGAATTCATGTGGGATGTGCCACCTTGTTGTGTGTGAAAAGAATGTTTTTGCGGATTACAAAGTGTTGGAATGTTTTTTTATTATGTGATATAAAGGTGTGTTGATGTGTTCCATGACAAAATTAGTGTATAGTGAATTAGATTTTATCGTGATGTCGCCATTGTGTTGTGGTGAATTGTGTGTGTCACCATGTTGTATTGCAATTGACTCTATGGTGTAATGTTAGTCATTGTTTTCATCATACCTATAATTCGTGTAATATGTGATGGTTCATGTTGTGAATTAGGGGCATATGGTGATCGTATGACCCCTATTCTTCAGTACTTGCACCTTAGGTGCATTATTTGGAAAAGTGATGTATCATAACGCGTCAAAGTAATGATTTTGTTATACCCTGTATATAAACCATGCGTAGGATGCCATGGTTAATTTACATGAATCACCATTATGTTAATGATGTAGTTATGTGTTATGTTGTGAACCTTACACTAGATGACCATAAGGGAAGCAACTGTGAAGAGTGTATGTGTGGAGAGAGGAGTCGTGGACCAGGTTTCCATAATCTTGAGCTGAGTACGAGTGAGGAAGTGGAGTCTTATATAGACTAAAAACCCACTTCCATATGTTTAGTATACTTTGAGATTGCTCAGTATATTGTGGGTGTGTACCACCTTAGGCTCAACTTATGTAAAATAGTGTCCGCTTCCCTTTCCTATTGGGTTATCCATCGAACAATCCTATGTGATTTTGACTATGTTGAGCCTTGTGGCCATATGGAGGGATGATTTAGGCAGATATAATGACAGTTACATTATTTGATATACTCATTTCTGGTTATATGTATATTTTTACGAGCTGAGGCTCGACATCCGAGTTCCAGCAACTCGATGAGTACCCCTTTGGTGGCTGAATAAGGCCACGTAGTGATTGTAATGTGATGTTTCTATATACGTATTTTATTCATAAATTGATCATTATCTCTTTTCTTGTCAGAACCAGCAGTATTTCTTGATTGATGTGTTCTTATATTTTGGGAATTTTATTCACTTGTTGTACTAACATGTATATTTTTTCACTAACTATGGCTAATTAGTCATTTTTTTTCTTAGTTTTAAACTTTATTTTCTTGTTTAAAATTTTTATAGCCTTGCCCAAGGCTCGGGATTTTTGCCACTTGGCATTTGAGATGGATTGTTACGCTGGTTCTAATGTCGTAATGTGTTGGAATAGGGTCATGGAATTCACCATGGAGTGGTTGAACCTATGGACCCGGTTCATTGTATGGGGTTATGCCCCAAGGAGTTATAAATAACTAGCAGTTTTTTGAACCACGAGTTATTATGTCACTTGGGTGGGGGTGACGGGGCTCTATGTGCCCAGGGCCATAAAATGACCCAACCTCATTAAATGGAGAAAGGAGATGGGGCTCTTTGGTTGAGTGACCCGATATTATTGATGGGGCTCTATGGTTGAGTGATCCGATATTATTTATGGGGCTCTATGGTTGAGTGACCCGATATAGAGAAATCAGGTGATGGGGCTCTATGGTTGAGTGACCCGGCTTGGTTTGACACTATGATTCTTTCTCTTTGGGAGGTATATGGAGTTGTTTTGTGATGTTTTTTGAGATATATGGAGCTGTTTTGTGTTGTTTTATGATGTGTGGAGTTAGTATTATGAATTATTTGTACTCTTGTGATTCTTGTTAGGCACTTTTATGATTGAGGTTTGACGCTCCCCTTGGTTGGTATGTACTATTAGATATTGAATGGGCACTATGTCGGTATAGTCATGGTCTTTGAGGTATGTGATACTAGTTGTATATGTATCAGTGTGATGATTCTATTTGACAGTCACATGTGTGTTGGATTTATGCCTATGACATAATTTTTGGAAATTCTTAGTTATGTGGACTACTTGTTTGTCTTTCCATTGTGGAATTAGAGGTATTGTGATGTGATATAATCATGAAAGTATGTAGCAAGATGTCTCATGGGTCATTTTTGTTTTGTTGAGATTTATGTGACATCTGAGTTCTAGCAACGTGATGAGTACCCCTTTGGTGGCAGGATAAGGCCACATAGTGAGTGTAATGTGTTATTTCTATATACGTATTTTATTCGTAAATTGATCATTATCTCTTTTCTTGTCATAACCAACAATATTTCTTGATTGATGTGTTCTTATATTTTGGGCATTTTATTTGCTTATTGCACTAGCATGGAGAGTTTTGCACTAACTATGGCTAATTAGCCATTTGTTTTTCTTAGTTTTAAACTTTCTTTTCATGTTTAAAAGTTTTATAGCCTTTTCCAAGGCTTGGGATTTTTTCCACTTGGAATTTGAGATAGATTTTTATGATGGTTCTAATGTCATAATGTGTTGGAATAGGGTCATGGGATTCACCATGGAGTGGTTGAACCTATGGACCCGCTTTGTTGTATTGGGGTACACCCCCAGGAGTTACAAATAACTAGCAGGTTTTTGAACCATGAGTTATTATGTCACTTGGGTGGGGGTGACGGGGTTCTATGTGCCCAGGGCCATAAGGTGACCTAACCTCATTAAATGGAGAAAGGATATGGGGCTCTATAGTTGAGTGACCCGATATTATTGATGGGGCTCTATGGTTGAGTGACCCAATATTATTTATGGGGCTCTGTGGTTGAGTGACCCGATATGGAGAAATCAGGTGACGAGGTTCTATGGTTGAGTGACCCGGCTTGGTTTGGCACTATGATTATTTCTCTTTGGGAGGTATATGGAGTTATTTTGTGATGCTTTAGGAGGTATATGGATTTGTTTTGTGATGCTTTGTGAGATATATAGAGTTGTTTTGAGATGTTCTATGATGTGTGGAGTTGGTATTATGAATTATTTGTACTCTTGTGATTCTTGTTAGGCACTTTTATGATTGAGGTTTGAATCTTCCCTCGGTTAGTATTTACCATTGGATATTGAATTGGCACTGTGTCGGTACAGTCATGGTCTTTGGGGGTATGTGATACTAGTTGTGTATGTATCAGTGTGATGATTCTGTTTTCCAGTCACATGTGTGTATTGGATTTATACCTATGACATAATTTTTCGAAATTATTCGTTATGTGGACTACTTGTTTGTCTTTCCATTATGGAATTAGAGGTATTGTGATGTGATACAATCATGAAAGTGTGTAGCAAGATGTCTCATGGATCGTTTGTTTTTTGTTGAGATTTATGTGACATCTTGAGGACAATTAATGTTCGGCACCCACGAACATAAGATAATTTAAATTATAAACAATGAATATTAAGATCTTGACATTAAGAAACACTACAAAGAAAAATATTAAGTGATAAAGTAAACGAGAACTGCCAATCTTCAGAGAACTTAAAATTTAACATATTACAAAAATTAGTTTGCTCCTGTGTGGTCATATTATACATACAAGTTGTTTTGTTATATGACAAGTTTCATCATTGAATTTATTTCATACGTATATTTTGAGATACGATGTTGTGTTGTATCGAGGACGATGATCTTATAAGGGGAGGGAGATGTAGTTCCCCTCCTATCTCTGTGTTGGTGTGATAGAAAAATGCATCCTCATGTAACCTTCACTCTATTTCACCTTTTCAACAAAGGTGTTCAAAAAAATCTTTCTTGTTCCAATGTATTGATAGCTTGTGCCAAGATGGGAGTGTTGGACAGGGTGAGGGTGGATATCAATGAATAAAGTAAGGCATTTTTTGGATCCAAACACCTTATCCCTTGACTGCATACCTGAGTTTGTGTAAAATGGGAGCCTCAGGTCAGATTTTGAGTAGTACATCTAGCAAATATGATAACGATGACTCATTTTTCCTAGATGTATTCAGATATGATGAGACTGAGTAATGATCCGTTCATTGTGGATAAGGATTAGGGGTTGCTTTTACTAGTATCCAATCTGAGAATGAGCATGCTTTATTACACAGAGTAACTCCAAACTCCCGCTTATAGCATTTGGCACCATTTCATCAAAGGCAACAAACAAGTGCCAAAAACATGATAAGCCCCATTTGTTAGCATAATATGAGACCGTGATAAATGGATCTCTAGCCAGCTGTCCTAATTTTCTATCCCATTCTCGGTTAAATTAGCCCTACATGTGGAGATAAATCATCCTAAGGAGAGAGAGAAGTGTGTATCCCTATGGTTTCCTCTTTTTATTGTATACATATTGATTGATTTGGATCTGTATACGTACTTGAAGCGGTTTCAAATGCCTCCGAGATTAAAGGAAATTGCTTCTTGTCATTGTTTTTTTTGTTATTTGCAGAGGAAGGAAGAAGGTTGAGGATAAGGGGGTGCTTCATTTGGTGTGAATCCCATCAATATTGTTTTGGATTTTACTTCTCTTGAACACCTTTGCTACGTGCTTTGTGGCCTTTGCAGCCATCACATCATTTTCCTGCACTTTTACCTTATTTTGAGAAGTTGGTGTATTGTTTAAGACATTAAAAGTTTCCATTGCCTTCTGGTCCACGTATATCTCTACAAGTTTTATCTTTTCATGGCTGTTGGATCTGCATTGATGAATCTTCTGAAAATTTTTTGGCCACCAACTATGCGAGGAAACTCTAAATTTGATCAAAAACATGATAATAAATATCTTAAAGGTTATGGGAGGTTATTTTTATGGTGATTGGATGAGTGGCCTTTAGCTAAGACTTGAAAATGTATAAATAAGATCTTGGAAACAGGGTTCGAGCAAGTATTGATGTCAGATGTTGTAGTGAAAAATGCTATGAAAAATATGTATGCAAATGTGGAGGCTATAGGAAAATCTCGTGTTTATTTTGTCAAGATTCCTCAGACAATGTAGCATCACGAAAAACTTCATTTTCAGGATATGCACAAATAGATTTGTAGAAAAAGGTGATGGGAACTTGCAAGCGAATGAAAGTACACATCTTAAAGCCAAGATGAAAAGCCCCATATTATTTTCCTTCTACAAATTTTGAATATAGGTATGGTTTTCCCCTTTTCGCTTACAATAAATTTCGCTTCACCATTTCCATATTTTTGAAATTAAATGTTGAATGTTAGAAAATATAATTCCAACAAATGTTAATCCATACCTCGACACAATCTACTTAAAAAAATGGCCTCAAACGTTATGCGCTTGGAGTGCCACACCCTAATGTATAACGAAACTAAAACTCTTTGCATGGCCCCTGGTAACATGGAACACCATAGGGAACCCTAACAAAGTTGTTTGAAATTTATTTAACGCACTTGCAAGTCGTAGTCCTTAACCCTCTTATATTATTATTCATTTATAGTGACGTATTCGTTTAATAAAATATTATCGATTTCATTTTACGGTTCCCACTTGGCTTGAGCGAACTGACATCCACTACATCATACCTCTAGGCTGCTAACAAGAGAATCATAAACTACTTACATTCCTTTGAAAATTCCTTCGGAAACAAATTTTTTAAGTGGCCTTTGGGATCCACTGGTCACTCTGTGTTAAGAGTTGCTAACGAAATTATGTTGACTAGCCCCGAAGTTTCTCTTGTAACTTGATCTCTCCTCGATGTAACAGAATTCTGTCTATCACGAGAAATTATATACATATGGGGGAGTAAGTAGGAATCATAAAACTTCACGATGGAACATAGAATGAGAATTATGGGGATCCACTGGTCACTCTGTGTTAAGAGTTGCTAACGAAATTATGTTGACTAGCCCCGAAGTTTCTCTTGTAACTTGATCTCTCCTCGATGTAACAGAATTCTGTCTATCACGATCAAAAAAATACAAAATAAAATCCATCCTAAGATAGATAGTGGCATATAACTTCTCACCAAAGGAAAAAAATATATATCAATTTTTGGTCATCCAAATTGTGGGCAAACGGACTATAATCTTATCGGAATTTAAAAAAAAAAAAAACCAACTCATTGAATTTTGAGTGTTTAATATAGCTAATATTGTCCATTTTTTACAAAAATTAGTATTTTAGAAACTAGATTCCGGATGCTACGATTCATATTAATATAATTTTGTCTGATTTTGAGTGTATGTATTGCTAATAATCCCTACAAGTTTATATTATGTTGTTATTTGCAATATGATGTCCACGGATGACCCTATATTTGTCCATCAACTTCCTGCACTTACCCTATGTCAGATCCACTTTGTAAGCATTTTTGTTGTTTAGGCCAGTTTCCTCAACTTGCTAATTTAGCTCAAATCACCTTCTGTGAGTCTCGTTGACTTCTAGCAACGCGTGTGACCTCGTAATACTGTCATAATGTCATGTAGAATATTATTCGGTATTTTATCTGTTATGAGTGATTTTTGAAATGGATGGCATTTTTCTCTCTCTTCCCTCTTCTCTATCTAGAAATGATTATGAAACTTTGGTTGATTTGAAAATGTGAATGAATTTGGAAATGTATATTGGTTTGAAATGAAATGAAAATAGAAATGAAAGGAAAATGGTCACGATGTTTTGAATGAAAGATAAAATGTCTCTTTACTTTCTCTCTCATCTTTACTCTCTCTCTCTAGTATTAAAATGTTAAGTACTAATGAAAGTGAAAGTGTGAATGCATCAGAAACAAACTCTATCTTCTTCCTCTCCCTTCATCTCCCTCTCTCTTCTATTTAAATGAAATTTTTAGAAATGATGAATGTGTGGCTTTATGCTTGAGTGTAGGGGATTTCCATACTCAGTCCTAGGACTGATGCAATGTTGGTTGGAGGTACCTAAACAAAAGGAGTAGCCAAAAATGACATTTGTGTCTTTTATTAACATGTTATTTGAAGGCAATGTAATTTTTTAGAATATTTCAGTGAATTTTTAAATATAATGTATTATTTTCATTATCTCTACGATGAAAATGATAGTGCGGTTTATTGGGAAAATGTACTATTTCATACGCAGTTGTACTTTTGCCTATTTAACGAATGTTACTCTTAGTTTTAATTGTATATTTTGTTAAGTAAATGGTTTTGATTGTATTATGTACTTTGGAAAAAAAAAATGTCAAAGATTCCTTATTTCAGTGTCAAAATAAATATAGGAGGATGAAACTGGAACCTTGTCATTTAAAATTTTTATTATAGCCAAAATTTTTGGGTATGATTGTGCTAGTAAAATTATTAACAAGTAATATAAAATGATGTGTTTTTTTACATATCTGATAGTGTTGCAATGACCTAGGAAATCAATTAATCTTCAAATAAAAGTATCAACTTACATTGTGTGTGTTCTCATATCAAGCGGAAAATGACCAAACAAACATATAACTCAAAATATTTACCTTTGTTGAAAGTAATTCCACTCTCTAATAAGATCCAAGTTAGGCTAGCTCTAACCATCTTTCGTAGTCTTATAGACATATAAGTATTGCATTTGTTTGTGTATTCCTCCCTAGAAACATAGTTGAGAGCATTCACATAGCTATGAAAGTGTGTAAGATTCCTTAGTGCGATGCATAACATCATTTTAATGACATACAAGATGACATGTCGAGCTTAAAATATCATGGTTGTTTTTAGAGGCTAAATAGCGTTAGAAGTGGAATGTAATGAACACTGGTGGGACCACAAAGATAGTTAGGTTTTCTATTGATTTACTATTAATTTTATAATTGTACATGAAAATTTGTAACTTTCCCTCGTTTGGAACATACCCTTGTAATGTCGATCTATTCATTTCAGGGGTCATGGAGATTGCTTGCAACATATTAAATATTTCTTATGAGGTGAAGTGGACGCGATTTAATCCACGCCAGAAAAAGTGAATAAGAAAACATAGTTTCCCATTTAAGAATCAAACCCTAAATGTGAATATGATAGAATATTTGAAATTAACTATCAAGTGATATATTTTATTGGCAGTCAAATAAACGATCCAAATATAATAGAACCATTTATAAGATAAATGTTAAACGAAATTGATAAAATGTAATTCTGGAATACCTCATGTGGCAAAACTACTTGAAATACATTGACATTTGATTTCTCTAATTTTATCTTGTGGTAAGGTGTAGAATTCCTCGAGCACTAATAAATGCAATTTATCGAGTGACCTATCTTGATGTTATTAGATAAAGGGGATATGATGTACGATTATCAATGATTGTAAATATGGCTTTAGAAGGTTGTTGAATGCGTAAAATTTTATTGTTTTTGCATTTGAACCCCTTTTATCCTTCTTAGATAAATGTGTCTCTTAGTATGTAGTAGTGGATTACCATGTGATTCTCATATGGGGTAGTTTATCCACCATCCCTGAATGATTTTGAAGTTAGGAGATTTTAAATCCTCTCTTAAGGTTTTATGTGAAGAAAATGCTAATGCTTATTCACATAATGATTTAAATTTTTCCTTGGAAGGCATTTAAGAAGCACATAGATGTTGGGTTGTTTTGTTATATTCGTTTAATTCTTGATTGTCTAAGGACAATGAAGTTAGTAGATAGGTGCAATGTCATAACTCCTTATAGTCTTGAACCCCTAAGTGTAAACTATGTATAATTTGAATTTTAATTGCTAAAAAAAAATCAATAGTGAGACCAAAGTACATCGCAAGTG
This sequence comes from Taxus chinensis, assembly GCA_019776745.2. Classification (NCBI taxonomy): domain Eukaryota; kingdom Viridiplantae; phylum Streptophyta; class Pinopsida; order Cupressales; family Taxaceae; genus Taxus; species Taxus chinensis. Next base: position 4,007,362 of record CM034154.1, read on the forward strand.
TAAAGCATACAAGAGTTAACGAGATTTTGGGTTAGGAGTAATGTCATACTTGAAGTCTTGAAAAATGAGGTAGACATTTTCAGGTTGTCAAAAATAAATAAAAATTTCTCATGATGAGATCAAAATTTTGAGTATATATATATAAATCAAATATATTGATGTGAAAATGTAGAATGGATTTAAACATGTTACTGAATGATAATAACTATAACAAGGAAATAATGATATCGTGATGGAAGAATGTTTATGGAAAGAGGTATCTTTGAACTAAACCTCCCTTAAATCCTAAGATTTCTTCCCTGACATCACCTTAAATACACTTGTGTCACAAGTGTAAAATTTAAACATGGAATATACGTCTCGAAAAGTAGAACCTTAACATCTTGTTAGTTCCTTTTCGTAACGAGGATACAATTTAACGTCAATTACACATATTTTGAGAAAAAAAACTTTAATGTAAGAATGTATATATGGAGGCTCGTAGGTGTTAAAATGAATTTAATTAACAAATGAGATGTGGATAATTAATGGATATTGAGAAAGGAACCAACAGTGCACCCTCTTTTAAATGCTAATGTTATACGAAAATAAAGTATTTGAAATTTTAGAAAAAAAATAAAAATTTACACCCTTATTAGATTAATTATCTGGAAACCTATAAGGTTATATAATGGAAACCTAAATGTAATAAATATGTAAACCATAAATATTACGTGTTGTGGAGTATGCCTATCATGTGTGCCTTACCATAGTTGGGTCATTGTCTTGGTTTACGTCATTTGAGTAATATATTGATGTGTACCTTATGTTCTCATGTTGTCTATGTGGGTCCATGCTTATGTAAGATTCTTATGTGATGTTGAATTTTTATATTTGAGCCCATGTGGTATCATGTTATGAGAAATGAAAAACAAAACAAAAATTATTCTACAAAATTTTCTGTTGTACTTTGGTGTTGAAATTGAGGGCATTACAACCATATATTCTGATACATTTATTTTTTCAGCAACAAACTCACACATCTTAAATTACTTTCCATAATTTACTTTGGAACATATTATTATTTTCTAATACCAAATAATTATTCTCCTATTGCATGCTTAATCTCCTCAAGGATGGAAATTTTCAATTTCAGCAAACCATCGCGTATGTTGCAAGTTTTATCCAAAAAAGCTTTACTACAAAAAATTTCCAACTGGTCTTTCACAAAATATGGTAGGTATAAATTCCACTATCGATTTGGTGGGGAATTTAATCCACACTCCTACAACATGATGTCATTATATTAAGTAGAAAATTTAACTGGGGCGTATATTCAAAATATAAAAAAATAAAATACAAACATTAAAAATTAAAGAAAAAATAATAAATTAAATATGATTACTAAAAAACTCAAAAAGTTATAATAAATTAGCAAATATAAACTAGTTCTAGATTTATAATATCATGATGGACCCCATATAATATTAGGCTCAAAACACTCATAATAAAGTCATAGTATTTAATGTTGATCCTAGACATTGGGGTCATAGTCTTCATTTTCCTCTAGCTCTTTTCTATTCCATGTTTTGAATAAACATCACCCTCAACTATAACATCATTAAAATCTCCACAACCTTCTACAATGACCAAATTCCCACTAGTTCCTCTACTTGAAGCATCTGTTGAACGAGAACCCTAATAGTGATTTGGCTTCTATCCATTTATTGAGGTATTTTCCCACTAAATCTTAGGGACAAAATTACATGTTCCCAACACAAAACCTAAATAAACCAATGATAAAAATATCATTAAAATAATAACACTAATTTAAAAATCTACTATGTAATGAATTTATATAGTGTATTAGTTATAAATAAGTTTTCTTCTATGATGAAGTTTCGATAGGTATACTCCTACTTCCTCAAAAGGAGACGATGCCAATATTACTTATGATCAAAATCAATAATGTCATAAATTCACATGTAAACATATAGTAGTCTCAATAAAAATATGATTTCCAAGAAAACTATATCATATCCCTCTTAAAATTCCAATAAAACACAACACAATGTTACTCCAAAAGTAGATGGATCATACAACTTACTATCACAAGGTAATAAATGAAGATTATGAGGATATAAGAATAGATTTCAAAATATGATATAACATATCAATGATACATTTGGATATATTGTATGTATATGTATATATATATATATATATATATATATATATATATATGCATAAATATCAATTTAAAAGATGGAAGACACTTAAGATAGATACACATGAGGTGAAAAATGACAATTGTTTGTTACAACTATATTTAAAGAAGTATGATAGTTAAAAAATTACCAAATGTGACATAACTATTTTTTATTACAATCTAGATGACTAGTCTAAATGATGTGAATCTTGAACATTCCTCAATGTAAGACCATATATAAATAGGAATGATAAGAGAGTAGGAGTTTCATCCCTAATTTAGCACTAAGATAAAATCAACAAGAATCATATTATAAATGATGAATTTAAATTAGTCAAGAAAGTTAACCCTAAAAGGTGGGCAAGACAAAAATGCCACAAATATACTGTAAACACCCACTATATGCAACTATAGGTGATTATACATGTCTTAAACCATTATACGAATATAACAAAGACTAAATAAACTCACTTATCACAAGTAAACATTTATACTAAAGGAGAGAATGTAAATACAAATATAAAATATGTCTAAGATGATTTGTAGAACCAATTAGATAAGAAAATAAAAACATTTTAATATATAGTATTGATGATGATGAAGAATAAAATCACTTGGCAATTCCTAGTGATGAATTACATGTGTTGATTCGAAATGCGTTGATGTTGATTCAAAACACATCGATTAAAATTTATTACACAGTTTCAACCCATAATCTAGTTTTCTATCTCATGGATTATGAAAATATTAAAAATCTAACATGAATATATAATTATAATCACAAAATAGTGGCATCCATCTTTTTATCGGTTAACTACATTTAGTGCAATAAAGGAAGAAATGATAGATATAATTTGGTTAATTGTTATTTGGTAAAATTTGAATATCTCAATATTTCCCTTTACCTTATTTATTTAATCCCACCATACCCTCATCCTATGATAATGCAATTATGTAGTCAAACAATAAAATAGAAATCTACTAATAAAATAATCCCCTTATCTAGACATCAAAAGGTATTATAATAACAAGGGAAAAATCAAAGACTTAATTATATATAGATTTAATCCACCTGATAGATAATTACAGACATTAAAATATGGTAACTTGTTCTTGTGTAGTATCGTGTTTGATCATGCTCCCTTAGTAAGACAATTGCTCACATTTGGATCTAATAAATCATCTCTATATCTCTCTCATGACTTAATTATCTTTACACTCTTCTCTTTCATCAATTAAGGAAATATTAACTAATAATATAAGTAAACAAACTATGTACTTCATGTCTATTCGTGAGAAAATTTGTCAGGGGACAAATTGGTGGGTTTCTAGCCAACATCTATGGGACTCTAGGTTCATCTGCTTGGGTGGTGCAGCTCCACTTATTATGCGTACATGAAATAAAAATCGTTGGTTTCCTGACGGTCGGGGATCCAACAGGGGCACTCCACCAACCCAGTGGAAAAATCTTGTGGATAAATGTAAGAGAAGAAAATTCTAGGAGAATGGGAAAGGAAATGGGAAAAAGAGAGGGGGATTAATGTCGCAGGTAGAAAATCCGATTACTATAACTGTTAACAAGAAAATTCCAACACACATACTTAGAAGAAAACAAATTTGCAAGTGGCAACAAGATGAGTTAAGATTGAGAACTCAAAGTTTCTAAAATCTCCTCATTAAAAAAGGCATGAAACTCTTTCTTTATTCATTGATGCTTTCACAAAATTGTGCATATTTAGAAGTAGAAGAACATAGGGAAAGGAACTAGAAGAAATAGCTATCTCCTTGGTTTTTCAAAAGTAGTGATCTCTCATGAGTATACATGGTGAAAGCATCATTGACTCTCCTGAAGTGATGTTTGCTAACGTTTTGAGTTAATTGAGGACAATATTCATATATAGGAGCATACTTTTTATCTTTGACGAAAGAAAAACCAAGCCATTCCCTGGATGCTACAATGGTGTACATGAGATAGGAGGACATGTAGAAGGTCTAAGTTCTCTAAACATTGATCGGCTGCTCCATTACGTTCTCATAGATTGTCTCACCCCAATTCAAATTCTTCTTCCCTTCACAAATGATATTGATATAGGGACACATCCAAAAGTGAAACTCATTTTTAGAGGACATTCCCACGATCCTTGCAAGAAGAGTGATGATGTCTAAACATTATTCCTTAAAATAAACCCTAAAAAATGACTTAGAAAGTGTGGATACTCCTTTCTTAGGGTTCTTTAGCCATGATTTAGCTACCCTGGTCTTGTATCTATCACTGTCATGGTCAAATAGTGTTTGTGCTTGAGCAAGAGTGAGGGTATTAGCATCTTCCACCATTGGGATGAGTAGGGCAGTATAGATAGCATCAAAATCTAGTCACGCAATCACTTCACCATGGATATCAACAATCTCCTTGGACTCTGGACTGAAACAGGCCCCGCAGGTGAGCACGGTATCAACGTACTGGACAAACATAGGGAAACCCCCCTGCAAATGCAATTCCACTGTATTTTATTAATTGGGTGATGGGAGTAGGGTTATCACATCCAAGCCTGCTCCAAAAGTCATCAAGGTCAAGGTGTTGAGCTTGACTATCCTTGATATCGGGCACAAAGTTTTCTAATGAGGAGAGATGCTCCTGCCCTTTGTATTGAATCTTCATTATGACAAAGATAGGGAGAGAAACAACCTTTGATTGAGTGTATCAAAATTTCAAACAATCCCTGCAAGAGAAAACATAGAGGAACATACGCGAGCAACGAATTATTTTGCAAGAACGTGAGAAAGAGAGAATGAGCAAGCAAGTGCATGAATGAAAGAATGGTTACACTCCTTTAAATAGCCACGAGTTCGAATGGATGGAGAGAGAAGACAATGAACCCGCATCGACCCAAAAAGGTGAAATGCAGAAAAGTCAGAAAAAATTGTCCCAGACGGTCCATGGGACGTAGGGACACGAGGGACGCGCGGAGCCGAAACACCCAATCCAAGAAGAATGCGGAAAAAGTGGGTTTGGAGAGCACAGACTGTCCATGGGATGCAAGGAAACACGGGACGCGTGGAGCTGATTTAGTTGATGGTAAAGGAATGCGGGTAAATTGGAAAATCAGTGAACAAGAGGCCCACCTGCACTTGGGACAATCGGGACAAAAATGTCTGACTTAGCTGTAAACATTAAAATGACCCCAAAGACTGAATTTTTCTAACTTTATTAACTTTTCCCTTTACTAAAAACACTTCCAAAGGACACTTCTTCAAATTTTTGATAATTTGTCTTAAAAAAGAAGGGAAATTTTGAAAGGTGACAATAGTTGGCTCTTTCTGGGGATGACTTGACTAGGACAGAGAAATGAGGTAAGATAAAAAACCAAAAGAAAAATTTGGGAAAATAGACCAGTGCCTTATCCATTGGGAAATAGGGTCAAAGGCAAAGCAATACATAAGACAACATACAAAGGGGAAAGGAAACAAGACACAAGGGAAATACCAAAAACAAGACACTGTACACAACATACAGAAGGACTGCCTAATTACCTAGGACTTGAACAACTTCAAATACTACCCACTATAAGGAAGTTAGAGAGGATATCCATACATATAATCCAAAGAGAAAGAATTTTCTCCATGAAAGTGTCTTATCTTGAAAGGACCAAGCCAAAGAGAATAAAACTTACCATGGCTTCCACGAGGCTCATGCCTTTTGTCCCATAGTAGGACAATGTCTCCCACTTGAAAATATCTAGGTCTAGTCTTTTTGTCAAACAAAGCTTTCACCTCCTATTGGTGAGTAGATATTCTATCAAAAACTTGCATCCTGTCCTCATCCAACTTCTGTAGATACATGATCCTTTTGTCCAAAGAACTGATGAAAATTGAATCCTCAATAGCCTTCAACAAGTGCAAGGCTGGCAATTCAACTGTTACTAGCAGCTGATCTTCAACACCATACACCAATTGAAACGGAGACATTACAATTGATCTTTTAGATGTAATTCTATCTTCCCAGAGGGCGTCATAGAGATTCTTGTGCTAATTCCTTTGAGATTCATTGACAAGCTTCCGGATAATGATTACCAAATTCTTATTTGTTGATTCTACTTGTCCATTCCCTTGAGGGTAATAATCTGAAGAATGAGTAAGGGAAATTCCATACAAATAGAAAAAATCCATCAACTCCAAAGAAGAGAAATTGGAAGCATTATCAGTTACAATTTTTTTTGGTACTCCAAATCTTATCAAGATATTCTCTTTCCTAAAATTACACACCACCTCAGAGGCAATACTTTTGACTGGAATGGATTCCACCCATTTTTTGAAGTAATCTATAGTAGTTAGCACATGAGTGTGTCCAGCACTGGAATGTGGGTTGAGGATTCCAATAAAATCCAACCCCCACTATTGAAAAGGTTCCTCAATGATTACTAGTTTGAGTGGTAAAGCAACCAATTTAGGCCTCTTGAAATTTTTTTGACAGGCTTCACACTTTCCTACCACTTTGATGCATCTCAAAACAACATCGGCCAATAGTACCCTGAATGAAGAATTTTGTGAGTAGTGACAATAGACTAGAAAGGCTTGATCATGAAAATATGCAAACAATTTCTTCTACTAGTCTTTTTCCACACATTTAAGGAATCTTCCATCAATGCCTCATTTGAATAAAGTATTTTCCCATAATACGTACTATGCAGACCTTAGCTTAATAGCTCTCTTTTCCTTGGAACTTAAGTGAGATTGACATTCTCCATAAGTAAGAAAATGTGAAATATTAACATACCACTCGTCTATCTAACTAAGAAAGAGAACAAGAGGAACATCAACCCCTTATGTGGACAATTCCTCATCAGCTCCCTTGGCCATAAGTTCGCATAAGCCTTTACCCCAAACTAGCTTTGTTGGCTTGATATCAAGGTCATACTCCTAAACATTTTCCACCCAATTACCTCGCTTAGTTTTGAACTCCTGTTGTGTAAGAACATACTTGATAGTTGTATCAGGTACAAATACAATAGAGTGAGAATTAAGGACATAAAAATGAAACTGCTTGACAACTTTGACTATAGAAAAAGCGTGTTTCTCCATCAAAGTATACTTCAATTCATGATCTTTCAAAACGTAACTCATGAAGGCAATCGGAAATTCATGATTCTCAAATTTTTTTTGAGTTAGTATAGCGGCCAGAGTGCTCTCGATAGCATAACAATAGATAAGGGAATACTTCTCTGAAATCAGGACATGTTATGATAGTGATTTTTAGCAATAGATTTATTGATATCCTCAAAATATTCATTTCCTTCGGAAGTCCATCCAAAATTTGTTTTCCCTTTCATCATATGAGCAATGCTTATAGTTAATTCTGAAAAATCTAGAATGAATCTCCTCATGAAATTTATCTTGCCAAAGAAAGAGTGAACATCCCTTTTTGATTGTGGGAAGAGGAATTTATTGAATTTCATAAACTCTTTTTGGATCTATCTTAATCCCTTATTTGGAGACAATATGTCCTACCAACTTGCCTTCGGTAACACAAAATACATACTTCTTAGAATTAAGAGATACTCCATGTTCTCTACTATTTTAAAGAACTCTTTCAAGACTGTTGAAAGTTATCTGCTCTTGTCTTTGCTGAGAAGAATAGTCAAATAATCAAGAGGTACATGTACGCATTTTCCCTTAAGATTACAAAAATGCTAAGTGCATTACCCCTCTGGAAAGTAGCACCAACGGTTAATAAGACCAAAATGACAAAATCCTCTTGTAGAAGAAGGTGTTCGAGCTCCAAAAGGATTAGTAAAAGTAATTCTGTAGCCTAGATGACCTTACTTAGCTTTTCCATGCAACTTCCATCTCCTGCTTCTTTATATCTTTTTTTGGCCATCCAATGCCAGGACAACATCTCAGACCTGGGTGACATCTTTGCAACACTTACAGCCATGCATAGGTGGAGAGTGTAAAAGTTTTCTTGCGTAGGGCAGTTGTTACCTGCTAATAACTCTCCTAGTTATTTTGGATAAATGTATCTTTCAAAACATGCTGATGGTTCACTTAAGTTTTCTTTTTACATGCATCTGATGTGCTCGATTTGCTCTAAAATTAGCTTAGGTTGCTTGGTTCCCACACACTCCCTGTGCTATGCAATTCTTCCATAGAGATTTAATTAGCTGGAACTACCGGTTCATGCCTTGTCACAGTAACCTCTTTACTCCATTCCTATATATTCGCACCCTTGTACTCAAGTTGGATATTCATGCCCTAATTTTGTGTACTCTCCTGTATTGCATTTTACTCCCCCATGATCCCATTTCTAAGAATTTCCTAGCCAAGCCCACATCACTTGTGCTGTCTCTTCTCCCTACTCGCACTTGTGTTCATATTCCTCCCAAGCACACACATTCTCTTCAAGTGCACGCATGCCTTCTTGTTGTTGTTCATTGCATATGCACACAATCCCTTGGACTCACATTTACTATCAGAGAAAGACTTGAAAGAACTACGCGGACTACTTCCTTGATACTATTGGATTTGCCAAGTGCCCTTGTGCACCTTCCAGGTTGGAGTTCCTGTCACATTTGTTTGCTCCTTCCATTTATCAAATCTGTCCAACTAGTAGGAATTGTTAATTTGAGGCCTGCATCATTAAGTATGAAAAAAGGAGTAAATACCTTCATGTCTCTTTAGCACACTAATTTGAATGGTAGATCAAAAGCAATAGACCTCAGATGAGTACAAGCATCACCAGGGAAGTTGTGGGGAATCAAAGCTCTGTTACCGGCCGTATGATTTGTTCTAAACAATCTGAAGGTAGGTGGTCAGCTCAGTGCATTTCAAAAGGTGCAACAAGAATAGATTTTAATTTAGCGCATTGCACACATGGTCAGTAGCCCAAAAAGTTAGCTACTCCGGCTAATTGAAAATTCCAAATATTTAATCTGCCATGTGTCATTAGATTAGATGCATTTTCTGAAAGGTTAGACCCAAAAGGTAGGTCCTAAATGAGCTCGTACTTTCCACAGATCTAGCTTGTTTGACTGTAGTTGCTCCCAATATATTGAGAAAACAGCCAAAAACATGAAGAAAGTAAATATTTCCTTTGCATACGATGCCAAGTGTATTAATCAGTGCAAATTCAAGAGTCAGTTGATATCTTAAGATGTGTAGGGCATGCTACATGGATCTTGCAACAGGAAAGACTTTTAAATATTGTGATCCCACGTTAAACACCTGACCCTTACCTTCAAACAACCATATCGGTTGGAAGCTAATTTGAGCATTGACAGGAATTTTTGGAAAGATCTTAATGTCCTGCTACACACCTACAACATACTATTAATGAAAAATGATAAATTAAGATACACTCCATTCACTTTGAGGCAATCCTAGGACTTTTAGACTACCACCAAAATAGGGTTTGGTCTTGCTTTCACGATCATACAAGGGAAACTCAATGAAGTCATGGGTTGGTTGTTATGGAACTGGTCAATTTTGTAGGACCCAATTCATGCATCTTTTAGATAGCTAGATATTAACACTGGTTCAATGCACTGTTGGGGTGGTTGATAGAAAAAATCTGCTTTTCCCTATATTCTTCATAGATTTCATTCTTGAATTTAAGCCGATCAGGCTAAGACTTTCTTTTCTAAACTAGAAAATTAGTCATAGTTCATGCAACTCTGCTCACCTCTCTCTTCACTTCCATGGGGTTGAATCTGGAAAGCCTCATCTCTTGGCTTTGTAATGGCGTTACTTTCCTCGTATGCCACACCAATCAATGTAATGTGTGGAAGGATGGGAGACATTGAAAGGATGTCTTCTGAGTAGCTATTTTTAGATCCTACCTTATCTTACACCTCTTCTTGCTTTCAGGAGAGCAGGTATATTGCCTGTAGATTTCGTAGATTCTAGTATTGCAGGTTTTGAAGATATAAGGTTGCCCAATGGTATTTTGATCGCCTGATCACTTCATCTTCCACTTCTATTTCATCTTGTTCTCCCCTCCATTTGGCATGACCTCTGGGATTTCAAGTGCAGTTGATTTTTTGATCAGCAGTGTTCATTTTCATCCGTACATTACACAACAATACATTTTACTTTGAGAATACTAAAATCTAAGTTCATTTCCATCTGGAAAGTGGCACCAACATTGATAACAATGAATGGAATCCTCTTGTAGGCGAAGTAGTGCCCCATTAGGATTAGTAAAACTAGCTTTTGTGTCTAATTTGGGATAGTTGAATTCCACTTGATTGTATCTGGAGAATCCCCAGCATGGACAACATCTTAGAGCTTGTGACACCTTACAAGATTTGATCCATCATGGGGAGATGATATTTGTCTTTTAAAGAATCTTGATTTAGATTCCTGAAATCCACACAAATAGGAATCTTGCCATTCTTTTTCCTTACTAGGCACAATGTTGGAAATCCAGGTTGAATGATGTATAGGGAAAATAATATTTTCTTTTCGTAACTTTTGAATCTCTTAGTAAATGGTATCAGCAATCTTGGGATTGTATTTCGTTTTCTTCTATTTAAAAGGTTTAATCGTAGGTTTCAAAGGAATATAGTGTTGCATCTCTTTTGGATGAAAGGCTTTGAGATAATTATAGGAATAAGTGAGAACGTCACCATACCTTTTCAATAGGTTCACTGCTTTCTTATTTTTTTCTTGAGTGTAACATTTCCCAATATTCACCATCTTGGGTTTATCATTACTTCCAATATTGACCTTCTCATACTCAATAGATTGATGAGTCCCTTGATAAGCCTGAGATATGATGTACCTATCATGTTTATCAAATAGATCCTCTAGACTCATTGGTCCTTTGGGTATCATGTTACCCCTCAGCCTGATACAACCATCTTGATCCATTTCTTCCTTGATATCATCTTCATTAGAGGGCACATACTCTTTAGGAAGAGTCTCACTTCCTTCAAAATATAATTGATTAAAGTTATCCTTAAGCTCCAAGAAAGAGAGAAAGTGTTGATCATCATTGAAAACTTTCCAGTTGTTTGCATTATCCGACACACTAGGCCTATGAATCATTTCAATGGTAAATTTCTCCTGAGATAAATCTAGTGAGGAATCAATAGGGATCCTAAATCAACTAGAGAATCAGCCCTAGTGTTCTTTTCTCTTGGTACAACCTCAATTGAGAAAGCATCAAGAAATTCAATGGAATCCCAGACAAGACTTCTATAATGTTTCAATCTCTTATTCTTGACTTGGAAAAGATCCCTGACCTGTTTCACAATCAACTCTGCATCACCACGAGCACAAATATTCTTCACTCCCATTTATTTTTCCACATTCAATCCAAGAAGGAGAGCCTCATATTCAGCTGTGTTGTTTTGTATTTTCAAAATAAAGTTTATATGAAAATGGATGAATCTTCTCTTCTGGAGAGATTAACACTACACCATCTCCAGAACCAGCTGAAGAACAGCTTCCATCAAACTCCAAAGTCCAAACACCATTAGGATTATGAATCACTCCCTTAGGAATTTTTTCCTCATCCTCTGACATGATCATATAGTTACCATGCCCTATATCTTCATAGAGTATTTGTGCTTTTGGGTCGTCAGTATTTTGCACAATGTACTCAGTCTGTCTTTCTGGTAGCAAATTTTTAATTTTTCCATTGACTTGGATGAGAGCATGTGACCAATCCATTTGGATTTCACCTCCCACTTCTCTAAAAAAAATTCTACTCAGTAACATACCATATGATGGAGGAATATCAGCCACTAAAATAGTGGCTTTGACCCTTTTCTCTGGAAAAGCAGCGAAAGCTACTTGTGCATCTTTGATTCTTCCGACCAATGGTACTTCCCTACTCTCCATGGAATAGTAGGAACCAAAAGTACATGTTAGATTCAGGCCTAAAGCATGAGCTACTTTTGCAGGCATCACATTATCTGATGCTCCTGAGTCAATAACACAATTACTGAGTTTGTGGCCAGCTATGAGAAGTGTTACATAGAATGGTCCAATTTTCTCATTAGATGAAGAGACTACAGCCACAAGACTTTGTTGAGATGAGGGGGAGGGAGTGGGAAATAGACCTTTAGAAGTATTGGGTGAAGTTTTGGATTTGGAATTGATGAATTTCACCACCTTGGAAAAAGCATTTGGGTGAGTCTAGTAAAATTTTGCCTCTGAGATTTGGATCTTTGTCCTCTTAATGTGGTTGATGATATCAAAAGATCCAGAGGTGGATGGGGCATCACTACTAGGAATGAGGGAAACTTTGGACTTATCAGGTTTAGGAGTTGTAGGGAAAGAAGTTTTGGAAGTGGAGGTAGAAGGAGAAGAACTAGAATTACTCACCTTTTGTGTGGAGGTAGTGGGAATAGGGGCTCCTCTCCTTACAATTACCAGAATAGTTACAGGGGCCTCCTTAGATTTTTTAGAGAGTTGTACCATTTTTTCCTTCCTGTTCATTTTCTCCTGAGTCATAATAACATATGAATCACTATTCATATCTAACCACTACTTCATTGTAATCATCTTCATCATCCATACCTTCACAGTGAGGAAATTGACTTGAGAATCACCAAGCTCTTCTTGTTCTTCATCAACCTCTTCTTCAGGCTCCTCATAGTCTTCATTCTCCTCTTCATCATCAGGTTCTTGAACTTCACAGGTTGCATTGACTAGAACCTTGATGGGTGGGCCTTCAATAGCCAATTTAGGCTGAGAAGAGGGCAAACGATTCCTAGGCTGAAAATTCTTCCTTGGAATATCTTGGTAAGGAGCATGTTGAGCCAATTGTTTCTTGATAGCAATAAGGTCATTTGCCAACTTCTGCACTAACTGATCAGAATTGGCTCCTGAGGAGGAAGAAGAAGATGCTTTAGGCTTGGAGGGTTCTCTTTTCAATTTACCAGACATGATTAGATCATCCTCAACACTGATAGCCAATCGTTGATCATCATCCAAAGTTGGAAAATTAGCCCTCATTATTACATAACTCACTTCAGGCAACTGAGCATTGACAAAAAAGCACTTTTGTATTTGATCTAGAGGACGTGTGGCTTGTGTAATTTTATTAATCAACTTGTTGAATTTGGCCACAAAATCCCTCATGGGATCATATGGCTCCTTTTTGATATGAGAAATTTGGGCCAAGAGGGCATGCACATCTTCAGTAGGTTTAAAACATTTCTCAAAATGAGTTGTCATGGTATTCCAATTAGTAATTGAACCAGCTGGAAGGTGATAGAACCAGTCAGCGACATTGTCCTGCAATGTTTCTATGAAGAGCCTGACAGAAACAGAATCCCACATGCTACAATGAAAGCTGCAATGTGTTCATCTGGGTGTACTTTTCCATCACCTCAGAATTTAGGAAAACTTTTTCTGTTACCCCTGGGTAATTCATGCAATGGTTGAGGAAGAGCAAGAGGTCCAACACATTGTCCCCAAGGCAATGGTGCTACCATCCTTGGAAATATTGATTGAAGGGGAATTGTAACTACGAAAAGTACTAGAGCACAAAGGCTAGGACTGGTTTGATCTTGAGGACTGTTGTTCTTAGAAACTATGTCTGTAGTAGGAGGTGTTCTTGCAGACCGAGTTCTTATATTCCTTCTTGCCAAAGGAAGAGGAAAGCCTTGATGTTCTAGAAGTTGAAAATGGGGATCTTCTATGCCAAGGGCTATCTGACCATGTGTATATCTTTGATCCTTTAGGTTTCAAAACTGGTCTTGAAGTTATTCAGAAAGGGATACATTGAAATGAAATCCCCAGTAGAGTCACCAAAAACTATTGGTTTTTAAATTAGCACTTTATAGTGATCAACAATCAGGGGATAGCGAGTCCCTCCTCTTTATGGGAGAGGTTCCCTTATTGAAAGTGAGCAGAAAAACTTATATACAAATATACAACTTTCACATTGATGAGGAATTCTGATATTTCGAAATGTTTTATACCAATATGTATTATCAATACATAAGAATGGAAGAATATAACAGTAATTTCAGGTAATATAGATAGCATAATATAACCTTACACGTACTTAGCAAGAGGGATACAAAATAGAATCATTCACATTTACAACATCAAATATTATTCCACAGGCACAAAGTTCTAGAAATCATATCATAAGAACACAAAGTTTCTTAACATGAAAGGTTGATGATTCACAAATTTCAGACAAGAAAGAAAAGGACAATAGATGAAAATTAGAGACAAGGAAAATTCTTCTATATTGATTACTTTCAATTCTATTTACATTTCAAAAGTATCAGAGTCCCACCGTGCAAACAATGGCATGGAGAGCCCATTAAATAGTTTACAAAAACAGTTACATTCGGTTCCAAATTATTTTAATCTAAAAGATTAAAGACTACTTAAGAAATACATTAATAGAATGGTCCTTAACCAAATATTACATCATGGGCTTTAAAACTTAAAATTAGAGGAAGTGTCTTAGGATTCTAAGGTAGAAAGATCCAAAGGAGGATTAGGAGTGCCAACTATCTTAAGAATCTGATGTCTAAATATTTTCAATGCTTTAGCTATCTCCATGTACTTCGGGATGGTGGTGTTAGAAGTGGCATGAGTCCATATACCAAGGCACTTCTCCATATCCTTCTAGAAACTCCTTGTTTTCCTCGGTGATATCTGATTGAAGGGGGCATACCTCCTTCATCTTCTCTTTAGACATTGATTCTTCTTTGAAGAGATCTTCCTTGACAAAGGTACTAAACTGAGCCTTGATCTCCTATATAGAAAAGTGATCACCTGAGGCTTCATTCTAGATTTGAAAATGAATATCTTGGAAGGAAGACAGAACACAAGCCTTGAAATCTTCTCCTTTTTGCCACATATTTTTTAGTTCTCCTAATGCTTCCTCCAAAACTTTGATCTTCCACTCAACACTGAAAACCCAAGGTCTTGACAGATTTATCTTGGCCTCATCAAATACCTTGCTTGCCAACAAGATCTGCTCATCTATCCTACTCATCAAATGGAGATCCTGGATGCATTCACACCATAGCTTCATCTCTTTCTCCAAGCCACTGAGTGTTGTGGTGAATTTCAACTGTAATTTGGATACCTTCTCATATGACTTGAAGGCCTCCTCAATGAAGTTCAATCCTGCCACTGTCATATCATCAACCAGTGATTCAATGGCCTTTCCATAGGTGGCATACTTATGAATATCTTTGATGGTCTGAACTTCATCCTTGTTGAGAACTATGGGAGGTGGAAGAGTGGTTAGTGGAGTTGGATCCAGGACCTTATCCTTTGCCAACAAGGATTTTATAAAATTTGAAAGAACTTGGTTTTGTTCCTTCAATTTCTCCACATTTGTTTACCCTTCTCAACACATTCAATAACTCTGGTCATAGTTTCTCTGAGGTTATGGACCTCACTTTCAGGTGTTGACTCTCCAAGTGGAATCCTTGTGAGTTCCAAGTCAGAAATTAGAAGGTCTTTCTCCTCTTTGTCCACCTTAGGCTTTGCAATCTCCATGAATTGTTGGCCCTTAGAATCTGACACCAGCCTCGAGGTAATATTTTATTTCTTTGCCAGAGGAGGAGGAGTAGTACCGAGCAAGGTTGCCACAACATCAAACTTGGGAACCACAATTTGAGAAGTAGACTTCCTTTTCTTGCTATCAACGAAAGGTTGAACCCAAACAAAGGAAGAGGAAGAGGTGGAAGGAGCAATGGGTCCAAGTGCAAGTGTACTCATTGCACTCAATGTTTACACCACAAATGTCTCCAATGGAGAAGTTGGCATATCTTCAGAAATATCCCTGGAAGAAGGGTCCACCAAACCTAGAGACTCAGACATTTGGCCTTTATTTTCCATCTCAGCAATGTTGATAGGGGATTCTTCCTCTTCTTTCAGCTCTTCACTGTCATCCTCACTCAAAACAACATCTTCTAGCCCTATGGGAACCTGTGGCTGCTCCAAAGGAAATTCTTCCTTTTCTTCTACAATCTGCTCTTGCTTGACAACCTTGCCTTTCTTCATGTATACCTTTGTTGAAGAGGAAGGAGTGGACTATTCAGGCACCTCAACATTGAGCGCAGGTTCTTCTTTCCTAGGAGAGGAATTTTCTTGTGAAGAAGACTTGGCTTTGCTCATCCTGAAGGTTTTCATCTTCTTATCAAACCAGAGCTTGGTTCTTACAAGAACAGGGTTGATCATCTCTTTCAAATCATCCTTCTCTCTTACAAACCAATCAATGGTTTCAAGAGGAGTGTGTTTGATGGACCTCTCATATTCAATGGATTACAGGTCTTCATCATCATCCTAGAGCTTATCAGGTACTTTGTAGATATTGAAAACTATGATTTGTTGAAGAGAGAGTATGCCAAAGTACCTTCTCTTGGCCTCAAAATCATCTACACAATCAACCCAATAATCTTCAGTATCTGCAAGGTGATAGAAACCCATCCTGAAATTCTTAGCAATATATCCCTTGATATCAAAGCAAGTTCTAGGCTTGAAGTGATGAAGGGTGAGAGGACAAATGGTTCTATCAATGTTCTGAGCATCCAGGGTTGTCTTGCATGTATAATTTCCCAAGGTGATCAGGAAACGGATGCCAGCAATCTTTTTATCTCTACAAGTCCTGTGAAGTTTTTCCAATTGTCTGCAAATCTCAACAAGGGCCATTTTTTCATTACAAAACATAGGAAGCTTTAGAGGAGGGCCTTCAAAACCAGCTAGCCTGATGTATGAAAACTTTCTGAATTGAGTGAAGAAACTCCCATATTCATAGATCAAGGTCTTCGCTTCCTCAGAAAACCTTCGAGCAGTATTTCCTTCTAAAAGCCTCACAATATACATGGTGAAAGCGTCATTGACTCTCCTGAAGTGATGATTTCTGACTTTGAGAGTTAATTGAGGAGAGTAATCATATATAAGAGCATCCTTTTTATCTTCAACGAAAGAGAAACAAATCCATTCCTTGGATGTTGCAATGGTGTACATGAGATAGGAGGACATGTAGAATGTCTGAGTTCTCTGAACATTGATCAGCTGCTCTGTTAGGTTCTCACATATTATCTCACCCCAATTCAAATTCTGCTTCCCTTCACAAATGATATTGATATAGGGACACATCCAAAAGTGAAACTCATTTGTAGAGGGCATTCCCATGATCCTAGCAAGAAGAGTGATGATGTCTAAAAGTTCTTCCTTAAAATCAACCCTTAAACAATGACTTAGAAAGTCTGGATGCTCCTTTCTTAGGGTTCTTTAGCCATGATTTAGCTACCCTGGTCTTGTATCTATCACTGTCATGGTCAAATAGTGTTTTTGCTTGAGCAAGAGTGAGGGTATTAGCATCTTCCACCACTAGGATGCGTAGGGCAGCACAAATAGCATCAGAATCTAGTTACGCAACCACTTCACCATGGATATCAACAATCTCCTTGGACTCTGGATTGAAACAGGCCCCGCAGGTGAGCACGGTATCAACACACTGGAAAGACATAGGGAAACCCCCTGCAAATGCAATTCCACTGTCTTTGATTAATTGGGTGATGGGAGTAGGGTTATCGCATCCAAGCCTGCTCCAAAAGTCATCAAGGTTGAGGTGTTGAGCTTCACTATCCCCGACATCGAGCACATAGGTTTTTAATAAGGAGAGATGCTCGTGCCTTTTGTATTGAATATTCATTATGACAGAGATAGGGAGAGAAACAACCTTCGATTGAGTGTATCACAATTTCAAACAATCCCTGCAAGAGAAAACACAGAGGCACAGATGCGGGAAACGACTTATTTTGCAAGAACACGAGTGGGAGAGAATGAGCAAGCAAGTGCGTGAATGAAAGAATGGTTACACTCCTTTAAATAGCCATGAATTCGAATGGATGGAGAGAGAAGAAAATGAATGTGCAATAAATGACTCCTGCGCTGACCCAAAAAGGTGAAATTTGGAAAATGTGGCAAAATTTGGCCCAGACGGTCCATGGGATGCAGGGACACGAGGGACACGCAGAACCAAAACACCTAACCCAAGAAGAATGTGGAAAAAGTGGGTTTGGAGAGCATAAATGGTCCATGGGATGCAAGGACACACAGGACGCTAGGAGCGGATTTATCTGACGGTAAAGAATGCGGGTAAAGTGGAAAATCGGTGAATAGGAGGCCCGCCTGCACTTGGGACATGCGGGACAAAAATGTCTGACTTAGCCATAAAACATTAAAAATGACCCCAAAGACTGAATTTTTCTAACTTTTTGAACTTTTCCCTTCACTTAAACACTTCCAAAGGACACTTCTTCAATTTTTTGATAATTTATCTTTAAAAAAGAAGGGAAATTTTGAAAGGTGACAACAAGATGCACCTTAATGAAGAAGAAAAGTACAGCTTGAGCACGTGTGCATGGAAAAATAAAAAGGAAAGATGGTCTATGTAGTATACGGTGAAGAAATGGAAACTTTAGATGTTAACCATTCTGAAGGTATGCACAAAGTCATAGATAGCGCTGATGAGTGACTACGTGCCTACCATGAGACCTTGAAAACATGGAAGGTTAACATTAGAACAGAAACGGAACCTAAGGAAGCTATCACCAGGGACTATTGGTTAGAAAAAGAAGTTTCAAAGGTCATTGATTTGTTGCGTGAGTTCCAGGATTTGTTCCCTTATGGGTACCATGAACTCAAAGGCATGCAACATTCCTTAGGGGAGATGAAGATCAAGTTGAAAGAAGGTGTGTGCCCGATTCAGAGGAGGCCTTATCAAATGAATCCAAATTTACGCGTACAAGTCAAGGAAGAAATAGACAAGACGATAGCATCTGGTATCATTGAGGTAGTTGAAGAATCAGAATGGATAATCCCAATGCTCATTAGTATCAAGAAGGATGGGAGGATAATAATCTATGTTGACTAGAGGGATTTGAATGCAGTATGTGTCATTGATCCTTTTCCAACCCCCTTTATTTAAGAAAATTTTAAGGGAGTAGCCGGGCGCCAAGTTTACTCTTTCACGGATGGGTTCTCGGGGTATCACTAAGTCAGGATTATAAAGTAAGACCACAGGAAGAAAAATTTCACCACTAAATGGGGAAGTTTTTCCTACACAGTTATGCCTTTTGGATTGAATAATGTGCCTGATGTGTTCTCGCGCATCGTGGTACAAGCATTTCAAGAATTCATCCATAAGTTTCTTCAAGTTTACCTGGATGAATAGACTATGTATGGATTAGTGAAATAACATTGTGACAATTTGATGCTAATGTTTGAGAGATTTCGGCAATTGAGTATATCCCTCAACATTAAGAAATATGTCTTTGCTACTCCATTTGGAACCCTATTAGGACACATTATATGCAAAGAAGGCTTACTAGTAGATCCCACCAACGTTGTAGTTATTGTGGGATTAGGGGAGCCTACTAGTTAAAGCGCAGTATGTGGATTCCTTGGGCATATGGGGTATTATAGGAAATTCATCAAGGGGTATGCCAAGATCACCACGCCCTTAGAGGAATGGCTAAAACACAAGAGTGTATTTCATTGGGGAGAGGCACAACAAAAGGCATTTGACACCTTGAAGGATAGGATTGTCACGACACCCATACTATGTTTTCCCTTTTGGGATAAGCCTTTCTGTGTGCATGTTGATGCCTCAAGGACAATTATGGGAGTAGTACTAGCACAACCTGGTGAGGTAATTGTTGATCATCCCTTGTGTTTTACAAGTAGAAAGTTGACACCAATAGAACAAAATTACACAACTAGTGAGCGTGAAGCATTTTCTATGATCTACACACTACACAAGTTCAAGCATTATCTATTTGCAACACCATTTATATCCTACACGGACCACATGGCATTGAAATACTTAGTCAACAACCCCATTTTGTAAGGGCACATATGTCGTTGGGTCCTATTATTCCAAGAGTTTGAGTTAACAATAGTTGTAAAACTAGGAAAAATTAATTTAGGACCTGACCACTTATCGAGGATTAACTTAGGGGAGGATGCAAAAAGCATTGAGGATACCATGCCAGATGCACAATTGTTTAGGTTACGGCGCGTACCCTCTGACTTGAAAGATATCATAGTGTTCTTAAAAATAGGTGTGGCACCGGAAGGAATGAAGGCTCTGGAGAGGAATTAGTTAGCAATACACGCCGCACCCTACATGTTGATTAGTGGAGACCTGTATAAGTTAGGTCGTGATGAGGTTCTGTGCCGATGTGTATTGGAACATGAGTGCGTGGAAATTATGGAGGAAGTGCATGGTGGGATTGTAGGAGGACACTATGCAGCATAAGCTACCGCGTGAAAGATTTTACTAGCAAGGCTTTGGTGGGAAACCATCTACCAAGATTGTATTGATTTTTTTAAGGCCTATGACCATTTCCAGTGCCTTGGAAAACTTGGGAAGAGGGATGAAATTCCCTTGTGACCAATAGCCAGCACTGAACCATTTGAAAAATGGGCAATCGAATTTGTAGGGCCAATTTCGTCAGTCACACGAAGGACTGGTTCGCGGTATATCATTACTTGCACTGATTACTTAACACATTGGGCAGAGGCAACGCCTATAAAGGATTGCACCACAATGAAAGCTGCTAGATTTTTATGGGAGAACATAATCAACAGGTATGGTTGTCCTTTAAGTTTAACAAGTGATAGAGGTACACATTTTCTCAATGAAATGGTTAGGATTCTGTTAGCAGAATTTATGGTGGCCCATCACAAGACTACCCCTTATCACCCTTAAGTGAATGGAACTGCTAAGGAATTTAACAAAATACTAAGTCACACGTTGACTAAGATCTATGATGTTGGAAGACAAGATTGGGATGCAAGGTATCAATCCATTCTATGGGCATATAGGACAACCTACAAGAGGTTGAACAAGGCCACACCATTCTAATTGGTGTTTGGCGTGGAGGTTTTTTTTCCAGTTGAATTCATGTTACCATCGCTGTGTATAGTGCGTGCAGGAGGGTTAGCTGATGAAAAAGTGCTAGAAGAAAGAATTGATAAGTTGATGTAGTTAGACGAAAGGTGATCACTTTCTAGATGGAGTCAAAAGATAGAAAAAGAAAGACAAAAGGCATGGCATGATCATCATATCAAGAACAAGTAGTTTGAGGTTGGGCAGATGGTGTTTTTGTATGATTCCAAGTATCTGTGCCATCCTAGGAAGTTGAAAGTCCATTGGTTGGGACCCTACATCATCTCGTACATTCTTGATTCAGGCACTTTCTAGTTACAAGCGCTGGATGGGATGAGATTACTAGGTCATTTCAATGGGAGTAGGATGAATCCCTACTATAAATAAGTCTTCTTGGTGTTTGTAATAAGGCAGTATTTCCAATTAGCTTAGAATTTCCCTTTATGCTCTTATTTTCTTGTGTTTCCCTTTCTCGTTTCTTGTTCCTTTCTTTTTGTTTCGTTTTGCACTTTGTGCGCTAGTAACCACATTATTTTTCCAAATTTGTGTATGTGCAGAGGACCACACATATATTTTAGTGTGGGGTGGAATAATGCAAATAAAAGTATAAGCCTATAATACAAGTTGAGTGGCCCAGTAGAAGGAAGTGTGTAAGGTTGAGAAAGTGCATGAGGAAATGGTGGATAATGAATTATGGTGTCAAGGAGGTTGTAACAAAGACCACATACAAAGGATGAAGAGCGCAGGAACAACATGAGGTAGGTGAGGGAAAAAATGGGTAAAGGATAGAAGAAGTTCCTTTGGCACTGTAGACGCGCACGTAAGAGTCTTTGGTCAGGTTGGATTTTTGTGCGCCAGAAGGTTGTAAAGGATTTTTCACATAGGATTGGGCGCGTGGGTAAGGGCACTTAAAGTTGACTTAGTGGAAAAATAATCATTTAATGTTAAATTACATTGGTAGGTGGCATAGCATTTATTGCTGGAGGGAAGCAAAAACTATAAATACAAGGTTAGGAAAGTCATTTTCTCCCTTGCTATTATGAAGTTGAAGTGCTCTTGCAAACTAGGGCATCCAGAGAGAAATTTGTACGAAGGAAGAAGAATCCTAAGAATTTGAGTGTGTGACTAGAGTGGATCTGCAAACCAGAAGGAAGGAGTATACGGGCGTGAGGAAAGGTTATTTGTGGTGCACCTTCTTGTGGAAGGTTTTCTTAGTTAGGGTTTGGAAGCTAGGGCATGGAGATAGAAGAATTTATTCAGGATTTGAGCTTTGGAGTTGAGTTTAGAGTGTAGCAGAGCAGAGTAAGGAGTTTGCATTTTATCTTGAGAGAAAGCATGGCACCCAAGAAAGCAACTGTTTCACTGAAGAAACCAAAGGGTAAGGGAAAAGGAAAGCAAACCACTGCCGTCGCGAGCTCCAATGAAGAATGGTATGCAAAAATGCAATACCCAGATGGAGTATTGCTAGGAAAGGAATGGGTGTCACATCTAAGAAAAATGACTGTGAGTGATTATAACCATCACATGAAAACAACTGAGAAGGAAATGGTGCTAGAGTTGGTCTGACCAGCTAACAAAAGGACACTAGATGGGATGCCCATATACAACAATGAAGTGAAGGTCAAATTGGAGAAGGTAGGATTATTGCAACTATATGAGTTGCCTTACTTTGGTAAGCCTGAGTGCCTTTATCAATGGTTGATGTCACATGTGCATGAGGATCACTTTTATTTTACAGGGCACAAGATGTGCATAACACCACAGCTGATATCCAAGTTCACAGGTCTTATTTGTGAAGGAGAAAGTATAGATGATGATCTAAGTGACAAGGAGGCTATCAAGGAAACTGTAGCAGCATATGACTACAAGAAGGGTTCACGATAATTTGACATCATATAGATTCCATACCTTGTTATGAGGATGGCCGTGTGCTTGGTTACTAAGCTCAATGATCAGGAATGATGGACACAAGTAAACAAGGCATGGCTAAATGTATGCCGGAAGATATCATAGGGAACCATCTATAACTTGTCCACTTTCATCACAGATGAGATCATAAGTAGCGCGCAAGAGGGAGAGAAGATATTATTCGGTAATGTCCTCCTCACCATTATATTTTCAGAAATTGGAGTGCCTGATGGGCTGGAAAAGTTTGTTTGGGAGTATCCAGATCAGGATCCCTCACCTACAAAGAAATTTGAAAAATACACTTGTGAAACCATGATGGCCGCTCACAAGGCGCGCCTGGAGAAGTGGTATAAATGAATGCGTGATACATTTACGATAGAATGGAGGATCCCAGAGAAATTTCCCATGCTTGTGGATGGAGATGCAAAATTTTTAATGTACCAACATTTCTACATTGGCATATTTACTCTGAAAAATGGGACTAAGGGTCCATGGTGCAAGCTGCCCTTCTCCTTCACCGCAGAATACTTCCAGGCAGGGGTCAATAGGTTCAAGGAATCCAAAAGACTAAGGTTCGACCTTAGTGAGGTGGACCAAGACCACCGTGAGCTATGCAATGAAGGCTTGTGTACCCTAAAAAGTGCACTTACGTGGAGAAGTATGTCTCCCATGAGGTTCAAATGATGAAACCAATAACGTTTCCAATCACTGGAAGGGATGCAACAAGGATATACCTTTGCATAAGACCAAAGTTAAAGAAAGGTGCATATCTAGAGAATGATGTCTCCATTCCAGAAGACCCCATAGGAAGAAAGAAGGCCACACTGAAGAAGAGAGAAAGAGAAGAGGGGCAGGAGAAGAAATCACCAAGTGTGCAGACCACACAATCGGTGGGTGCACCTGAAGCAGTCGCAAAGCCTAGCACTTACGCGTGGAGAAAGAAGTATCCTATCAAGGTGAAGACCCCAAAAGAAGAGGTGCCAGAGCATGAAGAGAACCTCACCCATGAGGAATCACCAATGAAAAGATCACCTGTCAAGGAAAAAGAAAAAGAAGAATCTCCTGTACTGAAATCCATAGTAAGGAAGAAGTAGAAGGTGATAGATGAAGCAGAATCAAAAGAGACGGAGAGTCTAGATACCTACATCGGCGACAAGGATGATGAAGAGACTAAAGGAGGTGAAGAGCATCCAATATATTATGTGCATGATTCAGAGGAAGAAGGAGATGAAGAGGAGTATAACAAGGAAGATGAGGAGAAGAATGATGAGAAGAAGTTGAGGCTCAAGGCAAGGGGGTGAGTGAAGAAGTAAGCACCAAGAACCAAATAACCCCAAGCCTCACCAAGGAGGAAGTAGAGAAATTCACAGAGAGAGAAGTGGTTGGCATCATGAAGAATTTGGTGGAACAGGAGTTGGAAAGGAGCGCAGATGAGATTATAAAGGAGATAGAAGAAGAGAGCGTTGGGAAGGAGTATGGCAGTATGGGTGGAGATCCCAAATTAGCAGTGAGCTTCCCAAAAGCTGTGCAGATAGGTGGGAAAGGCATAGTGGTGGCACAAGGGTAGGGAATGGGATACATTGATGATCCTAACAAGGTGCTATGCATGTGCTTCCAGAGCACCATACCAACAGAGAAACTCCTAGCTATGTCATTGTTTGATGAAGAAGGCGCATACCCATGGACAAGAAAGATGTTATCTTGGGTGTTTGAGTCCCACGTGGATGAAACAAAATTTTAGGTAAGCCAGAGAGCGTTAATGAAGGTTCCAGAAACCACATGAATAAATCCATTGGTAAACGCTCAGCAAATATCAGATGAATAGTTCTGTAACACGCTTCATAAAGTTCCAGTTGAAATTGAGGCCAGACTGTTCGGGAGAAATGATAGAGTGAAATTCCTGGAGGAGGAACTGGAGAAGAAAAAGAAGGAGCTCATGGAGAAGAGAAAATACCTAAAGCAAGAGGATTTGATCAGCGCTTAGCTGAGGTGTGAGCTGAAGGAAGAAAAATCTAAGGTGCGCGAAGTCTCCAAGAAGGTGGAGATGATTACAGATGCAATTTTCCTGAAGCACCCCGATTTAGCACCGCCTGATCAAAAGTATGAATCATCCTTACAATTTCTGGAGGATCTGACTCACATTCTCACAATGGAGAGGTGACCACTTGCTTTAGAATATATAGAAGAGGCAAGTGCACCAAGAAAAAGAAAACAAGATGAATGTTGTTGAGATTTTGGCTCGATACACCAAACTTTTGCAGAAGTAAAGGCTCACCACGCAAGTCACTGAAGCTACTATGACAACTACACTGGATAGGGATAGAGTGGCAAGAAGTTTGGCTTCCACCCATGAAACAAAACTCAAGGAGTTCCAAGAGAAAAATAAGGGGAATAGAGTGGAGAGAGATAAGATCCTAGCTGAGGTGGAGAAGAAATCAGAAGCAATCGAGACCCTGTGAGGCTCGATCAAAAGCTGTTTTGAAGGAACTATACCCCCAGATCACCCATAGGATGGATGCCCTTGAAGACTTGGGGAAGCAATTGGAGGGTATTGTTGAGACCATGAGTGCAAAAGGAGAGGAGTTGAGTTTTGAGGAAGTGAGCACCCTGGTGGGTGACCTCTGTCAGCAAGCTCAGAACAAGGTCGATGCTTGGGAGAAGTTAGAGGCAGAACTAGGGAAGGATTTCCCTCTCCTCCTCCAGCAATAAACAAGTTCCCCATTCTTTCATTCTTTCTCCCAATTCTTCATTCCTTTATTCTTTCTTTCCAACCATTGTAAGAGCCCACCATTCTTTATTCTTTGAAGAGTGTTTCTGAGGATGGAGAACAGGCATAATGTAGGGTGATGTTGGGCCCCAGAATATTGGCCAAGTACAAGAAGGCACGTGGGTGCGTGGGACCTATTTGAAGAAGGGCGCGCGGGGTTGAAGGCATGCAGGGAAGGGTTCTAGTAGGGTTTTGCAGAACACACGACACACGCGCGTAAGGCAAGACAAGTTTTGGACTTAGCCATATTCAACATCCCAGGAAGCACACGAGAAAAGCGTGACCCTTCTAGCATGTGGAGTGGATAAGGTGCCAACCTGGTGACTGTAGGATCAAAAAGGGAATATTCCATGCATGTGATGGAAGGTTCTAGAAGAACATCATTGCACAGAGTGGAGAGCTCAGATCAAAGGAGGCATGCTCCATTGGAGGACCACTTGGACACTTGGCAGCTGATTTATTACCTCAGAAGGCATGGCGGTGAAGGCATGAAAGCTATATATTAAGGTGCACAGATAGTAGAAAGGGGTGTTGGGTAAGGGTGCGAAGAGAGATATAGAGACATATATACATGGAATTGTCCTGAGAGAGAGTAGTAAGCTGGAAAAGAGGGAAAAGCTCTGCAGAAACACCATGGAGGATTCTATGGGTTGGGATTAGGAAAATATAGGAGTGGTGGCACATTTAGAGGGATGAGTCTGTATTCATCTTTGTAATGTGATGAACATAGTGTAGTTCTGATGCATGACTTGGCTCTGCATGGTTATATGAGGGTCTTGTTATGATTTCAAGGGATGTAATGTGGTTATTCAAAATTTTAACATACATATAAGGCTCTGTTTTGAATCATATATGTGTTCATGAGTATAATCCTTGTGCATTTCCTTTATGTATGAACCATTTATATATATATTGTTTGTTATTTCTCTTTTCTGGATGCAATGAGATGAAAACTTGTCCTAGGTTCTCAGAATGATGCATGGTTATTTTCTATTCACTTGCACTTGAATATCTGTCATAAGATGATGCATTCTCACAAGACTCACATAAAGGAGAGGCTCGGTGCCCACGCGTGCCTCGGGTGAGTGCCCAACACTTGCTGGGTGATAGGTCGGCGCGCATGGGATTAGACTATTGGTCTAAGGGTATAAAAATTTGCATATTGTCTATAATGTTTCACTGATTCACTACTACATATTGACTACTTACATTGAATTAACATTGTTTTGGCTTCAACATCATCATAAACAGAACTACATACAACTTGTTCCATCTCGTACGTATGTAAAGTAACACTTGGCTAGCCTCACTAAATATTGTCTAGCTAAGTGTAGTTCGGCCAATGATGGCATAGCCTAGCGCTCACAAATCCTCATTAATAGTTGAGGACTATTTTCCACTAAAGGATGGTTTGACGAATATAAACGTATCTTGGAGGATCCAAATTTACATTATAAGACAGAACAATTGCTATTATACTTACCATATTGTCATAGAAACCACTATGTTTATCCATTTAAGATTTCATTTTCCACAACATGAAATTGATTACGAATTGATTAAAGTTATTTCCAATAGATTATGCTCACATTTTCAATAGTAATAAATAGATTATGAATTCATGATTTTTTATTTGAAATAGCTCTTGCATCAATTTATCCAACAGCGTGTAAAGGGGGTGTAATCCAAGCCACAAGATCAATCGGTAACTATTAGTCATAAGCTAAAATGTTGTTTATTTCAATTAGTTATAATTGATATGCGGCCGATGAAAATAAAATTTGTTTGCTTCCCTACATATAGCAATAATAGCTATTTAATTATTTTAGATATAGAGGTCCTGTTATATGGGATAAACAAAAACATACAATATGAATATGTCATTCAAGTTCAGTGTGATTTAGATGTCAACCTGCGAGGTGGCCTGTCAGAATTTATAAAATTACTATCACAATATTAGGAACTAGGATTTTGATCTGAAAATCTCATTTTGGCTGATGTTAAAAAGACATCAACGTGCTTCAATAAAAAAATTGATCATATTGAATCCAAGATTGACTTGGGGAAAGCAACATTGCAATATAGTCGAGGGAATAGAAATAAGACACCTAGAAAAGGTTTGGAGTAGAAATGATTTTTCATATAGTTGTAGAAACACATTTTGTATTACATTAGGTGTAAAGGGAAACCCTCCTGAAAATTTTATGGTGGGGATGAAAAGTAGACGCAAAGATTGTCCAAAAGATAAATGGTTAATGGTTGATTTGTAAAAAAAATATCACAAATAATGTCTCAGGGAATGAATGTGGTAGAGGGCATCAAATATTTGGAGCAAGAAAATTCTAAATAACCAGTTATCTTTTCAGAATGTTGTTATGCTGGTACTACTTAACATTGTCAATAATATATACATTCATATGTTATTGTGAAAGTACTATGTAACTCTATTATATTATGTTGAGATTGTCGAAATATACGTTGGGAGGATTTATATTTTCACAGATTGTAAGTTGACAGTATGATTGAATAACTTATGTGGTGAATTATCAGAAAAACTTGCCTTTGAAAAAAAAAATTACGTTGTTCATAAAATAAATATAAAATTATACTGTATATACTTAATTGTTTTTAGTATTTTTTAATATAGTTAATATATAAATAAATCGCTATAAAAATTGGCAGTCATATTTAAAATATGCAAGTCATAAATGACGGTTATTTCAAAGATTTGCAACTATTTTACGGATAAAAAAGATAATAAAACGTCTAAACGGGTATCAAATTTAACACTACATTGTGGCCTTTGTTGCAACCATTGAAGGACAAGAGAAGATGCTTGTTATCTCGTATAAAATAGAAACATGTTCTGTACAAAACATGTCATTAATAATTCCTAGCATCCGTTAGACCGTATAAAACGCAAATTTGTTCTGTATATAACAAAGCATAAATAATGCTTAGCGTCCGCTAGCCCGTTTAAAACATAAACATTTTATGTATACAACATAACATAAATAATGGTTGGCAGCCACTAGCCCTTATAAAATAGGAACTTGTTCTATACATAACAAATCATTAATAATGCCTAGCGGTTGCTAGCCTATATAAAACAGATGCATGTTTTGTTTAGTCCAAAACATAGATAATGTGTAGCGGATGCTAGCCAGTATAATGGATTCAAATACTTGAGTTTTTGGATTCCAATATATGGGACTTTGCAGTGCAGTAAATTCCAATATATGTAATTTTGGATTCCAATATATGTGATTTTGGATTCCAATATATGCTATATTGGATCCAATATGTGCGATTTTGGGGTCCAGATAATTCCAATATTTAACATTTTGGAATCCAAAATAAGTAGCTTTGGATTCTAATATTGGCATTATGTTTTTGCTGGTCAGATTAGAATAAGTCTAGATTTCGTGAAATAAGTGTTAACACCAATGGGTCACTTTGAATAACATAAACTCTTATTTAAAATAATTAATTATAACCCCCAAATAACAAATAGAGAATGTTATTTCCAATTAAAACCAAAATTTGTAAAAATCCAATCCTAATATTTTTTGATACATGCACATGATTCAATTTTTAAACATTCACAAACTATTATACTTTTTTTTTTACTTTACATATATGCAATGTTTTTTTAGATTTGAGATATCCATCCTAATCCATTTAGTTTCATCTCATTGGTTCACTTTGTAAATACAGACACGTCATTATACAACTTTTTTCTCTTTTTCATGGCCTTGATACTTAGTTAGTGTACATATATTGTTTTATTAGTTCGTTCTTAGAAACATAAGCAATTTTAATGCAACTCATTATTTTCTTTATTACAAATTTTAGAAAGAAAAAAATTTAGTATAACTAGAGATGATTTAAAAGAGCATATTTATGTAATAGATCTTTCTTTTTTCATTGATAGGCCATGGTTATTCTTCGATAAGAGGCAGAGCATTTACTAAACTTTGATAGTTTTATCCAAACTACGCAGGAAAAAATAGTATCGCAAAGATTTCTCATTCATGGAACAACTTTATTGTGTTTTATACAACCTCACCCTTGTTATCTTTTATTTCCAAAAAAATATTATTTATTTATTTACATAAATCAATATTTTTGTTAAAATAATCAAAAAAATTTTGTATATACACAAGGAATAATGATGGATTTTATATATTGTCACAAATGGTACATTGTAGTATGAGCAACTTCAACTTCAAATTTTGTGAAATATGATTAAATTCAACCTTTAGTATAAACTATGATATTGTGACGTAGCCTTGACTCAAACACTTGTGACCATGTGAATGTAGAATATTGTAAACATTGTAGCTATTGATTGTTATGTCATTTTACTTATAATTTGTGATTTTTTTATAACTCATAAGTGTCAACATTATTTTATTTGTATGTGTTTATATATATTTTTGTTATTCACATTGGCGAACATTGCGGACATTTGTCCAACTTGGTATTTAGAATTGCATGTGCCCTCTTTGATAGCAGGAGCTAGGATTTTCAAATGGGATATTGATCATGCTTGATTGATTTTTTCTCTTGCTAAAAAATTCAAATAGGAACTTGGTGTGCTTGGACATGTGTGAAACTATACTCCTTAATGTGGTTAAGTTCCTTTTAACTCTAATATTGGCTACACTAATGGATGTACATCAATTTTAGGAAGATTTAGACAACCGTGTGTGCTTTATTCTAGTATTTGTAATGAGATCTCATGAGAGTGTCAGTTATGTCACAATATCAAATGAGGATAGTTTAAATTTATTATATATGGTTCTGAAGTTGAATTTTTATGGTAAGGTCGACCCTGGAGGATAAAAGACCTAAAAAATAATAGTGCATGAAAATTAGAGTTGGAAAACGTGTCATTTTATTACCATACAAGTTAGCCAAGATTGGATTATACAACCTAAATTAACTATACATTTTTGGATTTGGAGAAGGTGAATCAAATATGAGAGTTAAAAAATGATGGTAAGAGCTTAAGCATTGATTTTATATACTTGTATTCAAAATTTGTTGAAACATTAGCATGTTGGAATAAGAAAGTTATGACAGATTCGACAAGATATACTGATTAGGAATAGGATGTGGGTGTTTATCTTAGCCAAGAAGAATAATTGTAATAATTAGTGTCAAAAGGGTAAATTGCTAAAGTTGAGTGTCTATTATATGGGTACCATCCACCATGACTCATCTCTACCTTAAGGGACCAATCTAAATTAAGAGTAGTTGAAGAGCACATCTAACACCAACATGAGGTACTCTCTAGCCTTAGAGATAAGTTTTCAATGACATAGAATCGCATAAAACAAGTTGATTAACATCAAAGTAAACGGAAATTTGAAGTAGGAGAACTTGTTTATGTATTACATTAGTCATATAATAAATGTTACTTCAAATCCATAAGAAGGATAAAAATATTGCAATTAAATTCAATGAACCTTATCAAGTGTTGTAAAAATTTAGTATTGGGGAATCCAAACTGCATCTCCCTCAATAAACCAAAAAACATCTAGTCTTCAATTTTTTTATTAAACAAGGTCATTAGAAAGAAGGTGTTAGCCCAATAAGTGTTACCTGAGCTTCATGAGGAGGTTCAAATAATCTTGGAGAATAAAGGAATTATTCATAAACACACCAAGAGGTTGAGGATGAGGTTCATTATTGAGTATCTTATCAAGTGGATGAATTTTAACATTGAATAAACAACATGTGAATATGAAGCATTCAAGTAGTAGTATCTATAGATTGCTAACACATGGGACAATATTGCTTCAAAGAGGAAGGGAATGTTAAGCCCTTAATCCTATGTCATATCTCTAGCTATGTATGGATACTAATTATGGATAACATAGTCCATCAACAAGTCATATGCTACTATCTATAATTTCATATACTTATTAGGTCAACCTAGGTGCTTTAAATAGTATAATAGGTTATGTATAAAAAATTATAGCTAGTGGAATACTCAAGTCTTATTGTATAATTTGGCGGATGTTCCCTCAAAGTGGCGAAGTCATGTTACTTGTACACATCTCTATTTTAATATTCTTTGGTGTTATATTCTTTCACATATTCAGATCTAATTATTTTTCTTACTATTATCTTATGCTCCTAGAAACAAAAACCACATTAATCCTTAAACAATTATCCATAAAGTTGCAGCAATTTTTTTTGTTTTAAGTTGCAAGGGTGTCAAACCCTAATATACGTTTAATTAATTCCTACCAGCAATGTTACATTTCATAGGATAGATCCAGTCTAGATTATTAATTAAATATTCTTAATCTAGTTCTAAAGTCAATTTAATTATCATCACTAGATAAGTGTTCAATAATTCTTTCACTAGGTTAAATAGTTTTTCCCCTTAGGAATTAACATTCAACTCACATTTAATCAACTCTTATCCATAGTTATCTTAGTTCTCATAAATCATTTTACTTAAATTTCATTTAAATAATTACTAAGACATACTACGAACTAAATAAATAACTTAACATACAAGGGTATTAAATGGCCCCATTCACCCATTTACACATACATTTAATTATCTAGAAACCCATAATATTTATTCTTACCTAAAAATTGTAGGGTTGATTCTCAACCCTTGGATCAAATCAATTGTGGCCACTAGATCTTAGGGTTCCATACTAACCCTAACTATCCTTATGAAATCTTATTAAACCTTTTTCTTTGCCCTAGCCTCCTCATTTGGTCACTTTTCTTTTGTTTAATTTACAGGTTGGAGAAATGGAAGCCATGGGAGCAAGGAAGGAAGAAGCCATGAATAATTTCACTAGAATCAAGCTTAGCTTAGTTTAGTTTATGGATTTATTATGTGTAATCTTCCATTTGAATATTGTAGAGGTTTCCACTCTAAATCTGGAGTTGTTATAAAGTTATTTCATTTTTAGTTTCTATTTGGGAAAAAACCCTACTTCATTTTTAATCCAAGAGATTCCATACATTCAAATGCTTATTTCAAGATTTACAAGTTTAGAACAATGAATTTATGCCCTTATGGCTTGCTGGTGATTTCCTCTACAAATTTGTAGACTTAAATTTTTAATAGAACAAGTTTTAAATTTCCTAGTTGCAGATTTTTATTTTTCCGCTGACAGTGATGAAACCGCCACCCAAAGATGGTCGGTGGTCCTTGGGACCGCCGCCCTACCTAGGTGACGATTCACAAACCGCCGCTATGATCTGACTGATGGTTTAGAGACCGTCGCTTTGCACAGGGCAGTGGTCTTGTTCTTTGAAAATAGAACCATCAATTCCTGTAAAAATTCCAAAAATAAGTTTTACTAGTGTGTTTTAAATATTATCCTTAGTTGAATCTATGTTCCTAAAGTCTCAAGTTGAAGTGTTTAACCATTTATTCATTCCATGCTTAGAATTACTAAATTAAAATATTTTCTATTTCCATAGTAACAAGAAAGACAACTACAAGATCATTTTTATTTTCTTCCAACAAAATTTCTTTCAAGTTCAAAAGTAAGAATGAAGCTTAATCTATTTCTAATATTATTATTTTCCTTTCCACAACAAAATGCAATTTTCAACAAAATAACTTACTTAAAATTTATTGCATCTTTCCATTTCTACTACAACCATTTACTCAAGGAAAACACAAAAACTATTATACATTTAAGATTTACTAAGAATACATTTATCAATGATTTACAACTTCTATGTTTTCCTTCATTTTACAAAAATACAATCACTTCAACAAATAATAATGAAATTTCTTTTTTTTCTTTGAGCATGAGCTTCTCTTACAATGGAAAGAGTCCTTCCTTTTCAAAATACATTACAACTTAATAAACAAAATATACAATGCAACTTTTCTTTCAAATACAATACTACTAGTCTTCCACCTTAAGTGGAGAATTACAAGAAAGGTTTTCTCACAAATGAAGGATTTCTTTTGAATTCACAAAAAGCTCCAAGTCCCAATTCTTCAACAAGAGCTCCACCATTTCTTCACTTAATCAAAACAACAAAAATGGGGGAGAGGCAACACTCTCCACCCAACAAATAATCCAATGAGGAGAAGAAGCTATCCTCCTCATTGGCCCCCGAGCCCCAACCAAAATGCAATAAAAGATGAATCCAATTCATGGAAACTACACAGTGCTTCAACATCACAATACAAATATTCACAACCATTTCAAGACACATTCAACACAAGATACAATCACAAGAATGAAAAAATCAAAATACACAAGGCTTGAAAATGCAAAGCCAATGGAGCAAGGATCTATGGGGAGATCACTTATGCCTCCCAATGGGATTAGGTTCCCACCTTAAAACCCTATCCAATATACATCTCAAAACCCCTACACAACTCTTATGCCTCCCTCAAGATCCTCTTATGCCTCCCACATTCTCTTATTGCCTCCCTACAATCTCTTATGTCTCCCTCAAAAGAACCAAGTAAGAAATGCAAGCATTTTCTTATCCAAGGTGGGGCACCCAACCCAAACTCCCTCCCAAAACATGAAGTAAACTCTTATGCCTCCCTACATATAAAATCCCCATAGCCTTCTCCTACACCATACTTAGGCATTCTACCCAAGAACCCAACAAGCATACCAAAACATTCACATACATACACATCTACACATATAAGGGAAAAGAAATAAAACAAGGGTGTAGCTCCTACCTTTCCATGGTAAAACTTGATCAAAGAGTCACACTCCAAGCTCCTTCAAGCTCAATCCAACTCCAACAAGCTCCAAAATTCAACAAGCACTCCAAAACTCTCCAACTCAAAAAATACAAGAGCACAAAATGAAATGAAGTAACCCCCAAACAAACAATTAAACTTGCATATATAGAAAAAGGAAAGAGGAGGGTGAGGTGGCTCCATGTAGGATGCCACATCACTCATCCTCAACTCCACATCACAAGTCAAACCTCAACCCCAATGCACAATAAATTGGTGGTTGAGAGGAATGAAAAGCCTCTTACACACACAATCCAAACCCACACCCCCTAAGGACAAACTTTAAAACCCATGTAAGAAAAGTGCAATAAATGTCACTTTTTGTCTTACAAAACACATAATGGGGTCTATTTTTGACCCCCCAATCCATAGGTAGGGTTGGTATATGAAATTAAGAGGTGTGGGACAAGCTTAGCTTGTCCCACAAGCCTCCAAAAATGGCCCTTAAGCCCAAATCCGAAATTCCAAGGTAAGGTAGAGTGTACAACACTCAAAGTCACTTACACTCAATCAAAATCACATAGTCCAAAAGACCAACAACTCTAATAAATGAATCCATTTGTCACATCCCCAAATAACTTAATAACATGATTAAATTACTTAATAAAGGCACATTAATCAACAATGATTAAATAAATTACATCACAATTAAATCACATACTCTACAATAAATAAAATAAAAGGGAAAGAATTGCACACATGCCCATGGTCACAATTGGAGGTCATCCCCCCATGGGGACCCCCTAACAAAATTAAAACAAAAAACAAACAACATTACACAAGTTTCCATGGTGACCTTCGTTGTATCCATCTAGTATTCTGTTGTGGTTGGTCTCCAATCCCCCTTTTGATTGTTGTGATATAATTACCTGTAAAATCACACAATACCTCCTTTGGCCTCGTGGCCGCATCAAAACATCAAAGATAAAATATATGCATATAAATCAATAACCATCCTCATATAGCTAAATCATCATCTCAACTAAAAAATGTTATCATTTGTCTAAAATTCCAACATCTCAATTCTATCTTTTTATCAATATCAACAAGATCACAAGATTAGTTCAAATGCTAAATCCTACTCAACACGATGAGAATTCTGAATGTCAATAATATATATGCTAAGAACACATCATCATCATCAATATAAATTTTCTCTCTATACATCTAAGAATCCACACAATCATACTATGAATCACAATCCATCAATAATCAGAATATCTCTATCATCTAACATCATGCTAAACCAAAATGATACAATAATATCCATGTCTATAGTCAACAGTAATCAAAATCAAAATATAATAAGTGTCGAAGAGGAGTGGGCACTACATCCCCCTCCCCTTAGACTTGAATTCCTCCTTGAAGTCACTGAAATAGGTGTGGAAACTTAACTCGTAGCAACGTAGCATCCTCCCATGTAGAAACAGTCTCATCATACCTATCCCACTGGACTCACACCTGATCAATCTCTCGGCCTCGAAGGCCTAGGGTCCTGCACTCTAAAATATGCATGGATCCACCATCATCTTCCCCTGTTCCTGCACCTGAAATGTGGTCCAATCCAATACATGAGATGGATCTAGGATATATCTCCTAAGAAAAGATACATGAAACACATCATGCATGTGAGAAAAGATGGGTGGCAAGGCTAGATGATAAGCTAAGGGACCGATCCACTCCAGGATCTCGAATGGACCCACGAATCTAGGAGACAACTTAGAGCCTTTTTTGTAATGGATAGGACTCTTATGAGGTTTGACATGAAGAAACACCTTTGTGCCCACCTCATAACTACGGTCAACTCTCCTCTAATCTGCATACTTCTTCTTCCTATCTTGTGCCTCCTGCAACCTCTTTCGGATCAAAACAACCTACTGCTCCATGTCCTGTAACAAAGATGGGCCAATAGATACTCTATCCTCAAGTCTATCCCAACTCAAAGGTGTCCTACACTCCCTACCATAAAGTTCCTGAAAAGGTGTCATGCCAATCAAACTCTGAAAACTGTTGTTGTAGGAAAACTCCACCAAATACAAGTACTCCTCCCACTTCGACTGATGATCCATGACGTACATCTAAAGCATGTCCTCTAAAATATGATTCACCCACTCCATCTATCCATCTGTCTCTAGATGATAGGTTGTGCTGAAGTTGATACTCGTCCCAAGGGCCTGTTGCATGGTAGTCCAGAAGTGTGATGTGTACAAAGGATCGCGGTCACAAATGATCTTCTGTGGAATCCTGTGTAGTCTAACAATCTCATCTAGGTACACTCTCACTACTACACTAGTTGTATAGGTGGTCTTCACTGGAGAAAAATGAGAAACTTTTGTCAATCTATCCATCGTGACCATGATGGCATTGTGGTGGTATCTCAACGTCGGTAGCCCTACTATGAAATCCATGGAAATGGTGTCCCATTTCCACTTTGGGATAGCATGTGGGTAAAGAAGGCCAGTTGGATGATGATTCTCGACCTTCACCCTCTAACACTCTAAACAACATGACACAAATTGAGCTACATCTCTCTAAAGACCTCTCCAATGATATAGTTGTCTCAAGGTGGCGTGCATCTTCTTCACCCCTGGATGGACTGAATAAGGTGCAAGATGAGCCTCTGCCAAGATATCCTATCTCAAACCTCCATCCATTAGGTACATAGATCTGACCTCTATGTATGAGAAGTCCATCTGACTCTACTATGAATCCATCAAACTTCCCCTCAAGGGGTCTCTAAGACTCAATCTCTACTCTAGTTGCAAGGTAGTGTTGGACCATGATTGTCGTTAGACCAAAACCCATAGGTGTTAGTCTTCGCTACAATTGCTAGAAACTAGTCATGAGGAAGCACTGACACACATGCCAACAATAAATCCGAGTGAATTTTGAACTCCGCTCTGAAATTTGTACCCACATTAGACCAAAACCCAAGTAGTCTCCACTACAATCCAAATGTCTCAGTTAGTCTACTCACGAGGAGCATTGGACACACATGCCAATGGGTAGAAACTGTCATGAGGAATTCCTCTCTCCGTTCCCACTTCACAAATGTCTCTGTATCTCCATAGTCTCCTTCCCCTTCTAATTCTCTATCTCCATGTTGTGATCACAAAGCAACTCCATCCAACACCATTGACAAGCGTTGAGAATGGGTTATATGAAGAGGTGATGAAGACTCAAGTGATCAATCCTGGGTATAAATCTCTAGACAAGAAGGAAATGTCTCCATCAAACCAAAGCATGCACAACTGCTACAAGGTCCAGGTCATGAGTCAGATAATTGATCTCATGATCTTTGATTTTGCAAGACTCAAAGGCAACCACACAGCCCTCCTGCATCAATACCCCACCTAATCCTACAAAGGAAGCATCTGTACAAATTAAGAACTCTCCATGTAGATTTGGCACTACAAGAATCAGTGCTAACGTAAGGCATCCTTTCAATATAATGAAGACCTGCTCATATCCATCAGACCAAAAAAACTTCTTCACTTTGCACTGAAGGGAAGTGATGGGGTACGAAATCCGAGAAATTCCTAAACAAATCTCTTGTAGTAACCTGCCAACCCCATGAAACTGTGCACCTCGGTCACACTAGTTGGCACGGGCCAATCCATAATAGCTCGAATCTTGGAAGGATCGATAGTGATACCTTCCCCAGAAATGATGTGACCCAAGTACTTTACCTCTGACTAAAAGAATGCACACTTCTCCAGGTTCTTGTAAAGTTTACTGCTCACGAAGACACTGCAGAACCTGGAAAGGTTGTTCCTCACGTGTACTTGAGTAAATCAGAATTTCATCAAGAAAAATGAGAATGAAGCGATCTAAAAATGTCTGAGATACCCCATTCATCGAACTCATGAATAATTTGGGGGCATTTGTTAGACCAAAAGGCACTACTGTGAACTCGTAGTGGCCATATCTCGTACGGAAGGCTATCTTATGAATATTTGCCTCTGTGATCCTCAGTTGATGGTATCCAGACTTAAGATATATCTTAGAAAATATTGTGGACCCTTTCATCTAATCAAACAAATCATCAATACATGGAAGGGGGTAATGATTCTTGATCGTTACTTTGTTAAGCTGATGATAATTGATACACAATCACAAAGATCCATCCTTCTTCTTCACAAAAATCATTGGTGCACCACAAGGGGATACACTAGGATGAATTATGCCTTTCTCTAGAAGGCCCTCAAGCTGAAACTTGAGCTCATAGAGCTCAGGGGTGGTCATCCTATAAGGTGCTCGTGAGATAGGATCTGCTCCTGGAATCAAATTAATGTGAAAATCTATCTCACGTAGGGGAGGTAACCATAACAGCTCCCCTGAAAATACATCAAAAAACTCCCTCAATATAAGATGATCATCAAGTGACGGCCCACTAGACTCATCCTCTGATCTATCGCTAACCGTGACAACATACAACTAGTTACCTCGTCGTTCACACCGCTTAAGCTACATAGCGGATATGGTGTAAATAGAGGTGGGTCTCCTGACTCCAACTATCACTGACTCCACTCCCAAATCATCTACACATGATATTACCTTACTGTAACAATCAACCCTAGCCCTATGTGCAGATAACCAATCCATGCCCAAAGTAATCCCATAGGAACCCAATGGAAGGATACGAAGATCCAAGGTTGTGGAAAAGGGTCCTAGGTCAACTATGCACTCCTTGACTAAGGAGTCCACTGAGAGCTTGGATCCAGAAGCCATCTCCACATCCAAACTATGGCTCTATCTAACTACCACTATCCTGCATCGCTCTACTACAAATGGGGAAATAAAATAATCTAAGGAGCTTGAGTCAAATAAAACACATAGAAATGCCATCAATGCTTGATGCAGCTTAGAATTCACCAGATAATACCCTATTTGCGCTGGCACATCACTCATCCTAGAATGAGTTCTCACACGAAGTGCGTAAAGGTACCAGGTCCCTCTTTAGGGTTGTTATAGCAGGATGTTAGCGTGATGAAGGAAGAAACATATAGATCCATAACTAATCCATCATTCTACAATGCATGCCATATTCATATCTATGAAAGAACAAGCTTAAACAATAATCATGATTGAATCAAGAACATGCACTACTCAATTACACACAGGAATGACACTTAGATTCAGCCAATAACTTCCATCTATTAATAAACACAGAAGCTCCTTACAATAATGGCATTCTATACCGATGTGCGCATGGATCTGATATAGTAATCCAGTCATATGCACATATCTCTTTATGCTTACCTCTTACTCTCTACATATACCTATATATCTCTCATCTCTCTATATCCACATATCAACTACTATGTGATTCACATCATATATATATATATATATATATATATATATAGGGTGGGGACTTTCCCTTCACCGCTTATCTATTCCAAAAATAGGCCGCATGCTATTAATAGCCATGAGCCATTTACAGGCATAGCCACACATGCAAGTGTGTTATCTATAGACCTCTTACAGTTAACTGAAGTGACAATCCTATTCTTAGCTCGTCTCCATGTAAAATGCTTTGATATGATCTTCTAAAGATAGGCAATGTGTGGCACACATGTCTCTACATTGTTGGTGTGTTCCACACGCCATCTTCTAAAAATAGGTCTTCATGCTCAAAATCGGCTAAGTCCTGAATGTTGAACTTCTACTCCACGTGTGTATTTTTCCTATCCATTTGTGCCCTTAAACCTAGCCTATTTTCCCATGCACAGACTTCTTGTGTGAGTTCTGTCAAGTGTTCTCTGATCAACATTACCCCACACTAATCTCATTGTCGCCCCAACAATGGGTATCTCCAAAAATTGAAGTAAAGAATAGAAGAATAGAAATAATAAGAAAGAATGTATATGAATAAAGAAGTTTTATGAGGTAGCCTCCTCTGTATCAATGTGAAGTATCAAATCTGGATACTCCTCCTTTATTCCGGCCTCTAAGGCCTGCCATTTAGTGAGTGCTTGTTCTGATTTTTCTGGAATGTCCACAACAATGGAATCCAATTCATCCCTCGTAATTTCCCCTTTTTCATTTTTAAGAACCAACACAATGCTGGACATTGAGGTCATTCTTCCTTCTAGAAGATCCATCTTCTACGCAATGAGCTTCCCAAGCTCTTCCAACCGAGTCTTGTGCGGCTCTTGTGCTACTGCCAGGGCCTCATGCTTCTACTTAACCATTGAAAATATTTCTACGTGGCCCAATGTTTCATCCTTCATTGCTCTTTGGACCTCATTATTTTCTTCTAGGGTCTTTATGTTGATCAGTGCCTCTGGAGCTGTGTAGATGTTCAAAGCCTGGTATGCTTTCTTCAATTCTTCTTGTAGCACTTACAGCAGCCCTTCATAGGATGCAATCTTTCACATCACTGAAGCTTTCTCTCATTCTACCTCTTGTTCTAAGATTCACTTGGTACTGACATGCAGAGGTTCATCTTCAAGTACCAAGTCCACCAACTTTCCTACATAATGTATCGCTATGGGAAATGTATGTGGTACCTTGGTCTCCAAGTGTGGCCTAGCTCTTATGACATTGTCTCCAATCTCCTCTGCGATGCTGATAAATACTTTGTTCTTCTTCTGCGCTAAGTCCCTCTCTTGCGTTATGTGTGCTATCTCTGCATCCTTTATCTTTAGCTCCTCACACAATGCTCTTATCGTTGCATCTTTGTCCATGTTTCTTCTAGCAACTTCAGTAGAAACCTTCACCAATGCATTGCTGACCTACTCATCTGACATGACAGTAGGCTTTACTGTCATATGTCTAGCTTGGGGTGCCTTCTTCAGCCATCTCGAAACGTATGACTCTTCACATACATCAAATTCAGGCTCATCCATGTGGGTGTGCATTGACCATGAGAGTTGCTTTCTAGTGCGAATGGTCGCCATATCCCCATCCATTAGTTCCCAGCAAAATAAATTCTTTTATTCTAAAGTTCTTTGGAAACGTGCGTGGATGATTTTTCGGTGTCCTCTGCATAGCCCATGATTGGTGCACTGTGTTCCCCACTCATCCTCTTTGATCTAGGTCCCTTGGGAATTATAGCTTCAAGGTTAGGAGCCTATCCCATTACAGCTTGAACAGTCACATGCACGGATCCAGAGTTTTCTTTCTCTCTTTCTTCTACGTCCTGTATCTCTTCATCTTCATGCTCTTCCTCATCCTGTGGCTCATCTTCTTGCTCAAGCAGGGTAGAATATGCATTCTTTCTCTCCCCTGATTCCTCTGATTCTTCATCCAACTTCAACTTTCTTCTCCTCTTTGGCTCAGTGGTCTCTTTGTGTGGAGATAGATGAGGTGACTTCCTCACCGTTTGTGGGGTTCCACTTTAAGTCCTCATGCATCTAAATACTTTCTTAAATCTATGTTCCCCCTGCTCAACCTCTATATCTTCCTCTTCATCATGTCTGTGAGGTGGAGTGGTCACGCGTTGTGACTTTCGCTGGCATATGGTTGCTTTCTTCTGTGCTCCAAGCCTCCACTATCTTCACGCTCCTCTTCTTCATCCTCTACTTCAACAGTTTCTATGGGCCTTTGCACTGGTATGTTTTCCATTGTGTGCTTACCCTTCGGTGGCCCTGGGAGTGTGAATTCATTCTCCACATACTTATTGTTCTCCATCTTGGGATTTAGCTGAAGATACACTAGTACTACCCCTATATCTGCTATAACCAGACTTATTGGCTTAATATTCAACACCTTCGAAATGAGCCTCTCAACATAGGAACTCCTTCCTGGATACACATACTTCTTCCTCAATGTGTGGTAGTCGCAGTCTACCTTATCTGCATTGAATACTAGTTGGCGTGTGTCTGTGAATCTATGAACATATGCTTAGAAATACCTTGTAGTGAATGCGTAAGGAAATTTACACCAAGGGCTCCAGACTCCATCTCTCATTGGGAAGCATGTGATGTAGAAATGTTGATATACAAAAAACTGGACTTGTTTCCCCACTAATGATGGTAGGTCCTTCGGGATGCGCCACTCTTCTCCAAATTTTGCACGGAGCCTATTGTACCATTTCTCCGCCCTTTTCCTGATGTCATCTTTCATGGACCCTTTACATAGGTACTTGTTGAACCTTTCAGCTGGTGACTTATTCTCCATGGGGTATTCCCATACCTTTTCCTTTGGCCCGTCTGGTACTCCAATTTCCATGAATACCAGTGATAATAGAACAACCCCAAAGTTGATCTTCCCTCACGTGTGTGCTTCCTCGACTATTTACTCTACAATTTAGCCTGCAATATTATAGACTGCTCCTTCTAACATCTTACGTGCAACGTATAACCACATAGTATTTACCTGTGACCACCACTCCTGGTCGTTCAACTTTGTAACAAGGTGTGTTGCTGCTCACACAACCAGACAGTTCTTCAACTTGTCTATATCCATACCATGCAGACCCTTCAGGTACCCTAACTCATGTCTGGTCTTTAAGATCATGAATTTATCTGTGAGATCATTCTTTATATCTTCTCCTATGGCCTTCAAACTTGTCACTGTTGAGATAAGCACGGATGAGATTCTAACTCTACGTCCTGCAAAGTAGAAGAAGTCCTCATGCACTCTTCTCATGAGCCACTGATACAATGGCTCATACTTCCCAAAATATGGAAGCTCATATAATTGGTAGACCCCAATTCTCTTTAGAAGCTTCTCACCTACATCATCATAAACCAGCATGTCATTTGTCATATGTTTGTTGGTCCTCGTAGTGAGCAAGGAATCGAGCTCATTCTTGTTCTCCACGCTCCTGTGATTGTATTCGCTTACTTTTCTCTTTCTGATGGGTGAATCCCATTCCTAGCCGACGATGACTCCTTCTGGATATTGCATTTTTGAAAAATCACTTTCAGGTGCCATCTCTTCCTCCTCGATGACCACCTTCTTCTTTCCTTTTGCTCCTGCTGTAGATACCTTCTTGGGTGCCATTTTTC
This sequence comes from Taxus chinensis, assembly GCA_019776745.2. Taxonomy (NCBI): domain Eukaryota; kingdom Viridiplantae; phylum Streptophyta; class Pinopsida; order Cupressales; family Taxaceae; genus Taxus; species Taxus chinensis. The sequence continues at coordinate 4,050,835 of CM034154.1, forward strand.
CTTACAATCATCTCCTCTTTAACTCTGTAATCTGCGAATCAAACCATATATCGATTCAATCATGCCCTAGGTGGAAACTTCATGCCCTAACTCCTCTCTATCGCCTTGCTTTGCTCAAACCCTTCACTACTGGGGACACAAGCTTCTTTTTGCACAGATCTGTTTCTCACACTTAGTTTCACACCCTTCACACCTTAACCCAATCACTCGGCTCTTCGCACTTAGCTCTTTCCTCAAATACTCTTAGTTGCAATGGTAAAAATGAATTTGCATCCCATCCTTATATAATTTTTCAAATTTTGATGCATTTATTTCTCCTTCACCTACCAAATATCCTCTCATTCATTGACCAAATTCATTCATTCCACGTGGTACATCTTCACACCCCAACTATAACCTTCTAGCGCATCCTTCTACCCTCTGGTCACAGAATTCTCTTCAGCGCACGTGCCCTTGCACCCAAGTACCTCATCACTGTACCTTCTCCTGGTAGTTATCATGGCCTCTGCTTACCTCACGTTATATTGTCCTTTCATTCATCTCCATCCTTGGTCACTTTTGAGAAGCAATCTTCTTTTGAATTAAAGCACACCCGTAGCAGCTTATTCCTTTCACCTTTCAATTCCCACTAGTCTTTCACTTGGATAACTACAACCACCCTACATTAAAGGTATGTGTAGTCCTCTGTGCATAAACATTCTTTACATAGTAATTAGCTTCATGTGTGCAAGTGACACTTATTACACAAGAACAACAACTAAATTGACAAAGCATAACGAAAATGAAGGAAATACATTAAGGAAATAAAATTGAAAACCTAATCTAAATGGTAATAATACCTTATTACAAACACCAAGAAGACTTATTTATAGTAGGGCTTTAGCCTACTCCCGTTAAATTAACAAGGTAGTCCGTGTTCCATCAAGTGCTTCTAACTGGAAAGCGTACCTGATTCAAGTATGTAAGTGATGACATACGGCCCCAACAATGTACTTTAAGATTTTCCTAGATGGCGCAAGAACTTAAAGTCATAGAGAAGTACCATTTGTCCAATCTCAAACTTTTTATCCCTTATGTTTCTGTCATGCCATGCTTTCTGCCTGGCCTTTTCCTACTTCTAACTCCATCGTGTTATGGCTCGTCACTCATCCAGTTGAATCATCTTCTCAATACACTCTTCTAAATCCTGCTCATCATCTAGACCTCTAGCGCATGCAATGTGCAAAGAAGGTAACATAAATTCTATAGGGAGAATGAATTTTGTGCCAAACACCAACTGAAATGGTGCGACTTTGTTAATTCTTTTGTAAGTTGTTCTATATGCCCAAAGAATAGAACTGACACTTTATCATCCCAATCCTTTCTTCCAACATCACAATTTTTTGTCAACGCTCTGGCTTAAAATCTTGTTGAAAGCCTCAGCAGTTCCATTTTCCTGAGGATGATAGGGTGTAGTTTTATGGTGTGAAACCATAAACTCATCTAATAGGATCCTGATTGTCTCATTCAAAAAGTGTTTACCCCTATCACTTGTCAAGCTTAAAGGACATCCATATCTTGTAAGAACATTCTCCCATAAAAACCTAGCTGCTGTAGCCATTGTACAGTCCTTCGTAGGTGCTTCTTCTACCCACCTTGTGAGATAATCTGTACAAGTAATAATATAACGTGATCCAGTCATGCGCGTGGCTGGCAAAATAGGTCCGACAAAGTCGACGGCCCATTTCTCAAATGGTTTGGCACTAGTAATTGGTCTCAAAGGCATCTCATCTCTTTTTCCTAGTTTACCTAGATGCTGAAAATGGTCACACACTTTGCAATATGCTTTACAATATTTATACAGTGTCTCCCACCATAATCCAAAAAGTAGGTCTTCCAGGAAGTCGCATCACCTGCATAATGGCCTCCTGCAATACCACCATGGGATTCTTCCATAATATCCTTGTGCTCATGATCTAATACACAATGGTGTAATACTTCATCTCTGCCTAACTTTTAGAGGTCACCACTTATTAACATAAATGGTGTCCACGCGTATAGCAAGTTGTTTCTTTTCTAATGCCTTCATTCCTTCTGGTACCATACCAGTTCGTAGAGAGACAACAATGTCTTTTAATTATGATGGAGTGCATTGTCACCTATATAACTGTGCATCTAGAATGGTTTCTTTAATTATCTGTGCTTCCTCTCCTGAGTTAATTCTAGACAAGTGGTCTGGTCCATAGTTACTTTTCCCTAGAGCTTCACCACAACTGTGAAATCAAACTCTTGAAATAAGAGTACCCATATACATAAGTGCACCCTTGTCAAGACAAGGTTTTTTCACCAAATACTTTCAATTTAATGTGATCCATATAGATAAGTAAAAATATGGTTTTACTAACAAGTACCTTCGAACATTTGATGCAATTTCATAGATCTTTTACAAAGCTTCGCGCTCTGCAAATTGGGATAATCATGTCTCAGTAAGAATCAGCTTTCTCACTATACGCAACAAAATCCTTGGATGTTTTATAATTCATTTCCACAAGTGATTCATGCTACACTTTTAAGTGCCATGATGGCCCTGCCAGAGGCGTCCACATGCACATGTCTTGGTTAATCCCGTGAGGTAACTCACATAATCTTTGCGCACCTAGTGAGTTTCTCCTTTAGTAGTCTCCAATTATGGCATCCTTAGGTTTAGCGGTTCGATCCTATAAAATGTACCTTTCCCTTTTAGTAATTCTTCCATGGGTGTCATGATAGGTGTGTGCATATCCTTTGATCTACACTATCCAATAATACCTCATGTGACCCAAAAATCTGTGCACCTCACTTTCAACTGGTATCCAGGTTCTCAAATTCCTCATCATCCATGACGTAAACCATTTTTCCTTTTCTTTCTCAAGGAAAGCACGTTCAAGCAATATGGAGTCTTCTCCTTCGTCTTCAAAAAACGTGCCTAATTCTATCTCATTAAATAATACCTGTATGAGTTCCTCTACCTTTGTACTATCTCCCATGGTTAACTGCTTAATAAATTTTAATGCCTCTTCTATTAGAGGCTAGGAAGAAAAGTAATCAAAGGCCTGGATCATTCTTACAGTCAAATTTTTCTCTCGATGTAGTTCGGTGTATACATACCAGGTGCATGTGAGTCAACCTTATAGAGTAGAGTACAATCTATACACCCATAGTGAAGGTGGTAATGCTTCCTATCCTGTTATCCAAAGTCTCTTACACTACTGAATATTATGCTATACAGAGATTGATCACTAGTAGAAGTGTAGATCTACGTAGGTGCATTTCTCCTTACAAACCTAGTAGATAGGGTGAATCTGATCTCCTTTCCCACTCTATAAGATTATCTCTATGGAACTACCCACCAGTGCATTACTTGTCCCGTGCAAGGTACACATGCTAACATGTATCTTCTCCTGATTTAATGTTCTATCCACTGTGCCTCCATTTCTTGTCAAGAATATAGGAAGATCTTCTGCCTCTATGTATACCAAGGTACTGCAGCTACCTATCCATGTCAAACAGAATGAAGTCCATTCTTACACGTAATTACATGCTTTTTACCTCGTGTCGTACTAGCTCATATGTACCATGAGCCCAATTGTCACAAGTAATACTCATAGTATCACTAATAGAATTAGAATCCTACCATTGTAATATGCCTTCCTTTGATGGCTCACTGACCTCGAGGTCCAGAATAACATGCACATAGATTCTGTTTAAGTCCTCCTCACTTAGAGGCTCAACACATGGTGTAGAATTCTCATCTATAAAAGGTATCACAACCCTTTCCTCCTTGTTCTCAAAGCTGATATACCCCTTATTGAATCTCAAATCAACATTATTCGCATAACACCAAGGGCGTCCAAGAAGGGCTGGAAAACTGTCTGCTTCTGCAAGTACTAATACCTCAAAATCCCTAGTGAACTTGGCCCCTTGTATGGTTATATATGTATCCTTCAAAACTCCTATGGGAGTGGCCTTAGTCCAGTTTTCCATAAACAACACATTAGATGATGGCTGTAATGGGGCCCTCCCCATTTGTATCCATGCATCTAATGTAAGCACATTTACTTCCGCACCTGTATCAATCAATATGTTTCTCAGCAACCATCCATCCACAAAATCATTCAGAGTAATTTCCTTGTCATAGTCAATGCTATCAGGGGGGAGATTTGTATATAGGATCTGTTGTCTAGTCTCAATACTTACGCGCAGAGTGTTCCCTTTTAACCAACTTCCTAATAGTGGAATGATGTTCTCCTGGCACAACATTTTGCACACTTCTCTCAGATCATCGATATCACTTTGGAATGTCTCCAATGCTTTCTTCTACTCCTTTAAGTACTGTATCTCACCCTGAATATTCCTTAGCACTTCCATGGTATCCTGATAAACTTCCTTCTGATCAGCAGGATCTGGGTACCTTGCATGTAAAAATTCCTCCTTGGTGATCGTAGGCTTCTGGTATAATGCCTCTCTTGTGGGCGCCGCTTCATATTGTTTAGTAATATTCACTGTTAATGCCTCAGGCCCTGGCTCTATCTTGGGCATCCACTGATCTTCTAACATGCGTCGGATTCTAACCATCCTGATGCCTTTGTTTTCTTGTTTATGCTGCTTACTCAGATGCTCATATAAGTTTGGGCACTCTTCATAGCTATGGTTCTTTCCACAGAAAGAACATGTAATATTTTAAGGACATTCACACCTATAGTGGTTAGGAGATCCGCACGTATAACATGTTCCATGAGGGAAATCACCTCTTCCTCCACCATAGCCTCGTCCTCCATATCCACCTTGATATCCATGTCCTCTTCCACGACCTCCTTCAAAATGCCCCTCATTCCTATCATAGCGCGTTTGATTATGATCCTGATCATGGTGCTCATTCTTACTCTTAGAATTATCTATTACACTTATCTGTCGTACCCTAATGTATATAGCATCCTGGATCTGACCAATCAACCAAAAATATTCAATATCATGGGTCGTAGAATTTTTTTTTTATAGTAACAAGATACATTCTTCCTTAACGCACACTATAACAAAGGAAAGTGACAAGTATCATGATTCAAATGACAGATCTCACAGTCCAACAGTAATGAGCGTATTGTTCTATGAGGAAAACTATCCTTGGTGTGACCTTTCACTTCACAATCTATACACCAAATCCTTGAGTGCATTTCATGTTGGCTGATAGCTTTTCTAACTGTTTTACCATAGCTGCAATTTGTGCCTCTAAGAATGAACTAACACCAATGTCAATGCTCCCAACTACCTCAGCACGCAAAGCTTCTTCCAGTGCCTCGTGTGATCAGTGTATGTCTTATGTGACAGTTGTCTTCTGAATGGTGTAGTCAATCCGCCAACGAACCATTGTGCATGTTGGCTTGCGTGAATATCATAAGAAAGTTTAGATAGGAGTCTTTTAAAATGGGCATCATACTCATGTAAACTCTTAGTAGTGCCTTGCTTAATATCCTTGAGCGCACTTATACTCTTCTACCCAAATTCTGGGATATATAACTCTTTCAAGAACGCATCCTTCGGCGCTGCATAATCCATGCAAGTTTGATCAGGGTCAAACTTTCGATACCATCTGTGTGCACGTCCTTGTAATGTAGTAGAAAATTGACTTTCCTTGTGCTTAGAAGTTGTGATCCCTTTCGCGTGCCACAATATTTCACACATATACACATGCTCAGCATCATCCTCTATACTCCAAGAGACAAAGAGACATCTCCATATATATATATATATTGTGAATGTTGTGGGCCTTAACCACATGATCCAAAACCTCATGTGTTTCCCCCACCTCTAGAACCACCAGATCCACCGGAACTAGAACCACATATTCCTCCTGATCCTCCACCTATAGCTGGACTAGGACCTGTAGATGTACTCCCCTGTACTCTGACAATGGTACTATATTGAACCCCTATAGTTTGTGTGGTAGTTCCACTTCCATAGGTGAATCCAATATTCAACGCGCTTACATTCTATGCAGATCATGCGCTTGAAAACATTCCTCCAAATAACATTGAAGTCGTATGTCCTGCCATTGATGTACTTATTTTCTAGCTTACTCCAATTCTCTTGTTTCCCAAATCCACTTGCTGATTACTTGTCATACTAGATACTGGAAAACCAAGCACAAGGGCTAGGTCACCAGGTGGATTAAAATGTGTGCCCATGGACCAGGTAGTCTCTACTAGCGCACTTCTGTGTGAAGCCAAGGGGGGATATCTGTCATGCTTTCCAAGATGGGGGAGTTCCTGATGCTTTGGCTCCATGTCTTCTACATGAGCTTCAAATCCTTCACGAGCCATCTCTCTCCTCAACGCCATACTTTCTGTAATGGAACGTTGCTTCTCTATCTCCCTCTCGCGCGCGTCATTATACTTAAGCCACGTTTCCTCTCTCTTACTTTCTGCCACTAGGTCTGCCATCTTTCACCAAACCTATTCAAAATTACCTACGCGTGGTGAGGTTTAGTTAGCCATCGGTTTACTCTCTAGGTTCAAAATTACCATCAAGATCTTGATCGCCAGTGGAATACCTTGCAGATATGCTCCTCTTGGATAACACAAAAATTGGAATTCAGCTACCTCTAGGAAAGAGTACGTCGAAATTGAATATTCCAAAATATAACTGTTTAGAACACCACGAAACCACGTATCCACAACGCGAGTACAGATCAGATCAACATCATAAAGGGCCTGAAATTATTCCTGTGTCCAGAAAAGTGCGTGATACCTCCAATTCCACTTAGATGCATAAGCAATCAGCCACTTGTATAATTCTACTGGAAAGATGGCGAGAAATCTCTCATGTAATTTTTCATACAGATTTTGTTCTACTCAAGTGTGTGTGTTAAACATAGATCCACTGTTGAACCGTCGTGCATATTCTTCCTCCATATCATGTATCCACTCCTCAATACTTGCTAGAGTTAATCGATACGTCTTCATCGTAAATCATCCTGAAAACAACTGAAAAAGAGGTCCCGGAAACGAAACCAATGATGCAGCCTAGAATTTACCAGATAATACCCTAGTCACACTGGCACATCACTCAGCCTAGACTGGGCGCTCACCCAAAGTACGCAAAGGTATAAGATCCCTCTTTAGGGTTGCTGTAGTAGGATGTTAGCGTTATGAAGGAAGAAACATATAGATCCATAACTAATCCATCATTCTATAATGCATGTTATATTCAAATTTATGAAAGCATAAGCTTAAACAATAATCATGATTGAATCAAGAACATGCACTACTCAATTACACACAGGAATCACACTTAGATTCATCTAATAACTTCCATCTATTAATAAACACAGAAACTCTTTACAATAATGGCATTCTATACTAATGCGCACATGGATATGATACAATAATCCAGTCATATACACATATCTCTTTATGTTTACCTCTTACGCTCTACATATATCTATATCTCTCTCATCCTCTATATCCACATATCAACTACTATGTGATTCACATCATATATATAGGGTGGGGACTTTCCCTTCACCGTTTATCTATTCCAAAAATAGGCCGCATGTTATTATTAGCCACGCGCCATTTATAGGCATAGCAACACATGCAAGTGTGTTATCTATAGACCTCTTATAGTTAACTGAAGTGAAAATCCTATTCTGAGCTCGTTTCCATGAAAAACACTTTGATATGATCTTCTAAAGATAGACAATGCGCGGTGCGCATGTCTCTGCATCGTTGGTGTGTTCCACGCACCATCTTCTAAAAATAGGTTTTCATGCTCAAAATTAGCTAAGTTTTGAATGTTGAACTTTTGCTCTACGCGTGCGTTTTTCCTATCCATTCGTGCCCTTAAACCTGGCCTATTTTCTCGTGTGCACTTCTTGTGTCAGTTCTATAAAGTGCTCTCTGATCAACAATGCTACTTTTCATCTCAATCATCGTGATTTGGTGCTCTACCTGGCAGTTCTCGATTACTACATATATCCTATGACTCCTAGCCATGTCACCTATAGTAGGCTCTGAAACTGGTGCCTTACCCTTTTTATTAGGGTTCTGCGGGAAATCTCTCTAATGATGCCCAAGTACTCTGTACCCATAGCAACTATTAGGTCCCCTTCAATGAGAAACGGCTTATGTCAGTACTCTAGTGGTCTGTACCATGGATCCTGATGATCCTTCTATGGATTGTTGTGGTCGCTACTAACAGGCTCCTGCTGACTAAGATCTAGGTGGTACTTGAGTCCTGACTGGTCCCCTAGGAGGAGGCCCCATACCGCGTCCCCTCTGAGCATCGAATCTCCATGGGGGCCTAAATGGAGGGCGAGTCTATTGTTGCTGCTGCTGAGGTGGTTGTTGTGGTGGTATGAATGAATAATGTGTAGAACCATGTCCACCACAAGGGGGAGGAGCTGACCCCCTCAACCTACTATCATGCATCTGTTGGATATGGCTTCGCACTCTATCTTTGGCCTTCTGCATCTTCCCACTGGTTTCCTCAACACATGTAGGCCTTCTCAACGACCTCTGCAAGAGTCTACGAGTAATGAATGCACATTGCCCCTCCAATGTCCAGGTTTAGGCCCCTAATGAACTATGGATCATCACCTTCTCATCCTGCATATAGTCCACATACTGAAGTAGGTCCACGAAATGGCTCTCATATTCCGTCACTGTCATAGATGCCTGACGAAGGTCGTGGAACTCATCTATCCTCTATTAAATGAACCTCCTAAACAAGTATCTACTCCTAAACCACTCCTCGAAGAGCACCCAAGTAACTGTCTCTAAATCCACATGGAGCTTCTGCTCCATGATCCTCCACCAAACCTCGGTTCCATCTCTCAGAAGGTGGATGGCAACACGAGCCTTCATGTTGCTGGTACATGGACATAACTTGAAGCATCCGCTCAAGCTTACCAACCATGCCTCTGTCTGAAATCTTCCAGTGTCCCCAACGAAATGAGATGGATGGAGTTTCAGGATATCTCTGATGTGATCAGCTGCTATAGACTGTCTACCCCTAGATCTCACGACATGATCATCATGCTATCTAGGGATCCTATATTTTTCCATGTGTCATGTAGCCCTGTCTACATGACCTCTCTATGGTGAATCTCATCTGACTGATTCCACATGGGATTCTCTGCCCTATGCTCATCACTATGCTAGGAAGGTGCACGAGACTCTATTGATGGCTCTTTTTAATGTCTATTGTGTCGCCCTCCCAATTATCCCCCGCGTATAGCGGCATTAACATCCTATAACGTTTGAAGTATCTGAGGGAATATGGCTGCTACTATCGGGTCTGGGGGTGGTAAGTCTAAATCCATGTGCAAGAACCCCTCATCTGGTCCGCACCTCCTGCACAGACCAAGGCGAGAGTTATTCTATTACTCTATATTTTGTTTTTGTTTTCTATCTTTTCTTCATTTAAACTGTCATGCAAGCTGTGTGATCTAGGTTCAATGTAGCGCTATGTTTTCTTGTTATGTCTTATGTTTCCAAGTGTGGCCGGGGGCCTAGCGTTGGACCCATGGCTCTGATACCAAGTGTAACCACCACAATTTTTACATTCTAAAACCACATTAATCCTCAAACAATTATCCATAAAGTTGCGGCATTTTTTTTTCTGATTTAAGTTACAAGGGTGTCAAACCCTAATATACATTTCATTAATTCCTACTAGAAAATTTGTATTTCATAGGATAGGTCTAGTCTAGACAATTAATTAAATATTCTTAATCCAGTTCTAATGTTAATTTAATTATCATCACTAGATAAGTGTTTAATAATTTCTTTCACTAGGTTAAATAGTTTCCCCCTTAGGAATTAACATTCAACTCACATTTAATCAACTCTTATCCATGGTTATCTTAGTTCTCATAAATCATTTGCCTTAAATTTCATTTAAATAATTACTAAAACATACCAAGAACTAAATAAATGACTTAACATAAAAGGGTATTAAATGGCCACATTCATCCATTTCCAAAAACATTAAGTTATTTAAACACCCATAATATTTATTCTTACCTAACAATTTGTAGGGTTGATTCTCAACCCTTGGATCAAATCAAGTGTGGCCACTAGATCTTAGGGTTCCATACTAACCCTAACTATCCTTATGGAATCTTATTAAACCTTTTTCTTTGCCCTAGCCTCCTCATTTGGTCACTTTTCGTTTGTTTAATTTCTAGGTTGGAGAAATGGAATCCATGGAAGCAAGGAAGGAAGAAGCCATGAAGAATTTCACTAGAATAAAGCTTGACTTAGTTTAGTTTATAAATTTATTCGTGCAAAATCTTCCATTTGAAGATTGTAGAGGTTTCCACTCTAAATTTAGAGTTGTTAGCAAGTTATTTCCATTTTTGAGTTTTTTATTTGGGCCAAACCCTACTTCATTTTTAAATCCATGATATTACATACATTTAAATTCCCATTTCAAGATTTACATGTTTGAAAGAATGAATGTATGACCTTATGGCATGCTGGTGATTTCCTCTACAAAATTGTAGACTTAAATTTTTAGTAGAACAAGTTTTAAATTTCCTAGTCGCGGATTTGTATTTCTTTGCCGATAGTGATGAAACCACCAGCCAAAGAAGGTCGGCGGTGCTGGGACCAATGCCATACTTGGGTGATGATTCACGAACCGCCGCTCTGTTCTGACCAGTGGTTTAGAGACCGCCGCTCTGCATAGGGCAGCAGTCCTGTTCTTTGAAAACAGAACCATCAATTCTACAACTTTTCCAAAAACAAGTTTTAGTAGAGTGTTTTAAAGATTATCCTTAACTTGAATTTATATTCCTAAATTCTCCAGTTGAAGGGTTATACCATTTATTCATTCTGTGCTTAAAATTACTAAATTTAAATACTTTCTATTTCTATAATGATAAGAAAACAACTACAAGACCATTTTTATCATAATCCTTGAAGGACATGGTGGTGGACATTTTGAGAGCATCAGCTAGAGTTGCGATGGGTTGAGGCTCATCGTATGATACGAGGATTTGTTGTAGAGATTCAATAAGATCCTATTTTTGGTTAGGAGAGATTTGGACAAGTTTGTAGAGGGACGTATTAACAACTTGATTCAATTGTTTTACAATGGTCTGTTTGATGGAAGTGGGATTAGGAGCGACCAGGATAGACATCTTAGCTTTGGAGGAAGAAGGGGGTGATGATAGAGGATGAATGATGGGTTCACTAGGAGGCGCAGCGATGATAACCTTGGATTTGGATGAATTGGATGGTTGGGTCTCGTAAGGGAGAGATCTAGTAGAAATACAGATAGTGTCTATGTAGAGAGGGGTATTTTCTTTGGCAGAAAGAGAATCTAGAGGTGGAATATTGAAAAAGGTAGATTTAGAAGCCTTGGATTTGATTGGAAGGTTATATTTCCATAGGGACGGGTCATGAATGGTGTCATCCTCTTTGACAAGAAGGTCATCCTCTTCCATAAGGCTATCGAAAAGAGTGCAAAGGGCCATGTAATGCTCAGTAGTGTGGCCAGGGACACGGTGAAAGGAAAAAATAACATTAGGATCAAACCAAGTGGGTTTTGGACTACGTCGGTCAAAGGTATTTATTTTCATCCAACAAAATTTCTTTCAAGTTCAAGAGTAAGAAACAAGCTTATCCTATTCCTAATATTATTGTTTTCCTTTCCACAACAAACTGTAATTATCAACATAATAACTTACTTAAAATTTTATTGCATCTTCCCATTTCTACTACAACCATCTACTCAAGGAAAGCACAAGAAACTCTTATACATTTAATATTTACTAAGAATACTTTCTCAATGATTTTAAACTTACTAGTTTTCCTTTCATTTTACAACAGTGCATCTTCAACAAATAATAATGAACTTTATTTTTCTTTCAACACAAGGTAAACTTTAAACATGATATTCATTTAAATCCTTCCTTTACATACAACTAATTTGAAGAGAAATGAAATACACATTCCTTAATGAGCTTTCTTCAAATATGTTATTACAACTCAATAACAAAATATACAATACAATTTTTCTTTCAATCCAATTCTACTAGTCTTCCACCTTAAGTGGGAATTACAATAAAATTTCTAAAATGAAGGATTTCTTTTGATTTCCACAAATATTCCAAATCCCAAGTCTTCCACAAGAGCTCCACCTTTTCTTCACTTTAATCACAACAATAAAACTGGGGGAGAGGCAACACTCTCCACCCAACCAAAAATCCAATGAGGAGAAGAAGCTATCCTCCTCATTGGCCCCCGAGCCCAAACCAAAATGAAATAAAAGATGGATCCAACTCATGGAAACTACACAATTCTTCAACATCACAATACAAATGTTCATAACCATTTCAAGACACATTCCAACACAATATAAAATCACAACAGGAAACTTATAAAATACAAAAGGCTTGAAAATGCAAGCCAATGGAGCAATGATCTATGGGGAGATCACTTATGCCTCCCAATGGGATTAGGTTCCCACCTTAAAACCCTAAAATATACATCTCAAAACTCCTACACAAATCTTATGTTTCCCTCAATATCCTCTTATGCCCCCCACATTCTCTTATGCCTCCCTACAATCTCTTATGTCTCCCTCAAAGAACCAAGTAAGAAATTCAAGCATTTTCTTATCCAAGGTGGGGCACCCAACCCAAATCCCTCCCAAAACATAAAATAAAATCTTATGTCTCCCTACATATAAGATCCTCATGGCCGTCTCCTACACCATACGTAGGCATTCTACCCAAGAACCCAACAAACATACTAAAACATTCAATAACATACAAGTATACACATTTAAGGGAAAACAAATAAAATAAGGGTGTAGCTCCTACCTTTCCATGGTATAGCTTGATCAAATAATCACACACCAAGATCCTTAAAGATCAATCCAACTCCAACAAGCTCCAAAACTCAACAAACACTCCAAAACTCTCCAACTTGAAAAATACAAGAGCACAAAATGAAATGAAGTAACCCCCAAACAAACAATTAAACTTGCATATATAGAAAAAGGAAAGAGGAGAGTGAGGTGGCTCCATGTAGGATGCCACATCACTCATCCTCAACTCCACATCACAAGTCAAAACTTAACCTCAATTCACAATAAATTGGTGGTTGAGACGAATGACAAGCCTCTTACACACACAATCTAAACACACACCCCCTAAGGACAAGCTTTAAAACCCATGTAAGAAAAATGCAATAAATGTCACTTTTTGTCTTATAGAACACATAATGGGGTCTATTTTTGACCTCCTAATTCATAGGTAGGGCTGGTATAAGAAATTAAGAGGTGTGAGACAAGCTTAGCTGGTCCCACAAGCCTCCAAAAATGGCCCTTAAGCCCAAATCCAAAATTTCAAGGTAAGGCAGAGTGTACAAAACTCAAAGTCACTTACACTCAATCAAAATCACATAGACCAAAACACCAACAACTCTAATAAATGACTCCATTTGGCACATCCTCATATAGCTTAATAACATGATTAAATTACTTAATAAGGCACATTAATCAACAATGATTAAATGAATTACATCACAAATTAAATCACATACTCCACAATAAATAAAATAAAAGGGAAAGAATTGCACACATTCCCATGGTCACAATTCGAGGTCATCCCCCCATGGGGACCCCCTAACAAAATAAAACAAACATAACACATTACACAAGTTGTCATGGTGACCTTCGTTGTATCCATCTAGTATTCTGTAATGGTTGGTCTCCAATCCCCCTTTTAATTGTTGTGACTTATTACCTGCAAAATCCCACAATACCTCCTTCGGCCTCACGGCCACATCAAAAACAATAAAGATAAAATATACACATATCAATCAATAAACATCCTCATATAACTAAATTATCATCTCAACTAAACAATGTTATTATTTGTCTAACATTCCAACAACATCTCAATTCTATCTTTTTATCAATATCATCAAGATCACAAGATTAGTTCAAATGCTAAATCCTACTCAACACGATGAGAATTCGAATGCCAATAATATATATGCCAACAACATATCATCATCATCAATATAAACATTTTCTTTATGCATCTAAGAACCCACATAATCATACTATGAATCGCAATCTATTAGTACTCAGAATATCTCTATCATCTAAAATCATGTTAAACCAAAATGATACAATAATATCCATGTCTATAGTCAACCGTGATCGAAATCAAAATATAATATGTGTCGAAGAGGAGTGGGCACTACAAAATAACTACGCATTTTATTTTATTGAGAAAATTGTATAAACATCATATTACCATTATATATGTTAAAATTTAAAATTATTAGTTTACTTAATGGGAGTCAATAACTAAGATATATAAATTGCTATTAAGGTGATAGAAAAATAGGGAAAAATATACATACATCTCTTTTATTTTTAAAATAGCTAAGATGTCATAATGTCATGATAAGTAAAAAAACTAGTTGGATCCATATGACATTATATTCTAGTGCACAAATAATATGTAGTGGTAGTTTAGTAAATATAAACAAAATAATATATTTGTATGTTCTAAATTAACTTTATTGAGCCGATGCAAAGTCCTGTATGGCGAATCCTTCTTGTGATGCGTGTTGCTGGAAGAGTTTTTGTTCTAGTCAATACCCTTTCTCAAGAACAAGGGAGCTTATTGTGAGGCATCCTTATGGTTGGGTGGAGAACAATGTTTTTCCCCAAGAGCGTTCCCGGAGACTCTAACTCTTTAGAGCAGGGTCGGTATTGCTATATGTAAATAGGACATGGTATTTTTTGCTCGATATATTTAGCAGGGAGGAGTAACATAGATTGAGTTCCATTGCTAGATGCATTATCAAAGTTGTAGAAACTGAAGTCAAAGGGTGATTCAAAAAGACTTCACTCGTCCCTAACCGGTCTGAGCAAGGAACTCTTCCAGTTCAAGAAAACTTTATGGGCTTTAATGAATCTAGTGGTAGATAACTCGTGATGTTTTTTCTGTCCGCCGACCAACATTTTAAGGTTTAATCCAATTTGTCATTCTGATCTTCCATTCATGCAAATTAGAATAATCCTCCTTTATACATGTGGTTTCTAGGTACACTTAATAATGTCACGGTCTGCTCTATCTTGATAAGTAGAGGATGCATTAACCGACCAAGATTTAAAAAATAACTTCTCAACCCATATAGTTTTGTATAATTTCCATGTTCTTGCATGATAACAAGAAACAAACGGAAGGATAATTCACATGGAAAGTTGGCAAGTGTGAAAACAAATAAGAAAGAAAGAGACGTTATAAGTGTGCCTTTTCATTCATTTTTTTCTCTATTTTACTAGGTATATTTATTTTCAATTTTATTGTCATTTTTGAACTATTACTTTTTCATGAAGAAATAAGTTGAATGGGAACTAAGGCTGCGGTCTCATGTAAGGGGCATGTTAGATTTTTTGAGCAAGTGTGGTAGAAAAAAAAAGATATTTTGGTATTAATAAGGTCTCGTGATATTTTATTTTTCTCTTTGCAGACAAAACATGAGTCTTTAGCACTAGTAAATGTATTTTCTTTTCTTTTTATTAAGGGCAAATAGTTTTGAAGGGACTATACTTGTATACAAAAGGGCTCAAAAGACAGATAGAAAATATGGGAGAAGTAGCCCAGAGAGGGGCAAAACAGTCAACCAAGAAGGCTCAACAGCCAAATATTACAATATAGGTGAAAAGTGGATCTAAACGTACAGAGATCCAGAACTAAGAAGACAAGATAAAAAAGAAACCAAAAGAGAAACATAAAAACGAGCTCCACCAAAAAATAGCTCCAGAACCGCCTGATGATAGCCAGATCGCAGCTAAAAAACCGCAGCACAACATCCCGTTACTTGATGGCTCTATCAATCTTGGTCTTGATGGCCTGCAGTGACATGAAAAAGGCAATGGCAGTGGCCTGAGAGGGGTCCTTCATGTCTTCTTGGGAGATTGCAATGTCCCTATTCTCTTTAGGGCCCCATATGTCTTCATTGATTCCACTTAAACTGCAAAAACTGTGGACATGTTGTTCAATGAAGTTATAGATGCTTTTGAGGGCAGATAAAATGCAATCATTGCGGCTTTTGGCATTCCCCAATCTTCCATCAAGGGACTGCAGTTTCTTGAAGACTTCATCAATGACCCCCTCTTCCTCCTCACTTTGAAGGATCCTTTTACCCTTGGCTCTCTCCATGTTTTTTAGAGCCCCTTTGAGCTCTTGAATCTCCTTCTCCAATATGTCAATCCTCTCCAGCAAATCCTCCTCTTTGGGCTTCTCTACAGGCATGCTAATATGCAGGAGGTTTTCAGCTAGTTTTAAGTCCTTGTGGCTCCTAAGGACTCGTTGGGAAGCAAGGATTTTAGCTTTCTTGCTTTTCTTGCTGGAGCCAACATCATCATTCTTTCTTTTTAGCAGGGGTGGAGTGGGAGCAATATGGGCAGGTGGGGGTATGAAGGAGGGAGGTGGGATAGGGTTCATGGGAGGGCAGCTCGAAAAGTGGCAGTGAATCAGGAGGATAAGGCCCTGGTGCAAAGGGACAGCCCTAGAGTGATTTTGAACTTCCCTTATAGATTTCTCCAAGGAGTTGATCAGATAACGAGGAAAGCTAATAATGTTATTTCTACGAAAATGATTCAGAAAAATCAGATGCTTGTGAGGAATAGTCACATATCTTCCTTCAAGGGTAACATACCTTACCATCATTTTGGAAAGTTCATCAAAAGGTACAAGGATCGACTCCACCTTGAGGCCAGCAGTTACGAACTCAAGATTCTCTCCCTCTTCTAGAAATTTCTTGGTTTCCACCTCCCTGTCGACCTTCTTATTGAAGAATTTTGTGCCTTCCAGGCTGAGACTCGTGATCTGAGCTATGAGCTCTTCTGTAATTTCCATTTTCATGTTACTATACTTGACAATTTTGTTCTTCCAACCCTTGGCGAATTTGATGGAGATGTCTTGGTCGAAGCCTTGAATCCTCTCAAATAAATTCGACAGGCCCCCGATTTGTAGGTACTCCCAAAGCTCCGTGTTCTCTGTCCACTCAGGATTGTGGGTCGGTTTGGTTTTGCATGGCGGACCCCCCATGTTTCCTATGTTCCTATTCCTGTTTTCAATGGTAAAAAAGCTTGCAATGTGCGGGACAGGCCGAGCGGTGTTTTTGGTATTTGAATCTGTTCTTCCCGTGAAAGCCGGCTTAATTATAATGCTACATTTGTTATTATTGCCCCGCTCCCCAGCTTTCCTCCCATGCCAAGAAATGATGGCAATCCAGCCCGCACAAATCGCAACAATCATCCAAATCTTTTGTGATGTCATCATCATGTACTTGGGGATCCGCACATTAGCATCTAAAATACAGCCGTTAGTCATGTATTTTCTTATGAATCTTAAATAAATTATTAAAAGAAAAAATTGGGAGAGAAGCTTAACGATAAATGCCAAGTGTCACAAAAAATCACCAAAAGTTTTAAACTGAATTATTTTTTGTGTCCCCATAAAATGTAGCTACTTAAACTTTTGAAGATTTTTTTTATTTATATTTTTATTTTTTATTAATGGTAAATTTTTTTACTGGGGCCCTGCCCAGGAGATACAAAAACAAGGTCAACACCCAGATGGAATGATAAAAGTAAGAGAGAAAAAACACAACTGATCAACAGCTAGAGAAACAGTGATAGACAACACTACAAATCAACAACTTAAATACAATAAAAAGAAACTGGACAACAACTAGGAGGGAAATCAACCCTGAGAAGGACAAGATCTTTTTTATTTCCTTGATAGTACTTTATTCCATCCCTCTTCCACTAGTTCTTGTTTGATAAGTTCATTATGATTCTTGAAACCGAAAGTTTTAAAAATATAATCATGGTAACGCAAACCTTCCTAGAAATTGAGTACTTTGAGTCTATTAGGCTCACACAGAGCTTTCTCCACAAATGTCTCGTCCTTCAAACCATTATTTGACTCCAAACACCCGAGTTCTTCAAACATTAGCACGAATATGATATTACCAGCGGTTGGGCTTTCAATAGAGCCCACATCAACGTCCTCTTTAGCAGTCCTAATCTTCCTCGGCAATCGAGCTATCCACAATGTTGCTCCTATCGTTTGAAGCTAGATCAAAATCATTTTGATCCTTCTCCGCCATAGAACATTGCTTTTTCTATGCAAGAGCTAGGAATGGGCTTGTATCTTGACCAATGGGCAAAATAACCACACCATCTAGAATGCAGTAGATTTTGCCGAAAGACAACACTTGAACAGATTTATTTTGAGTGCATGTACTATGTTCTAAACTAGGGGATATCACATTGGTCTCCTCTGACTTATCAATCCCTATCGATAACACCAAGGGCCCACCCAGAATGGTCTCTAACTATTCATTCCCTTGTATAACAAGTTTATCATCTTTTTGACTACCTTGCACAACATGAATATAATTCGAACCCCCATGCATCAGTCTATTGTTCACATCCATTTCAACCACGAGTTGCTCTTGAACATCCCGTGGTTTTCTCATCCATGCCTATGGAACAACATCAGAGTCGGCCACATGTTTTGCGAGCTTAGAAACCACACAACTACTCGCCCTATGACTAACTCCCCTACAATTGCTATAGAATAGGAGTTTCATATTCTAAAACTTGATCCATAGCTCCCTAAGATGAAATGAGATGGATAGTAAAGGACAGAGACTTATCTAGGATCACGTCAACACAAAACCTGACCACTACCATTTTAGTCTGAGCAAGAGTTGTGGAATCTATTGACAACAGACCCCCTAGTGCCTTTGCAATCCCTACAAGCACACCTTTTTCCCACTATTCCAGAGCCAAAGTAGGGAATTTTACCCAAATAGGGTAGGCACTAGGTTCAATTTTTCCCAAGTCCAATCCTGGATGCCATCTAGATAGGTACAACACTGCTTCTCCAAAGAACCAAGGACCACCATTAACAGCTCTATGGAATTCATCTTCTTCTCTAAAATGGAACAGGAAGGATCTATTGGAGATGGCAACCACCTCAATGCCCCCAAGCGATTCCCATTTTCTTCTTGCCCAGGTTGTATACGAGTCAATGTTGGGTCTAATACCAACAAAGCACTCTATTAGAGAAAGACCATAACTATGTCTTTCCTTGTTCACCAATGAATTTGAAATAAACAGAGATGGTCCTTTTTTATCCCACACATGGTTCAGGGCATGGAGAGGGGAGGCATCATGCGCACGTCATAAAACCCTTTCTACTCAAGATCCCATTTTCTACCCTTCCGAAGAACCAGAGCCATCAGCTGCAGGTTCCCGCCCTGTGGCATTTTGAATCTTTTCGTCGTCTTCCCTCTTTTCGTCGTCGTCTTCCCTCTTTTCGTCGTTGTCGAACATCACTTATAATGGTGAAATTTTAAAGTTTTTTTTAAATTTTAGCAGTAGCAATAATTTTGTTAACATGAAACCATTTTTCCAACATGAATAAAAACTCTCAACATAAAACTACACTCTAATTATTCAACAATAAACTATATATTCATGAATTTATATTGTTTTGTAACTACATAAATAACAAGGCCATAACTAAATCCATGTGAATTTTTAATTATGCCTCTGGTCAAAAGGCAGCCCTCTTTTAAATGCTACGTTTGATGTTCCTAGTCCTTTGTTCTTCCTATATTAATCGGACGAAGTATTCTATTGCCAATACCAGTTTTTTATTATATAATATTTAATAACGCATTGATCGTTTCAGTAATATAAGTCCACACTTCGTTTAGTTCTACTCGGAACATTTATATAAAAAGACAATGTTTAATGTCAATCTAACAGTTTTTATTTCAGAATCAATATTTAATTTGAATCTAGATGATAAAACAGGAATCTTTTGAAAATACCACCGGCACGAAATAATAAACAATAAAATGGGCGTTGGCCAATAAACAAGTTGGGGGCGGCTACCTGCAGGTAACGATGTTACATCACCTTTCAAGACGGGAAATTTCAGTGCAGGTTACATATTTATTTCATTGTTCATTAAACTCCTGTTAAAATCCAGGTTTGAGTTCCGGAAGAATAGCTGTAAATAGGGTGCACAACCTTATTTGTTTCACTATCCTGCGCCAGAAGATTCATTTGGTTTGCTGCAGCAGAAAGGTGGAATCTCTGTCCGAACATCCGTATTACTGGTAAGATTTTGAATGCAACAAATCATGTTAACTGATATTTATAATTTTTATGGGTATGAAATATGATGTGCCAGATAGATCATCAAACTCTCATTGTTATTCATACAACTGAAAATGTATGGGAATTGGTTTTTGGATTTAGATCGGAGTTAAATGTTGTATTTTTATTTTTAATGTTTAAGCAATTTATTTGTAATACGGAAATTTTTGACTGTTAGAAACGAAGGACTTTGGTTTTAGAGGTTCGGTTGATGATAAATCATTTCACGCAGTGTTCGTGGGAGGGCCGTCTAACAAAAGATTATGACTTTGGTAACCTGGTTTAGATTTGATTTAACCTGGTTACCAGGTTACAAGGTTTAGATTTAGATTAACAGGTTACCAGATTACAATCAATGGTTAAATTTGACGTCCATTTATGCCTGTCACGCAATTTTTAGGTGAGGGTATTTTTTAAATATTGCCTTTAGAAAATGTAAAATAATGTTAATAAAATGTAAAATAATGTTAATATATTAACATTATTTTACATTTTCTAAAGGCAATATTTAAAAAATACCCTCACCTAAAAATTGCGTGACAGGCATAAATGGACGTCAAATTTAACCATTGATTGTAATCTGGTAACCTGTTAATCTAAATCTAAACCTTGTAACCTGGTAACCAGGTTAAAATAATGTTTTATATATATATATATATAAGAGGGTCATACCTAAAATATTTAAATCGTATTATTTCACACATTTGCAAATGTTTTACGGTTAAAATCATGAAAATGTCTAAGCTGCCGTCAAATTCAACCTAACTTACGAAAGTCAAACCTGATACCTAAATCTGGTAATCTAAACCTCGTAGCCTGGTTCAGATGTAATTGTTAAATATAGTGAAATTTCTACTTTAATGTTGCCTGTTAGATCAAAAATATTCCTGACCAAGTCACCAAAGATTATGACTGATAACCTGGTTTTAAAAATATGTTCAGATGAATTTGATTTATAACTTTAAAAAATGTAAAATCCATTATGAAAAAATATACCACATATTATATTCACAAATGAATTAAAATATAATATTATATTAAAGAGTCAAACATAACAGGGCTGTATCAAATTTATATTTGGGCGTCCAAAAAAAGTTGGTTGTTATTTAAACATACAATTATTTAAAATTCAAATAAATACAGAAACATAAATATAGGATTTAAAAACATGATGGTTCACACGTATATGTAATATCAAAGTATATTGTCTATATAAGAATTTAATTAAGAATGACGAAGAATACATGAATATGTTGTCAATTAATGTTGTAAATAAAACACAAAGAAGTTATCGAGCAAAGATTTTTAATCGATAAATTTAATGGGTAAGAACATTTAAGTAGAAGTTGTGTACCTTCTCAATAATTACCAGTACATTAATATTTAACTCAAGCCAAAAAATCGTTGTGCTAAAGTTTTCAAATGATAATGTAAATAGATTATTTAAAAAAAAATTTATAACGACATATATATAATTCAAAAACAGAAATTAAATTGATAGCTATTAAACAATCATGAAAATTAAATTGATAGATATTAAGCAATCATGAAAGTTTATAAAAATGTTAAATTGTATTTTAAAAAATTGACACTCAAGAAATTTTGATTTGATGGGCAATTAAATTTGAAATTTCAAGATTTTTCAAAGCACACAGTGTTGGAAAAGCTTTCTATATGTTTAGATGCTCTTTGTTTTTAGCTGCCCAAGCAGCCACCTCAAAAGTTCTGGACAATTTTTCTGGAGTGTTAATTTTTTAAAATTCCATAAGTGTGTACAAATTTTTTGAGATCTCCATTTCTTTCCATTCATAATTTTTATGTAGATCTATTTTATCGATTATGATTGGATCCAAAACTAAAATCAAGTGATGCTAGAAAGTTTTTCATTTCGCAAAAATTTTCTGGGACATGAACCTAGTACTATATATTATTTATTGATATCTCCTAAAATTTGTACCTTAGTAGACAGTTACACACACACGCACGCACACACATATACATACATAATGATGCATATGAATGAAAAAAAATGGTATACTTTAGTCAAAGCCCAAAACCCTAAAGGGTGAAAGACACCAAAAAACGAAAACAACTACAACACAACTAGTTCAACCATTATAGATGAAATATGTAAACAATAACAAATACCCTTAACCATTCACATAAACAATAGTTGTAGAAGGAAATATACAACCATTACCGAAACTAAAAAACTAAAATTTCTTTCAAGAAAGCATTCATATATTTGTTGTGTTATTTTTTTTTTTTGTATAAGCCTTCATGTTTATTCGAAAGCCACCTCAATTTTCGATTTGAGCTCTATCATCTTTTTTTCCAATTCCTTGTTAAGAAGAAGAATAGATCTTATGCTCTGTTGCATATATAAGGTATGATGAAAAAATAATAGTAAAGAAGACGAATGGTTACAACTTGAGAAGTAGAGTTATTTAAAAATAAGATTGACACATATTTTTTCAAACATGTACATGATTACAATATGTTTAAATTTGTATGAAATCTATTATTTGATATTCCCAATCCAAATAATAATAATTTAGGACGATTTGCTTTGTGAAGAGGGCTAGTAAATCATGTCTTACTTGATTCCAAATTAGTTTGATTGACTTGCATTACTGAAGGAATGGATAATATTTTCTTTATTATTATAGTAGAGATAATATAATTTAACCCCACCAAAAAAATCAAGTCTATTGAAACAAAACAACTTAAGTGAATCATTCTCCAAGCTAGGAGTTGAGCACTAGACCAAGTTTTCAATCTCCAAACATTAGTGCACATTGAACCTAGATATGCTCAGTCAAATTACAACTCCATCTTAGGTCTAAACATTTTACAATAGAAATAGTAGGCATCATATTGAGATATGAGGTTTTAATATGGAATTAATCAAATCTAGTACCATTCGACCATCATCAACATTTGATAAAGTTATAAAGAATTCTGGAAGACATCTTAGTAACTAAATTTTCATCGATCATTGATATCATAAAATCAAAGACAAGTTTACCATTTTCAACTAAATGGAAGGAGTTTTTTAATAATTGGACCATCCCATGTTAGAATCTAATTACCAATAAATTTCAAATGTTTTTAAATATACTAATCATTTTTTTGATTTTTTTGAGTTAAGGAACACTCATTAACCATTATCAACCAATTCCACCAAATTGAGGATTTGGGGAAACTTAGTCCATGCCTAAGAGAGGAATATTTCCAATGAACAATTGAAAATTTTCTTGCTAATAATCACTTAAATAAGTTTGTAAAATAAACTTGTGAAATTGTTCGTACTCATAAAATTATTTTTTGAAACAAAAAAATATTGATTTCTCTTAAATTTCTATGCAATTAACCTTACCTAAACAAAATACCTAATCGTAAACCCCATATTATCTTTCTTAGCTTCACAAATAAGTTCATCTTCAATTCAAAAATATTATGTTAAGAAAAATGTCTTTAAAATGTGATTTCCTACCTCATAAAGAAATATAGTTGAGCCAGAGAAGGTTTATTAGTGTTGATAAAATCCTACTTGTCAAGTTAACCAAACGTTTATGCAAATAAAAAATTTAGGGAAAAGAATAAGGTTCTTATTCGAGGCCACTATCCATTATGAGAAGGGGCCAAAGGAATCCCACAATTAATAAATTTAAGTTAAGATATTAAAATATGATATGAAGTTACATCCATCAAGGATTGTCTATCACTCTTATATTAGATTTCTCAATTTTATGTGTCTATCACTCTTATATTAGATTGTTTGTAAATAGCTCTTATCATGCAAGAAACTCTTTAGAATGGAATCATTTTGATATGTATAAAACACATATTTAATAATATATAAATGTCTAAGAAACTCTTTAGAATGGAATCATTTTGAAATGTATAAAACACAGTCCAAAGCCCGTGCCCGTGCCCTAACCCTAATCTGGTCGCATACGTCAATGGAGATGGCGGCGGAGGAAATCGCACAGGTAGTGGAGGACACATCAATGGAGCCGGCGATGGAGGTACTCGCGCAGGCGGTGAAGGATGCGAGTCTGGACGTCTGAAATTTGGTGTAAAAGAAAATAGCGACCCGTGCTCGAATCCTCAACAGGGCAGCAGTGGAACGACTGGCTCTTCTCCTTCCCATGTGGTGAAGTCGCCAATAGGTGTGAGGGTTTCAGAAATAGGGAAAATTATTTCCATAGCCACATCTGTGCATGGTGTGCTCGAGAGAAGCCAAGGGAAAGAAGGGAAATCTTTTTCTGCGGCCGCTGCTGGACCTATCAATAGCGCCCATTTGAAGAAAAACCTCTGATAATGACACCCCTGTCCCGAAGTTGGAAGATAATGTTCTCTGTAAGGTTCCGGATTTGGAAGAGGAATATAGCAGGATGGGTCTCATCTGCAGGTTCAACCCTTTTTGGCCCAAACTTTCTCATCCACATGAATGGATCACTGAGAAATGGAGCCCGAATATAAAAGGTTAGAGTGAACTATATCCCTGTTCAAAAACATATTTCATTCTTTTTTTAAGAAAATCTGATGAGGAGCGGCAAACCGTACACAATTTGTATTGGATTTGGGGGGATCAGTATGGTCTTATGAATAAACCCTAGTATCCCTTATTTGATCCATTGAAAGACACGTTTGACACAATGTCCATTTGGGTTAGGCTATGAGGCCTTCTCTTACAATTATGGGATGAATCTTTTGCTTGAAGCCATTGGTAATAAGTTGGGGGCCGTTGAAATTTTTTATGATGTTACCTCCCTATAGTTGCATATTGTGTATACCCGGATTCTAGTGGACTTAGAATTCTCTAAATCTATAGATTGGGGATAAAACATGCACCCAAAGACTAGACTATGAAAAATTGGCTTTCTATTGTCACTAGGGTTTTGAAATGGGACACGTGTTAGTGGATTGTGGTCACTCTAAGAAATAAGGGGGACAATCATACTTGGTGGGTGGATTATCTCCCCTCTCATTTTACCATTAATGCCTCTTTAGATTGTGTTCCTGATTCTGATTCGAGCCCCTCTTGGGTGGTCTCTCCACCTACTGAGAACCCCTCTTAGATGCCTCTTGTTTATTCGATGACTCATATTCCCCATGCCCCCATTGAGGAGGTCAAGGAGAGGGTAATCCCCTCTTCTCCTGGTAGGTCTCCTTTTCAACCTATTTCCTCTTTAGATATTTTTCTCCCGAGCGATCATCCCTATGGTAATAATGAGGAGTGGAAGGTGGTCTACACCAAGAAAAGAATCTCTTCTAAACTCAATCATTCCCATCTCATATGAAAATCATAACACAATCTTTGGCTTTGGGTTGACTATAGTTCTTCGGAATTAGTGTTGCGCAGTAGCTGTACTTTTTCTTTTTCCTGATAGTTTGTTTCTAATTTTTTTCATTTTTGGTATTCATCATTGTATCTAGGCTTTAGGCCTTTTTGTTCTTGGGCATGGCCTCAGTCAAAAACCATTTTACCCTTAAATCAAAAAATACAATCCAAAAGAATTAAAACGAGACAACATAATAAGTAATGGTAAATGTTGTCCAAAATAAAACCCATGTTATTTTGAATAATTCATCTGATTTTTAGACTTAGGTAACTCCAAATTGAAAAACCCATGAAATGAAGGAGTTGAGGATTCAATGTTCTACTGAAAACTGGTTAAATGTTTGTACTACGTGGACTTAGAAAATATGGAAATCCATGGAGTTGGTTAATTCCACGCGATAAATCATGCATCCTACTAAAGAGAAGTTGTGATGCAAGGAAAAAGTGTTGCAGGAAAACACACAACAAAAAAAAAGCAAGTTTAAATGTGGCTAAGGTTGGAAGCCGTGGAATAAAGAACATAGTGTTTCATGGACATTAAAGATGTATTATTCTGCGGAGTCAAAAATGCCACAAAGCTTTTAAAGACTTCATAGGGATAAAGTCAAAAGAGAAAATAGATGGAGTGTCGCAACATGTGAAGAAGGTAGGTTGAATGCGGAATACATCAGGCCCATAGAACAAAGGAGCATAGTCGCAAGTGGAAGAAGTCGTGGTGTAGGGAAGAATACCTTAGTGACATAGCAAGAGCATTAAATGGCTAAGTGCGGAAGTTGCTAAATGGAATACGCAACCGTGGATCAAGAAAAATCAT
Source organism: Taxus chinensis (assembly GCA_019776745.2). NCBI lineage: Eukaryota > Viridiplantae > Streptophyta > Pinopsida > Cupressales > Taxaceae > Taxus > Taxus chinensis. The sequence goes on from CM034154.1 coordinate 4,077,237, forward strand.
CTAAGTTTTGTTGGTCATGATAAAGTCACACATGTTTTGAACCAAATGCTTAAATACTCCACCAAATCGAATTTATTTTTGAGTGGCATTGTCCTCATGCACTGGCGATTTGATGGCGTGCACTTGGGGTGATTTCATGCGCCTATACTTGACCTGTGATTGGTCCTTGGTGGTGGCGGGTGATTAATTTCATTGATCACTAGATGTGATCGATCTAATATCCCTTCTCTTTAAAAAAACTATAAATGCAAGTGCTTTGGCACATAATACGAGTTATTTTCTGTTGAATTTGTAGCTCCTCCTTATGATCTTACAAAACTCTTTCTTGCGACCTTTGTAACTAACATGAGAATATTTATTGCCTTGGCTTCATGCCTGTAAGTGGTTAAGTTTTTATATTAATGCAAGTGTTCCCAAAATGCTCTACATTTAATGTGAATATCCCCTACCCACTTTCATTCCTTCATTCATTTTCGCTTATTTCCCTTCAAATTTGTGTACATATTTTAAATCTTCAAATGTATGTTTACATCTTTGTTTATTAGAGCGAGAATTGATCCATTTTCCAATTTGGTCTATCACCTCTCTTTCATTTCAATTTTCTTCCTCTCTCACCATGTCTCCTTGGAGTTTCTTAGTTTAATATTAGATAGTGTTAGAGTAGAGTCTGGTTAGAATAATTATGGTAAATTGGGGTAAGAGGATCTAGCCCTTTCATTGAGGTTTGATCTTGATTGCTCCCCACAATTTCAGAGAATACAATAAGAAAAGAGTCAAAGTAAATTAGAATATACCATATTTTCTATACATGTTTCTTCTAACCATACCTCAAAGTACAATATATAACTATATACATGAGGAGTATATATAACTTTAAAAAAAAGGAAAGTTCCCCTTTCCTTATTGAGCACATAATAGAAATAGGTGATTAGCTTATATGAGTGATATTTTTTTAATGGTGGTGGCAATAAATATTCATTTATTATATTCTAAACCTAGAGAAATGAGGAACCAAACTTAGTATAATAGTTAATCTAAATTAAGTTGATATTATTTGAATATACCACCAACTTATTTTTTACATTCATTTAAATATATAAACAAATTGTACTAAATATTCAATATTTTTTATATTTAATAAATAGTATCTATTTTTTTAATTTACAACTTTGATGGTGCATGAGAAAGATCTATAGTTTTATACTTTCATATATTATAATATTTATTTTCTTTGTCCCCTTCTTTTCTAATCAATTAGTGTTATGAGGTCGGATGTTCTATTTATAAGTGCATAGTGAGAAACAAATTGATGATAAATTATACTTGGTTGCATACAATAAAATAATAAAGTATGAATAATTTTTTTTTATGTAAAATAAGATAAGCTAGAGAGAAATTATCAAATCTTTATGATAGTCACGGGAGTCAAGATGTGTGGGTAAGTGCACCAAGTTGGGGGGCCAAAAGGGGGTGTTAAGTGGACGTATTTTTTTGGAAAATAAAAAACTTTAACTTGTATGAATTTTTTGAAACAGTTACACTCAAAATTGGAAGATGTTGTATAAACATAAATCGTAGCATTTTGAGTCTAGTTTCTAAGCTACTAAATTTTATGGAAAACAAATAAGTTTAAGTGGATCAAATAACTAAAATACCAACAGGTGTTCCTGTTTTTGTTAAAAAACATAATAGAGTGACTTTCGTGTACTCCCACCATTTTTTGAACACCATTTAGTATTTTTGAAAACCCTTTTGTAGAAAGATAGCTAGGAGCATCTAGTTTGTGTTAAAAAAAAATTAGATTGTTTTAGTATTTATTTTTTAATGATTTTTTTAGTACATAAATTTTAAGTTTTGAAAAATAACAGAGCTTTGACCATGTCCCCCCTAACTACCTAAAAAAAAATTCGAAAAATTAAATTTTTTTTGAATATGTATAGAATTAGGCCTAGTTTTTGCTAATATTTATTTTTTCAATTTTGATGAGTGAAAAAAAGATACACGATAAAAGAAAGGCATATTTAAACTTTAAAAATAGCTATAAAAAGGCATAGTTAGAAAATAAATAATATGAAAACCTTATATTAGTAAAAAAAATTGAAAAATTATATTTTTAGAAAGAAGAAACTTTCCTCTACGTCGTGGTATAATTGTTTTTAAATGAATCGATCAATTTATGTTAATTTATCATGGTGGAAGTGAAAATTTTGCATTTTCCTACAAAAACATGTTGTTTGTTGTGTTTGTGCAAGTCCATGCCTTAGGCTTGAGGATCCAAACCAGATCCAAGCATTGAGGAATGGCTTGGAAAAAGTAAAAAACACATACGCGTTATAACGTGAATGCACTATAATGCGTACGCGTTCTTCATAGAATAAACATTATATGTGTTTCTAGCATGCTTCTATTTACAAAAATAATAAATTTATTTTAATAAATATAAGAAATTAGGGCCAGTCTACACCTTATGGAACTAGTCTCACAACGCCATTAGTCATGGTTTAGGAGATAAGTTTTTCTAGTATAATCTAGTCAGTACATATGTAATTTTCAGGATTTCAGGATTCAGCCTAAATCTTTTAGCGTTTAAATTCTACAATCAAAACTCTAAACCTTAAACCCTAAACCCTAAACCATGATCCATAAACCCTAAACCCTAAACCCTAAACATTCAACCCTTACTCATGAGCCCTAAACCCTAAATGTTGAGCCTTAAGCCCAAAACCCTGAGCCCTAAGCCCTAAGCACTAAACCTTAAACCATGAACCATGAGCCCTAAATTCTAAACCATAAACCCTAACCCCTAACCCCTAAAGCCTAAACAATGAATCCTAAACCCTAAACCCTAAACCATAAGCCCTAAATACTAAACAATAAACCTTAAAACTTGAACTCTGTGACCTCAACCCTTAACCCTAAGACCTAAACCCTAAAACCAAAATAATAAACCCTCAACCTTGAACACTAAGTCCTAAACCCTTGACCCTAAACCCTAAGCCCTAAACCCTAAACACTAAATCCAAAGCCCTGAGTTCTAACCCCTAAACCTTAAACCCGTAACTTTGAACCCCGAACCTTGAGCTATAAACCCTCAACCATGAACCCTAAACCCTAATCCCTAAACCATAAACCTAAATTCTAAGTCTTGAACCCTACACCCTGATCCCTAAACCCTAAACCTTAAACCTTGAGCCTTGAGCCCTAAACCCTAAACCCTAAATATAAAGCCCTGAGCTCTAACCCCTAAACCTTAAACCCGTAATTTCGAACCCTAAACCCCGAGCCATAGACTTTGAGCCATAGACCTGAACCATGAACCCTAAATTTTAAGCCCTAAACCATAAGCCCGAAACCCTAAGCCTTGAAACCTACACCCTGATCCCTGAGCCCTAAACCCTAAACCATGTACCATAAGCCCTAAATCCTAAACCATGAGCCCTAAATGCTAAACCCTAAATCCTAAACCCTAAAAACTAAATCCTAAACCCTAAACCCTAACCCATAAATCATAAACCCTAAACTGTAAACCATAAATCGTAAACCGTAAACCCTAAACGCTTAACCTTAAACCTTAAACCATGAGCCCTAAAAACTAAACCCTAAACCCTGAACTCTGTGACCTCAACCCTTAACCCTTAAACCTAAACCCTAAACTATAAACCCTAAAACCAAAATAATAAACCTTGAACCTAAATCCTAAACCCTAAACCCTAAACCTTGAACCCTGAGCCATGAGCCCTAAACCCTAAACACTTTTTAGTTGAATACTCTCTGTCAATACTTATAAGAATCGGTAAGACATACTCTTTGTCTACGAAGTAGATGAACCCTTTTTAGTTGAATACTCTATGTCAATACTTATAAAAATGGGTAAGATATAGAACATTACAGTGAGTGAATGGGTGAGCCTAAACCCTGAGCTTTAAACCCCGAGACCTAAACCTTAAACCCTAAACCCTGATCCTTAAACCCTAAACCCTAAACCCTATGCCATAAACCCTTAACCCCAACCTTTAAACCTTAAAACCTATTTCCTAAACCCTAAACCCCAACCTTTAAACCTTAAAACCTAATTCCTAAACCCTAAACCCTAAACCATGAGCACTAAACCCTAAACCTTAAACTATAAACCCTAAGCCCTAAATTCTGCGCCCTAAATCCTAAACCGTAAGCCTTAAATCCTAAACCATAAACCCTAAAACCTAAACCCTGAGCCGTAAACCCTAAACCTTAAACCTTGAGCCCTAAACCCTAAGCCCTAAGCCCTAAGCTCAAACCCTAAACACTAAACCCTAAACCTCGAGCCCTAAACCTTCAACCCTCAACCATCAACTATCAACCCTAAACCCTCAACCCTGGGCCCTAAACCTTGAACTTTGAGCCCTAAACCCTAAATCCTAAACCCTCAACCCTTAACCGTGAGCCATAAACCATAAACCATAAACCCTAAACCCTAAGCCCTAAATCCTAAACCCTAAAATCTAAACCTTGATCCCTAAACCCTAAACCCTAAAACATGAGTCCTAAACCCTGAGCCCTAAACCCTAAACCCTAAATCATAAACCTTAACCAAAAGGAAAGTCCTAATAAGATCATTCAATGTGTTTCAGTGTGTAGGGAATAGTGTTTAAGGTGATCGATTAACTCATTTAGATTTGATGAGAGACTACTTCTTCTGAAAGGCCTAAAAAGGCCATTTTTGGTCATTCTGTAGCGAATTGAACACCCTTCAGAACAGACTAAAATGAGTTAGTCATGTAATTGAGATGTCGAGGACCATCATGTTTGAAGTATTAAGGCACTGTTTGTCTCCATAAGAGAAATGAGAAAAAAACATGTATGAGAATCGTTAATTTGATTCCATGAAAGAATGTTTTTAGAGCTAGGAAAGGTGAGGGGAGGATCTTTATACGGAGCACCATGTTTCTACGAATGAGCAATCATCTTAGTTCACTTGATGCAATTCACTTGGTACTATTTGTAAAAACTCATTCAACTCCTAGTAGTGTTGTAACGACCCAAAAATACCAACACAAGGACAACACAGTGAAATACAGGATAACTTTTTTTTTTTTTTTGACTTGCTTTGACTCAACACGACACAACATGTCGTCACAAGGTTACAACTAACACTAGGAACCACTTGTTACGGGGGAGACCACACGGTCAACACGAAAACGTTCACACCTATCAAGGACAATGTACTGTTCTTTTGACAAGACAACATGGAAGTCCAATCCACATGACACACTCATAGCTAGGGCATCCCATGAGGAATTTCTTGTTAAATTTTCTTGTTTACTAAAGTGTCTCTTAATTCTTAACTTACGTTCTTATAAAATTTTCATGTAATGATTCACACAATTCTTTTTCACAAGGGAGAACTTCTTTATTTTCAATGGTTGACTAGATAGCTTAAGGCCAAGCTTTCTAAACTGGGATCATCAATTTGATGTCCAAATCTTCCTTATTCATTTGATTTTAGAACATTTCCCATTTCTTACAAGGTTAATTAATCTTACTCAAGCCACTAACACATGTTCCACAACTCTATTGCACAGGTGAAGGCATAAGCTCCGATTGAGTGAAAAGTACCGTTTAGGGTTCATAACAATAGCCTTCTTGTTTAAGGATTAAATTTTGACCTTGCTTAAGAAATATCACCATGAGTCAAGGAAAGGGTTAACAGAACAAGACAACAAAATTTAGCTTCAGGGTCACATTGTTTACTATCAGTCTTTTATTGAGGTTAAGGGTTTATCAAGATTGGTTAAATGTTCCATCTAGACTTTACTTAATTAAGTTTGACAAAGGAAAACATTCCAAACGATAGAGAGAGATTTAAGGTTTAATTAATTGATTTCCCTCCTACTTATTAAATCCTATCATCTTCTAAAATCTAACCATTGCTTTCACCAGGAGGTCATTTAAGATTTCACCATAAAAGGATAATGTTTATTAGCTTGGCTCGAATAAATTTTTTTTTTTTTTTTATCATATTTCGTTACAAAAGATAGTTTCCTCTTGATTGTTCCAAATCTCAAAGGTTATCAAGTAGATCACATCTACATAATATATTCATATATATAAATTTTTAGTTTAAATTTTATCAGGATTATCCAGCTCACTTTATAGTGCTTACAACTCATTGCTACTAAGCCTTAGGAGGATTTACAACTCAACATTTTAACTCCAGAGCAAATTTTAACAGTACTCGTTTGCGGAACCAAAACAAGGTTATATTAATTCATTCCAACATGATGCACAAATCCAAGGAACATACCATCTCTATTGAACCATGACTAGGGAGCAAGAGAGTAACAACATGGGACACGCCTCGCTACTATTCTAAGGATTAAAATTCACTAGAATATCCCATAACCAAGCGGTAATCAAATTTCATCTTTCACATGATAACCAAACAAGCCAAAGTTTCAACAGTTACAACAACAATACTCTACAATACATTTACTAGGCACTGACCCTTCTTCTAAAATGTCCAAAGGCCTTTTCCAAATTTTATAACATAATACACATTCGTACAAAGGAACATCATAACCAAGATTGATGCAATAATCTACAAGTCTTTCCATCATCTAACCACGTAAGCCATCTGCAACAATTAATAACCTGAGTTAGTTCGCGAGAACTGAGCAAGATAAGACTATACATAGCAACAATAAGCTACTAGCTAACAATACCATGAAAGGAAACATTCTATTTCAGGAAATGGATCAAAGTTCTAACCTCTAACAACCTTATGAAACAAGATGTAATTTTCAACATATCAACTAAGAAGAAAACCATAAGTTTTAGTTATGAAAATACCTCTAAAACTACAAAAGTTTGACAACCAAATACGCAAGACTATGAAATTTAAATGATTAGACACAAGAGTTGAGAGTATTAGGATTTCAATCATATAATCCTGTAGATTACATGATTGAAATCTAAAGTGTAACCCATCAATCCACATTCTCATGGTGAAGTCAAAAGATAAAAACCAGACCCGATCTTAGCTACCAAAAAGAATATAGTTTTGGATTCGTTCCGTAGGGCCATAGGCCTAATAGGCTATAAACGAACGAGGGTAAAAACAAAGTTCCATCATGTAATCAAAAAGGTTTAAAGGATGAAAATCTTATATTCAAACCCACAACCATTATATCTTAGGTAATAAGTGACTTCATAGCTAATAAGGATGAGTGGAAAGGACGGTAAGAATGTCCGAAATAGGTATTGCCTAACAGCTTACCTACTGAACATAACCAGGGCCGGAATAGCGACAAGCCTCATTAATACCCAAGTTGAGTAGGCAATTTAGCATTCTAAACACATCCTTGCAATTTTCATAATACCTTAGATTTATAATCCTCCCGTTTTAGAGGAACATAGCCATGAATCTAGACTTGGTTGAAATTTTCCGACATCAACTCACTTCCTAATATCATAAACGATGTATACAAAGGAAAAGGTCTCTCAACTCTCCTTAATTTACATCTCATCACTAAGTTTATGGTAACCTATGCAGAGATTAAACACATAACATACCATTGAAGATAAATATCCTCCAATAACGAACTTCTATAACGATGTAATCACAATTATTACGTTCGACACATAGACAAACTATTCCTTAACTTCTTTTCCCTTTTTGACAACAAAATATATTCACGACCTTCCATCACAATCATTCTAAATTTGCAATGAAAGGTCACTCATCAAGAAGGAAGTACAAAACAAGTTTGACTAAATTAAGGAACTTCATGTTACCTTAAGCAGTTGATGAAAACCTTAACTTTCACGAACCGTGAAAGGTATTACCTTACTCCATCAAGGCATTATGTCTATACATGATTAAATCGATCACACAAGGAATCATCAACATACCATATCTTAACACCATAAAGGTCATTAATTTTATCAAATTTTACTTATCGAAAGAGTAGAATCAAAATGGGGTTCTATCAATAATTTATGCCCTTCTATCAACCCAGGACATATTTTCGGCCCAAAACTTCCTTCTTAACAAGCATATATATTGAACTTCTAATTTTCAAAAGCCCTAATAATTTGCACAATACACGAAGTGCAGAATCACGCTTATCATAAAAAATAATAATAATAATTTAACTATATGTTTTCCTCTAGGGCGACAACATAACAGGAAACCAATACCAGTCAACGCTACAAACGTTCTAGGGGCGATTACATACCCAGGTTCACAAAAGAAATAACAACATTTTTGCAGAAGGAAGTAACTTTAAAATTATATATATCTAATTTTAAAGTTTTATTTTATTTTCATATGATCAATCGAAGCATACACTGAGAACCTTTGTTTGACCTTTGTTTCTTTTATATATAAATGGTTTGATCACGTCAACAAGAACAACCAACAGAGGCAAATCCAGAAGTAACAAACTATTGACCATATATTGAACACAAATCCACAAAATCACAGATTTAAACCAATTTCTAGAAAGAAAAAGTTTCATTTCAAGAGGTTATTATATACTAGCATATTATGTATATGGTTAGTCTATCTTGCCTGTTTTAACGCATCCAGCAGGGACTGCTACAGCCACACGCCCTTCGCTTTATCCTCTGCTTCATTGGTCTTTTCTTGCAATATACCACACCAGGATTCCCTTTTGAAGGCACGACTAGAAGGATGCAATAGGTGGTTGTCCAAACACTAGATTGCTTCAATGCAGCTGCTTTGGGGGGGGTACAGGCAATGAACTGTCACACGGCCTATAGCATCAGCCAGTACCGGATTTGCCTCTTGCAATGCCTTCGAACCTATATCAGTAACCAAATACCCGTCATAAGGGCAGGCCCTAGTAGTACTCAACACATAAGCTAGGCAAGGCTTGCAGTAAAGATGTGTGCATCGGGTTGCATAGCCTCATTAGGGTAAACAAGCTGCCTACAACAGATAAATCAATCCTTGTCCAACTGAGCTGAGAATTGATAACTCTGTCTCGATGGGGCAGCCATTGGTTCACTATATCTCATATTGGCCTGCAGTCTGCCCACCCAAGTGAAATGTGAAACGAAAACACTAGCATGGGGCAAACCCATTTGTATATTAGCACAAAACTAGCAGTAAAGTGTGATCATTGCAGTCAAACCCAAATTGACACTCGACACAGAGTTGTATGAATCTGCAATTGAAATATGCCAGAAGCTGATACTATAGGGTTTGATTCTAATTTCTATTTCCTACGGATTTCGAAGGGATGAGATCTGAATTTTGAAATGACCCAAAATCTAGATTGGGTTTGAAATTGTAAAAATGATGATAGCAAGAGCCTCAATTAAAAACACAAGGCTTTCACAGTCTATTAGATAAAAGGCTTGCTTTTGGGGGAAAATCCGTTTAATCCACATTTTACATCACACTCCCCGATCCATCACCAGGATGACTGAAGCTCCTGACACGGACAACACAACTAAAATCCATCCAAAAAAAACAAAGTTTTGAGTATATTCACGGTTTTAGTCATTCAATCTCCATTCCATCCCAATCAAAAACTGGACAGAGAATCCCCATACTGCAACCAAAAAGAATGTGAACAGATCCGAGCAATACCCAATCAACCCACTTCCAAGAAACGACCGACAGTGCAAACAAATGGCACTCAACTCCATTCCGAAACTTGTACAGTCAAAGAACAAAACTGACAACAAAGAAGTGGCGAGAATCCTCACCCTCGTGTCTCGAAGTCCTTTTGTAGTATTCACTCTACTGTGCCGATCTTTTGGCGGGGAAGAGCGAACTCGCAATGCTTTTGAAGCGACACCACAAATATTTTCTCACTCTTCGTATTGTATTTTTCACACTGATCAGATTGAGTAGACAAGGCATATCGGGTATCCTTAGATCCACTAGAGCATCTGATTTCGGGCTGCTCCGTTGGATAGATCTCCTTGTAACACTCTCACTGTCACTTAGTCGATTTTGACAGCAATATCTTGAAGGAGAATCCCGAATTTGAGGATGTGTTCAATACTAAACAGACAACAACAGATTTGGACAACCTGCTTGCTAGAAGCGCTCAAAAAAGGGCTTCTACTATACTGCAACATGCCTGTTGCCTGGCTAATCATTGCGGCAGGCTGTTGCTTTGGATTCTCGAACATGAACACCCTTTGCAGCACCCAAAAACGTGGAGGTAACCTGCCTTCCTCACCAGCTTAAAGCTCCACGGATACTGTCTGCACAGCAAGATTTTCGAGACCCACACCCACCTGCACGCATTGAAGGAGGATCCCAGAAGAGATCATGGCGTAGAAAAATGTGACTCCACCCACTCCCGTCTCCCTCACGCAAGGACAACAGAAAACACGGCGGTCATTTCAACCCGTAGGTCAGGTGGTTGGGAGGGGGCAGGTAGAACAAAAAAATACGATGCCCAGCTGGGCATTACAAGTGTGATAACATCTTAAGGAGGAGACACATTACAATCACCTCATTTTGACCATAGGACAAGAATCTCATTCAGGGAGCAATCCTCTATCTACAAAGTGAGGATATCATTTTAGTAAGAAGTAGATAAACATCATAGAGTTGATTCATGGTCACTAAAGTGAATTATGGACCAAATTTAAATATTGCTAGCAATTCAAGTAGTTGTAGGGCCAAAATCCAATTTAGAAGGTCAAAAAACTTACAAAACGACTATATACTTTCCTAAAACAAAGACTAACTACAATATATATGCCCTGAAAGTTTTAGTCCTTTGTTGAAATCCTAAAGATGAGTAAGTACTGATCAGATTAGATTTTGAAAAACTATCTTCTATATTATAACTGTTTGAGCTACGGGACCGCTTCCATCACTATTTACTAAAATAAATTTAAAGTATAAGACCCAAACATTTATTTTTGTAAGTATAAGCCCCCTAGATACACATATATAGTCCATACTATGCAAAACGCGTACGCGTTTTAGGTTCGGTAATTACCAAACCAATAAAACAAAACACGATCGTGTTATGGCAAAATGCATACACGTTTCGGTTGTTTTCAGGTTTTTGTCCACTTTTTGGCCCCCCAACTTGGTGCACTTACCCATGTGGAAGTTACATGTGACTAAAAGAGGTAGCACAAGAGCTACCACTTATCTTATGCTAAGATATTCATACATTTATAGGGAAATTCAATTCTTGTATGGACAAGTGCGAAGAGATGTTAAACGGAAACTTTATTTGAATATAAATGTGATCGGATATTGTTGTCACTACATAGAAGGCTAGTTTTGGAGATTTAGTGGTGTAATTCCACAAGGTTTGGGAGTACATTCAAATTTGAGAAAAGAAACACCTTACGATGCACATGACCAATCAATTTTAGCACACCAATCGATACCACATAATATTTCTATCAATGTGACATTTGTATCCCATGTGGTAAAGACCGGAGGCTATTCTTCACACAAAATGCACCACAATTACACTACATATAAAAATACTCCTTTGTAATAGTGGTGCATTTTGTGTGGAGAATAGCATCCGCCACGACAAAGTGTGAGAATCATTGTGCAATGGCTTAATATTTAGTATTTATGTTTTTTAATAGTTTGGGAGATTTCTTTTTGTACTATAAATTTATTATTTAACTACTTTTTATGTATAGTTATAAATATTTATTTTAGATATGTATCTAAATAAACATGTGTAGATATTAAAATTTAATACATCAAGTCAATTTTTTATTTGTAATAGATCAAAATATCATATAATATTAATTAGTAGAAATGATACAAACGAGATAAGAAGCTGAAATGACGTTGAACTAAATACAATTGATGCAAAACCTATGATCACTAATAAATAGTTGATAAAAGAGTTTACTGAAATTATATAACTTATTTAAATTGAATGTTCTAATAATTAATTAAAAGGAAGTCCCTATAATCACTAACAGTTACGGATCAATAATGGGAAATGGATAACCTACATCAATATTTCATAAGATACTCAATAAATTTGATAAATAACATTGTTTGTTAGGTGCAAATTCAAAGTGTACTCAAATAGATTCATAAATACTAATTGAGAGTAAAATGTGCAACACTACATGCAAGAAAAAAGAATGAAATGCATATAATTTGTTGAAGGGAATGAGATGCATGATCCAAAGAATTTGGCGAAGAGAATAATAGTGGTAAACGTACTACAGAAGTGGCTTAATGACCTAAGATTAATATAAATATAAGAACATGTTTTATAATTTAAAATAAAAAGTATTTACAAAACTCATTAAATTTCTTACTAGAACTATAATTCTTGTAATAAGTCTTTTAATTTTTAAATTATAATGTAATATAATAAATATTTTATAAATTATTATTTTGATGTGTACATTATATTTTGATGGGGAAATGATGTATATATTTTATTATATCATCCCTTAATAATATTTATGTATTTTATGTAATGATTTTTTCAAATAAAAAATAATTTATATAGAGTATCTTTGATAATAGTAGTATTGTTTAACTACTTTTTTTTATACAATTTGCAACATTTTTTCTGAATTTATATCTAAGTTAACATATATAAATATTCATAATATAATACATTAAATCAATTTTGACTCTAACAAAACAAGTTATCTTCTAATTATAATAAATAGAAATGATGTTGAAGAAATAATATGTAAAAATGACATCAAACCGAAAAATAATAGATAAATGACTCATAATCACTGATAAATAATTGATTAAAAGAGTTGATTAAAAATTTGACTCTTGTTCACATTTTTGTTTATTAACTCTTTACATCAAGATATAAACTTCCAAAATCATGACCATGATTATAAGAATATTATCCTTTACATAAGAGTAGATCAATATTGTTATCTTTAATGAATAAATATACTTCAACTGTATCAATTTTGAATGGAAACTTTTGAAGTGTTAAATAGAAGAGCTCTTTCATTTAAATATTTAGTTTGTATCCTTGCACATCATTTATTTTACAACACAAAATTTATGTGGCAAACACTTTCTGTAAGCAGCCATTTGTAATATGTGTTTCTATTAATCATGCATATATCTCTAACATCTCTATACTCTCATGTAGTTAATTCTTTTGCTTGGTTGTTTTAAGATTATTAATTATTAAATTACAAAAATAATTTTAGCAGAGTTTATTTTTATTATTATTGCTAAATGCAAATTACACTATAATTTTTAAATTTGCTTAACCAATTATTAATATTTGTGCTTTTCAATAAATTAGAGATTGTTATTATTTTCATAAATAAACAAACACTTCTCATATTAATAAAAAATATTAGTAAAGTTGCACATTTTTTAACAAAATAATTACAATTTTTTATTTATCTTCAATTTAACTGGCTTACAAATTGAGATGTTATTGTAGCCTTCAACAATTTTAAGAAAACAATGATGTCATAATATTTATTACAATTTATTTAAAGACTCATGTACGAAAAATATTAATTCAATAGTTCCTTCATCAGACATGAACTTATCTCTGAGTTGTAGGAAGCCATCTGTGGTAGTGCCATTTGCAATAAAGGAGTGCAATGTGTTGTGCTAAACACAACTACTTGACCACTCTTGTGAATTCCAAACATGATTGTCTAAGGGGCAGAAACCTTGTAGACAATTGCACGACTGAATATTGTTTTTGGCAATGCACACTCCGTAAGGCCCGCATACACCATAGACATTGCACTCATTGTAGGGTGCAGACCAAACCAGAGACCATATTCTGCTCTTTCGTATGAAGAAGTAAATTAGCAGGTCGCCATTCTTGCTCAAAACTTCCCGCTCCAATGTCACATGAATGTTCAGAACCAATGAAATTTGTCACATACATGTTTAAGTTAGAAACCTAGATGAATTCCTCCACAATTTTAAATTATGATGCTGACCCCGACATATTGGTGAATTGGTTATCCACCCTCTCTCCAGTGGCCCAATAGGCAACATCATTTTTATGGCGCATGCGAAACTCTATCATTCTCGGGGACAAATTCTTGTGTAAAACGAAGGCTCCAACTAAAGGATCCTTGAAACTTTTCCAAGAAGTGAGCTTAATGTCTTGCCACAACTTCATCCCCATCAACTATGTATCTATTGGATGCTTGAAACTCTCCCAAACAATATCAGAAGCTTTTTGCGCGCCTAGCATAGAAAAATTACTAGTGTCTACTCTCAAAGCTCTGGACATTGCTTCAGTTTGCTAATTGTTAGCATTGGACCAAATTTCTCCTCCTTTCGAATAAGACAATATGAGGTAAGGTGGATAGCTCCAAAATTTTGAGCATGTTTTTGCAGGGAGTCTCTCTATTAGCCACCCAAACAACTGTCTTCTCTGAGATTTGAGCATAACATATACCAACATACCAGTTATTGGTTCCAATGGGACTGAATAAACCCAATTCAAAGGTGTCATTCTTAGAAATTAAAGTTTGGTTTCCGTTAAGTGAGGCTCCAAAAGGAAGTATATCTCCACCATCAACTCCTAATGCTAAAAAACCATACCAAGAGTGAAAAGAAAATATTCAGAACAATTTGATGTTAATCCTAAAGAATTCTTTGCCATTGTTAAATCTCCAATACAGGAAATATATTTCTGTTGTTACCTTGCTAGCTCGGTTTTCTAAACTAAAAATGGATGAATAAAGACATATATTTACCATATATTTTGTGTAGTGGCTTTGAGAAGATAAGCGGGTTTTGAGTAGTGGCTTTGAGCATTCCCTGCAAACAAATGACATTCATGGCATGTTGGATATCGTCACCCATTCCATCCTTTCGCAACTCCCAACACACTCCACGACATAATAATGATTCGTTAAATACCATTGAACAAACCAAATTTCACGTTATCTATGACATTGTAATATTCCTTACTGTCAAGTCCACCTGTGACATAAACTATCACTAAGTATGTTTGCCAATGTCAGAACATCATAAATGATATAAATAAAACAGAAGCAACTAGCTCCATCAGAGAGGGCCAAATCTCATCTCCATTTCATTCTTTGATTGAAGGGAAGGTTTCTTGATCTATGCCCTTCGAAGAAAAGGATCAATTTTTTCAGAGCATCTCTGTAATTATGAATTCTTGTTGCGTCTCTGGTAGCCCAATATACTACGATTAAAGCTAAGACTAACGAAGCTAATTTCGCACTCATTCTGAGCGACTACTCTTATTGTACAACTCTCACTCAAATCATAGATATACAATGCACTAAGATGTAGATTTTCACAAAGTTTAAAAACATGTACCATTATTGACCTTGTGACAGCCGACTAGATCCACCAATTGATAAAGCATTTTATTAATAAAGTGCTTGATTTCAATTCCCAACATTTTTTTTCCGTAACCAAATGCATACATAATGTATATCCTTTGCCTTGCAACCCTAGATTTATATCACTATCTAATAAACAATGCTATTAAGACAATTAAATATATTCTTAGTCACATGAATATTACATTAATGCTAAAGGTGATTGTAAAGTGTACTTTTTAGTACCCAAAACCATTCAAATCCCCAAAAGAGAAGCTTCCTACCTTTATATTGCTTAGAGTACACATTTTCCTCACTACACACATTCCCACTCTAAACTCTTCCACATATCCTTGACTATTGCAGACCTACAATTCACAGAAAGTCTTTTCAAAGGTTTAGCAAATGCACTCCTATGTGTAAAACAGCAAGTCAGTCTCCGGAATCCTTTTTAAAGGTGTACCTTCTGGGCATGCACTTTTATTTATTTGTTATGTTGTTTAACTATTTTCTCATATTGGTGTTGTAATTTTGTAATACAGCAAGTCAGTCTTCCAATCATGGCTCCCGAGTTATCTGCTGATATTAAAGCGTTTGTTGAGGATCCAGAATCCTTTTTAAAGGAGTACCTTCTGGACATGAAGTTTAACAAGGACAGAGCGGAGAAAGACCTGCTTGTAAAATTGGTTCCTGGAGCCACGGAAAAATCATTCAATCTTACAGTGGCCGAGAAGGCGTCAGACGACACCATATCGGCCTACGTCCTTGGGTACAACGATAACAAAGCAAACGATGCCAAATTTCTGGACATTCCAAGCACAGGCGTAAAGGAAGGAACACTTTTCTTCACGTCTAAACTCACCGGCTGCTCCCTCGTCGTCACCCGCCTCAACAATGAAACATACCGTGTCTTCCACGACTATCGTACCAACAGTGCGGTTCTCTATGACAATGTCGTACTGTGTCTAGATTTTGAGGACTACAAGCTCCCTGGACAGTTTTCTTCGGGATGTGCTGTGGCCTGTATGCAGTTCAAAAACGGAGCCTGGAAATTGTTTGTTCAACAGCAATATCCAAATCTTCACATGATTATGCAACTGCGTGTGTATGCAAAGGACAGTGTAAATTCATTGAGCATGCAAACATCTTTTGAGAATAACCGCGCATGGATGCAGCAAAGAATTAAGGATCTCGCAAAGGTGTTGAGAGTAGATGATGCTATAATAGACGCAGCCAAGGACGGTACATATGGAGGAACCGGCGAGTTCGATGAAAATGATCCTGCTATTAGTGAATGGAACAAATTACGTGACGCCACCGAGAAAGAGCTGGGGCACGAATATAACAAGGCTCGGGCTGAGGTTGCCAAACTGAAAAAAATTGATCCTGCGCGTTGGAAAACTAAAATGGCGAAATATGACTTTCTGTTTTGCAATTACACAGGAATGTTGGATGAGTCAAAAAAATTAGACAAGATTTGGCTGTGGTTACAGATAAAGAAGGGCACGGGTTCAAATGGAAATCAGAGCGAGGGAGGCAATGAAGAACTGCCCAACTATACCATCAGTGAACGTTATGCAGAAATGGAGAGGGATCTGAGCAGCCGCGGTGAGAAGACACAGTTCATGAACGGATATGATAATTATGACAATATTGATATACCACATTACAAAACCACCATGACTTCCTCTGAAATGAAGCAATTGTTTGTGAGGGCTCACGATCTAAGTGAAGAAGAGCAAGGCGCGTTGTGCAAGCGCATATCCATTGCTAGTGACCAAGAGTCCTTGCTGAAACTACAGGCGGACATTCAGAATGACTTCAAATTAGAGGCAGAAGCCGGATTTCTTGAATCTGCTCCTCAACATTTCTTTCTAAACAATGTTGGAGATAAATTCGGAGGGCGCTGCTATCCCCTCGTACGGGCAATGGCAGTGGCACTCTCTACAGGAGAAGATGTTGCCAAGATATTTCTCGACAAGCTCCGAGAATTCTCCGAAGGTGAATTGACCCCTGTTCAACAGAAAAATGCAATGTATTTGAGAGACGCCCTTGCTGGTCTGCACGCTAATGCGGAGGCCTATTCTGCATCCACTGCACTGCTCAAAATGTATACCATCACTGACGTTGTGGACAAACTGCGGATGTCCGAAAAAAGCAAGGTTTATGCTTTGAATACCGAAACACATAGCATGCTCGTTGGTGTTACAGTGATTGACAACCAGAGAAAATACTACTTCTATGACCCCAATTTTCTGATGGCCAGTTTCGATCAAAAGTCCAACCTCTACCGGGCCATGAATTCCTTCTTTGTGGATCGTGGCTTTGCAGAAAACTACGCAGCATTCAACACAGCAGAAGAACCCAAGTTCAAATTGGTACTAATCGATTGTGATAAGATGGGAGAAGCTCGTGTTGATGGAGGAATCACTGCGAGACAAATCAGCAGCGGGATCGATCTTGGCGACATTTTTGATGAAAGAGAAAGAAGACACGTGGTTGGCATCGCAGAATCTCATTTAGCTGGAGACCTGGACCTTCGAGCCGCTATTACTGCGGCAGAGGCGTATGAGTGGACTGCTCGATGGCGAGATGCATCTATTCGCTTGGCGGAGGAGGGAGGAGTAACAGGAAACTGGGCACCGTTGTTGGACACTCTAATTGAAAGTACAGATGGGTCTTACAGAATGCAGTATATTAACAGCAACAACACTGAAGAGACACGCTGGGTTTCCACCAAGGATAAAACATTCAAAGAGTTCACATCCTATCTCAGCACCAAGTGGAAGGCCCTCAGGAAGGATTTCACATTTGAAAATGGAAAGTTCACAGCCCATGCCGAGCTCGAAGGCGAACCCATCGATGGTCTGAACGCGATGTTTGCTGTGCAGACGATTATAGAGTGGCTCAACCGTGGAGGGAGCGCACAATCAGGCGAGTCAATAAATGGTGAGCTAGCACTGGCCATGAAAGTGCACTCTTACGTGAACACGGTCCAAGTAGCACACGGGAGCGTAATAGATATTAACAAGGTAGCTGGCCTAGTGAAGACTGCACTGGAAGCTGAGCAACTAGCAGGGGAGGTTTCGCTCTCCACATTCAGCAAAGTTTTAAAAACCACTGCCACAGAAGGAGTTGGAGTTTTACTCGGCTTCGTTAATGTGGGCTTGGATGCTTACGAGCTGTCATTGGCTCAGAACGATATTGACAAGGCCACTTTCGGCACTCAGTTGGCTTTCGACTTGGCAAGCTCTGTGGTCGGAGTTGCAGGGCTCGGAGCAGGAATAGCTGGGGCAACAGGTGTGGCCATGGCTTTGAGCGGAGCTGGCGTGATTTTAGGTGGTTTGGGAATTGGGGTTGGAGGCTTGGTTAAAACTTTCGGCAGAGTCGCTGAAAATGCCAAAGAAGTGGGCAAGTATTTTGCTACCGTGGACGAGTCTTACAGTGGCGGCGGATATAAATACGAAACCCATGAGAAAGCAACAGCACTGGTGCCTCTGCCCGAAGCAGTCGTGACAAGCATAAAAATGGCGGACAAACAAATAGAAGTTGGTTTCGATAGCCAGTTTATATATCGAACTCATCATGGCTCCACTGGGTCTGGCAGAATCAATTACTTCTTCTGGGCTGGAGACTGGCCTCGGATGGTTAAAGATCGCTCCCAAGCTATCAATGTTAGAGAAGGAATTGGTTATAAGGACAGCATCAGCCTGATCAAGTTGGATGGACATCCTGATTGTCTAATACTACCTATAACTCCCAAGTCGTTCATCAGCTACGAGTACGAGTTATTGCCCTTCACAACTTTTCGCCACGACAGAGGTTTTGACGTCATTAGACGGTTGGAAGAAGATGAAAGGTTTGACTATGATTTTTACATCTTTCCTTCAGAAAACACCATCCACAAAATTATGTTCGAGTATGTAGAGACAAAGATAGCTGTTGTTCTGGACAAGCGGGCCATAAGATTGCAAATGTATCCCGAGCTTTCACAGAAATTACATGGATACCTCAGCTACGAAGTGGAAGGCAGCGGAGGAGAATACTGTATAGGCCTTGCCAAAGGATACTCACTGTCACTGAATACAAGCGGTTCTCATGCTACAGAGACAACCTGGATTATCGATGGCAGCACACTGGGAGAAGATTCAATTGAAGTTGGCAAAGATTGGGTAAAGGTAGGTGGCATCACCATTGATCTCCTCAGCCGAAAAATGAAAAGTTTTTTGGTGATCTCTCCTGGAGGCGAGGTTTCATTGGTGGACTTTGCGTCTCAGCAAGCATTGATCCAATCAGAAGACGCCAGTAAATGGACCAACAAGAATGAAACTATCCAACAACATCTACAGAGGATGGCTCAAGAACACAGGATATCTGCGCACTTTGTGTTAGTAAACAATTATACTGTGGAAGTAAAGGGGCATAAGCGTGAAGTGGGACGTGCCTACTATGATGTTGCTGGTAATCGGATGCTCTACATAGACGTGGAACAGGACATAGGCCGTGAAATCATAAAGGTTCCCCTCAGCTCGGATGGGCATTGGGGAGGAGACCAGCCAACAGGACAGGTGTACACAGCAGCAAATGCTAGAGACGATGCCGTACTCATCACCAGGGATGCTGTTCTCGGGGCCGTTGTTGGTGACGATGCTTATTTCTTTCATACCCAAAAGAAACGTCTGTGGCGGGTGAATGGAGAGACACACCGGATAACCGCCAAGTATTATACTTCTACAGAGGTTGAGGATTCGGAGATTGAAATATCAAGCGTCTCGCAGTATGGTACCTTTGTGTTGCTGGCCATTACTCCCATCAATCAAGCAGGCAAGCTGGGAGTGGAGAAAATTATGTACCAGATTCATAAAGACAACATGGTACTTTCTACTGTGATGGGTAATTCAGACATGTTTAGACGGATCTATACCAAAGAAAAACTTAGTTTGTATGATCTTGTCGGCGGCAGAGAAAGGCAGTCTGCAATGTTTACTAAATTTGCAGACCAGACTCTCCTTCTTCCTGTAGAAAATCTGCAGTCTTATACAACAAACAACATAAAAGAAATAAACAGAATACTTAAATAGCTTGCATAAACATATGAATATTCAAACCAGCACTGCTGTGCATAATCTCCATTAATAAAAGCTTCATCATACTCAGAGCTTCAGCTCTTTACAATCAAGCTGTGCATGCAGCTGTGTGCTTTCAATGCACATCCTTCCTTGCTTGTGCAGATTTCACACCTTTGTGTGTGCATATAAAGCAATTACAATTGCTGTTATTTAAATAGAATAACACACCCACTAACAGCTCTTCAACTGAGCATTCTAAATCTAAACTCATGCTTTAAAACAGTTGCATGCTATGCATGATTTAAAACAGATTTATTTGAATTAAATCTAATGATAAAAATAAGATAAAGCTAACTTAACTAAAGCAAACTAAAGCAAGACTAAAGCTAAAATTAGCTTTCCTAAAAAAGCTATAGTTGGAATTAAATATGCATCACATGCATATTTCCAACACTCCCCCTTAATTTCAAACTGTAGCTTTCACTCTTCTAGAGTTGTGTTTGCTTTTTCAGATCTGCCATGTGCAGGATCACATACTCCCAAACAATCTCTCAAATATTCAAAAACTTCTTTTGCTAAAGCTTTTGTAAAAATGTCTGCAAACTGATCTTCAGATCTACAAAATTCAAGATGAATTTCCTTGTTGTTTACCAGCTCCCTGATGAAATGATACCTCGTATCAATATGCTTGCTCCTCTTATGAAAAACATGATTTTTGGACAACGCTATGGCTGAGTTGTTGTCACAAAAAATCTGTGTAGCTTCCACTTGTTTCTGTTGTAAATCTGTCAACACTCTTCTCATCCAAACAACTTGACATGCTGCTCCTGTTGCTGCTACATACTCTGCTTCTGCTGAAGATAACGTGACAATGGGCTGCTTCTTTGATGCCCATGAAACCACTCCTGTTCCAAAGTGAAAAGTATAGCCGGATGTACTTTTCCGATCATGACCTTCAATCTCATAACCT
Organism: Taxus chinensis; assembly: GCA_019776745.2. Taxonomy (NCBI): domain Eukaryota; kingdom Viridiplantae; phylum Streptophyta; class Pinopsida; order Cupressales; family Taxaceae; genus Taxus; species Taxus chinensis. The sequence goes on from CM034154.1 coordinate 4,098,558, forward strand.
TCTGGCTGATTTACATAAACTTCCTCTTCAAGGAATCCATTTAAGAATGCTGATTTAACATCCATCTGATAAATAGGCCATTTGTTTTGAGCTGCAATTGCTAAAACCATTCTTACCGTATCCAAACGTGCTACTGGTGCAAATGTTTCGTTGTAGTCAACTCCATATTGCTGCGTAAAACCTCTTGCAACCAGCCTTGCTTTGTGCTTTTGTACTTTTCCATCAGCATTGTATTTTGTCTTGTAGACCCACTTGACTCCTATCACGTCCTTTCCTTTTGGAAGATCCATTAGCTCCCATGTCTGATTCTTCTCTATAGCATCAATCTCATCATCCATGGCTTTTTCCCAAACTTCATTCTTTATAGCCTCTTCGTAATATACTGGATCTGCAGCTTGAGAAAATAATGCAAAAACTGAAAATGAATTAGTTGTATCAACATTATAAATCTCACTTAGACTTCTTGTTTTCCGCTGCACAGGAGTATTCAATGCAGGACTACTTTCTGGTGATGGAGTAGCTTCTGGTGTTCCCTGTGGTGTCTCTTGCATGACTGAAGATGGCTGAAATCTTGGTGACCTCCTGACTGTAGATGGAGGTGTAGCTTGTGCTACAACTTGTGGTGCATGTCCAAGATTTGTAGATACAGTAGCTTGTTGCTCTAAAGTTTCATCTGTCATATCATCATGTGGAATAGATGTTGCTATACTCACTGTTTTCTCTATACTTCCATCCCATGCTTCATTCTCAATAAACTGTACATCCCTGCTGATCACAACCTTTCCAGTGACTGGATTGTACAACTTGTATGCTTTTGTATTCTCTGAATACCCAACAAAAATACATTTTTCTCCTTTGTTGTCTAACTTCTTCCTTAGTTCATCAGGTACATGTGCATATGCTACACAACCAAAAACTCTGAAATGTGAAACACTGTGTTTCCTATTAGTCCATGCTTGTTGAGGAACCATGTTCCTAACAAGTTTCGTTGGACACCTATTCAAAATATAAACAGAAGTTGCTACTGCTTCTGCCCAATACTCATTTGGAAGATGTTTTGCCTTCAACATGCTTCTCGCCATCTCCATGATGGTTCTATTTTTCCTCTCTGCCACACCGTTCTGTTGTGGTGTATACCTGGTAGTAAACTGCTTGTGTATACCATGATATCTGCAAAAATTCATAAACTCATTAGAAACATACTCACCTCCTCTGTCCGTTCTGAGAACTTTGATGTAGTATCCACTTTGCTTCTCCACTAATGCCTTGAACTGCTGAAATGTATCAAAGGCATTTGATTTATTTCTCAGGAAATAAACCCATGTCTTCCTTGTGTAATCATCAATGAATGTCATAAAATAAATACAACTTCCAATAGAAGTTGTCTGCATAGGTCCACATAAATCTGAATGTACAATCTCAAGTGGTGCACTTGCTCTTGCTGTTTTGCCAACTGGAAATGAATCTCTGTGTTGCTTTCCCAAAATACAACCTTCACATACCCTTTCAGGTTTCTGAATCAATGGCAAACCTTTAACCATATTTTTTCTATATAATAAATTCAAACCTCCAAAATTCAAATGTCCATACCTTAGATGCCAAAGCCATGTTTCATCCTTCATAACTGAATGAAAAGCTGATTGTGTTCCTTCAGCGCAGACTTGATTTTCAGTAGCGCAGGACTCATCTGTTTGAGTGCATGACTCAACAAAAGATGGATTTGGCTTAACACATGACTTTGCTGCAAATAGATCTGATTTCTTCTTCTTTCCAGGTTTCAAAATCAATGGAAACATCCTATTGCTGCTCATCTTCACTTTTGCAATCAACTGAGTGCTAGGAGCTTTGTCCACAATCACGCACTCATTGTCTTCCATATAGACTCGGTATCCTTTCTGTACCAGTTGTCCAATACTCATAAGGTTATGTTTCAAACCTGCAACATAGTAAACATCTTGCATACTTGTTTGCTCCCCCTGTCTTGTTAGAATACTAACCGTGCCTTTTCCTTTCACAGACACAATATTGTTATTTCCAAGAGTTACATCACTCTTAACTGAATCATCCAAACTAGAAAACAAATCTAGATTACCTGTCATGTGATTACTGCAACCTGAATCTAAATACCATACATCACATGGACTCTCTTTTGACAAATTACATTCAATAGGGGATAAAGAAGGTATTGCTTCAGCAATCCTTGTGCATGCAATAAACATAGGTTTAGAAATAGAACTTCCAACCTGATTTTGATTTTGTCTCTCTTGATCATATTGCTTTTTCTTGCAATCATAAGCATAGTGCCCATACTTCTTGCAATAATGACACTGAACATGAGACTTATCTTGTCTCTGACCATAACTCTGTTCTTGATTATGTCCTCTTCCACTTGAGTATGATGAACTGCTGCCACGTCCTCTGGATGGACTTCTTCCTCTACCTCTTGGGCTGAAACTTCCTCTTCTTTTGCCATGACTACCTGCTGTCTGAGATGCAAAAGCATGATCTACACTTGCATGTGATCTATTCATCCTCTGTTCATGATTGATTAGTGATGCATGCAACTCATCAATAGAAAACTGACTCAGATCCTTAGTTTCTTCAATAGCAACAACTAAAGGATCAAATTTCGTAGGCAAACTTCTAAGCAATTTTTCAATAATCCTTCTGTCCTCAAGAGTCTCACCATGAGATTTGATTTGATTGACTAAGCCAACTACATATGTAAAAAATGATTCTACAGAATCTGAATCTTTCATTGCTAAATTCTCAAAATCTCTACGAAGTAACTGTAGCTTGGCGGTTTTTACTTTCTCCTTACCTTGATATGCAACTTGTAAAGTATCCCATGCAGTCTTTGCTTGACTGGCTGCTGCCACTCTTGGAAGAATGCTTTCATGCATTTCCTGATGAATATAGAAAAGAGCTTTGCCATCCTTCTTTCGTAACTCCTTCAAATTATCTTTCTCTGCTTGAGAAAGTGCAGTATACGCTACTGCATTTGCGGGCTCTGTGTACCCATCTTCAACGATCTCCCACACGTCTTGAGATCTGAATAGCGCCTTCATGGTCAACGACCAGTATTCGTAATTCTTTCCATTAAATTGCGGTGTCTGCATACCGGATGTAGAAGTCATAGCTTGCTACCAATTTAATTAAGCTGCTGGAATAACCTCGCTCTGATACCAATTTGTAGAAAATCTGCAGTCTTATACAACAAACAACATAAAAGAAATAAACAGAATACTTAAATAGCTTGCATAAACATATGAATATTCAAACCAGCACTGCTGTGCATAATCTCCATTAATAAAAGCTTCATCATACTCAGAGCTTCAGCTCTTTACAATCAAGCTGTGCATGCAGCTGTGTGCTTTCAATGCACATCCTTCCTTGCTTGTGCAGATTTCACACCTTTGTGTGTGCATATAAAGCAATTACAATTGCTGTTATTTAAATAGAATAACACACCCACTAACAGCTCTTCAACTGAGCATTCTAAATCTAAACTCATGCTTTAAAACAGTTGCATGCTATGCATGATTTAAAACAGATTTATTTGAATTAAATCTAATGATAAAAATAAGATAAAGCTAACTTAACTAAAGCAAACTAAAGCAAGACTAAAGCTAAAATTAGCTTTCCTAAAAAAGCTATAGTTGGAATTAAATATGCATCACATGCATATTTCCAACACTTCCTTCCAACGCTCCGATTGTGAGTGCTCTATGCAAAGATGAAAGCGGCGTTCAATTCTGCTGTTGGCTCCGGACCAGCGATAACAGCCTCATTCGGTCGAACCTCAAACGGCCAGTTCCTAACGACCTCATTCTGACAGTCTCTTCTCACAAAGTAAATGGCCAAGAGGTGTTTTATTTCTACAGTCGCAAGGAAGAGTCCGTTTATGTTCAACAAGGCCCTGGCTATGCCAACGACTCCCAACCTAAACAAATTAAGGTTGCAGGCCTGTCCAATCTTTTCAATGTTCACGGCGAGGTCTTCGCAACAACCAAGGCCGGCTTAATTTTGCGTGTGCTACTGAATGGCTCTGTATACCTCGAGGCTGTGAATGAACATTGGCTCGGAGCACATCCAAAATGGTGGCTTGACTTGGCCAACTTGGACGGGAAAAAAGCCACATTGATTTCCGTGATGGGTGTACAAGATAATAACAACAAAGTGGTTCCAATCTGGTATCAGGATGGAATGGTAGTAATTGGTTCGTCAAAATTACATGGAAAGCAACTGCAATTTTTCGGTGTCGTTGGCAATGATGCTTTGATATTTGACTTAGAAAACGGCCTTCTCTATAGGCAACCACTCATGGGTAGTGGAGCTCTAGTTGCATTGGTGAATACTGAAGGTAAGCTTGTCAGCGAGGGAGATAGTAAGATTCCAGAAGCAGAAACAATGCTCTATGGTGAAAAAGTGAAACAAACTGCAATGGTGGATGGCAATTTGTATGTCACCACTGAAAGTGGTGTAGTTCTACTTGTTGGTGGCTACCATGGCATGGCAACTCTAGTGGCTGTGGACAAGGCATGGCAAGCTAGTACTCATGATTTCAAAGTGGACATGGAAAATTTGTCAAAAAAATGGTCTCATACTGATGTCGTTGTGCTGCAAGGTGATTCTGTTCATTCTGTGCCTGAATGGTACCACATATCATCTGGGGAGACAGTGATAGCAAAAGATTTAAAATGGTCAGATCATCCAATGTGGATTGGAAAGAGCATTAATGACGCTGGCACATTTTACATCTACGTCCAAGACGCTCTTTATATTGTGCATAAGGAAAGTGGTGCTATGACAGAAATAGGGAGATTTACAGCAGTAAAGGTACAAGGAAACTCACTGGTGCTGCAGAGTACTAGTCTAAATGCAGAAATTAACATCCCCACGGTGTTCGGCTTGGACTTTTGTGTGGTGACTGCCACAAATGCAAATGTAGTAATTGATGCAGAAAATTTGAAGCACTACAAAGTGATAACAATCAACAATAAATGGGAGGGAAATGGTGACCAAATGGTAAAGATCAAGTGTAGTGATGAACACCTGTTGGTTCACAAAATGGGGAATGATATGGTTATGGTTGATGTCAGTACAGGTAGCTCTGTTAATCTTAGCAATGTGTTAGCAGAAGAGGTTGCAGTGGGAAGATATACGGTAAAATTTGGACTTGAGATTGATGAGGAGTTCCAAATATCCGATGTTCGTGACTGCTTGGAAAAATCTCATCCTCTCCTCGTAGATGACATTTTCTTTGTTACACAGATCATCGAGCTTACAAAGGCCAACAAAACGGCAAAGAACAGCCTCAAACACATCAAAACTCATTAGCAGTTAAAGTCTCATTATTCAATCAAGGGCGAGCTTCTTTCCCAAAGTACTCCAATTTAGTAAAGTATGATCCATGACAACCTCTAGCAGTCTTATTACATATGTATAATCTAGTCAAGCATATGATCCTAGTATGTTGTTTTCTTCCTTAAAATGTTCTAGATAATTATGTGATATTTGTATGTTGAGTACTATCATACAATTGGTATGTTCTAGCTATTCCTCTCAGTAGAACTATAGCAATATTTTGTAACCAACTACGGTATTGGTATTTTAATAAATCTTTTCAACTACTCTTGTGTGTTTGTTTATATATATATATATATATAATCATGTAATATTCATTTTATTTTAATTTTCTTTTTTGGATAGTTATTGTTTTTATACTTTAATTGAGTTTGTATTGTAGGGAAATGGAATATTTTTTTAAATTTTTTTTTAGGATTTTTTTTGGAATATAGATAATTTCCCCTGTAGGTAAATTGAAACTTTTTTTAATACATGCGTTCATGTTATATTTTTAGATGTTTTAGTTGTTTTGTTAGAACTATTAAGTTTAGATTCATTCCTATGTTAGGAAGAGCAAAATAAATCAAAACTTTGTTTTTGAATGCATGCATTATTTTTATGAAGCTTATTTTTAGGAGAAGCCTTCTGCATATATTGTGAAGTAATTGTAATTGTTGTGTACACATGCATAGGTTATAAGAAAAAAGTTGTAGCTTAGTCAACAAGCATAAGTAATTGAAGAAATTTGCATAGCAATGATGTTTAGATTCAAATTTTTGTTACATTTTACAATTTTTTAAATTTTGGATTTGTTGTTCGTTGTTTTTTATTTTAGATATAATTCTACAAATTGGTAGTAGAGCAAATTTTTGGTTAAAAACAATTTAGATGACTTCCACATCAGGGGCATCTCTTTCAAGTCTTCAGACTCCTCAGTTTACAGGAAATAATTACAAGTTATATTAGTCTTTAACCATGAAGGTGTTATTTAGATCCCAGAATGTGTGGGAAATTATTGAAAATGGGCACACAAAGCCTCCAAATATAACTTCCTATTATGCACTCTCACGTGAAGAGAAGGGTATTTTGAATGAATTAAGAAAGAAAGACGGAAAATCTGTCTTATATATTCATCAGGCTATGCATGAAAGCATCCTCCATAGAGTGACAGCAGTTGGTCAAGAAAAAGAAGCATGGGACACTCTCTAAGTTGTGTATCATGGTAATGAGAAAGTTAAAACAACCACACTACAATTACTTGAAAGGGATTTTGAGAATATGTCAACGAAAGAATCAAACTCTGTAGAATCATTATTTACTTATGTTGTTGGCCCCTCCTAAATCAGATTAAATCTCATGAATAAAATTTGGATGATAGAAGGTTTATTGAAAATATGCTTAGGATTTTTCCTACAAAATTTGATTATTTGGTTGTAGCTATTGAAGATGTTCAATTAATTAATTTTATTACATTGTTTTATTTAAGCCTGTCGATTATACTGACATGGCAGTTTATGGATTCGATTACCATGTTTGCGTAACTATTTCATTTGTATTTATACCTCCCTTCATGTTATACAATACATGAGACATTTCTGCATTTGTCTTCTTGTCCTGTCATTGGTATCAGAGCAACATTTCTGGATCAAATTGTGGAAGAAGCATGGAGGTACTTCTTAGCACAGGTACGAGGAAACGTTGAAACAAGAAATGTGTATATTAGAGAACTTTTCAAAGAAATATGCAACCTGCTGTATTGGAAACGGAGAAAGAGATGTGGAGTTCTATTGGCACTTAGAATAGCGACCTATTTCATTGACTGTTTTGGAATCATATGCTTGATGCGACCTTCGACCATCTATGGTGACCAAAAGACGTGAAGGAAGAACAGATCTCCTGCGTTCAACATTGGAGGACTGTCTCTGAGTTGTTGGAGTGAACTGTACATTGGACCTTGCATGTAGATTACTTTGGCATTTTCCTGATAAAAACATTGCAGTAAATGACATGGTCTGCATGAAGTTTTCAATTCAGATCAATGGAGAAGCAAGCAAAGTTCGATACAGTCATGAAACATGGCATTTTGTTGCTCGTTTGTCCTTCGACATTTTCTCTTAGAGCATAGAAAACGGACCTATTCTCTATCTAAAGGAGATGACGTGTTGGAATCTAGTGAAATGAACACGTGGAGATCTACATGGAGTGTGAATCTTTTCCAATGTGGAAGAGGAAGCATTTGGCATGAATAATCCTCTTGTTACGTGGAATTGAAGGAGAACATCCTTTACCAGTGGTGATAACAAAGAAGCATTGAAATGACATGAAGAGGTGAGTTTTCCAGCCTGTTTTATGAAGAAAAAAGTAATGTCAGAACCCAAAATATTATTCTTTGAAGCTCAACTCTCGAAAGGACTTAATTATGTTGCTTGGAAGATGAAGATGCACAACATTCTCCTTTTTGAATATCTTTGGGATCTTGTCACTGGAATAGCTACTCGTCCCACTGATGTAGATGAACAAATGAAGTATGACAAGTCTCGTGTAAAATCCTTGATGTTGATCACTCTCAGCATTTCCATTAAGGTGCAACCATACATACAAGATGAAACAACATCAAAGGCATCCTGTAATACTCTCTTCACCATCTATGAAGCAAATAACTTGACAAATATCTTCCATCGCCAGTCAAATATTCATACATTGAGTATGAAAGAAAGTGAGAAAGTAGAGGAGTTATTCCATCGTTTGATAGAACTACAAGCAAAGCTTGGAGCACATGTAGAAATAGTGAAATATAAGTTTCTTCTCTCTCTCATATTACGAGATCTTCCTTCCCAATTTAGGACATTCATCATTAGATTGGCCATCACAAAAGGAGGTGACCTTTGCCAACCTGGTGAACTTTCTACAACAGGAAGAAGTCATTCAGACAATGCACGAAGAATTTGAATACAAAGTTTTGATCTCGAAGAAATAGGGGATTCAGAATCCTCGCAAGGGATAACAAGAGAAGCAATCACAAAAGAAGCCACATAAGCAACAAAAGAAGCACAAGTCTAAAAAAGTGAATCAATAGTGTTGAATTTTCACCACAAATACGCATGACACTGTGAACTATTGGTATACTGGACACACACAATGCCATATGGAGAAGAGAGAACATATTTTCATGGTGATTCATAGAAATCCAAATGACATCTTGACCAAAAGAATGAAAAAGGACATGTTGTAGTCCAAACAGATGATGAATCGTATGAGGATGTCCTAGAATCAGCAAATTACGGTGCGCATGCAAAAGATGTGGTTATAGTCTCCCAAACCTCACGGTCATCATAAAATATTTGGCTGATTGACTCTAGCACTGACAAACACATGACAGGCAATAAGATTTTTTTTGATTCATTGACTGATCAACCCACTTGAGATCAGTTTCAAATTATAGGAAGCAAGGAGTATGTTGTAGAAAGAATAGGAAATATCACCATTCCTCTAGGGACGAGAAGCTATACCCTCATGAAGGTGCTCTATATTTTGGGCTTGACAAAAAATCTCATGTCTGTCTCTCAGCTATTGAATCAAAAGATCAAGGTGGAATTTATGGTTCAGAAAGGCATCAAATCATGTTTGATATGATGAGAAGGTATGATACTTAATAGATATTTTTTGAAGGATCATTTATTTGCATTAGATGCAGTTTCATCCTTTGCAATTGCTTTATTTGCCTCCACAGTGGAGTCTACTGCACTGTGGCATTATTGATATGGGAACCTTTCTTTTGGATCCCTCTATTAGCTCAATTCTAAGTAGATAGTACGAGGAATTCCTCTACTCTCCCATTCATTGCCTCTTTTTCCTGTATGTCTTGAGGCTAAACAACATCGGGATTCATTCAAGTCAAATACATTCCATGTGTAACGACCCAAAAAAAACCACACACGAACAATACAGTAAAAGACAGGATAATTTTTTTTTTGACTTGCTTGACACATAACATGACACAACATGTCGTCACCAAGGATACAACTAACACAGTGAACAACTTGATACAAGAATGGCCATAAAGGCAGCACGGAAACGTTCACACCTATCAAGGACAATTTACTTTTCTTTTTGACAAGACAACATAGAAGTCCAAACACAGAACACACTTACAGTTAGGGCCAACCACAATGAGATATTCTTGAGGGTTATTTATTTTAAAAGGACCTCTTGCAATTCTTAGCTTACGTTTTCAAGGAGGCTCAGGATATGATTCGTACAATTCATCTTACCAAGCTAAGTTTATTCCTTTGACACTGAGTAATTATCTTTAAATCTTCTCTATTATGACATTTACTTGCTTAATTCGTTTATCAAGAAAAAGGAGTATTTAAATTCCACAAGACCATCTGCTCACCACTAACACTACTAAGATTTGTTCTTGCCCACAAGATAACATGGTTTTAAGTTCAACACACTTAAGAGAAGAGATACAAGGTGCCTTGGAAAAGGTTTAGAGGGAGAAGGTCGAGATGAAACATCTTTAGGACCTCATTAGTTATTGCCAGTATTTAATTGAAGCTAGGGCTCTTAACCAGAATTATCAACAACTTTACTTAGGCTTCGCTAAAAGCATTAACAAGGAGTAAAAATTCACTTTCCAAATGGCGGTGAGAAAGATGGTGAGGTCTCCTATTTGTTTTCTCTGGCTTATTAAATCTTATCATCTTCAAACAACTAACAGTTCGTTTCACCTTAGGGTCATTTTACAAATTTCACTGTAAAAGGAATAATGTTCACTAGAGGAGCTAAGGTTATCATGATATAAAGTTTACTTGCAATGATAGTCCTGCCCTTGTTTACTTAAAGAATTTCTTGCTCTCAAGTTGGTGACCCCTACGTTACTTTATTTGAATACAACTTTAAATTTAACTTCTAGAAGTATTAGACAATCCCATGTTAGTTTACTTATGACACTTTATTACTAAGTCATGTCAAGGTTTAGCTCAAAATCTATTCTCAAGGCAAGGTTGTAGCAACACTCATTTACAAGAACAAAACAAGATTACATCAATTCTTAAAATACTGATACTCCAACAAAGTCACTCAACAACAATAACCAAATTTTCTTATAATTTCAATGATGGTCAAACAATACAAGGTTTCCAAAGTTCAGATGACGAAGTCCACAATACTTTATACTAAGACATTAATCCTCTTTTAAACTTTCCACTGGAAGTTAACAATAGTTGAACAACATAAAAATGTTTCAAGAAAAGGATCTTCTCAACTGAGGTTGATGACAAAAGTCTACAAATCTATCCCTCATCTACACGCAAAATCCATCTGCAGAAAATTTTCTACAAGAGTCAGTTCACAAGAACTGAGCAAGATAAGGCTACAGAAAACCACCATAACTATTATCTAACAATACCACGAAGAGGAAGCACTTTATTACAAGAATTGGTTCAAACCTCTAAACACTATCAACACATCAAGTTATAATAAAGTCTGCATCATGCCAATCAAAGAAGGAGAAGACCTTGTACTTCAGTTAGGAGTAAAAGCAACGAAAGTATAGCAATCATAAGAGAATGGCCCTTGGCCCTAGAAGGAGAAAACAAATAATCTAGCAAAAAACAGAATTCCCATCAAGTAAGTAATTAAACCATATTTACAAGATTAAGATTTGATATATACACCAACCATCTAGAAATTTATCAAAGGTACCAAACGCATAGACTAAATTAATATATTTCTAAAAGAACCAAGAGTTGATCGGACCTAAGAAAGGGGAACCACGGGTTTCAAAAATTAACACAAAAAACCGTGTATAATTGAGTTTCAAACCGGAAATCAAATAAAGTATACACACAACATAAGTTTTGAGGCGAAAGCAAAGTATATTAGTTTTGACCATTAACTACAAGGATTTTCCAAGCATCCAAGAAGGGTCAAAGTCTTACAAGCTAGTAGCAAACACGCGAGAGAAGAAGGGGGTTCCGTCCAACAAGAGTATACAATAATGTCATCAACAAATTTTTATAACACTAAAGATTTGCAAACCTCCAATGCAATACTAATGTTTGGTTAATTTAAAATAAAATTACCCATATCCCAAAACAACCATATTTTACGACAACCCTTGGTAACACAGTCAACCGTCGCACAAATGGATACAAACATAATTTCTAAGTGACATTATCAAAACAAAACCTTCCGCTATGAATCCATAAGATTATCAAATGAAAGCTGAGTTTTTCCAGAAGATTAATCACATTTAAGGACATTTCCATCACAAACTATTACGGTAATTACGTGCATAAAAACTGACCAATATTAATTAATAGCGGTAACAGTAGAAGGGAGAAAATAATGCAAGTTAGGAAAGAAATAGAAGAGTGCCTTCAGCAATAATTCTGAGAGGGGCATTAGACCAACTATTCTAGTGTCAACGAGGTACTGGATTTTTACAATGAAACCCCCAGCTTAGTTGATCCGAAAAGCTAGCTATGGTTCAAGTTGATAAGGATGGTCAAGATACTTCTTGAGGATGGCCTTAAAAGCCTAGAAACAAGATGAAATATAATATAAGAGTCTAAACACGCGAGATGGAAAACACATTGGACACAAACCTATTCATTCTAAAAGTTTTAATACCGAAACTCCAAGCTGGCTAGCCCACGCATTGCTCACACTAATCTTGCAACCTTTCTTTCTCGATGCCAAAAGGTTATCAAAGGGACTTGCAAAGGAGCTAACAAAAAGCGTCAAAGACAAACTTGGGTGCTAGGGAGGGGCTTCATAGTTATCGTAAACTTACTTCCATGTTATCAAAAATACTAGTTTGATCAACATAATAACTTGCAACTCAAACGCAGAGAAGATTTAATACATAAACAAACAGACGAAGGTCTATCATTCGAGTAAGAGAAACATAACATTCAGAGGAGAGGGCACACACATCCTTCTGACCAACATACTGACAACGATAAAAGCAAGAACAAGAAGAGACAAGCAGAAAAGGGGAAATCTCCCATCATGACATCCAACTGACAAATCAATGCAAGGAAAAAGCGGTTCGATTTCACAATAATTGTAAATATAATAGCAGTAGAAAAGTGTAGAAATATCTTGCCTTTTTCTCCAGATTTAGAAGGTTTCATGGACACCGTCCAGACCAGCAACAACAATCCAAGCCAAATTCCATTTTCTTCAAGCTCGTTGGGCGCCCAAACATCGACCATCTTCACATTGGCACAGGTACGAGTTCACGGCCAGGTGGGTGGTCTAAAATACTTGCCAACATCCTCCCAACACCGCTCCAAATTAGCCCTAGAACTTTTGTAGGCCCCATTTTTGGAAATTGAACTTGATCCTTCGTCATTCATCCAAACACCTCCACCATCTCCATATGCATCTGATTGTTTATGATTTGGACCTCCTAACCTTGGTGCTCTCATATTAGGAGCAGCCCTAGTCTGAGACAAAGCAAAAGAAGATGGCTTTATAACCAAAAGAAATCTCTTGGTATAGACTCCATATCCATAAAACAGTCCCTAGACTTAGCATCCTTAATTAAGGCTGACCAGTCACTAGATTGCTTCAATGCAGCTGCTTTGCCGTTAACCCAAAGTGCTCTGTGAGCTCGTGCCAGTGCCACATTCATGCGGTGAATATCAGCTACAAAGCAAACCCCATGATTTGAAGCTCGGACACAAGACATAATGATTACATCACGCTCCTGGCTCTGAAAGGCATCTATCACAAGGATATATAAACCTTTTCCTTCATCAGATTTGAGGACAACATCAAACTCTTGGTGCAAACATTACAGCTGTAGCTTGTAAGGTGTGATAATTCCAACAGAAAACTTTATGCCTGCCAACTTGGTGACTCGTTGAAGAAGCTCATATAATAGCAAAGCAAATTGTGTTTTATGAATATTCTGATATGAAACAGATCGGCCTCTATGAGGTTCTATTCCATGAGTTACATTGTACAACAAGTAAGATCTCAGTAGAGGATCTTTGTAAATAAATTTCATCAGGTCTGCTGGTAACACCCTCACTGTCACATAATCGATTTTGAAGATACAAACTCAGTACATGTTCTGGATCTGAAAAATATCCTGCTACCTTCATCTCCCAAGACATTTTGTCCAACATTGCATAGATCTCCTGACAAGTTCATACTTGCAAAGCAAATTGTGCTTCATGAATACACTTAAATGGAACAGATCCGCCTCAATGAGATCCTCTTCCATGGGTTACATTGTGAAACAAACAGAAAGGTTTCAATAGAGAATCTTTGCAATAAATCTCATCAGGTCTCCTGATAACACTCTCACTGTCACAAAGTCGATTTTGATAAAATATCTTGAAGGAGAAACCCGAAACAAAGGATGCATTCGATACAGAACAGAAAACAACATAGTTGGACAACCTGCTTGTTGGAGGCGCTCAAAAGGCTTCTACTTTCTGTAATGTGCCTGCAGCCTGGCTAAAAAAAACTGTTGCAGGCACTGCTGTGGATCCCCGACAAGAACACACCTCGCAGCACCCAAGGAAAGAGGAGGAAACGTGCCTACTTCACTCGCTGGTAGCTGTGCACAGCCAGTAGAAGGAACAACGCACCTTTTCACCTGAAATGCCTCAGGAAACAGCAAATAAAAAAAACCACGTCCATTATTTTGTGTTAACAGGCCCTCATCCACGGACAGAGCAGAAGGAACAGGCATGCGACTACACAAACAAACAATAAAAAAAACTCCGTCCATTCTTCTCACGCGGCCAGGGCAGGAATGCTTGAGTAAAGCCATACTAAAACCAATCAAAAGACTCCCCAAAATAGGGGCTTCCTTTCCCCAAGACACGGCAGACAAAGGCATGAGGAAGTCAAAAAGTAGAGCAGGTCATAAAGGATGATAGGTCTGAAGTGGTTGAAAGGTCGCTAGAAGAGACATGCGGCCAACTGCCCCCCACTTGGCATTCAAACCAAAGGAAAGACCAACACGCCTTGCCAAAAAGAATGAGTGGTAAGTGCTCTTCCTCCAGGCATAATTAAGGGCCAGGTCTTTACTACAAAAGGAAACAAGTGCATGCGGCCAGCAAGGGCCAGCAACAACAATGACAACACGACACCAGCAACACGATGAAGAGGGAGATGATTGAGTATTCCCTGTGACCAAGGTGAAACCCACCAATGATTGACGAAGGAACAATGACGTTCTAGGCTTGGCACTCGATTGCCTAAGGATGAACACGTGCAACGTAGAACAGGACATTACACCATGCCAAGAACCATCTTGAGGTTGTGCATAACAATTTGTGTGGACCCTTTTCTACTTAATTTTAGGGATTTCAATACTTCTACTTATTCACTAATGAATTTACATGTAAGACATGGGTGTTATTTCTCTAAAAGAAGAGTGAAGCATTTTCAAATTTTTGGATCTTGTATAATCAATTTGTTCAATAGATCGGGCAACCCCTTCTTGTTCTCCACTCAGATTGAGGAGGAAATTCACATCAAAGAAATTATTTACATTTTTGAAGGAGTATATCATCACATAGAACTTGACTATCCCCATATACTCCCAACCATAATGGCATTGCAGAACGTCACAATCAGACTATCATGGAGGTGGCTCATTACATGCTTTCCATTGTGAAGTTGGAGAACAAATTTTGAGCAGAAGCGTTCCACAAATCTATATATATATATATATATATATATATATATTGAACCGGGAACCTATAAATATATTGTAAGACAAGACATCAGAAGAGGTATGGAGTAATCATAAGCCTTCAATTTCTCATTTGAGAGTATTTGGTTGTACATCATATATGCATGTCCCATATAAGAAGAGGAAGAATATCGATGCAAAGATAATCCAGTGCATATTTTTGGGGCACAGTTCTACCAAAAAAGCATACCATCTCATGGATCCTAAGACAAAGAATGTATATAAGAGTAGAGATGTGGTTTGTGATGAGTCATCATTTGAATCATCTCTATAAAAATAAGGACCAGTACTAACCTCCTCTCATAGATTACTCTCACAGTCAGATGACGGGCATGAGGATTCTTTATAGCAGAAATTTAAGTTGTAAGGAGAATTATTTTTTGATCTTGGTAATTTGGAAAATAATGTTAGCAAATTAATTAAATAATACATTTTTTTGTTTACCAACTTGTAGTTGGTTTCATGCCTTCATGACATCCTTCAACCATTTGACAGTTCCATTGAACTATCTTTATGCTTGTATAAATTATGTTCATTTGCTGTTGTTTTTAATAAATAAAAATCATATGTATTCTCTCATCATTCATCTAACATTGGTTCAGAGCCCTAGTGTATTCTTATCTTGTGTGTGGAAACTAAGCATCATCGAATCTGTTTGGCGTGGTGTGTAGGAGAAATAAGAGCATCTAGTCTTTCCTTGGTGTGGAGAAGTTTTTGACTTGCGAGGAAGAAAAATTGATGTTGAAGTGGGAGAGACCTATTTGGACTTTCTTTTGGACGTGGCTATCACTTGTGTGAGTTTTGGCACTGACTATTATGCAAAATTTTTCTTAACATGGAAATAAAATTCTCCTTTGTTCTAAAACATGTTTTGGTGTTCAAGATCTCCTCATATCTCTAAACGTGGCAAGCTTGTGTGCTAATCAAAGAAGCTAAGAAACCCTTTGTTGAAATTGGAAGACATGTATTGAAGAAATCTATGCTGAAAAATCATTGTTATTGTACATAATTCAACCTATTTTATATGCAAAACGAGAATTGCATGGTGTTTTGGCATGCAACATAAAGAAAAGAAAGAAATTTATAGATTTGCGCATTCTTTGTTGGTGTAAAGGACTACTGTTACCAGAATTGTGTAAGAGTTTTTTATTCCTGTTTTTTTTTTTTCTGAATTCATGTCTGTTCTGTATTTCTATTTGATTCCTAGCTCTTGAAAGGGATAATTTTTTTTCATGGAAGACACAGATGAAGACTATTCTCCTATTTTAACATCTCTGATAGATTGTAACTGACACACTCGCTCATCCCACCAACATAGATAAACGAACGAGGTATGACAATGATGATGCAAAATCCTTGATGTTGATCACTCTGAGCATATCTGATGAGGTACAACCACACATTCGGAATGTGAAAACATCAAAGGTGATCTGGGATACTCTTTACACAATCTACGAAGCAAATAATTTGACAAAACTTCTTCATCTCCAGTCCAAGCTTCATACCATGAGTATGTAAGAAGATGAGAAAGTTAAAGAATTATTGTGTTGTGTGACAGAGGTACGAGAAGAGCTTTGCACACTCAATGAAGTGGTGGAAGATTAGTTTCTTATCCCACTCACACTATAAGCTCTTCCATGCCATCTCAAGACATTCATCACCACATTAACCATCACACAAAAGGAGGTGAGCTTTGTCAAATTAGTTAATTTTTTGCAATAGGAAGAAGTCATTCAGATAGTGCAAGAAGAATTTGAGGACAAAGAATTGATCTTGAGGAAGAAGAGTCAGAAGCATTACAAGGGACAACAAGAGAAGAAGACACAAAAATAACCACATAAGCAACAACAAAATCATAAGTCTCAAAAGGTGAATCAATGGTGTCACATCTTCACCATGAATACACATGAAAATATGAATTGTTGGTACAATGGTCACACATAGCGCAATTCTGGAGAAGAGAGCACATCTGGATGAGGTGATTTAAAGAAATCGAAGTGGCATCCTCATGGAAAGAAGTAGAAAGGACATGTTATAGCCTAGCCAAATGATGACTCAGATGAATATGTCCCAAACTTAGCACATTACAGGGCACATGAATATGATTTGATTCTTGTATCTCAAACATCACAATCATCAGAGAATGTTTGGTTGATATATTCAAGCATTAGTAAGCACACGACGAGTGATAAAGAGCTGTTTAATTTATTGACTAATCAACCCTCTGGAGACCGGGTCTAAATTTCATACAACAAGAAGTATGTATCAGAAGGAATAAGAAATGCGACCATTGCTCTCGGGATGATAAGATGTAATCTCACGAAGGTTCTCAATGTCACTGGCTTGACCACAAATATCCTATCTGTATCTCAACTATTAAATCACAAGCTCAAAATATCAAACTAAACAAGATATTCCCGACCTTTCCCCTAGTGTAACACCTAAACTAGTTCATATTCCTAAGAATATTCTACCTATTAAAACCAAAAGGAAATTGGAGAAAGAAATAAGGGAAAGAATACAAAATATGGTGATACACCAGAAAGTTTGAGGATATTAAACAGATTTGACTCACACAGATGAACTAGGAAAACCAAACATGCCATACACAAAACTCACAATAAATATGTTAATGCAAAATTGTTTCAAATTAATGTTTACAGCTATGATAGAATGAAGGGGGGAAACAAATGGCTTTTGAAGGCAATTTGATAAGCTCTACAACAATATCTTGGGCAAAAAATGGTTAAACACAATCTATTACCTACAAATTAACATATGACTACATAAGGTCATGGAAATTAAACTGTAAACCAAAGACAAACAAGAATCATGAGATAAAATTACTTTAAAGACATGAAATTACACAAAACACATGTTGTGAGAAGGTAAAAACAACTCTTTTATTGATTTGAGAGGTGAAATATGTTCAAATAATCACTCGTGACCCATTCTCTTCCACTTAGAATGCAAAACAAGCTCCAAAATTGAATATAATATGTAGAGATCCCTTTTACAATGAATTATGGGCCTTTTTATAGAAATTTATGAGGGAGAGAAGAAGGAAAATGTAGATATACAAGTTTGGTTGCTAATAATTGAAATTAAAGCTAAAAATAAATGTGATCATCCACGTGCATCGCAATTTTTCTATGTTTTTCATTTTGTACCACAGATTTTTTTGCAACTTTCCTCATAGCTTTATTTTCCTTTGTATTGCAACTTTTTCCGCAACTTTCCCTATAAATTCATTTTCCTTTGTATAAAGGATTTTTCCACGGCTTTCCCCATAACTTCATTTTCATTTGTATCACGGATTTTTCTGCGGCTTCTCCCATAACTTTATTTTTCATTATACTGCGGATTTTTCCATGACTTTCCCCATAACTTCATTTTCCTTTGTACTGTGGCTTTTTCCATGGCTTTCCCCATGAATTTTTTTTCCTTAAAACTTTCCTAAATTTTTATCCTTAGCTCCGTGGCCTGGTGCGGCTATTTTTCATACATGATGACCTCTGTTCTTTTCTCCCATACTAGTTATGCTGATTTTGACAGCTTTAAAAAAAATCCTTTATACTCCAAGTCCACGTGACACTGCAATTTATGGTTTTTTGGGTTCTTGGGTCTATCATCTAAATTTTCCAAGTCTTAAACTTGAATAAGTTGTACAAATAAGCATGAAGGCTTATTTGGATAAAAATTTGGTGACTTTCAGGGACATCTGCCTGTTATATGTAAAAAACTAGTAGCCTTGAAGCATCAATTAGGCATGAAGTTGTGTGTTAGTTGTTAAAACTTATGGAAACAACATGAGCAATAAAAATATATTCCAATAAAAACAACTGTTCTAGATCACTTATTAGAAAACAAACACATTAGCAAAGTGTACAAGGCACACAAGAAAGGAAACTAAAACAACAATGTGCATGGAGAACTTGGAGGAAAGTAAGCAAAACAAACTATTATATACAAGGGTGAAACATAACCTCAATAACAAAGGTTGAGGTATATCCCATTAACTAGGATAGGAAACTCATTTTCATTTAGCTTAGAAAGCTGAAAAGCATTGTGTTGTTTGCAACTTGTAATAAAATATGGCCTGCTCCAAAAAAATTAAATTTGGTGTGTAATCTGGGCTTAGTTATTTATTCATCCCATTTGAGAACAATGTCTCCTTCTCTAAATGTTCTTGAAAGTTATTTTTGATTAAAATACCTCTACACTTGAGCTTGATAAAGCTCCATGGTAGCCATTGCATTGTTTGTAACTTCCTCTAATTCCATTAATTCTATAAATCTGATTGACATTGAATATTCCTCCATCATCTCCATTTGTTTAATGAGATAACAAGTTTGTAACTCATAGGAAATTGACAACCTTGCTTCCCTATCATAGACAAAAATGAAAGGAGAGTTTCCAAATTGACCTCTTAGGAGTAATCCTATCAGCCCATAAGGCCGCTTTCAGTTTTGTATGTCATGATCTCTAATTTTTCGACTAGTTCTTTTGATGATTCGAAGAAGATTCTTGTTGGATGACTTTGCTAATCCATTCCCTTGAGGATAATAATTGGAAGATGCTGAGAGATGAATTCCAAGCTTGAATTCCCATGTGTTGATATTTGTTCCAAGGAAAGCTAATGTGTTGTTTGATATGATTGTTACAGGGACACCAAACCTTGCGACAAGATTTTCATAAAAGTCCAAAACTGACGTCTCATTTGTTTATTTCAAAGCTACTACTTTTGTCCATGTTGTGAAATAATTTGTAGCTTTGAGAATCCATTTATTACCTATACTGGAAGGTGGGTTAATCATGCCAATAAATTCTAAACCCCATTGCATGAAAGGTTGATTTACCTGAATGTGTTGAAGAGGAAGAGCTGCTAACTTATATTTTCCAGAAAAAATGGCACACTTTGAACAATTTCTTACCCATGCATGAGCATCTCAAAATTAATTTGGCCAATAATATCCTGCTCTCATGATCTTCAAGGATATAGTTCTTAATACAAGGTGACCACCAGATATTCCTCTGTGAAATTTTTCCAAAACATGCTCAATATGATTTGAATCAACACATCTTAAAATAAATCCATTCACATCTTTTCTAAACAAAATATTATCAATGAGGACATAAGGAACGGATTGCAATCTAAACTACCTTCTTTTGTTTTTTCCATACCTTGTGGGCATTTTCTAGTATGAAGAAAATGATTCATATCATGGGTTCAACTTTGAGACAATAGAGGAGAAGCCATGTCTTGATCATTTGGTAGTACTAAAATATGATTTTTGTCATCATGCAAATCTGAAGCTAGTTGCTCACACAATCGTATTCCTCTTACTAGTCTCATAACCTTGATATCAACATCATATTCCATGAATTTTGTGATCCAACCTACCCTTTTCTCATTCAAATCTTTTCTTATAAGAAACTCTTTAACACTTGGATAAGAAACCATTAAATGAATCTTTTTATTTAGAACCAGATGTTTAAATTTTTTAAGGCTTATAATACCTAGAAGGCCCTATTTTTTAACAAAAGAATACTTAACCTCATAATATTCCAATCCTTGACTAAAGAAGGCAATTGGATACTCCAACTATTCAACATTCTGTTGTACCAACATGGATGAGATTTTATCAATTGCTCCAAAGTATATAAAATAAAATCTCTGCTAAAATATGGATTGATAAAATTTGGATTTTTTGAGATAGCACATTTAATTTCTTCAAAGGCATTCTTTACTTCTATCTTTCAGCTGAAAACCATGTTATTTTTCATAATTGAAGTTAACGACCTTACTAAATTTGTAAAGTCTGGAATGAATCTTCTAATAAAATTAATTTTACCCACTTTGTAATGTCTTCTTTTGATTTGGAAAAGATAATGATAAGATTGCACTTAACCTCTCCATATTAATAACAATAATTTTTTTGACATGATGCGACGCAAAAATTTACCTTCGTATACTGCAAATGACACTTTTTTGGATTGAGTGAAACACCAAATTGTCTACACCTTTTGAACACACGACTGAGATGCATGATATGATCTGAAACATACTTTGGGAGAATGGTTATGTCATCTAAATAAACAAGAACACAATAATTTATTAACCCTTGAAACACCAAGTCCACAACATACTAAAATGTATCTTTTGTATTTAACAGTCCAAATGACATATTTTTGTATGCATACGTGCCCCATTTTGTTGTAAATGTTGTTTTAAACTGATATTATTCTTGGAACAAAATATTATTGTAACCAAAATAACCAAGGACTAAAAATCATCCTGAACCACTTATCCTTTGCAAAATTTACTCTATGGATGGCAACAAGTAATGATATTTTAAAGACACCTTGTTTAAATTTCTGAAATCCACGCATAAGTGCATTTCTCCATTCTTATTTCTCACAGGAACTATACTAACAACCCATGATGAGTGTTTCACAAGGAAAATAATGTTATATTTTGTAAACTTATCCAATCCTTATTTCAACAACGGTTCAATTTTAGGATTGATGGGCTTTTGATTTTGTCCGACTAGTTTTGCATTTAAATCCAATTCTATGGTATGTTGAGCTAAATATAGATTATTATTTTGTAAATCACCATAGTTCCATGCAAAGACATCATTAAATTCTTGGGAAAGTTGAGAAAAAGTATGTTTTTCATCTGACTACATACCTTTCCCAATTTGAGTGCTTTATCATTGCCAATGTTGATTTTTTCATAATGTTCTTGTTTGATCTACATGATATACTTTTCACTTCTGATATAGTCATTTGTGTTAAAAATGGATTCAAGAGTAACCAATCACTGAGGTATTTTGTTGGATTTCAATTGGATAATATGTCCTTCATACTATTGTTGTAATATATCCTGATTTTTAATTGAAAACTCAGCTTCATCTTGCAAGAAATTCATAATTTGTTGATTTGATTTGAATAATTTCCAATTTACGTTGTTGTCTAGGACATAAGGTATTACAACTATCTTGATGTGTTGCTGATTTTATCCTTATTGATTTGATCTGGAATGTCAAATTGAGAACCAATTATAGCTAGCCTATCTACATGTCTATTCTTGCCTCTAGGAATGGATGAAATATCGAAAGCATCAAAATCTTCTATCAAATATTGTACTATATTTTTTTAAAGATCTCAAGAATTTGTTCTTAGTTACATCTTTTCCTCTGATTTGATTCAAAACCACCTCACTATATCCAAATACCTAGAATTTCTTTACTCCTCTCTTTCTTACCCACTGATTACCATGAATAAGAGCCTCATACTCAGTTGTGTTGTTAGTGCAAGCAAACTAAAATCATAAAGTTGAGAAATACCTTTCTTTTTTTGGAGAAATCATCATAATTGTTCCACTTTCTCCCTTCTTGCTTCTTGATCCATTGAAATAAAATTTCCACGAACCTTCATCATGTTGGTTTGATTTGACACGGTTAGGATTAATAACATTCTCCTCATGTAGGTAATAATTTTTAAGACATTCTTCTTCAATATGATTATATGGATCAACATCATGACTTTAAGTAGCCCATTCATCAAGTAATAAATATGGAATTCCCTTAAGAAGTGTGGTTGGTTCTTGGTCAACTATTGAGTCTTTTTCATCCCTGATTATATAATAATTAATGGCACTAAAAATATAATATTTTATGTGATTTCTTGAGATGGGTTCAAACCTTATTATAACTTTGGTGCCATACCTCATTCTAAAACATATGAGACTAGTCTGACGATAAGTAGACTCCAATTTTGGCCGTGAAATCTATAGAAAGGCACAAGGAAAAGAGAGGAGGAATATCAATGATAAAAACATCTTGAGGAATGGAGAAGTTGGGGAATGCATGCAAGGTTAAGCTCATTCCTCTAATGAATCCAAGGGTGTAGATAAAAAGAGGTGTTAGTATGAAAATGAAAACCAAGAAATTAACCAAACTAATTCCTAAACTAACACTTCTAATTGCTACCTCAGATAGATAAAAATGGAAAGGAAGGAGAATATAATACCCTCACTCACCTACAAGATTATACAACTCATCCTTTGATGTGGTGGATTTGCTTTTGGATTGCTTATTGGATGCTTCAGATTTTGGAGACACTTGGGCAACACCTTCCCTTAATCTTACATGGATTTCTTGATTGGTGAAGGATAAATTGATTGGATGATTGAATTGGATTGAATATGGGTGATGGATTGATTGAGTGATAAAAATTACAAAGGTCTGGTATGATCTTGTTAACTTGGCTCTCATGGAGGAGGAGAGATAAATTCATAGTCTGTGGGTGGAGGATTTAATGGCTAAGATGAAGCCATGTTGGATTTGAATCAATGGTGGAGAGTGCATGTGAGTATTGGAATTATCTAGAATGGAGAAATCTAGAATTTGAATTCAAAATCCATGGCGGGAAGAAGTTTCCATTGAATTAAAAATTTAATGGAAGGAGAAGGTTAGAGAGGCTTCTATATTTAGAGGTGCGAGGATGTGATTAGATTAGGATTATATTAGGTTAATAAATGATGTTTAGGGGCAAGGTTACATGGAAAGGCTAAGTGTAGGGATGTGCGGGGTAGGTGGGTTGGTAGATGTAATAATATTAAAGTCTTAGGAAATGTTAATGAAGAATTAAAATATGATAATAGGATATAATAATGGATTAATGAGATTAATGATAAAATAAGATGTAATAATGGATTTAAAGGATTAATGATGAAATGATAAATGATAAAGGGTAAATATGATAAAAATGGATTAATAATAATAATTAATCTTGCGATTATTTATTATATGGGTGATGTTGAGATATTTGCGGGACAAGTTAATCGTAATTAACCATGTCGACATTTTAGATGTCTACATTTCCCCCCTCTTTGAAGGGTTATTGTGTAGTAATGACCGTTCAAAGTAAAATAATAAAATATGATTGTGATACGATGCCCCCTTGAGGGGTTAAGTGGGGAGGAACGAGTCGGGTAACCTCTCAAAAAAAGGAAAGGACCAAGTTAGTAGATGAGAAATTATTAGACAATGAGAAGAAGATGAGAAGAGATGATAAGAATTTTAAAAGATTAGGATGAGAGGATTAGAATATTAGAAGATTAGGATGAGAGGATCATAAGATTAAAATATGGAGGATTAGAGGATTAGAAGATATGAAAGAGGATTAGAGGAATATGCGATTAAAAGATTAGGAGATATTGGATTTTGGATTAGAGGATGCCCTAGTCAACGATGTATGACAAGGGAGAAAATTGAGAATTTGGATTTGAGGATGTTAGATTTGAAGATTCCCCGGTCAAGGGGTGAGGATTTTAGATGTTGGATTTGAAGATTTGGGATTTGGATTTTAAGGATATTAGATGTGAAGATGCCCCCAGTCAAGGGGTGATAATTTTGGGGTGTGAGATGTTAAGATTGGGATGTGGATATTGATTTAAAGGATTGAGTGGATAGAATGGATGAAGATGTTAGATAATTGGTTAGATGATGATGATGATGATGATAAGGTTAAATGATGATGATATAAGGGGGTGTGCTACCATAAAGTGCTCACTATTATCATCATTAACAATTGTGATTAATGATATGGCATAAAGAAAAATGCACCAAGGTATAAAGACTATGATGACATAATTTCCAAATGCCCATGTCCTCATATCATTGGAAAAATTAATAAAAAATATGCTCATCATATCATTGGACTGATTAGAAAAAGAGGGTCCTCATATCATTAGACCGGTTAAAAAAAGAGGATCCTCATATCATCTGCCAAAATGTGAATGCAGACAAGAAAGTAAACACACACAAACAAAAACATACACATCATATTTTTTTATATTGTTTGTTATTATTATTATTTTTATGGATAGTCGAAATGTTTTGAATTTTATGTTTAGTTTTTTGGATGTTTAGATTATTTGATGTTAGATGTTGGGATGTGGGATTTGGGATGTTGGGATTATTTTATGGCGGATATTGATAGTTTGGATTTGGGATTTTTGGATTTTATTGGGATGTTGGATTTAGGATGGCAGGATTTAGGATGGGATAACGAATTTATCCTATAAGTCCCAAAGTGTGTTTGGGTAAGATGAAAGGGAAGGATTGAGGGAATTTGGATGGGTTGGATAGAATAGGGGTTGGTTGATAGGTTAGGATTGGATGGGAGATAGATAGATAGGATGAGGAATGTGGTAAATGATGAGGGATATGGAAGATGATAATATATTCCCCTATGTATAGGGGAGATGGATTGAGGGATAGATGTGGTGTGCCCCCAAGTGTAAATTAGGGTGGCCAGTGTGGATGGATGGATGGATGGGTTTGATTGGTCCCCGGGGGTAGGGTAGAGTGGGAAGTGATGGTCATTTAAATGGATGATGCCCATAGTGGGTGATAGTAAGGTTTCCCCCAGTCATGATGATGACAATTGAAAAGGGACATGAAGAGGATTGGATCAAAAAGAAAGGATCATCGTTTGCGCACAAATGTTTTATCTAAAGGGAAAAATGATTTGGATGTAATGGATGGAAAATAACATCAGTGATGAACAAAAGATGAACCTAATGGCACATGTTGTAAGGAAAGAGTTCTACTAAAACAAAAGTCTGACCAAGGTCTAAACAATACCTAGAAACATGCGAGCCCTATGTGTCTATTAGATCAAAGTGCATGTGATTGTGATTGTTAATTACCACTTTAAGTGAAAAATTAATGGGCAGTATGTGAAGACAAACTAGCCAATGTATAGGGAGTGATTAAGTCAAATAGGTGGATGGAGGGTGAATGAAAGGCTAAGTTGTGCATTGCTCCGCTACCAACCAAACGTCCATAGCCCTGACATAGATACATTTGATTCTTGTCACAACATTTATCTACTACCAGTCAGGCGTCCATAGCCCTAGTAGAGATCATGGAGAAACCCCTAGAGAGAGGCTTGAGGTGGATTTTATTTGATTTTCTTTTAAATTTTGATATGTTTTTTTTTTTGACTTTTTAATTTTTGGATGTTTTTTCATAAAGAGATTCCACTGTCTTGAGAAATCTCAAGGGTTTGAGAATCACTTGTGGCTTGATGGGGGTATGGAGATGAGTGAGAAGATGACATTGGATAGAGTGTCAACAGACATGCCCAAGGGTCTTCACCACAAGTTGATTAAGTGTGTTAAAGCATGGATATCTCTAGGAGGAAAATTGTGCTTGAATGTTTGTTGGCTATATTTTCTACACAGCTAAAAACTTAGGCAGTCATGAGATAAATCTCCCTCATTTACCGGTGAGGATCCCGTGTAATATTTTACCAGTTATATTTCCTAGTATCTATTTGTTGGTATTACTTTAACTATGTAGCTCATGAACCATAGCTAGACAGTTTTACAGAAAGTAAGTAGTTATACACAATATGTGCAGGAAAGAGAAATATTTAAATGTGAGAAGAAAGGAAAGGAAATGTGCAACCTAACCAATAGTTCACAGAGCTGATTACATGCACATTGAATAAAAAAATAGATCTAAAAATGTAGAATTTGAAGCAAGGGAAACTTTCTGATCTAGATCTAAGACAACACAAAGTTCATGCATAGATCTAAAAATAAATAAGAGACGAATGCACCGTTGACACAAAGTTCTCCAAAAATATTTTCTCTATTCCTATGCTTGCAGAAAGCTATCAGGGATTTCAGCTCAAAGTATGGAACACAAGAATGTTAATTACAAATTCCAATCTCTTTAACTCTTAGGTTCTTCCTCTATTTATAATGTATAGAGGGCTATTGCAAATATGAAGTGTTTAATGAATTCTCGCATGCAGAAGATATAGAAAAGGGTAGCAACTGACAATCTTCCTTCTGGATTTCCTCTTTGCATGACATGCATAATTTTTAACTGAAAATAGAACCTTCTATTTTGCATGTCTACCACCTATTTTCAAGTAATTGACTTATTCAAGTAACGAATTTTAAACCAATCACTTAAGTTTTATAATTTAATTGATTTCTCAATTACTTTGTCGAAGAAAATAAAAGAAAGAGGAAAAGAAATAAGAAGAAAGCTACAACCCTCCAAGCTCGTTCTTCTTCTATATTCTACATGTGGTTGACTCTTTTTCCTTTGATTCTCACCAAACTGGATCTAGAAGCTATGCATGACTGTGATTTGCTTGTGGGTATTGCCTTTGACCTGTCTTCCCTTTTATCCTTGAAGCTTTTGCAATTCTTCTTCAATACATGCACCGGTGCAATGTTTACTGTAAATAATTTAGAAAAAACTCATCATTTTTATTTTTAATTACATATGAGCAATTTTAAATTCTGGAAATCACTCTAGGTGAATGAAAATACAAGTAAATTCAATGAAGGCTTCAACTGGAAGATTGGGAGTGCATGCACAAGATCATGGAAGGAATTTTTCATGCACTGAATTCTACACGAGCTGCATTAGAAACAAGAGGATGAATTTTTACTGGAAGCCTTTGCAATTATGAGATCTGGATATGTCAATTAAATCGGTGATAGGTTCAGGGCCTATGTCTGTATCATTGAATTCAGTAAATCTGGAAGCTATTCATCATTCTACTGATCCTTTTCTTTCATCATGCTTCATCATGACTGGAACAATATTTTTCTGAGCTCTTTTTCTTTTAATTTTGCTAGAATCCCTTGCAAGTAGATCAATTTGTGCAGACCTGAAACTTTCTTCTGATTCAGAAGATGTATTCAATGTATCTGACATTGATTTGAACTCCCTTTCACTTATATGAGCACCTGTGATGAATACCTAGGCACATATACCAACATGCAAACACTCAGAATGACAAAAATTAGGCTATTCCAACCCTAGGTGCCAAAACTGGAAGCTTCCCGGTAGTGGAAAATATTTATTAATGCAACATCCTCCTTTTGGCGCCAAAACCTGTTCGAGATGTAATCTTCATCAAAAATAAATAAGTGCTTCTCATTTATGGCATCCCATGCTTATATAACCTCCAAAATGCTATTTTTAATAATTGTCTCTTCCTATTTCTGGTAATTTAATTAATTAATAGCCATGTTTATTCATCTAATTTCGGTTCCCAAGTCTACATGCTACTAGTTTCTTTTTTAAATAATTTATTTTATTTATTTTTAGCATGCATCCTTGACTTCTCTTTAGCTCATCCTTTTACATTGACTTTCCTTCTATTTATGGCACCAAAATTGGGTGAATAAAACCATTAATAAATATTATTAAATGCATTGTTATTCACCCAAGTTGGGTCACACTTTTTGGTAAGGGTAGTTGCTAAAAATAAGAAGTCAACTTGATGGGAATTTCCACCCTGCACTGCAACTCCAAAAATCCCCTCTTCCACTTAATTGACTTGACTTTCATCATGGGAATTTTTACCCTGCAAGGTAGATAAGAAATTCCCGCTGGTGCTTTAAGTGATTTTTCTTTTATAATGGAAATTTTTACCCTGCAAGGCAGGTAAAAAAATTCCACTTGCCTTCCACCTCTAATATTGCCATTGCAGCTTAAGTGACTTTGACTTCATGGGAAAAAGTAACCTCTAAGGCAAGTAAGAAATTCCTGCTTTGCTGCCACTACCAAAAATCCCATTGCAACTTAAACCCATTCATTCCAAAAAGTGCGACTTACCTAGGAGAGGATTTTTGTGCTTGACTTCATCTTTTTTGGTCAGCAGTTTGCTTTCTAAGGCTGATTCTTTTTGGTGTAGCAGTCGTAAAAGATCTTCAGATGCTCCAGGAAATTAAACAGACTATACAAGATAAAGAACGTACCTAGGGGAATTAAATAGAAATACCACAGGGAAAACCAGAGAAAAATGCAAAAGAAATAAATAAAAACAAAAAACGTTGCCAGAAGTCATAGACAAAGCTCTGAATCCATTCTTGGTGAAAATCCTATTGAAATGTGTGGATAATGAAATGCAAAACTTCAACATGATTCAATCAGAGCACAATTTACTTCAAACGGGGCATTATTTATTTAATAAATAATTAAATAAAAATTTCCCGCAGACAAAACTTGATGAAGGGATAAAATGAGTTTCGGCATCTATTTTTTTGTCGAAATTTTCTCATATGATTCACTAGGAATATCTTAACATAATACAGACATCTTCTTGCAATAAAAACCTGAAAAGACCCGTTATTTAAAAAAAAATGAATTTTTTTACACATGGGGTAGTATCAGATTTTAGGGTAAAATGTGGAGACACCAATGTTGAAGGTAATGATGGACGAAGGTCACATGGTTGTGGTAGGTACTATTGGTTTACAACATGTGTGAGAAATATGATCAAGTGTTCAGATGAATGGATGCGATGAGTATATTAATGGATGCGATAATAAGAATGGATAAGATGTAAAGGGATTTGGATGTTGGATGGAAGGAGGATGGGTGAGAAGGAAAGACCATCCGTGCACAGGCGATGAATTATGTGCTCAATCCATTTTTAGGTGTTTGGTATTTATAGAGGGATTAAATGATTTAGGATTGGGTTGAGTGGTTGGGATTGTAGGATCAATAAGATGAGTGGTAGAAATGGGTTGTGCTGGAGTAGTGGGAGGGTCATTATTAGTGTACGTGTATACTCTAATCCTAAATGACCTGTATTTTGATGAAGTGAGATGGGTTTGTGGATGCCTTGTTCATGGATTCCTAAGCCTTTGCCTCAATGTATCATATTATCGAGCATATTTTTGGCTATATGATATGAAGTGGATGGGGAAGATGATGCCATGTGGTCATCATGAGAGTGAGGGGGTTGTAATTTTTTCATTCGCTAAGAAGTTGGACTTAACAAAGGATGGGAGACGAGATTTGTTTCAGTTTTTTGGTTTGTGAGGGGTGTTTGGATGTATGATAAGAGTTGGATGCTTGATGATTTTTTGATTTAGAGTGGAATTTCGATGGTGGGTGAATGTTAGAGAGAGTATTGGGATGGAAAGGTGGTGGATAAATAGGTACAAGGACAAGAAGCCCTTGGTTAATGAGGTTTTGTAAATAAGACCTAAATTACATGCAACCATTGGTCGAATGTCCATGGGTGTGATGGAAGTCACAATAATAATGTTCTCGATACCAAGATGGTTTGGGAATATATTTATTGCATGATTTTTTGGGGGGATGGATGATCATGTTGAAGGTTTTTAGACGATGGAAGATGGTGGTCAAGGATTCTACTAAAGGAGCGAAGTGGTTTAGTGTAAATGGTTTTGGGGGAGTAGGAAGTAAAGGCACGGGATTGGGTGGATAATGAGATGTGTTGATTGATTTAGATTATATTGTTGTGGTTTAGGAGATGAAGGGGATGGATTAGGCCTGGGGGCTAAAGTGGATGGTTTGGGATTGGAGGCTGAAGTAGATTTGGTTGATTTTAGATTTATTGGAGGATGTCCTCTTGAGGGAGATGCTTTTGGCTTAGGATTAGATTGTTTGGGATTGATATATGTAGATGAAGGGGATGGGTTAGATTTATATGAATGGGATGTGTGTGATATGGTAACATTAAATTTGGGTGATGTTGGGGATGAAGGAGATTTGGCAGATGGGTGTGGTGTAAGAACCACATTAGATTTGGTCAATTTAGGGGATGAAGTAGATGAATGTGGCATATGAGTCTCATTAGATTGGTTAGGAGATGGGGTGGAGAGAATATTGGGATTGGATTTATTAGGTTTGGGAGTTGGTGACTTAGGAGTTACTTTAGATGTTTTAGGATTGGGGGATGGTGGGGATGAAGTAGGATTATAGGATAGGATAGTGTGAGATTTAGGTGATGAAGGGGATGGATTAAGATTAGATGTAGATGAAGGTGATGAGGGTGGCATATGATCCACACTAGATGGTTTAGGATTAGGGGTAGAAGGGGAGGAGGGTGACTTAGAAGTCACTGTGGATGAGATAGTATTGGGTGCAGGAGATGAAGGGGATGACATAGGCTCATAGGATGAATTTGATGATGGTTTACGGGATGTGGGACTATCTAGGAGAAATACCATAGGATTGGATTGGGGTGATGAGGATGATGAGGATGGAGGACTAAGATGATATGTGGGTGATATTGATTTACGATTAAGTTGTTGTGATTGTTGTGGATACATGAATGGGACTCGATTGTAGGTTTTGTGATGATTGGATTTACGAGTGGAGGTTTTGGATGATGGTGGATTATTTGTATGATTTTTTATGATAGGAAAATGTGGGTCATGATGATTGATAAGGGATTTAGAGGTTGAGGTTTGGGATGGTTGTGTGGGATTGAGATGGGTGCCTAAATTATCAAGGACATAAAGAAGGTCCTCTTAGTCTAGGTAAAAGTTATTAAGGTCGTCAAAGTCGATGAAGTTGGCTTGTAGGGATAGAAGTTTATGTTGATTAGGTAAAGGTTTGGATTGAGATGATTTGGGTTCCTCAAGGAGAAAGTAATTAGGGTGAGAAGTAGGGATCTTAGGAAGGGAAGATTATGGATGGGGTTGGTTGAGAGATGATTGTTTAGGGGGTGATTAATTGATTGAAGATTGGAGATAAGATATTTGTTGATTACATTTTTGAATGGATTTTAGGATGTTAGGATCAACATGGGATGGTTGATTTGGATGAAGAGGATGAGATTTGTTGAGGTAGGATGTTAAGTTCGATAATGATTTATTAAGGTGTTTTATAGTGTGTGGGATAAAGTGAGATGGTTGAATTTGAGGGGTAGGGAATGTTGAGATAACTTGGTTGATGGATTTAGAAAAGAGGTAGGGATTTGGATGTTGGTTTGAAAAGGATGGGGAATGAGGTCAAAATCCATGGTTTGATAGGATGTGTGGGTGATTAGTTTTGGATTAGGGTTTTGGATTTAGGATAGTGGTAGGGTTAGGATTGGGATTGTGTGATTAAGGATGGATGATTATTATAATGTTTGATTAATTAATATTTTAATGTGATGTGATGGTTAAGGGTTTTCACAATTAAGCAACAAATATGCAACACATACCCTAACTAGTTAAGTGGGATTACAATCAAACTATATCCCACTTTCAATACCAAACACAAATGATGGTGCCACAATTGGCTCTCCACTTATGTGTTAATGTGGGGTTGTATAGCGAGGGATTTGAGGGAGTGTGGCCTCCCCACACTATAGCTTGATATACGGCCAAGAGGGTTACCTATACTAGGATATACGGGCTCACTAGGGACATCCCCAATATACCTTACAATATGTGGGGTCCAAGTCCATGTTGCAAGGATGTTGTATAAGACTTGGGTATTTAGACATGGAAGCCCCTCACTTCACTCCACTCTTAAAACAAGCAAACACTTAGCCAATAATGATAATTGTCCTTGAATTTGTATACCCCACCGGAACACGAGGTGTGTCTACGTGCGTGGAGATGAAGTCCACGATCACGAGACCCCTAGGACTATGGAAAGTGTGTGGATGTCACTTCCACGTTACGTTGCCCCTACAAAAGAAAAATGGGAAGCCTAGCCATTATTGATCCTCAAGATCATCCTAGGATGTGAGAGGAAAGCATACACAGTTTCTCCTTCGGGATGAACAAGGAACAAAACGTAACACAAAAGGACAATAAACACAAACACAATAAAAATTAATGATAAATTTTGTATGATGGGGGCCTTTGACAAGGGGACCTGTAAAACAAAAGGATTGGTAGTTTTTTGTATACCCCAATGTTCTCGGACCATTCGAGTTGCAAGGCAAAGGGTTAGTTTTTTTAATTAATCAATACCCTGTAACCACAAGCGTTAGGAAAATACTAATCGAATATTAAAACTAATAGAGTTTCACCTTATTCGTACAAAAATAGAATGTAAGAACCTATAAAACACCACTAAGAATAAAAAAAGTATGATTAGTTGGTTAGTACTAATGCAAAACTGTTACAGGCTAAAAGCATTGTTTATAGGCCAAAAGTGTTGTTTACAAGCCAAAAGCATTGTTTACATGCCAAAAGCGTTGTTCATAAGCCAAAAGCGCTACTTATAGGCAAAAAACACTGTTTACAGGCCAAAAGAGTTGTTTAAAGGCCAAAAACGTTGTTTGCAGACCAAAAATATTGTCTACAGGCCAAAAACACCGATCTTGATGCAAAAACGCTGATTCGTATACAAATGCGCTAAAACTGCACAATGAGAAATTTACAAACACAAAAGTGCTGAAGTTGATGCAAATGCACTGATAAAATCATAAAAGTGTTGAAATATGACCGAAAACACCATTGTATGATCAAAAGCACTGATCCTACACAGACTGAAGTTAGTGGGCACAAAAGCACTAATACAGACACAAAAGCACTACATGAGTGACAAATGCGATGAAGTAGATCCTTGCACCCAAAAAGGTTATTAATACATCCAAAACCATTTTTTTATGAACATAAGCATTGAAACAGATGACTATTGTGAAAATTGAAAATTTTAACATGCAAATCTTAATGAAAATTCCCAAATTTGAACAACTTGTTTTTACACTAAATGCTACTAAAATAAATTAAATTTTTGAGAGGTAATCCCCATGATGGGCATGAAAGATGTAGACAAAAAATAGGTGTTAGTATGTAAATGCAAACCAAGAAATTAACCAAACTAATTCCTAAACTAACACTTCTAATTGCTACCTCAGATAGAGCAAGATGGAAAGGAAGGAGAATATAATACCTGCACTTACCTACAAGGTTGCAAAAATCCTCCTTTGATGTGGTGGATTTGCTCTTGGGATTTTTTGTTGGATGCTTCAGATTTTTGAGACACTTGGGCAACAAATCCTCTTAATATTTCTTGGATTGTTTGATTGGTGAAGGATGAATTGATTAGATGATTGGATTGTATTGAATATGGATGATGGATTGATTGAGTGATAAAAATGGAAAAGGTTTGGTATGATCTTGTTTTTAAGTTGGATCTCATAGAGGAGGAGAGATAAATTTATAGTTTTTGGGTGGAGGATTCAATGGCTAAGATGAAACCATGTTGATTTTGAATCAATGGTTGAGAGTGCATGTGAGGATTGGAATTCTCTAGAATGGAGAATTCTAGAATTTGAATTCAAAATCCATGGAGGGAAGAAGCTTCCATTGAATTGAAGAAGGTTAGAGAGGCTTCTAGATTTAGAGGTGTGAGGATGTGATTATATTAGGTTAATAAATGATGTTTAGGGGTGAGGTTACATGGAAAGGATAGGCATAGGGATGTGTAGGGTAGGTGGGTAGGTAGATATAGAAATGTTAAATTCTTAGGAAATGTTAATGAAGAACTAAAATAGGATAATAAGATATAATAATGGATTAATGAGATTAATAATAAAATGGGATGTAATGATGGATTTAAAGGATTAATGATGAAATGATAAACGATAAAGGGAAAATATGATAAAATGAATTAAAAATAATAATTAATCATGCGATTAATTATTATATGGGTGATGTTGGGATATTTGTGAGACAGGTTAATTGTAGTTAACCATGTCGACATTTTAGATGTTTACAAAGGATTTCTATGGGTGTTCCATATAATTGAACTACTCGTTTTGAAAGAGGTTCATATTGCAGACCAATTTTATCATCAATTTTTCTAGGCATAACTGAACTAGAAGCTCCCAAATCAATCATACAATCATGGACTACATTTTGGCATATGATAAATGAAACATAGAAAGGAGGTGGTTTAACACTTTTACTTGCTTGGGATTCCTTTGGATCAGGTGTATTAGTAAGCACAACTTTAGATGGCTCTTTGGATGGCTGTCTAAAAAGAATAAGATTAGACAAAGCTTCTTGCAAAATATCTTTTTGAGCCGTAAGAGACAAATGATTTAATATTGTCATGTTAAACTTGGTTTGCTTCATATGATAAATAATATTGAAATATGGAGTACTAACCTTCTATTGTAATTTACTAACAACAATACCTTCTTGCACTAATGGTATAAATATTAGGATATCTTGATGACCTTGAGTTTTTGTTGACTAATTTTTCTGATTTCCTTATTGATTGGCAACTAGAACAACACTTTGGAATATTGGAGAAGGTTAATAATTGCTCTTACTAGTGTTGACATATGGTCCTATAGGTGTTGTAATTGATGCAAAACCACATTAATGACAAATTAGATGATGGATTAGGGTTAGATGATGTTGTGGATGATGTTGACATGATGGTTCAGGGGATTTCATGACAATACATGCATATTTAGTGAAGATTTCTTACTCTTGCAAGACCATTCAGGTGCCTAAGTGATGTTGTATGATGATATGAGCTTATTGGTTTCTTGAGAAGCATTTTGGAATGATGAATACCATTTTTGAAGAGTGATTGGGCACTCACATCAACTGCAGGGTGTAGATACATGTGATTGACCATGTTTAAGGTGCTCATATAAAGCAGGTATAGATGCTAGGAGGTATGAGGATGAAATTTGGAAATACATGAGCTCATGGATGCATGCATGTAGGTGTATCATGGTGTACTAGGTATGTTTCAGTCATTTTGAGTACTGTCATGATGTGTTATAGTGTTCTTTTAGTTGACCCTAACTTCTACAGTGCAAAACCCTAAGTGATTACTATGCAAGTCTTAGTATTTGGAGATTTTGAGATATTATGATGACATTATGATGATTGGATATGTTAGTATCATATGTCACGATGCTTTGAGAAAATTTTTAGGATGTTACGATGTGAATTTTGCAAGTTATGTCAGTTTTGGTGAGAAAGGGTTTAAAAACAAGACCATTTCCATCTCGAATTGGAACTTCTGATGCTCACCTTGAGTTGTGTGATTTGAATGGGAAATTTTGTATTTAAGTGAAATTTATAAATTATTCTTGAAGGTTTTTTAAAAATATTTATGTCATTTCATTGTCAGGTTTTTATGAACGAATGTTAAGAAGGTAAATAACTATTTATGCGTTTGAAACCCTAACTTGAAAGCAGTATGGAAGAATTACTTACTCAGTGGAAAAAAATTATTCATAGTACATGAATGATGATTGGAAAATATATAGGAATCCTTCATATTTCTAGAAAGGTATGGTAGAGGTCATGGTGATGAGTGGGGCCCACTCAAACAAGTCAATTGCTGAAGAAGAGTGTTTTGGGACAAGGTTGTCTACAGGATTTGTAGGCTAAATTGAAATTTTGGAATGTATGTGAGTTTTTGTTGATGTAAAAATATATTTTAGAAAATTTTGATGCATTTACATGGTCAAATTAGCTTCATTCAAGTTGATTGGTCATAGAGTAGTTTTGAGGCAATAAAAAGCAATCTTCAATGAAATGAGCATAACAGGAGCTAAAAGAGGAGTTAGGAGATGATTAAATTTGTTTTGAAAATAATATTCAAATATATTTCCAGTGATATGAGGTTTGTCTCATGATCATGATTTTTGCGAAGTTTTCTAGGTCAATTTTTAGACAGGAAGATTTTTGCTAGTGTAGGACAAAACATGATCTGCTGAAAGTTTTGAGTTGTTTAAAGCATGAGATGGATTAGGTTAAACTATATATCACTTGTATAGTGAATATGGATGAATTTTTCATGTAATAAATCAATTTAGAGGTCTTGATTGTTCCAGGAAAGGTATTAATTATCTGATCTTTGAAAACATCTTTTTGGGTAGGTTGATTTAGTGAAGACAAAAGTAGTTATGGTTTGAGATGGTGATTGTTTCATGAATTATAAATTTTTTAGAAGTGTTATAAATGTTATTCCATTTACATTGAGTTTTCACATGACATATTTTGAATTATTTTTAGTGATATAGTGGCATAAAGATGTGTTTAGGCACCTAAAGGGTATAGGAAACAACTGCTTTAAGAAGTACAAAGAAAACTGGGCCCATTAAACAAATTAATTTTATTTTTTGAGCTAATTTTTCACCATGTATGATTTTTAAATGTTAATTTAAATATATGTGTTGATTTATGGGTCATGAATAAGTATGGTTTTGATTTTAGGGCATTTTTCTCTTTGTGCCCATATGGATTTGAGTATTTTTTGGGCATGAAATGATGATTTTGGCTAGGCCAACCTACTTGGGTCACTTGTGATTGTTATATTTGAATTTGGAATTTTTTTTTATGATGCATGGATAAATAAAAATGAGGGAAAAGGTTTGTGTTTCAATTTGAAATGTAAAGGAGCTTATAAAAATATTGCTTTGGGTGCATTTTGAAGCTAGTTGTGTGTGTGCAAGAAGTGCGACCTAGGTGAGAGATATTTGCAGGTGTTGAAGAATTAATTGAGGTTATATCAAGTGTGTTAAAATCTCAAAGAGATCAGAAAGCATGTGTGAATTTTTTTTAAGACTTGCAAAGTGAATAAAGAGCTAGATTGTGCAAGTTTGAAGACCTAGGGTTTGAGCAAGGGTTTGGAAGAGTTTGGAGCTGAATCTTTGGATCACTATCAGCTATGGTATCAGAAAATTTTGAGTGGTCATATTTCATAAAAATATTTTGTGATGTGTCATATTCATGCAAGTCTCTTGTTGTGTCTAATATCAACAAGGGTTTATGGGTTTATGCTCCTTGTGGGGTTGGTGCCTCAATAAAGAAATATCTTGTGATGTGTAATATTCACTTGAGTCTTTGTTGTGTGTAATATCAGAAAATTTTCCAATGGGTTTTCTTCCCCTTGATGGTTTCTCACTTACATCTTGTGTTATGGTGTTACTTATCTTGCTCATGGTTTATAAAATGAATGTTGTATGTTGTTGTGCACACATTAATGACTAGATAATTGATTACTGGTTTATGCGAGTGATCTAGAGAATGAAGTTGAATTTATAAGGACTGATTTTCACCCCCCTCTCATTCCATTGTGCTTCTAACAACCAGTTGGATGGAAACTACACTTAGAAACCATATTTGTATAGGAGAAATTTATAGGGAACCAAAATTCCCTATCACAACCCCCCCCAAATTAATTCCACGCACTTCCAATCTACTAAATTAAAAAATAATCAATAGATGAGTGCATAACATGAAATATATAAGAGACTACAACTCAAGATGTGTATGTGTATAGGGCTTTTAATAAGAATTGAATTTGGTTGCCACTCTATGGTTGCGTATATCAACCAAAACAAAATTCACTCTCTTGAAAAACAAGTTGTTGATTTTTTATTTTTTGTATAAGTGGCATGTGTGGAGGATTTAAAAAAAATTAATTTGAGATCCACTAAATATGTTGCATTTTGGTGTATTTATTGTCACAAAAACATACAATTTAAATATAAGGAGAAGGTTTTGTGAAATATTGTTGCAAAAACAGTTAGAAATTTTGAGAGGAAATGTTCTTATAGGATTTGCAAGTTGTATACATAATTTTTTTAGGTTTTTATGTTATGGGTTTATTATGTTCATGCCTCAAAAGGGTAAAATTTTGTAGTAGTTTCTATGTTAGTAAAATTATGTTGTGGTTTGTTTGGTATGACAATTTGAATTTTTACAATATATAGAGAAGGGGAAGAGAAAGAGGAGGGAAAAGAGATTATGGTATGAAAACATGAGTTCAACCACATACCAAATGAATTAAACACCTGCAAGACCACATGGGTGACATGCTGGGCCATCCTGTTATGTCATTCAACTTATAGGAGGCATACACACCAATCATCATTAATTTCGAGTGGTTGAGGTGGTTGAATGTTGTTTGCAAGTAAAACTACCCATTTTACTTGTGAACCTATGTTTACATCTTTTACCCCCAAAATCCTTCAAATCCTAAATTTATTGATGTTGAATTGAAGCCCTTGGAGATACCTTTCCAACATCACCTTTTTTGTGAAATTTAGAGCATTGATGTGAAAGATATGGCTAAAAAACCTCTACCGCTTCATTCTGTGGCTTCCTATGCTTTCTTCCCTTGGTCTGCATAAACATCCTTTTGTTTGGAAAAATTTGGAGTGTTTGGTGGATCTTGAAAGTTTCTTGATTTCCTTGGAAGCCTAAACCTTTGCTTTGTGATTTTTTATTGATCCATGGATTTGATTCTTTGTTTGGTGGGTTTTTATTACCTCTGTGGATTTTATAGTGTTATGCATGATTTTACATGTTTCACGGGTTTTTAGTGTTTGGCGGCATCCTAGACCTTGACAACATTTGAAGACCTTCATAGGATGTAATTTTATCCACAAAATTTTTCAATGTCATGCAAATTTTATTTTGTTTGACCTCCACAGATTTCTTACCGAGTGTCATGCAGCCTATGACATCCTCAATGACATCCACAACATTTTGCAATGCTGAATGTGAGGTCTGAGCACTTAATAATCCTAATTGTGCTCATTTTCATAAAATATGCAAAGGTTTATACGTATTCGATACAGAGTTTTTAAGTAAATCTGCGAGCTACCAACCTGGATTTGAACTTATCAATATTGTCATCGGCCTTATATTTGATTTTATAAATCCATCTAGAGCCAACAATACTACATTTCTCTAGAGGAGGGACAAGATCCCCAGTCTGATTTTTAATTAAGGTAAAATATTCAACTTTCATAGCTTCTACCCATATTTGTTCTTGAGATGCCTCTTCAAAATATTAGGGTTTTGGCTCATACATAGTCATTAAGGAATGATAGGTATGATGGCATCGACTCATCTTACTAAGGTTATCAGGATTAGAATTTTGAATAAGAGACTGAGCCCATTTAGGTCTTTTTTTTATAAAGAAAATAAGAAGAGACTCTTTTTTGGCTATAGAATCATTATTACCATCTATTTGATAATCACAATCATCTTTACCAAGATCATTATTTTCTAATTCATTAGGTTCATCATAGACAATAGAAATAGAAGAAGATGAAGAATAATAAAAGGGTTTTTTCTAATATTTTAAAATTTGTTTTTTCAATAACTTCATGTTTTGTAGGATCATCGATCCTAAGATGCACAAATAGGAGGGTTGATCTAACTTCTTCCTTTTTTCTTAGGAACGAAGATAGAGGCAGGGCTTCCAAATATTCTCAGATGAGATATACTAGGTTTCTTATTAGTCCACTTTTCTAAGGGAGTATATGAAATAGAGCTTTAGTGGGCACTCTATTTATAATATGAATCGTAGCATTCATTACTTCAGCCCATAGAATCTTAAGAACTTGAGATGAGTGCAACATGGTTTTAGCCATTTCAAGAATGGTGCAGTTTTTCCTTTTGCACAATATTGTTCTGTTGAGGAGATTAGGGATTCGTGAGCTCCCGTTGTATTCCAAATTTGATACAAAATGAATCAAATGCTTTACTAATATATTCTCCTTCATTATCTGTTCTAAGTCTTTTGATTTTACGACTAGAACTATTCTCAACTAAAGCTTTAAATTATTTAAATTTTGATAAAACATCTATTTATTTTTAATAAATAAAGACTAAATCATGCAAGAATAATCATCAATAAAAGTGACAACAAACAAAGATTTGTTTAGGGAAGGAAATTCTAATGGTCATCTAGCATCACTGTGGAAAAATTCTAGAGATTCTGAGGAGTTAACATCATGATGGTTATGGAATGGGTTTGTTGATTTTTTACCATGTAATCACACTTCACAAGTTTCATGAGCATGAGAGATAGGTGGAAGACCAATACGTAGGTTAATATGAGACATGCCATACATGCTCCTAAAATTAACATTGACCTATTATTTCATGCCACAACTAAACAACATTCCTATTTGGAGTAGACAAACATGAAGTAGATGTAAAAACTTTAAAAACATATAAACCATTCTTTTGTATGCCTTCAATAATAATAACATCTAAATCATTCTTTATAAACCATTTATCCTTTAGTAAAATTACACTATAGTTGTTTTGAGTTAGCTGTGAACACGAAAGCAAATTCATTTTTAATTCAGGAACACACAAAACATCATTTATAAAACCATTGAAAACTTTTGCTTTTCCTTGACTTTGAACATCGAGAATGAAATGATCACCTAGATAGATTTGATCATTACATTCTTTGATATCAGGTAAAATATCATATCTATATGTCATGTTCCTACACCATTTTCTAATATCTATTCACTTTCTTTGGAAATGACTAATGCAAGATACAAAGTAACTAAATTAGTTTTTTTATTGTTATTTTGATTCTGATTTGGTTTGTTTCCTTTCTGATTTGTGAAATTTGGCTTGTTTTTGTTTGCCCTACAATCTTCATTTTTGTGACCAAATTTCCCACAATTGTGACTTTTCCCATTAAATTTGACTCTTAAATTCCCTGATTTTTTTTTCTTTACTAAGGGTTTTAAAGCTTTATTTTTTATTCTTGTTAAACCTAGAAACATTATTCTTAGGTTTTTGTACAAGAAGTTCCTGAGTAGAATTATCCTTCAAATCAAAGTTTAACATGACATGCTCTTCCTGAATTAAGAAGAGAACTTAGAATGGAAAGGTCGGGAATATCTTGTTTTTAATGTCTGATATCTCAAGAAGGTACGATACTTGTTAGATATTTTTTGAAGGATCATTTATTTACATTAGATGTAGTTTCATCCTATGCATATGCGTTATCTGCCTCCACGATGGAATCCACTGCACTCTAGCATTATCGGTATGGACATATTTCTATCAGCTCCCCCTATTATCTCAGTTCGAAAAAGATGGTAAGAGGACTTCCTCCTCTCTCTCAGTCATTATCTCTTTGTCATGAATGTATGGCAAGAAAAAAAATTGAGATCCGTTCGAGTCGATTAAAT
Source organism: Taxus chinensis (assembly GCA_019776745.2). Taxonomy (NCBI): domain Eukaryota; kingdom Viridiplantae; phylum Streptophyta; class Pinopsida; order Cupressales; family Taxaceae; genus Taxus; species Taxus chinensis. Next base: position 4,140,379 of record CM034154.1, read on the forward strand.
TCCATGCCAAGAATTGGCTCGAGGTCATGCATACTGATCTATGTAGACCCTTTCCTACCTCATTCAAGGGGTTTCAGTACTTCCAGTTTTTCATTGATGATTATTTTTGCAAGACTTGGGTGTTCTTTCTCCGAAAGAAGAGTGAAGCCTTTGCACACTTTTTAGATCTTCTCTAAGAGAGTTGTTCAACAGTACAAAAAATTAATTCTTGTTTTCTTCTCAGATCTAGGTGGGAATTTAATTCAAATAAATTCTTGGCATCATTTAAACAGTGCAACATCATACAACACATGACTTCCCCCTATACTCCCAGCAGAATGGAATTACAAAACGTCGCAATCAGATTTTCATGGAGATGGCTTGTTGCATGCTTTCCACTACGAAGTTAAAGAACAAATTTTGGGTGGAAGCGGTCCAGACTATTGTATATCTTCTAAATTGAGCACCTACAAATATCTTGAAGGAAAAGACATTGGAAGAGGTATATATTATTTGTAAACCTTATATTTCTCATTTGAGAGTATTTTTTTGTACTGCATATATGCATATTTCAAGTAAGAAGAGGAAGAAACTTGATCCAAAACATGCTAGTGCATTTTTGGGGTACTGTACAACCTCAAAATCATATTGTCTCATGGATCCTGAGACAAAAGATATAAGAGAGAAAATATTTTGTTTGTGATGATTCATTATTTGAATCCTTTCCAAAGAAGGAAAAAACCGTATTGACATCCTCTCATAGATTGCTCACACATCTAGATGATGAACATGAGGATTCTTCATAGAAGAAGGATGAGATGCAAAAGGGCTGTTTTTTGATCTTGGTAATTTGGAAAATCATTCTTCACATTAACAACAATGTTAGCATCTGAAGTGGGTCCAAAGCACCATGAGAGAATCCCACCTAAACTCTCTTACAGACACTTCATTAGGAGTTCCTACAAGAAGACATGAAATAAATGAGGTAAATCTCGCACTCATGATTTAAATGGTTAATAACACTAAACCTGATTTACTTCACGAGGTACGTAATCAGCCAGAGTGGAAGACGACCATGGGTGGTAGAACATGACTCCTTCATACAAAATCAGACATGGGGAACTTGTCGATCTGCCTCCAATTAAGAATTCCATTAGTTGTAAGTGAATTTTCAAAACAAAATATAGGACAGATGGATCTATCAACAAGTACAAATCATGAATAGTCATAAAGGGTTATGCTTTATCAGGAAGGAATTGACTATGATGAGACCTTTGCACCCACTAAAAAAATCAAAATCATTAGAGCACTATCAAAAAACAATGGATGGAAACTTTAGCAAATGGACGTAAAAAGTGCATTCATGAATGGTGATATTAAAGAAGAAGTATCCATGACCTATCTAGAAGGATTTGTCGATGAGAAACATCCTTAGAAGGTATGACATTTATTTAAATATCTTGATGGACTTAAGCATGCACCTATGACATGGTACATAAAAATAGATGATCACCTATTGCAACATAGATTCACACGTAGCCCCTCTAATTAAAATATCTATATCAAAAAGATAAGTAGAGAGATTTTCATCTTGGTTTTATATGTAGATGAGCTTGTGATCATAGGGAGTTTTGAAAATGTCATCAAAGATGTTAAGAATGATTTGAAGAAATCCTTCGACATCATAGATTTGGGGCTAGTTCACTAATGTCTTGGCTTGGAGATATGTCAGAAGAAGAATCATATTTTTAATCCTAGATGAAATATGCCATGGAACTCCTAGAAAATTATGGCATATCAAATTGTAAACCTATGTCCACCTTATGGAAAAAGATTTTCAAATTTCTATATTCTAGGATTCATCTCAAGTAGATGGTACTCTCTATAAATAACTTGTTGGGAGTCTCATTTACTTAATGTATACAATATCATACATTTAATTTGATGTGAGCTATCTCTCCAAATTCATGTAGGAGCCAAAGAAAATCCTCCCATCATTCATTGCGACAATCGAGCTGTGTTGAAGCTTGTGAAAAATCTAATTTTCCATGAGAGAATAAAGAACATTGTGTTCGAATTTAACTAAATCTGAGAATAATTATTAAACGACAAAAACTAGCTCCATTACTTCCCAAAAAATACTCAAATTGTAGATATACTCACCAAGTCTCTTGGCAAGGTGAGATTTGAATTATTTCGGTGGTACATTTTTAAAAACATTGTATTAAGGCAGAATGTTAGCAAATTTATTAAATAATATATTGTTTTGTTAACCGACTTGCAGTCAATTTCATGCCTTCGTGGCATCCTTCAACCATATGACAGTTCCATCAAACTGTCTTTATTCTTGTATACATTTTGTTCATTTTCTGTTGTTTTTAGTCAATAAAAATCCGTTGTCTTCTCTCATCCTTCATCTAGTAAATAATTATTCACATCAGTAGCAACGTCAACATCCGAAGTGGGTCAAAATTACCATGAGGGACTCACAGCTAAAATATCATTCAAATACTTTATCAATAGTTAAAACAAGAAGATAAGAGAGAAATGAGGTACACATTTCACTCACGAGTTTAGTGGTTGATAACAATGAACCTGGTACATTTTGTGAGGCACTTAGTCATCCAGAGTGGAAGAATGCCATGGATGTAAAAAATTTCCTTGATTCAGAATCATACATGGTAACTTATAGATCTTCCTATATGGAAGAATCCCATTGGCTGTAAGTGGATTTTTAAAAAAAATACAAGGTATATGGATCTATCGACAAATACAAAGAACAACTAGTTGTAAAGGGATATGCTCATCAAAAGGAATTAAATATGAAGAGACCTTTTCACTTATTATGAAGATCAAAATCATTAAATTTTTCTATACACCGGCACCATAGAATAGTCAGTAGATGGACGTAAAATTTTTATTTCTCGAATGGTGATCTCAAAGAAGAATTATATGAGACCTAAAAAAAAATTGATGAGCAACATCCTTGTTAGGAATGTCATCTAATTAAGTCTCTATTTGGACTTAAACAAACATCTAGGGCATGATACATTAATATATATGATCATATATTACAACATGGATTCACTCGTAGCCCCTGTGATTAAAATATGTATATAAAAAAGATAGGCACATATAGCGTCATCTTGGTTTTGTATGTGGATGATATTTTGATCATAAGGAGTTTAGACAATCTTGTCAAATATTCTAAGAATGATTTGAAGAAATCCTTTGACATGAAAGATTTAGTGCTACTTCATTATTGCCTCGGCTTGGAGATATGGCAAAAGAAGAGTCATATTTTTATCTCCTAGATGAAATACATTAAGACACTCTTGGAAAAGTATGATCATGTCAAATAGTAACCCTATTTCCACTCTAATGGAAAAAGGTTTGCAAATTTCTAGATTCTAGGATTCAACTCAAATAGATGGTACTCACTACAGACAATTTGTTGGGAGTCTCATTTACTTGAGATACACTAGATATAACCTTTGATTTTTTGTGAGCTATATTTATAGATTCATATAAGAGCTGAAAAAATGTCATTAGTTAGTAAATAAGCATGTGTTGAGATATGTCCAAGGTAAATTTGACTATGGCCTAGAGTATCAAAAGAAATCTCAGTTCTTCTTGCAAGGATATACATACTCGGATTATGCTAGATCTGTTGATGACAAGAAATATAATATAGGTTATATTTTTTTATCTCGGGTCTAGATCTATCTCATGGATATTTATAAGAAACAAACTTTTTTTCTATCTCTTAGCCACTGAGGTAGAGTATCACACCTCATGAGGATCTATTTGCAAATTGATTTGGTTAAGTCATATTTTGGCAGATATGAGTATTCCTACAGAAAATTCACCCATCATTCATTGTGACAATCATGGTGTGTTGAAGCTTGTGGAAAATATATTTTTCCATGAGATAACAAAGCACATTGAGTTTCGATGTCACTACATTCAAGAACAAGTCTTGAACCACCACATCTAGCTCTAGTACTGCTCAACAAATTCTCATAAACCAGATATACTCACCAAGTCTCTTGGCAAGGTTAAATTTAATAGTGAAAAATTCATATGTATATGTATCCTCATATAAATATGTCTCTATATCCAAGATATGCCTCTATGGGATATATCTAAAAAATTCCATACCTAAAAAACAATATGCAATGTTTACACTCTAAGTGGTGAACTACAGATTAGATGCTCTTAACTCTAAGCCTTTCCCCTAGAGTAAGCACATGCACATCTCTCTTTCCATCATCTCCTCCATCTTCTAGACCTAGATCTCTCCTCGATTGCATCATGATATACGTGCTTCCAGATGATGTTGGTCGAGTTGAGCTCCCTGGTCTCCACTCTTTTGCAAGGTATGCTATGTATCATGGCACATTTGGTAGCCTTGATGTCACAATGCACTCCTAGTAGTGCGATTCCACACCCAATGCCTTGTACTACTCTAGTGATATATTACTTGGTAGATCTATCTGGTTGGCTACCTAAAAATCCATTGGTTCCTCACTCCCTGATGTTATAATTAAAGGACCAAGATCACCAAATCTAGCCTTGTAGACCTCCCTCTATTTACAATATCTATCTCTATGTTGTATAGCCAAGTATCTCTCTTGGTGAAATCTTGTCACCTCCTGATGTGTTATGCTCTCTCATGATATGAACTATATAACTCCACTCGTAAGTGGTATATCTTCACTACCTCCCATCACTCTTAACCCTCCTCTCTGCTAGGTGCTACCTCCTCATCTCCCACCAAGACTGCTTCCTCCCCCTCCAATCCTAGCTTTTCCCTCTCCTCCGCTACCTAGGTTGTTCATGCCTTTTTAATCCACTCCAAAAACCATGCCCCAACTCCCATATCATAATAACTATCCCATGGTTCTCCTACATCCTCTAATGGATTGGCCATCACAGGGCTAGGTAAATCTCTTTCTACCTCATCCCCCTATATCTAATGGGAGCCCATGACACTTTATATACAACCATAATTTGCCTCATCACTCGTGGAAACTAAACTACCTCCACCATCTCTAGCCTCCGCCCCTATACTCATTTAATCCTCCTCATGCCAAATAGTTAGATGTCTGTGCCTTAAAATATAGGAAACCCTCGATATGGCCTCCATCTAATATCCTCCACATCTAATCTCCCCAATCTCTCCATATAAAAATCCTCTCCTCTCTCCCCTCTATCTTCATGAGCCTATTCATCTTTCCATCTCAAGAATCCAACAGGAAACTCTATGTGCTCCCCAACCACCCATGGAAGCCTTGACAACCTAATCACAGTTATGTGTTTATAAGCCTAGTAGTTAAGTAGAAACCCCACATTGAATCTAGATCTCCTCTCCATATCTTACATCCATAGCTCATGATATATATGATCCAATAACATTGTACTAAATGAGAACACTATCCTGTGCTCCACTATGTCTACGAGCACCCTGTTGTCACCTCGTTAGAAATTGTGTATTTCCCTTCCTATTTTAAATTTTTTTGGGTTTGGTGACTGCTAAATACCTCTATGAAGGTCCCATAAGGAAACGCTAATTCCAAAAATTTAGTCATTTTTCAAAATTTTGTGTTTTGATGCTTTTTTTGGCATTTTGTTGGTATTTTGGCTTTTTCTGTCCCTCGTGTCCCATGTTCATCCGGGCCGTATATTCCCTGATTTTTGTACTTTTACCAATTTGGTCTTCATTTTGGGTATTTTAGCTTTGCGCATCCCAACTATCCTGATGTCCGTGGGACAGTTGTGTAGGATTTTTCCACCTTTGCCACAAATTGGCTTTTTTAGCTTCTCGTGTCCCATCTGTCCCAATGTCCCGTGGGGCATTTGGGCTCTTTTGATCTGAGTTACCAGATTTTCACTATTTTAAAGCATTAAATACCTCATTTATTTCACTTCCAACCTATTGGGGGTTTAAAACACTCATAAATACTTGGGTAATCGATCATTTTCACTACCTCACTTGTAAAATCACTCTTGACTGTTCGAGATCCTTCTCTTCCACCATTTCTAGCCATGTCGAGTCATCTTCCATTTTTTTCAAATCTGCAGGTATAGAAAGGAAGTTGTGAAACGTCTAGGTTCCGATTAGGGAGCTAAGGATTCTTTCTCATCAATATTTTCTCTGCCCTAGTTACATGATGAAGATAAATTTTAAGGGTCATGAGCATTTGTCTTCTTTAGATATAGTTGTACCGAACATTGGTGACAGTGAAGCACAACACCTGGATTTGGAATAATTCTGGGCATGAACCAATTGTCAAAACCCTACTTCTATGGCTCGGTTGATTAAGGACAATGGGATAGTAGAAGAAGGTGGTTTCCATTCTCAGTTCAGTGTGACGACACAATTCTTGCATGTACCTCTTGTTTTGATCCTAACACAAAAGAAATTGTGTATCCTCAACGTCAGGTGGTTGCACAACTTGATGAAGATTGCATTCGTACTACCCTTAGGATTCCCATGGTTTAAAATGCAAATATTCTCACCAAGGATGAAGGTCAGGCTCATTTTGATCAAGACAGTGAGAAATACGAAAGCATGGTTGCTAAATCTTGGTTCAAAATCCCTTGAAAAGAAGCCTCAAGGCAGCTTAAGGTAATTTTTAGAGTTGATTTCCATGAGTAACTGTCAGACGTCATGACTCTGTTGGCTATAATTTTAGGGATTCCCACCACTAATGAATTTCACTAGTGGATGTGTCCATACATCAATATCATTTGTGAGGGTAAGAAAAATATGAATTAGGCAAGAATTATCTGTGATAATCTCACTGAGTAGTTATCAAATGTTCAAAGAACCCAAACCTCTATATGACCTCCTATCTAATGTATTAAATTTCATCCTATAGGGAGTGGTTGGGTTTTTCCCTCATGGATGATAAGAAAGATGCTCCCATTTACATGTATCGCCCTCAGTTGACCCTGAAGATCAGTAATCACCACTTTAGGAGGGTGGATGATGCTTTCACTATGTATATTATTAGGTTATTGGAATGTGATATTGCCAAAAGGTTTTCAGACAAGTCAAAAGCATTAATCAGTACTTATGGTAGTTTCTTCACTCAATTCAAGAAGTTTTCATAAATAAGATTTGATGGATTCGAGGTGATATCTCCTAAAACTTCCCATGTATTGTAGTGACAAGATGACCCTCGTATAAATCTGTACGTAATTAGACAAGTTGCATAAAACTTGTAGGGAAAAGAAGATTGTAGGTATTCAATTCCCAATCATGTTGGGTAATTACACCTGTAAAACTGCCCTAGATGCTCAGAATGTGGATAGAACAATTTCTCCTCTCACTCTCCATTACTATAAACCCAAAAATTTCTTTGATATTAAGCAGTTCATTTCCTCTAATTTCAGAATGAATTATTTACATATTTTTGATATTGAAGATTATTGGCAGATTGTTCCAATGATTATGAAGCCAGGAGGAGGTACTATGGAAGGTTGTATCTACAGTAGATTTTTTATTTTATTATGTTTGATGTTCCTGAGGGAATGGAAGATGATGATGAGGAGATGCAATCTCTTGAGTATGAAATATCATTCAAGAATACTCATATTGAAACCATTGATTGGTTTGTCAAGGAGAGGGATGATTTGAAGGAATTAAATAATCTTGTCCTAGTAAGAACTAGACTCTGGTTTGATAGGAAGATGAAGGGATTTGGGCCAAGGAAATCTATATCCACTTCACATGATACCCCTACCCCTCATAAAGAAATACCTGTGTCTTCTCCCAAGACAGTTGGGCAATCTGTTCCATCCCCTCCAGAGTCCTCAACTCTAGTGTATACTAAGAATGGAAAAATCAAGAAAGAAGATAGGGCGGCTGAGGTCATCCAAGAAAGTGAATCCTCTCCTGGGGAAGCTCAAGTAAAGGAAACAATTGTGGATTTGGATGATGATGATGACAACCAAGGTAAGGAGCAAGACCAACATGAAGTAAACACCCCCGAAGTAGGTAATGAGATGGAAGATCAACCAGAGGGAATAGTTTGAAGGTCTGTGGAAATATCTATTAAGGAAACTTCTGATTCCACTCAAACTGATACCTCTGTATTAGAGGTGGCTGTTGTTCAAACTCTGAGTGCTATGAGTTCCTCTACACTTGGGCCCATTTCTGCTTCCACTTCTGGTTCCTCATTCTCCTAGGTACAACCATTTCTAGAGAATAAGAAAAGAAATCCCACCCCAATTATATCTCCTTCAAAGTTTGATGCAGTGGTAGCCCTTTTAGGCACTAGTCCTCCCCCAACTAAGAAGGCTAAGGTAACCTCAAGGTTAGTTTCAGATTCTCAAGGTCAACCGTTTATAGAGATTGCAAAGTCCAAGTCTGATAAAGACAAAAGAGACTTATCACTAGGTGATCTAGAACTGAAATTGATTCCTCTTGGAGAATCAACTCCAAAAATTGAAGTACATAATTTGAAGGAGACTGTGTCCAGAGTGATTGAAAGAGTTGATAAGGGAAAGTATACACAAGAGTAGCTGGAGGAATATAATCAAATTTTGTCCAGTTTTATCAAGTCCTTATTGGTAGAAGAAGAGGTTTTTGATCCCACTCCCTTAGCTTCCATCCCACCTCATGATATCCTGTCCACTGCTGAAATTCAAGTCATTTAAGACATCCATAAGAACTCTACTTATTTCAAAGAAATGTAAGCTATGGTTGATGATCTAATTATCACAGGATTGAATTTTGTTGAAGAGTATTTTAAGGCATATGAGAAAATCACCAAGATTCAGTTTAAATTTTCTACTACACTCAGTGGGCTCGATAGAGAATTGAAGTTATGGAGTGAGTGCATTTAAGACCTCAAATTGATGAGCGAGTATGATGTACAGTTATTTTTAACTAACATTATTTTTGATGATGTTAAATAGAATTTGTCCAAACAATGGGTTTACAACATTGACTGGAAAATAAAGGTTCTGGAGGAGGCCATTGGTGAACTCAGAAACATGTTGCAAAAAGGAGAATCCTTTAAGACTTGTGTCTCTTTTGCCTTCTCAGATATACACTTCCGAGTCTTCAAGGAAAATTCAAATGATAAATTCATTGTTCAGGAAATCAAATCTCAATTCAAGGCTTTTGTCAGAGAAGACTTGTTTAAATAAGAGACCATGTCTAAGGAAAAAATGAAAGAGATTTGCAAATTTCAGGCTGCCATCACATATGCCAACAAGGATTTCCTGGAGAATGCAGAATTTGAGAAAGACATGGTAAGTGTTTGGGTAGTTGGACTCATGCTACTGCAAATATGAAAATTCCCTGAGGAATGGATATCACATCAGCATTGAAACAATTTAGAAATCAAGTGCTAAAGGAAAAAGGACCTTCAAGTGCTTTGCTGCTATCTTGACCTCTTAGTTCAAATATTTTCGTTTCTTATTGTAAAATAACTAATTAAGATGACTTTATTCCCTTTATTCATGTGTGAGGGATAAAACAAGATTGTAATGTTTAATTAGATATTAGCTTTAGATTAAAAGAAAGGAAACTTAAAAGTCCCTTTTGTAACCGTTTTGAGGGTTATTTAAAGGACTTTTCTCATTATTGTAAATGATCGATATTTTGATATCGAGATGTAAAAGAAAACATTGAAATACTTAATACAGGATATTTTTCACCCTTTCTCATGCTTCTTTCTCTTTTCTTTTTCTGATTCATATAAGGCTATGTGTGTTTAAATCAAGAACTTTGTGTCTTTCAGTTGATAAGTGTATTTCAAACTTTGTGTCTAATGCATGCATGTCCTTTGATTTATATGCATAAGTCTAGATTATGTTATTTTATTGGAGCATCATTAAGATATCATTCTGCAACCTATATATCTAAAAGTATCCTTCCATCTTCAGTCCTTGAATATTAGTCCTGACTTTTCCTATTCTCTTCTGTATTGAAAACCTTTGATAAATGCATCTAAAGATATCAAAATCGTCAAAAAAATATCTTACACATGTTTATATTGTAAATAAGGTTTTTGGCTTTCAATAAGGGAACCTCTCCCATAAAGAGGAGGGACCGTTGTCCCTTGACTGTTGCTTTTTTTCAAAAGATCAATTTCTACAACCAATAGTTTTTGGTGCCCACCGTGGGGCACATATTATGCATCCCATAAAAAAACTTCAAGTCGAGCCGGGAAGATCGACACACTGACAGACAGAAGATATACACGAGGTAAAAGAACACTTGGTGTTGAAGATCTAGATTTTCTATTTTTAAAACAATACAACTTCTCTTTAACCCTAGAGAGAAACATAACAAGATCCATAAGAACCCCCCCTGTGAAAAATAGAACTGTAAGAAACAAAGACTCACAAACCTAATCAAGCCCTAATACTCAAGCTTCGATATTGGATGGAGTTAAAGTTCCTTCAGAAACTATTTTTCCTAGGATGGAAGCCCCTCTACCTTGGGGACAAAGGGTTGGACCTCTAGCTCTTGCTCAACCATTGGATGATCTCCCAAAGAGGAGTAAGAAAAGTTTTCCTAAATTTAGAGGAGATGGGAAGGTACACCCAGATGAACACATTTTTGCATTTATTGTGGCATGTGGGATAATTGGAGTGGAACATGAATATGTTTCTGTCTGGATTTTAGTGGAAACATTACAAGATAATGTCGCTGACTGGTTTTATCATCTCCTTGTTGGAGCGATAATTGACTGGACCAGTATGAGAACACAAATTGTAGATAGATTCAAACCTGCTGAAGATGTTCATGCTCTCCTCACCCAAATTTCTCAAATAAATAAGGAATCAGATGAACCCATGAGAGAATTTGTGGCCGAATTCAATAAATTAGTTAATAAGATTCCAGTAGACACTCGACCCGTAGACCAAATTCAAAAATGTTTCTTATTAAATGCACAATTACTTGAAGTAATATATGCATTTAGAACAACTAATCTGGTGACTTTAAATGCTGATCAACACTTACCCATAAGTGTTGAAGATGATCTGATAATGTCCGGGAAATTAAAAAAAGAACCTGCTAACTTTAAGGCCTCTTCTTCAGGGCATAACTCAGATCAATTAGTAAAAAAATTGGCCAATGATCTCATAGCTATTAAAAAGCAACTAACATATAATACTCCTTATAAGGATATTCCAATAAGTAATTTTCATCCTCTAAATTGATTGCCTCCCCTTCAGCCAAAACTAGCAATTGAAGGGCCACCTCTTAAATTTCTGGTTAATTCAACATGCAAAGTTCAGGAACCTGAGGACGAGGATGAAGTTGAAGGATATGAAGAACTTGAAGAGGATCCATATGACATACCAAAAGAAGTGAGTGACTCTCAAGTTAATTTCCTCATTACTGAAGGAGTCGATGATGATGTAGATGATGACGATCAAGTAGTTGCTAATATGAACAGTGAATCATACGTCGTCATGACTCGGGAGAAAATGAGTAAGAAGAAAGAAGTTGTTCAGCCTACAAATAAATCCAAAGAAGTTCCAGTTATCATACCAATTGTTGCAAGAAGAGGAGCTCCTATTCTTACCACTTCTACTCAAAAGGTAAGCTATGCTAATACTCCTTCTACTTCTTCACCTTCATCTGCTAATAGGACAACCTCGAATGTCAAATCTGATAGGCCTAAGTGATTTTCTCCTTCCAATAATGAAACCCCATCTATCTTAGGGTCCTTTGACATAATTGATCACCTTAAGAAAACTAAAATACAAATTTCATAGGCTGCGTTCTATCAAACCCATCCCGATGCTTTTACTCAGATTGTTAAATTTGTCAAGTCCAAATCTAGTTCCACACATATCACTTCCAATTCCACACTTGCCACTTCCAAAGGAATTTTACCCACTCCTACCTCTACACCTCACCAAAACATGATGGCTATAGCACTTTTCGTAACTAAGAAAATTGAGCCTTTCTATATCACTTTACTTATAGCTGGTCATGGGCTCAGTAATTGTGTTATTGATTCTGGAGCCTCAAATAATGTTATACCTAGTAAATTCTCTCATGCATTGGGTCTAACTTTGACACACACATTTGGTTCTTGTTATTCCATGGAGAGTAAGGAGGTTCCATTGGTAGGAAGGATTAAAGATGCACAAGTGGATTTTGTTTCTTTCCCATAAAAGAGGGTTAAAGCCACTATTTTGGTAGTAGATATTCCCCCATCTTATGGCATGCTACTGAGTATAAATTTATGTAAAGAAGTGGATGGATAGATTCAAATGGATTGGTCTTATGCTCTCATTCTAGTCAATGGGAAGATGAATAAATTATTGCCTAAGAGACAGACAAAGTATATTGTGCAGAAGACTGATAATCCTACGGCACAATTCCTTTATGAGTATATTGGTCATGGAAACTATATGATCATGTCCGAAAAGGAAATTAAGGTTTCTAAAAAATATGATAGATGACACTAATGGGATTTGGGTCCTGGAGTTTGATGGCAGTTGTTCTTCATATTGTTTTGGAGTAGGAGTGGTTTTTTTTCCCCTGAACAAAAGTTTTATCCTTTTTCCTACAAGATCCAATTTGAAAATACAAATAATACAAAAGAATATGAGTCTCTTCTATTGGGATTATCAATGGCCAAGGAAATGGGGGTTAAGAATCTGTGTACACCTGGAGATGTTGAACTCATCGTTAAGCAAGTCAGGGATATTTTCTAGGTTAAAAAAAAGATATTAAAACACTATAGGAATCTCGTGTGGGATTCTATTGAATTTCTGGATGCCTTTTCCATAGAATTTGTTCCTTGAGAAATAAATACTAAAGCATATGCTTTAGCTATTTCAGGATCCTTGTTGGTTTCCCAACCTAACCTAGCCCAGGAGAAGTTCACAATCAAGATGATACATCGTCCAAGTGTGCTGGATAATGCCAAAAATTGGAAAGTATTTAATGATGATCAACATTTCCTTTCTTTTCTTGAACTTCAGGATAATTTTAGTCAGTTATATTTTGAAGGAAGTGAAGCTGCTCCTCGTGAATCCGTGACATCCACTGTGCCTGAGGAAGGAGTTGAGGAAGAATCTGATAAGGATGGTTGTATCAATCTAAAAGGTAATAAAATACCCAGAGGATTAGTAAGTTTGGAAGATTTGTTTGATAAACATGACAGGTATATCAAGTCCAAGATATCACATGAGGTTCATTATTCTGCTGAATATGAAAACATTAATATTGGAAGTATAAAAGAGGCTAAAATTATTAACATTGGAAAATGTTGTACAAAGGAGGAAAGGAATAAAATGATACATTTGCTAAAGAGATATGTTGATGTGCTTACCTACTCATATGATGATTTGAAATCTTTCAAACCTAGAGAGATGAAAAATTATATTCCTTTGAAGCCAGAAATCAAGCCTTTTCAGAAGAAGCAAAGGCAATACAATCCCAAGATTTCATATACTATTTACCAAGAAATCCAAAATATTTTTAAGGAAAAAATAATTTTTCCCATTCATCACTCAATTTGGGTAGCCAACATTGTGCCGGTAAGGAAAAAGAATGGTGAGATCCAGATTTGAGTGGATTTTCGAAACCTAAACCAAGCCTCCCTCAAAGATAATTATCCACTTCCCATGATGGATAAGATTCTACAAGCTATCACTGGCTCTGAGATGTTATCTATGTTGGATGTATTTTCAGGGTACAATCAGATTGAGGTTGATGTTCCTGATCAACAAAAAACAACATTCACAACTCCATGGGGAACTTTTGCCTATAAGAGAATTCCATTCAGTGTGATTAACGTTGGTGCCACTTTTCAACGGGAAATGGATTTGGATTTTGGGTCCTTTACAGGAAAATGCATTGTTGTGTATCTGGATGACTTAACTGTCTTTTCCAAGAAAAGGGAAGATCACTTTCAGTATCTCGAAATTGTTCTTCAAAAGTGCAGAGAATATAGGGTATCCCTCAACCCAAAGAAATATATTTTTGGTGTCACTGAAGGCAAGCTACTTGGACACATTGTTTCCAAGGAGGGAACCAAGATAGATCCAGAAAGAGTTCAGGCTATTCAACGAATCCCTCTCCCTACAAGAATAAAGGGTGTGCATTATTTCTTTGGAAAGATAAATTTTTTAAGAAGATTATTTCTTGATTTTACAGAACTAACTATGAGCATAGCTCATATGATGAAGGGAAAAAAATCCTTTGGTTGGACTCCAGAAGGGAAGGAATCTTTTGAGAATATCAAAAGGGAAATCACTCGAACCCCTATTCTTGCTTGCCCAGAATTTGGGAAAGATTTCTTGATCGATTGCTATGCTACTAAGAACACTCTGGTTGCCATTCTAACCTAGAAGAATACTGAGTGATGTGAGCTACCCATTGCTTTCATGAGTTATGTTCTTAAAGCTCATGAATTGAAATACACCCATATTAAGATACATGATTTTGCTATGGTTAAGGTAGTGAAACAATTTCGTTTCTATATCCTCAGTTCCCACTCTATTATTTGTGTCCCAGATACAACTGTTAAGTCTATTCTCACTCAACAGGAGTTTGGGACCAGATATTCATGCCATCTAAGCGATCTTCTGGCTTCCACCCTTCCTTGGTTTTTTTGTCAAAAACTTCTCCTTTCTACCGAAACTTTTGTCTCCTTTTAAAGACCTCTTCTTGCTTCGTCACTTTCAGCAACTGCTCCATTTTTCCTTAAATTTGATAGGGCCTTGTTCTTATCTTTTTGTCTCTTTCCCCCAATATTTTAAATAAGGAGCTACCACTATCAGTATTCAATTGAGATGTTTGACCTTCTCGCTCTGTGATAAATATTTTGTTCAGTCATAGGAATCAGTGCGTCTGCTCCTACTTGGTATCGTCGCCGAGTCTGTGGACATCAGAGCTCTTTTCCCTGCCACGTGGAGGGATCACGCTTGTCTAGGATCCCTTATCCCTAGCCTTATAAAAAAAGTGCGTTGAATAGACACATGGAGAGCTCCCGCTTAGTAACGTATCTTTGACTCTTCAACTTGTTTGGGAGTGGATTTATCGATCCCTAGACACGTGGAAGGCTTCTGCAAGTTTGAGAACCCATTTTAAAATTTTATCTTTGGGGTTGCACCGGCGAGACACGTGGAGGGATTTCACAAGCCTTTCCATACTCGATTTTGGCCTTGAACAGACAAAAGGAGTGAGAGTTGGGGCAACAAAAGATGCGCAATAAAAGGGCTTAACAAAAGAATGTAATCATTTGCATAGTTAGTATGCTATAGGTACCTCGGTGATCCAAGTGTAAATATTAGGATATCAATAGGGAGTGACAGTGAAACCCTAACAACAAAGGAAAAATAAAATTCTGACCCTTTGTGCAATCACAAGTTCCTATATGAGGTCCCTAATGCCCATGCACCCTCGCCTTATCCCAGGAGCATGTGTCTAGCTCTATCCGCAGATTCCATAATTCATATTGAGCACTTCTGACACTCTTCCCATCCTTTTCATCAGTTTCTCTAGTTCATATCTACTTCGAGATAAGTGTAAATTAGATAAGTACAATATCTCTCCTATTTTCTTACATGATTGCATCTTTAGATTACTTAGCATTTAGTATTATGTTGCATTCTATCATAGTAATAACTCTGAAATTAGATTTAATAGTCCATATTTTATTAAATCGGTATGAACACACTTGTTTGCAAAATATGAGAGAACTTTTAAATAAAATTACATACATAGATTCCAAAATGATAAGTATTGTTAAGAGTATTTTTTTATTAAAATAATAACTTTAAATAATTTAGCAAATCAAGAAAGTAGGAAAACTGAAAATGTAAAATTACATATACAAAATTTTGAGCTTAACTTCATAGTTTTGAATGTTTTTCAAATAATAGTCAACGATGTGTAGACTGTTAACATATAAGTTTTATAACATGTTGGTTATCCATCAAAATCTACTAAACTATTAGCAATGCTACATGAAAGAATAATAATGAGTTATGTTATCTAGAAATTTAGTATTAATTAAAATAATAAGTTAATCTTTATAAAATTATATATTTTCAAAAAGTAGATTATTGCCTCTTAAAATCCCTATAATTTTTAAAAATATATATAAATCTTATGAATATTTTGTATCTACAAAAGTGATTAAGTGTTAAAAATTATTCAAAAGCCATCTTATTTGATCTATTGCATTCTCAAAGCTCATGTTTGAGTCCCCTAGCCAAAACACAAGGTTTTTTTAGGAGGAAGAAAATTCAAAAAAATAAATTAAAATAAACAAATGGTGTATACCCTTTGTAAATGCTGAAGGAAATTAATATTTTTCTCATTCTTGCCTTTAATGGTTAGAAATAGGGTGCATATATTTTTAAATGACATGTGCCCTTGAATTATAAAAAAATTACAAAATTACCATTACCTTTACTATTTTTAGAGATTTTTCACTCGTTTTATAGGATCTTGACATAACAACTACTACTATTACCTTTACTATTTTTACAGATTGTCTCAAACATAAAAAAAAAAAAATCTCTTTTGTTTGAATTGTAATCCTCTTTCGATTACAAAACATAAAGATTTATCATGGGATCCAATAATTACCCAACCCATCATTAGGAACTCACGCCTATGGTAACATAGTCAAGAAATCCTAAACAATGACAAATCAAGAAGAGATGTAGAGCAACGAATTTGAAACAAGAAAATACAAAGTTGAAACACGAAAAATGCAAGGTGTGACAAAATTAAAATAGATTTATAACAATAAAGGTACATAAAATCTTTCCTTCCTGTAGCCAAATCAAATCTTCTATTCCTACAACAGAAAATTTTTGATAGCTTTTAAAAAAAATTCAAACAAAATCTTCGTTTGCATCATTTTCACATTTCTATGGTAGCCGTTACCCAAAACATTGTAGCCAAAGTTTTTTCATCTTACTTATATAAATAATACAGCATATTACCCCCGCAAAAAACATCTTTCTCAAAAATTTCTTTCAATAAACCAAAAACTACAAAACCATAAACAAACTCTCAATAATACACACTCTCGTAAACAAACTCTCACTAATAAGTTATTTCTTATTAATTTCTTTCAATAATACAGACTCTCATAAACAAACTACAAAACCAAAGCAAACAAAACTAATTTAAAAGAATTTAAGATGGAAATTGTTGCCCACCCATCCATCCATTAAAATAGAATGATGGAATGGTAGTGTAAAGTCCAAAATAATAAGTGTTGTACATATCCAAAACCAAGGCTAAGACTATAGTAAGACTATAAAATTTGTGTTGGGTTGTACCATAATCCTCATCCGCTTTGCATACCTTTGTTTTGCTTCAGATTTATACTGATTTAATCCTCGTTTATCTCGAGCAGCGTTACGTTTTAGGGATGAGCACAATACTCTAACATAATTAAATAATAAATTCATTAAAGCTGACGTCCCAATTTTATCACATTTCTTCTGGATCGATTTTTTCAATACATTTGGAAAGAGAGGAATCTCAAGAAATTTGTCGTTTATTGGACGAGAAATCCTATCCAGATGCTGCCTTTTCAGATCTCGTTCACATTATACATATGCTTAGTGAAATGCCTTTTCAACTGTTTAAATTCCAATTTATTTAAATTGAGTTAAGTCAAGTGGATATCTGATGGCAATTTAATATTCTCAATAATGTAGATGGTGATGTTGCATAAATATTTGAAATCTCGAATGGAGAGCTTACAATAAATACTTAATGCTTGCAATTGAATAACATCATAGGCACTGGGCAGTTTCCCATGCTCTGCACACATGTTCCTGCAAAGCCTAAGAATAAGGGCCAAAATTGAATATACCATTGTTATAGAAAACGGATGGCAAGTAAAATATAGACTCTTGATGGCATCCGGGTTTGGAATCCGGAAGAAAAGTTAGAAATAAGTAGTCGGACCTCACTGTTTCTTATCAGAAGAGTCTCTGGTTCGCATATATTTCCAGTGAAAGAGGAGTGTCTGCAACAGAAAGACGTGAAGCTCTGTACAGGCTTCCATATTACATGTAAGTTCCGTATTGTATTCTAAGATATTATGAATGCAAAAAAATTATCTGTTTGGTGAAACTTACAATTCTACGGCCATGAAATATGTAATGAAATACACACTGATTTCTAAAATTGAAATCACACGGGCATTGTGTTTTCGCTTAAAATGTTCAGTGGATGAGAAAAGTCGGTTAAAGCTGTTCTTAATAGTTATCCATCGAGTTTTTGCACTTTTACATCAGATGGATACGGCCACTTATGCCTTTCAAACATTTTTTTAGTGATGCCGGGGTTAAATGTGCAGATCCATGCAAATTTACTTTTTTTTTAATGGTTTTTGTTGTAAATTTTGGAATAACTGTCTCATATGAATTGCATATTTAAATAGGATCATTATTTCCAAAGTAAGGGAGATTAAATGTGACAGCTAGTTTCTTGTTGGGATTCTTTATTAATTTTTTGTTAGGATTCTTTATTAATAAAATTTAGTATGAATTGTTATTCGAGAAATTTGTTAATCTTATATTAAGTAAAATAAGTTTTTTTTTTGGTTGGGTATTTTAAAAGAAAAAAATTAAATAACTCTAAAGATTTGATTTTTTTGTATAATCATTCCTCTTTTTATTTTGAATATATCTATGTATACGGATTTATTTGATTAATACTTGTTACATATAATAAAAAAAATAGAAATATTGTCTACCACATCTTTTACGTATAGTTAGTTCTTTCTTTAACCTTAATTTCAATTTTTTATAAATATAATTTAGGTGTTTCATATTGGAGGCTAAATATGAGTTATATAATTATTCTAAAAAACTATTATTTTAATCTCTAAAATTTTATAATTTATCGTGGTTTATAGAGAGAAGGTGTATAAGCCATTTAATATATATATATTATTATGTTTCACTTTTTGAATTATTTGTACGAAGCATATTTTATCTTGTAATTTATCTCTTGCCTTCACTATTTTTTTTTATTAAGGGTAAAGGTCTTTTGACTCGGGCCCTACCCAGGATTACCCAGATAGAAAACAATTACAACCCCAAAACAAAATAAAACAACTACCCAACAACGAAAGAACTAGGTAGGTAGGAGAAACAATATTCTTGAGAATGGATTTTTTCTTGTTGTGCACCGTTTTCCACCCATATGAAACCTCCTCAATAGGAAGAATAACCTCAATAGCTTCAAACGAAAGATATGTGTTTTTTCTACGGGAGAAAGACGAGTGATATTTTTCTTTGCCGCTTCACACTCAATTGATTTAGTTTTTTATTTACCTTATTCCCACCGACATGAATTTTTGTAGTAGAAGTTTTCGGGACTAATTCGGCCGCATCGTTTGAAACTGCATTACTATTCAAATCTTCCTTGGTATCAAAAACCAAATGTTTAGGGAGGTCGTTTTTCCATAAATTATTTCTCCCATTTTTATGCTTTTCCATCCCACAGTCAGTAGTTGTACGACCTAAAGTGAAACACCTTCTACACCTAAAAGGAAAAACTTCATAGTCTAATGTCTGAGACCATGTTCTGTTTTGCACTTTAAACACAATGTTTGTAGGAAGGTTTTTAGAAGTGTCCAGTTCAACAGGAATCATTGCATATGTTGTATGGGTGAAATCAGTGGTTTTGGAATCAATGTGAAGAGTACCACCCAAAACTTTTCCAATGGAGATTAGACAATCTTGGATCCAAAATTGCAAGGGTAAAGGTATCATGATTGACAAACCCAAAGTTTACCCGCTATAATATTTATATTAGTTATTGAAAAAAAAAACACAATAAAAATTCCTTTTGCACACTGATAAAGATCTAACCTTCATGATATGAGCGAGATCTAATATTTAGAGATCCATTCATGAAGGTCTGGTAGGCTGGGCCATAAGTCGTTGAATCTATATATCAAAGCATGCTCTTGGTAGTAGCGTTATGTGACGCCCACATTTTTAACACCAACATACAACAGTAAAATTTTCAGAATATTTTTTTTTTACTTTAATTACACGATACACAACACCACATGGAATTAAAATAAAGAAACTCGACATCACATAGGACACTTACATAAACATGAACCCACTCATACAATAGGATAACATATGGTACACATCAATGTATTACTCAAATGACGTAAACCCGGACAATGACCCAATTACAATAAGAAACACATGATAGGCATACTCCACAACATGGCATTTTCATGGTTTACATATTCATTACATTTAGTTTTCCATTGTATGACCTTATAGTTTTCAACAGGAGTAAACACATAAGGTTTAAAATTTCCTATTTTTCAAACTCCAATTACTTTATTTTGAAGAGCATTAGTCTTTAACGGAGAATGTATGGTTGGTTCCTTTCTCCAATTCCATTAGTTATCCATAACTCATTTGTTAAATAAATTCATTTTAAAAAACTATGAGTCTCCTAATATGCAATTCCTATGTTAAATCTTTGTTTCTAAAATTTTTTTAGTCGACTATAATTGTCTGACAAACACATAACATGGGATCCTTCATTCCTTTACAACTAGGTTGCATGATTTTCTTTAACATTTCACCTATAGTGGTTCTTTTATAATTCACTCGTTTCTCTTGTGGAAAGCACTTTATGTAGCATGATTGTGATTAGGAACGTATGTACACACATGCGTCTTCTAATATTTGACTTAAGGATTTTTTTTTTTTGAGAGCCGAGTTTACTTGGTTCGGAAAAATACTCTTGTTACAAGGAGGAAAATTCACAAGAAGAAAAAGGAAGGTTACTAGTGTAGACACCTATAATTTGGTCTACATGATCTTATCACTAATATCATACTAACTATCATAATCCCCCATTAATTTACTACACTATGCTAGTAAATCACCCTTCTTAAATCTCTTCTAAACCCCCTAAATCTGGTAATCCCTCTCTAATCAAATTTTATAAGCTTGTTCCCCCCCTAATTAACTTTGTTTAGGTTAATTAACCCTCTTGTTGAATTTCTAAGGAGAGTTTGAATTTCCAAATAAATATCTCACCTTTTTCAAATAGCCACTTGGCTTTCTAGAATCTAGTTCACACCTCCCAATGTGCTTTTCTCTAAAGCACCTTTTTGTCTCCTTTTAGTCCCACATACTTCCAAAATCACCTTTTCCTCCAAACTAAAAACTATAAAAAGAGGAGTACCCCTCCCACCTTTCTATAAGAACTCTTTCTCTCATCTCATTTCTGATTTAGGTAATGATTTACTCCCTAGAGTCATTTCATTTCATATTTTGAGTTATTTACTTGTATTTGCAAAAATCTCTCAAAGCTTGAAGTAAATGGGAGAAGCCATTGATGGTGAGTCCTTATTCTTAAGCTTTTGAGACATCAATAAAAACATAACTGATTGTTAGAGCTTTAACAGGTTCATTTTATACATAGCTTTCATGGAGTAGAGAACTGATATAGTCATGTTTAGAGGTTGATTGTTTGTTTCAAGATTTATATATACATGCAAATAAATAGCTCTTGTTTAGCTCTAATCTGATGGTCATTGCATTGTTTGTTTCAAAGATTTTGGGGTTTCTTTAGAGATTCACCCCATGTTCATAGCTTTAACAAAATTTTCATTGTACACATTTGGTATGCCCGGTGGGACACTCACCATTGTCCTCTAGGAGCCTTTTTCAAGATTTTTAAAATTCACTTTCACGCTTTCTAGAAGAAATAACTTGTTATTTAATTGATTTCCTTTTTTTAAACAAGCTAAATAATCCTTGTTCATATATATTTTGTGGGTTTGAACTAGAAATAGGCTTCTTTGACTAACAAATAACATGTTTTCTTTTGAAAATTTTCAAATTCTATGAGTTTTGTAGGTTTTGCAGAGGGTACGCATAGGCATCTTGAAGGGGTGCGTCTCTGTCAAAACCCTAGCACACTCATCAAACTGGTCATGCCCCTGTCTTGTCGTACTCTCCATTAGCAGGTCATTTTTCAAAAGGACGTGTAACAGTTGAACCCTGCACATCTACGTTAGCTGACACGCATCTCCATCTCTCTGGACGCGTTGATGTATATGGGCATACTATGCAACTCTGTCATTTTGACTTGAACGCGTTCCTGTTGGAAAGTCCTCATCTCCGTTGACTATTAGGCGTATACGTGTCTTTGTGCACACTAGTGTATTTTAATATACTGTGGATTTACTAAATTTTTCTTGCAAGCATATCTGCTGAGTCAAGCATGTCTCTGTTGAAAGCCTAGC
The DNA here is from genome assembly GCA_019776745.2 of Taxus chinensis. Lineage (NCBI taxonomy): Eukaryota > Viridiplantae > Streptophyta > Pinopsida > Cupressales > Taxaceae > Taxus > Taxus chinensis. The sequence goes on from CM034154.1 coordinate 4,162,620, forward strand.
GTACCTGTCAAGAATACCCACGTAGGTGTTATACCCCCTTTCATTTTTTCCTATCACACGTCTGTGTTGGTTAGGGCACTTTTCCATTGGATGGGGTGAAGCTGGTGTCATTTTAGGTGCCCAGGTGTCTATGTTAAAACTTGAAATTTTTTCCCCAGGCTGTAAGATTAGTTTTTCAACTTTTCTGAGGTTTTTAATGGACTAACAAAGTAGGTACAAGGTGTTGTTTAGTTATTTCAACTGACATAGCTTAATTTTTTTCATTTCTTATCTTGAACGAGGTTTGTAAGAGTGCGTATGCTCTCTCCTCGCACCTTCTAGGTGATCTTGGAGATCAAAAGCACTTGTACAACCTTTTGTCACACTTAACAAACGCTTGTTCTATGATTATAAAGAATAAAATAATTTCCATACGATTAATTTTAGTGGAATTTTCACATTACGTATGCTCTTCCTTTGCCCCTTTTGGCGATCTTAGGAATCAAACAGAACATGTAAATTCTCTTTCTAGATATCATTTTTCAAAGGGAGAATTACTAACTCATTTTCTATAGGACCTAACATTGGACAGAAAAGATTCTAATACATGTGTTCATATGGGCTACCAAACGGTGTGCTACTTGAAACCACATTAAAGTTAAGTAAAGATTAAAAAAACACACTACTTCACTTCACACTGTATTACAAGTTTCGGAAAAGAGTATGTCCCTATCCGCTCAACTGGAACATAACCCCTTTGGCATAATGCTTTAAGCTATAACAATGGGGATGGTTCCAGGAACCCTAAATTAATCCATCACTGAGTAACCTCATGGATGAAACGAGAAGTGCTCCGCTTACCCACTTGACTAGTTTTACACATAAAGTTAGATTCAAAAGTTATCTGTATCACAACCCAGTGAAGGTACAACTGAATGCACTAGTTTCTCATTATATCATAAGGGGGTAAAGTAAAGTCGAGATACTCCCAAATTAGTCAGTGTGACATTTTTGGTAAATCGAGCTCGCTCCTAGATAACATGCGAAACCTAGCTGAGAGATCTTGTTAGGGAAGCCATTCTATCTTGGAGCCCACTGTGCTAGTCCCTGTTTACATTTGGTACCATAGTGAATTGAAGCTCCTGGCAAGGTTGGAGAAGGTTGCAGAAGAAGGAGAATTTGTGGAGAAGAAATATGCAACAAAAGGAGAGTCAGTGCTGCCTCCTACAGCTTCCCAAAACCCCCTGCAAACCAACAACCTCCTGTTCAGTTCCAAGTGTTTGGAACACAAATTTTTTTTTGCACTGGTGCACCCAACACCAGGCAAAATTTGCTACAAGAATATATAAAAAAAAATCCCCATCTGAGGTTTTGTATTTAAATTATTTAGTCACAAATAATATTATCTGTGCTATCAAATTTGGAGGACTATGTTTTTGTTCTATAGTGAGTCGTGCTCACCGAGCACCCACCGGCCATGACCGAGCACCTAGACAAGCCTGTCATCGAGCTTCTCACATTGGACGTGTTGAAGATTTAAAAGCCATCATTGTGATCAAACTGAGTGGTTTTTTGAGCAGTGATGTTTTCTGCATATTCTTCTTGACTACGTATTGGAGAAGTGTTTTGAAGAGGAGCCGAGCTCCCACTGGCAGCCTCCATGCCATCCTTGCAACCTGCACCACGGTCGTTCTGTCCCTCCTATATACACCACGACCTGCACAAAAGCCACCACGGATTTGCATTGGATTTGCATTGAGGAGAGTTTGATCTGCAAATTGTTCAAACATAAAACGGTGGACAATTAATATGCAGGAGATAAAAAAAAAGGTTGATCAAACAAACCAACAACGGTGAAGAAATAATCAAAAGGCGTGAATGAAAAAGGAGATAAAGCGGTGGCCAAAGGAAAATAAATCAAAAGGAGATAAAAACACCTCAGATCTATTTAAAGAGGTAACCCTAATCTACAATCAACAACAAAGCCATGTGGGATTCCAACCAAATCACATTTTTTAATAGGTTAGCTCAAAATTCCTTTGTTCATATACAAGTTTGTTCATTTTATCTCATGTGTGCACGAGCAGCCAAGGTGGATAGACCAAACGACTTACAAGTGGGAGGTGTGGGGTTCAAATCCCACCCCTAACTTGTCTTTTTGAATTTGGCAGAAAATTTAGTGAAACCACTAACTTTAGCTGAAAATTCAAATTTAGTTATAACTAACTAAATTTAGCGAGAAAAACACTATTTTAGGGCAAAATATTTTTTTCCTCCACTCTACATATTTTTACATTCTAAGCACTTTTTTCCAAAGGAGGGCTACCTAAAAACTTCATTTTGAGCTTGTTTTTTTACAGTTGTTTGCTCAGCAAGTCGTATTGGGCTTTGAAGGCCACCAGGGCCCCAAAAAACAAATTTTTTTTGCCTTCCATTCAATTTTTCCAATTTTTTGAATGTAATTACATGCTTCAGCATATTGTACTAATTTGCAGGTTGCCATATTCAACTGTAAACATTGTAACTGCTCAGAAACTGGCAGAATTGTAATAAAAAATAGTGAAAATTGGTTCTGTAACACTCACGAGATCCTAGATCTCATTCGTAGTGTTTGGTATATACGGTGCCTCTGGGAAGCACTTACGGGTAAAGCCATCAAGATTACTACTGCACTTAATGCCTAATATAGATGCAACAATGTCATCTGGGCATCAATCCTTTAAATCGACGGGGAGTAATAAGGTCACAGTGCACACACTATGAGCCATCCCATCCTTCTGTGAACGATTGCACGACATAAATCTGGATTGAGAAATTATTCGAGTATATAACGAAGTTATGCACGCGTATGAGGATATTTCTTTGAGTCGGTGTCAATAATCGCATAGACCCCATCAGTACTGTCTTGGTACCACGTATTAAATTATTTCACATACCATCAGGTATATATAAAGGGCACGCTTCTTCCACATACCGCCGGGTATATCGAAAGGGCATGTATATAGAAAGGTTCAGTATATCAGACTGACGGTATATAGATTGGGAGACCTTATACCTATAGTGATAAAAGCCAAACCCTATCAGTGATTTCTAAAAAAATGGTCACCAATTCCCCTAATTTTTTTCTTCCAGATTCACAACTACTCAGAGGAAGCAATTATGCTACATGGAAGACAAAAATAAACACACAACTTGAGTTTGAAGAGATCTGGCCTGTTGTGACTGGTACTCTAACCAGATCAACAACTGATACAACACAATAATGGCAATTTGATAGATCAGATCAGAAAGTAAAACTCATCATCTTATTTGGAGTGTCTGACGATGTGCAACCCCACATTCGTGATGCCACAACAACCAAAGAAGCATGGGATAAGTTGAGCACAATATATGAGGCCAAGAACAAGAATGTCATACTGAATTTGTAGAGTCAGTTACATACACTGAAGTTCAAATAGAATGAGAAAATCAAAGCTTTCTTGAGAAGAGTTGCAGAGTTAAGGGCTTCACTTTTAGCCCTAGGAGAAGTGGTCAAAGATTAATCTCTCGTTCCCATTGTTCTGAGAGCTCTCCCTTCTTCTTACCACATTTTTTTCACAACACTAAACTTGTCAGATACGACAGTTAGTTTTGACAAATTGGTAAACCTATTGCAACAAGAGGAAGCCATGCATAATAAGGATGATGAAGAGGAGCAGGCACTTTCTTCACATCAAAAATGGAAAGGAAAAGGTAAAGGAAAACCTAATTCCTATCAAAAACCCCAACAATCAGAATCAGTATCACAGGGACAATCAACAAAAGAAGCAATGTCCAATCTGCAAAAGAGGACATGACTTAAAATATTGTTGGTATAATACTTATAAGAAAGGTTCATCAAGAAACTCTGGACCTCCACAACAATATCACAAGGGACATTCAAACTACAATCAAGGGAAGAAAAAGGGGAATTGGAAAAGAAGACCCCATCAGCAAGGAAATATTGTTGAGCAAGAAGAACAGTCAGAAAATGAAGACCTCTTGTTCACTGCTCAATCAAGTGAACCATCCACGTCATCTAGTGATGTCTGGTATGTTGATTCTGGAGCCACTCGACACATGACCAGCCACAGAGACTAGTTTACTTCAATGAGGGATACACCATCGAAAAATCATGTTTCTGTTGGGAGATGATTCTTCATATACAGTTCAGGGGGATTGTGAACATTTCTCTACCCCTTGGTTCACGAAACTGTCAGACTATCAGATGTCTTATATGTCCCCTGGGTTGACAAAGAATCTACTTTCAGTCAGTCAACTCCTTGATCACAACCTAAAAATTGACTTTGATAGTCATTCCGACAAGAAAACATGTTTAATTCGAGATAAATCACAAGGCTCGAAAATAGTTGCAAAAGCCTCCAATGTGGGATGCATGTTCCAGCTTGATTTTGTTCACAGAGATGATCAGACACTTATGGCTAAGAACTCTACCTCAACATAATGTATGGCATCGTAGACTTGGTCATATAAGTTTCAAATATCTCGAGACACTTTTCCTCGGTATAATATGGTAAATGGGCTACCATCTCTTCAGAAGGATACAAACAAGTTTCCTCATTGTCTAGCAGGAAAACAACACAAAGCTTCATTCCAGAAAATTACTTTTCGAGCTCATGGCAAGCTTGATCTGGTTCATACTGATCTTTGTGGTCCGATGCAACCAAGTAATTCTAGGTTCCAATATTTCATGCTTTGTGTTGACGACTACTCTAGAAAAATGTGGATTTTTTGTCTTCGCAAGAAAAGTGAAGCTTTTGAAACTTTCAAGAAGTTCAAAGTAGTAGTTGAGAATGAAACTAGTCATCACATCAGAACTCTCCACTCAGATCGAGGGGGGGAATTCACTAGTAATGAGTTCAAAGACTATCTACAAACTCACGAGATTCATTGATAAATGCCTCCTCCACACACACCACAACAGAATGGTGTTGTTGAGAGAAGAAATCGTACTATCATGGAAATGGTGTGATGCATGATCGATGACTCTGGACTTGCAAAGAAATTCTGGGCAGAAGTAACAAATACAACAGTGTATTTGTTGAACAAATGCCCACAGCTACTCTTGATAGGAGTAACACCACATGAAGCATGGTCAAAACAGAAACCATCTGTTGCACACCTTAGAGTATTCAGGTGCAAAGCAAGTATGCACATACCCAAGAAGAACATAAATAAATTGGACATGAAGTCACAGAAACTCATCTTCATTAGGTACAATGAAGAGACTCTTGGTATAGATTGATGGATCCTAAGACTAGGAAAGTATACACCAGCAGAGATGTTGAGTTCTTTGAGAAGAAGGAAGCAGAGTCTCCTCCTCCAGACTCACCTGATGTAGATTCTTCACCAGTTGTAAAAATTGAAACTGATGTTCCCTCTGATGATGAAAGTGATGATGGGGATGATGGTGTTGATATGATAGAACCACGACCCACGGGAACAGTTCAGCGTATGCCCAAGTGGTGTACTAGCACATTACGAGATGCAAGAATGGATGCTCCACCAGATACATCCACCCCTGGACCACAGACTCGCAAAAAAGCAAGAGAAGAAGTTAACCTTGCTTTGATGAGTAAAGTAATTGAATCTGATGAGCCCTCTACAGTCTAGGAAGCCCTACAGTCAAAATCTTGGAAAGATGCCATGGATTTTGAATATCAATCAGTGATGAAAAATAACACTTGGCAGCTTGTCGATCTTCCACCAGGGAAGAAACCCATTGGATGTAGATGGATATTCAAAACAAAGTACAAAGCAGATGGGACAATGGACAAGTACAAAGCAAGACTTGTAGCAAAGGGGTATGCATAAAAATAAGGCATTGACTACGAGGAGACATTTTCTCCCACAGCTAAGATCAAGACGATCAGGATGATCTTTGCTCTAGCTGCATAGTTTGGATGGAAATTCCATCAGATGGACGTAAAAAGTGCCTTCCTGAATGGAGATTTACAAGAAGAAGTCTACATGACTCAACCTGAGGGATATGTTGTACCTGGTCAAGAAGCAAAGGTATGCAGACTCAGGAAATCTCTGTATGGTCTCAAACAAGCACCCCAGGCATGGTACATCAAAATTGATGAGCATCTCGTACAACATGGATTTGTTAGAAATCCATACGATCCCAATCTTTACCTCAAAAAGCAAGGGGGGGAGATTGTGATTATCGTTGTCTATGTCGATGATCTAGTCATTACTGGCAGTTCAATGAAGATGATCGATGCAACAAAGAAAGATCTTAATCGATCGTTTCGACATGACAGATCTCAGGCTAATGCACTATTGTCTTGGATTGGAAGTATGGCAGAAAGAGAATCACATCTTTGTTTCTCAGATGAAATATACCAAGACAACGCTCGAGAAATTTAGGATGATGGATTGCACACCAATTGCTACACCCATGGAGAACATATTATAGTTATCTCATTCAGATCCATCTCCTGAGGTAACATGCCACTCTCTATCGGCAGTTGATTGGGAGTCTCATTTACCTGACCTACACTAGACCAGATATCAGCTTTGCAGTAAGCTATCTATCCAGGTTCATGCAAGAACCCAAAGTTTTTCATTGGAAAGCAGCAAGGCACATCTTGAGATATCTTAAAGGATCAGTGGATCTTGGTCTAGAATACAAGAAGAATGACAGCTTCTTCTTGTCTGGATATTCAGATTCAAATCATGCAGGAAACATTGATGACAGAAAATCCACTTCAAGATTTGTGTTCTTTATGGGATCTGGACCAATATCATGGGGAAGCAAGAAACAACACTTTTTTTCTCACTCTTCCACAGAAGTCTGAGTATCGTTCTGCAGGAGAAGTTGTCTGTGAAGCGATTTGGCTACGTCGCATACTAGAAGGACTTGGAATACCACAGGACAAACCGACCACCATGTATGTTGACAATGAAGGTGTTCTCAAACTTGTTCACAATCCAGTGTTTCATGAAAGAACAAAGCACATTGAGGTACAGGTTCATTTCATATGCGAGCATGTGTTGAAGCATAACATCCAACTTTAATTTTTTCCAACAGCTAAACAACGAGTAGATATCTTCATGAAGTCACTTGCACATGACAAGTTTGAGTTGTTCAGAGAGTTCCTCTCCTCATCCCTTGAGACAATGCACAATTAAGGGGGGGAATGTTAGGTTAATTAATTATGCATAGTATATATTAATTATTTAATTAATTGTTATTAATTAATTATAATGTTATAGGGTTATATGTTGTTATGTTGTTATTATTAAACCATATTTGTCTTATGTTGTTATATGGTTTTTAAACCATAATTGTTCGGTTTGTTATATAGGGATAATTGTTATAATCATTATAACAATTTATTGTGCTTCCTTAGTATGATATTTTGAGAAGCTAATGTATGTATTCAGGCATTCGTTGTTGTCCCTGTTGCAACTTCTATTTATTTTTTTGTATATTGACTATCCAATATGTATAATATATTGTAGCCTACTTCTATTATATCTGGTTGATTAATTTCACATTAATAAAATATATAGGCTTTCGTCCCTGTTTGTGAAATTTTCATTGAAGACATAAAAAAAAGTGGTAGTAGGCTTGTTGTTTCATAGTACAAGTAACCAGTCAAGTGTTTTCCTCTTCAAATGACCCTCTAAATTGTGAAGAATTTTGAAGAAGTCTAGAGTGGAAAGAGTGACAACAGGACTTCCATGGAAGCTTGAAACCGGTCAAGACCCATTGAATATAGAACACATCTGTTGATTGATGCTGAGAATAGTTTATTTGGAATTAGAAAAAATAACAAGACATGGAAGTAAGTTACAAGTGTATCTCAGTCAAAGTTACCTGTATAAGTATTCATGACCTATTGCAAATGTTGGTTAGCATTGACATACATATAGAATTAAATGAATGCAAAGGAACTCTTGAAGGTTATCATGATAACTGATGTTCCTCAACAATCTTTGAGAAGTATTATAAGTATGTGTATGGGTATACTAAAAGACACAAGTCCCTTTATTGTGAGGTTACGCTGCTTGCTCAACTAAAAGCTTCTTGCTATACTCATACTAGGTTTCAAACTCCGACGACATCCAAGTTATTTGAGAAGAGTGATATTGCCTTATATATACCATGATAACGTCATCTTGGTATTAACACCTTGCTTCCATGGTCAAAAATAACGAGATAGCGTTGTTACGCTATACATTTTGCTATATCCATCTTGTAGAAAACTTAGCTTTAACCGGTGTTTAAACTAGTTTTAGTATACCTCGCCGAGAGATTGCGTCAATACCCCTTTAACATTTAGGTCTTGTTGGAATTCTGACTTGACCTACGTGTTAATAGGGTATTGTCACTATCCACTTTTGGACCCTTCACCGGAATCATAGTTTGGAATATAAGGTTGATAATGACAATTTGAGTGAGCATTTCATTTAGGTGTTCATATAAGTGTGCTTTGAATGATAAAAATGATCACATAACATGACATCACAAATGACTTACACAAGTATATGCCTAGGTTTCAAATGACTTTGAGGAATATTTAAGAAAAACCTCGTATAACTCTAAAGACTAAAGCATTACCTAAATCAGAAATGCTTAAAATCACAAATATGGCATCCAAATCACACGATTGTAACTTAGGAGAAAATCTTTTTGAAACTTTTCCATTTAGCGGTAACAATTTATCACCTCTCTTTTCATAGGTCAAAGACACAGAGCTATTAATTGATTATAGCAGCGAAGAGTCTGACTCTTTTGAGGAAATAAAATAGTTATATTTAAATTGATTTGACAAACTCCTATATTATAACAAAGATCAAGTACTTGTAAGGGTATTAGAATTAGGGGCTAAGCTCCTACAAGAACGTGAAATAGAAACCAAGATCATTAACCATAAAGTAAAAGAGAGACCGTCCCAGTTAAACATGGATAATCCCTTTGACGTAGGGTATGCTTATACTTTAGGACAACATAGCGACCACGTTGAAGGAGACCTATCAAAGCCAATTAAGGACTCGTGAAAACCTTGCTAGGGGAGAGACACCAGTAGTGGTGCACCCTATGTTAGGGGGCCCACAAAATAAATTCTATAAAATGTGGGAGCTTGATTTTTTCACCAGCACGTAGTTTAAGATTTTTTTAAATTACATATATTTTTCTGAATGTTGAATTGGAGGGAAAAATATATTTTGAACTTATTTAAAATTGTAAATTTTAGTTACACTACATTTTGGTTGGGACCCATACTTGATCATGGGTGAAAATGGTTGAACATTTAAATTTTCAAAAAGGAAAATCCTACATGTCATGATATGATTGAGTGTTGTCATGTCAAAAATGACTAATCACTAGGTACCTTTATGACAACTATTGGGTGTTTTGTATTCAAGACACTATATCCACAATTGTACCCCGCTCAACTATTGGTGTCTCTCCCCTATAAGGCTTCGCGTAGAGTGAGAATTGAACATGAGCGCAAAGCTTCATGTCCTCCTAAATACGACGAAGAAAATGACCCTTTAGTTGAGGAATATATCCTACAAAAAAAAATTGCAACTAAGTCAAAAATTGATAAACTTAGGCGCTTCAAGAAGAAGTGTATACAAAGAGAAAGATAAAATAAAATTTAACGAGTTTCACTTTGATCCATACAAAGACACAACTGTTAATGTAATCAAGACACAAAGACCAATATTAGCTACCAAAGGACAACTCATTCAAAAGGATTTACAATAAATGAGGGACACACTTTCTACGCTATAGGAAGGAAACATAGGACAAAGTAGGAAATACTTGTATGAATAACTATTCACTTACCCCTTTGATAAGTACATGTTGCGAGAACCCTTCCCAAAGAATTTTTCCATTCCTAAATTTGATAAATATAAGAGAAAATCTGATCCTCACGATCAGATCAAGGAATTTTATATAGCTTGCCAAGAGGTCGCATAGAATGATAATTTCTTAATACGACTCTTCCCTCGCATCCTAGGGGCACTAGCATTAGAATGGTTCTTTGGCATACCTAAAAAACTCCATCTCAACATGGAATGCACTTGCTGAGAAGTTTGTGCGACATTACTCCTTCAATATAGAGAATGACATCACAAAGAATGACCTCTGTAATGTGATACAAAAGTCCAACGAAACCTTTGAAAGCTTTTTACAATGGTGGCAAGGGTTGGCAATCCGTTTCCCATGTGATTTTCCTAAAAAATAACTTGTATATTTGTTCCTAACTTGAACCCAGTGATAGCCTTTCATCTACAAATGCATCGTGGCTCTAACTTTGAGGAAGTTACAAAAAAGGGAAGTCAAATCGAAAATATCTCATTGCAAAAGGTATGCTTAAATCATTCACTAAAGACAAACATGAGACAAAATCCTTAGATAAACCAAAACTCTTCAACAAAAATAGACACATCATCGGCGATGTTATTACAAACTCTAAAAGAGTCCAAATCATACAGACGGGTCCTCTTTTGAAGCTCTCACAAGGACCTCACCCGAAATCACCTACCAAACATACGTTCACACCATTAATGGGATATCTATTTTCCATACTCAAATAGTTAGATGATGTGAATATGGTATAATACCCAACCACGATGGTACCATATCCAGAGGATTCTCCAAAACCTGGTTGAGTCAATGAGAATGAACATTGTGATTTCCATCGTGTTAAAGGAAACAAGATATATAGGTGTTCAAGACTATGTCAATCCATACAAGACCTCATTGAAGAAGGGAAAATCGATGTAGATTCTCCCCCCTGACTTAGGACAAGGTCCTAATGAAAAGATGGGTATCTACAAGGATCCCTTTTCTAATCACGTAGATAAGAAGCAAAGGAAGCTAGATCAAGGACCAACTTTCAATGACTATAGAACTTCCACTTATATTTATCCCACTAATGATAGTCCCTTCGATCCCATCATAGGATGTATCCATTCATCTGATGAATAGGTCAATACTATTAGGATCTTAGAAAAGAGTTGTACAGTAGGGATAAGATCTGCTCACTTAATCATACTAGATCCCCTACCTTTCCCTCAGGAAGGTCAATACAATCTGATAGAACAATTAGAGAAGACACCTGCTAGGATATCAATTTTAGATCTCCTCAAAATATCCACTGCTCATAAAAACATATTGTACAAAACATTGCATAGTTCAGGATTCTCCACATATGTAGATCCCACACACCTCCAATCCATGATTTCCCATATGGATTACAATGAGCATATCATCTTCGATCATGCTACCATCCCATGCAATAACCCAAAGCAAAATTTACCCCTATGCCTAGAGGTATTTGTTACCTGTCGAAAGATCAAGAGAGTACTAGTGGATAGTGGATCTGGTCTAAATATTTGTACTTTAAAATTGGTAATACAGTTGGGCCACTCAGAAACGGATCTAGATTCTAAGACCATTAAAATCACATCTTATGATAATGAGGAACGTGAGTTAGTAGGTACTATATTAATTCCAATGGAAGTATTAGCCACATTAGTTCAAATAAATAACATATGGTAGAATATAGAAAACGAGCACCTACTTATTTTGGCTAACTTTCCTTCATTCATTTCCTAACACCTTATGTGATTCAAATTAAATTTTAACACATTTCAAGAACTCAAAATATTCTAGAAATGGCTTCATCAGCATAGGATTATTTCTTCCCCTTTCCAAAAAGGTAAATAAGTCCTCCTAACTCCTTGTATGTTTTAAGTTATTGCTCGGCAGAGTTTGGAGGGGAAATTTTCCCAAGGCAGGCCCACAGAGCTTGGGAGAGTTTTGTGCCAAAGAGGCTTAGGCTGGTGGAGTGGAGGAAGATAATATTGAGAACTTAGTGCTTTTTGGGTTATTTTTAGTGCACAAAATTCATTTGTGTTCCCACAAGCCTGCAAAGGAAAATGAAATGATACTTAAGGCCCGCAAGCGATGAAATGATTCCACATGTCAAGGTGGAGTGGTGAGGCTGGCAGAGGGAATTCAAATTTTTTTGGCTTTTGGTCACCATTTGTCAAAGGAAAAAATGTGTCAAGCTGCAAGGTGGTAGGAAATTAAAATATTTTATGTGTCTCACATTAGGTTGGTATAAGAAAATGTATGTGAGGGGTAGATCCTATAGATGTAGCACAAATGCATAAAGAACAAATGCAAAAGTGAAAAATGGAGCCGCATGTTCGTGACCAATTAGAGTGTGCCATGTGTCAACATAAGCGTGCAGAGATTTCAGCAGGTAGAATACTTTGGAAAAAATTTCACATTACAGGTAAAAATGAACATAATGAAATTTTGAGACCCGCCGACCAATCAGAGAGTGTCATGTGCCCTTGGAGTGGTGGGGCCATGGAGAATTGTTGGGAAATTTTTCCAAATTTGCAAAAAGGGGAAAAAGGTCAAGATTTCAGCCCACCAACGCGAATTTTGCCCTAATTTTTTCCCTTTTTTCCCTAAATCTTCAAAAGGCCATATTTTTCGATCGAAAGGTCAGATTTTCACAATTTTGGTATCAATGGAAATCTGTTAAAATCCTCTACATGATGGACCCTTCAATTTTAATATTTTTAGGGTGATTTACGAGAGAAAAATTCAAAGACATCTCTGGCACGAGAAAAATGTAGAGAACGACCCCAACCACCAAAATCAATGAAGTATGGGCCTATTTCTTGCTCTGTGAAGCAATGTATGATGACGTATGGGATTTTTCATGGAAACCCATCACTTTGCAAGACAATTAAATAGATCTTGTTAGTGGTTGAAGTTTCAAATCAGTGTTACCTCGTGTTTTTGTCATTTCTTTCATTCTGTTCGAGTGATAAAAGCCGGATTTGGCTCATTTGTAAAGTTTTTGTTCATCCTTCTTCTCTGCCTCTCCCTTCTTTTCTTCCCTAGGGGCACTAATGGAGTTTGAATCTCCTCTCCTGCTCTGTAATGACGTTTTTTCCTCTTACCTGTGAAATGATGCACTATGTAAATTTTAAACAATAAAAAAACATGTTTTTGTGATTCATTTTACCATCCTTGGCTTGTTTTCTCTGTTGTTTTCCTTACCTCTCTTCATTACAGGGTATTTGTGCATGTCTGGATGTTTATTGCAGGTTTTAGAGATATGTTTTCATGGATTTCTAGAACATTTTCCATGTGAAATCCATCTTTGGTCTGTGATGCACTAGTCCATCCTTTCCATTTCTTGCCTCTTCTTGTTCCATGGTAGTTTTGATAGATAATCAACACTTTCCTTCTCTGGTGTATCACCGTTTTAGTGTAGGCTCTATTTTTCCTTGTTTTTTTCCTCTCCGTGTCTCCTTGGAAGTTAGATTAGGTTTAGGATTAGATTTCCTACACTAGAATAACTTGTGGAAGGTATTTTAGGAAGAGGAACCAACCTTTTTTGGAGATATTTCCCCATTTGCAAAGGTCCCACACTTTGGGAAAGCTCGATGTTGTGCAATCACACCAAATGACATTGCCTTAGAATAGAAGATCCATAACTTGTTTGGGGTGTTGTAGATTGTACTAACAGATTTGGAACACTAGGTGGGACTGTAGAGGTCTTCACTTCATTGCAACAAGATTAATGTGCACTTGTTGTAAATTTCCAACTTATGAGAAGCTTCACATTGCACATCTAGTGACTCCATTTGGTTTACAACCTATTCTCTAAGTTGTAGACCTGTCTTCCATTCACTTTTACTCGTTCTTATTTCCGTCTCTTTCATTGTTTTCCATTCCATGAAGTTGTGCAATCGTGACTTCATTTCCATCATGGAATTCACATTTACAATAACAACAATGTAATCCACCTCCAAGATGTTTTACAACTCCTTAAAATCGGCATTTTGAGAAAATTCAAAATCAGCATGCATACCCATATGAGCTGCATTTCCAAAATCAGTTTGGCTATGGAGCTTTCCAAGAGTAGGGGTATGTATACAATGAATACAATCAAATGCAAGATGTTGGTCTACTAGATAAAATCCTAATAAATGGAGATTGGCATGGTGCAGTCAATAGCTATCAAGCTCAAATGAAGGCTTTTAGAATTGTTTGTAGGGAACCTTGTCCATGGGTTTGTCCCTTTTCCAAGACATTTCAACCCTCAAGAGACGCTGGAGTTCATGATTGAGATGCTTCCCCAACTTGCACGATGGACTGAAGAGATAGAGGCCTATGAATGTGGTGATGAGAAACCTTGTCAATGGGTAAGTTCTACACCATTATCTAGTATTTCTCTTTCCATTCCTCAAGCAACACCATCTCATTTTGAATGCCAAATTTCAAGTCCAGCCCATGCTGATCCAAGTGTGAAATCCTTTCCTCCATCCCCTAGTCTTCCATCCCATCTCATTTTTTCTTCCCTCTTTTCTTCCAAATCCAAATCCCCTCCACAAGAGCTAAAATAAATACGTTACCCTCCAAATAAACAAGAGGTTTCATCTCTTCCACCACCACAAACAAACAAAAAAATGATTGAATCCCAGCCTACTTCTCCTCTTGCATCCCTAATTCCATTAGGGAAGAAGAAATTGAAAAAATCATTCAAGAACGGACAATAAGAAGAAGAACCATGAAAAGAAGAAATGGTTAAGAGCTTAGTGATCTTATCTATTAGATTTGGGATTACAAATAATCCCCTTGTTGGTTAAGCCTACAAAGGAGCTAAATATTGAATAACTAGTGGTGACCAAGGCTGATTTTGTAGAAGCAGAGAAAAAAGAAGACCAGAATTCAAGTTGCTCAGAGTGTAGTGTCCATGTTGGCACTCTGCTAGAAGGAGATGTCGATCTAATCCAAGCTACAAAATCAGTCATGGAAGAGGAAAACAAATCATCTCAAAGTCCCACTAGAGAGGAGCAGATGGAAGAAACCAAATTAGAGTTTGTAGCAACAAAAGAAGAAGACATCATTGATGTTTTCTTGCTTTAATTTGAAGGGCCTGATTTTTTCAATGAACTAATGATGGAGGAAAGCTCTAAAATAAATCTTACAACCCCAACTTGTCCCTTAGAGCAACAGATTGAAGAGTTTGATTTGACAAACTTCATGCCAGAGAAAGAGTTTAATCAAGAGAAAGATGGTCTTCAAGAAAAATAGGAAGGAGAAAGTGCTCCAAATCCAAAAGAAAGGGATTACATTCTAGCTGTGGAGGAGAAAAGTGCAGATCCAAAAGCTTTGAACAAAAAACAGGCTACAGAAAAACCTCCAGTTCTTCCTTCTACTCCATTCTCTTCAAGCTCCAATGTTGAAGAACAGTTTGATATTTCAAAATTCACCTTTGAGAATGAAGATAACCATGGTGATCAAGTTTCAAATCAAAAGAACACCATGGAGGAGGTTCAACATTTACAGCAAGAAAACAAAGAGGTAGATTATCTATCTGATTTGGAGGACTGTTTTGATGGAGAGGAACCGGTTGAAATCATACCATTTTATCCTTCATCATCCATCTTACAAACACTTGAGCCTTATATCATGGAGGAGAAAATTCATTTGCAGTAGCCTACATTTTATAGCAACTCTTTGGAATCAAGGTTGGAAGATATGAATCTTCCATGTTCTTTCACTAGAAGAGGAAGAAAAAGAGCAAGAGGTTTCCACCATTTCTTCCACACCATTCATCCAAGGAGGATCTGCAAAAATAATACATTGTTTGAGTTGAAATTCAAAGAAATGGGCAAACTATCAAATGGATAAGACCATTCCCTATCAAGATAGTTGGCTTCATTAGAGCCAAAAGAGGAGTTTCACAATCAATCATGCTTGCTTCTAGGGATGAGGATGATATGTAAAGTACCAATGATCAACTTCAATGCCTCTTTAGTCCAAATGTAGAGCAACTAAAAGAGGTATTTAATTTGATTTCAGTTGAAACCTTAATGATTTGGGTGGAGGATTTAACTCTGCAATCAGTTTCTCACTCATTGTAACCAACTATGTTTAGCTGCCAAATCATTTATATGGTTGCCAATTTTTGTGGAAAGGAAGCTATTTCTGCACTACCAATTACAGGCTTTGTTTGAGCTCACCTTTGCTTCTTGGTTAGAGTAGTGTAGGTAGGTTTGTTTTTAGTAGAAGAAGTGCTTGTGCACACTTTGCATATCCCACTTGGGGTATGTATGATTTCTAATTTTGTACATAGTTGAACATTGGTGTTCTTTTGGTTGCTCTTGCATAATGTATTCAATGGCTTTTGGTGAAGATCAACTTCAAGTTTTAGTGGGTTTCAAAGTGGCTCAAAGATCAAATTTTCATATTTCAGATCAAATTTGGTTATCAGGCTTGACTCCATGCCCAATGGATGCTTCAAAATGCCACTAATAATTCATCTAGCAGGTAGATGACCCTTATGAGTCGCTAAAATTGTTATCCAAAATGAGCCCCTACTTATTTTGGCTAAATTTCCTTCAATATTTCCTTCCTTGTGCTTCAAATTCAATTTTAATACATTTAAAGAACTCAAAATATTTTTGAAATGGCTTCATCAGATAGGATAATTTCTTCCCATTTCTGATAAAGGTAAAGAAGTTCTCTTAACTCCTTGTATTTTTTGAGTTATGGCTCGATGGAGTTTGGAGGGGAAATTTTCCCAAGGCGGGCCTGTAGAGCTTGGGAGATTTTTGTGCCAAAGAGGGTTGGGTCAGCAAATCAGAGGAAGAATTTGATAACTTAGCAATTTTTTGATTAAAAGCACAAAATTCATTTACGCTCCCATGAGCCCGCAAAGGAAAATGAAATTGCTTAAGGCCCACAGCCCGTGAAATGATGCCACATGTCAAGACAGAGCAGCAGAGCGGTCGGAGGAACTTTAAATTTTTTGGATTTTTTGTAAAAATTTCTCAATGGAAAAAATGGAAGCACAACCCCACTGACTAATCAAAATACACCACGTGTCCATTCATCGGCGGGGATCAGGGAATCAGGAGGATTTTGGAATTATTGCCAAAGTGGTGAAAAATGAAAAAGTGAAAAATGGAGCTACATCTCCACAACCGATCAAAGGGTGCCACGTGTCCACATCAGTGGTAGGGATTTGAGTGGTAGAATTCTTTGGAAAAATTTCCCTTGCGAGAAAAAAGGCCAGAATGAAATTTTGAGACTTGCTATCTAATCAAAGAGCACAAAATGTCCTTGGAGTAGTGGGGCCATGGAGAATTGTTGGGTAAATATTTCCAAATTTACAAAAAGTGGAAAAAGGTCAAGATTTCGGCCCGAACTAACCGATTTTTGCCTTAATTTTTCCCCCTTTTGCCCGAAATCTTCAAAAGGCCATATCTGTTCGATCCAGAGCTCGTCTTTTCAGCAGTATTGGTATCAATGGAAATTTGTTGAAATTACTATACACAATGGACTCTTCAATTTTAAATTTTGATGGTGATTTGTGGGAGAAAAATGGGAAGACGTATCTAGCACAAGAAAAAATGCAGAAAATGACCCCAACCACCAAAATCCATGAAGTATGGGCCTCTTTCTTGCTCTGCAAAGCAATGTACGATGAAGCATGGGATTTTTCATGGAAACCCATCACTTTGCAGGCCAATTAAATGGATCTTATTCGTGGTTGAAGTTTCAAATTAGTATTTTCTTGCGTTTTCTCATTTCTTTCATTCTGTTTGAGCAATAAAAGCTAAATTTGTCTCATTTGTAAAGTTGTTGTTCATTCTTCTTCTCTGCCTCTCCCTTCTTTTATTCCCTAAAGTTAAAAATGGAGTTTGAACCTCCTTCCCTTCTCTGTAATGGCATTTTTGCCTCTTACCCATGAAATGATGCAATGTTTAAATTCTGAGCAATAAAAAATGTGCTTTTGTGATGCATTTGTCCATCCTTAGATCGTTTTCTTAGTTGTTTTGCTTACCTCTCTTCATTACAAGGTATTTGTTGCATGTTCGGATGTTCATTGCAAGTTTTGGATCTGTGTTCATGGAGTTTTGGAACATTTCCTATGTGAAATCTATCTTTGGTTTTTTGATTCACTTTTCCATCCTTTCCATTGCTCACCTCTTCTTTTTCCAAGACAGTTTTGGTAGATGATCAGTACACTTTCCTTCTTTATTGTATCACCATTTTATTGCAGTCTCTATTTTTCCTTGTTTTCTTTCTCTCCTTGTCTCCTTGGAAGCTAGATTAGGTTTAGGATTAGATTTCCTACACTGTAATAACTTGTGGCAGATAATTTAGGAAGAGGAACCAACCTTCTCTGGAGATATTTCCCCATTTGCAAAGGTCCCACACTTTGGGAACACTCAATGTTGTGAAATCACACCAAATTACATTACCTTAGAAAAGTAGATTCATAACTCATTTGGGGGTGTTGTGAATTTGCACTAACAGTTCCATGTCCTCGACTTGGATCTCCCATGCTACATGCTCTTTGGATGCCCTTAGATCCATGCCATACAGGCCATTTCTTCAACATTTCATCAATTTATTAAGATGTGTCATAAAGGACAAATAATTCCCATTTTGGGTGATCCAGAACCATTCACACATTGTAGAGCACTGCATAGTTTTTCTCATGCAGCTTATGAATGTCCTTCTGTAGATATCATTGTTCCTTTACAAATAGAAGCTATAAAGGAACGTTTAGATCTATATTCTCTCACTCCTTACAATCAACACTTTCCCTCGTTAGTTAACCATTTTACATCATGGGAATAAACTTTGGCAAAGTATTTCCTAGGTGAGCCATTCACTCTTCAACATGCCCTACTAATATCTGATCTATCAGTGTCACCCAGGACATATGGAAAACTTTAATTTTAGTTCAAAAGTACTTGAGATACCTACCCTAAACCACTAGAGAAGTTTGTTCCTGGAGGTATTTTATTCGAGGAAAATATGCTAGAAGATCCCACTAGAAGAATACCTGAGGGTCACATGGCCTCATGCCATCAGGCCCCGCATTATATCAAAGGCTACTATATTATGTAGGTCATGAGTTACAATGGGTTTGGGTGTGGCATCAATGCACAAGGAAGGTTAGAAACCATTCCTATTCCCCACTTCAAAACCAACAAACATGGCTTAGGGATCAATTCTCAAGATGATCTTCCCTTCAAAATCGATGCCACCTCTTCTGAATGTGATGATGACTCATCTCATTTTTATAGCGATGCATATTCCCAATATAGCATATACAAGGATCTTTCCTCCACTAGTCTATTCCCAGATTCAGCTATCCTTACCCTATCCAAATCCAACCCTCAGGATAATCACCAAGTGACCCTTGTCTATCTCGAACTTATAGATTGGGATCAAAAAGTTCATGTGCTAATCAATTGCTTTGAGAATGATGAGGCATTTACATAATTCATGGGACTCAGGGATTCTATTCTAGAAGGGGATCACAAGAAAGGTTTTTCAATTCAATTAAACACCTGTGCATACTTCGGGGAAGAAGAAGATATGTGTGGGCACTTGAATACGAAAGATATAAACAAGAGTAAAACCAATCTAGAAAAGGCTTATTGGAGGAACACCTATAAGTCTCATAGTGATAAAATTTTTGAAGCACTAGTAGATAAACAAAATGAAGAACTAATGGAAAAATTGGTTTATCTATTCAAAGATGATGATGAACCACCTAAGGAAGTTGATCTTACTCTTTCCCCTGACCCTACATGGATGGAAGATGCTTCTAAAATTCTAGTTGAGGAAACAATCAGTGTTAACATTGGCTCAAAGGAGGAACCTAGAATGATAAACTTAGGAGCTTACCTCTCATATCAGGAACATAAGGATTTTGTAGAGCTATTAAGAGACTACGTAGATATATTTTTGTGGTCATACTCATATATGCTTGGTTTGGACCCAGAGTTGATCGTGCACAACCTTGTTGTACACCCAGATGCCAAACCCATCAAGTAGAAATTGAGAAAGATGCACTCTACAGTTGCACTCCTTGTCAAAGAAGAACTGGAAAAATTATTAGTTGTTGATTTCATTAATCCCATTGACTATTCAAATTGGATATCTAATATAGTCCCGCTGTAGAAAAAACCTATTGGCATAAGGATCTGCAACGATTTCTGTGACATCAATAAAGCATGTCCCAAGGATGACTTCCCCTTTCCTAACATTGACATGATCATTGATTCTACTATTGGCTATGAAATGTTGTCCTTAATGGATGTTTTTTCAGGTTATAACCAGATTTGGATTGCAAAAGAAGATCAACATAAAACAAATTTCATTGCCCCTTGGGGAACATTTTGTTACAAGGTCATGCCTTTCGGACTCAAGAATGTTAGGGCCACCTATCAACATGCAATGACGGTCATCTTCCATGACATGATGAATGACATCATGGAAGATTACGTTGATGATATCCTAGCTAAATCCAAAAGAAGAGGAGAGAACCTTGAAGTGTTGAGACGTATTTTTTAGTGTCTCTGAGATTACAAGGTACATTTGAACCCTAAGAAGTGTGTTTTTAGTGTTTTATCAGGAAAGATCCTAGGATTTATTGTATCACAGAGAGGGATAGAAGTGGACCCTGCAAAGGTTAAAACTATGACAAAAATTCCTCCACCTACCACTCTTAAACAATTAAGAATTTTACAAGGAAAGATTTAGGAAATCTGTCACTTCATATCACAGCTTGCAGATAAGTGCCACCTGTTTACACATCTACTAAAGAAGGATGTTGCATTCGACTGGGGACCAAACTATCAAAAGGAATTTACACTACTTAAATAGTACCTTGTCAACCCACCTGTGCTCATGCTGCCTACCCTAGGTGAACCTCTCCTATTATACATCTCAGCTACACAGTTTTCTATTGGTGCACTGCTTGCCCAATATGACCTAAACCATAGAGAAAGGGAAGTTTATTACCTCAGTCACACCCTAATTGCCTATGAACTAAATTACCCACAAATTGAAAAGGCCTACCTGGAAGTCGTCTTCACTTTTTAGAAACTTCTCCACTATCTCCTTAACAATAAGACAAAAATAATATCCAAAGGTGACCCTCTCAAGTATCTTTTATCCAAACCCGCCTTTACAGGATGAATGGCTAATTGGATCATTCTATTAAGTGAATTTGGCATCGAGTTTGTTTACTAGAAGTCACTAAAAGGAAAGGTATTGGCTAATCAGTTGGCAGAAGCTCCCTTATGCAGAATGGAACCTTTATGTCTAGATCTATAAAGATTTCGTAGAGTGGCAAGTTCATTTTGATACATCATTCACCTTCCACGAATCAGGAGCAGGGGTGGTACTCATCACTCCCACAAGTGAAGTTATTCCATGGGCATTCCATTTGGGATTCCCTTGCACTAATAACATTGTAGAGTATGAGAGACTCATTTCTAGCCTCAAGTTGGCTATCACTTGGAATATAAGGTAGTTATGAGTCATTGGGGACTCCCAACTTATCATTAAACAAGTTAATGATGAGTATAAAGTTAAAGATGAAAATATTATTCCCTATAAGAAATTGGTTGAAACCTTGAAGGAATACTTTACACAAATTATATTTGAAAAAAAACCAAGGTCACACAATATATCAGTAGATGTTATGGCTATGATTGGATCTCTCTCACGCATCCATCGTAGGAAAGAAAAATGCCCTTCTTTGTAGAGAATTTACAAACACCCACATATGACATGCCGGAGTCATATTTGGCATGTGAAATTGTAGGTCCACTCTCCCCTTGGTATGACCCTATATTCCAATACTTACAAGATGGAAAAATTCTCCCAGACATTACCCATTCTGAGAAAAAATCCCTTATTCGGCGTATCACCCGTTATACCCTCCTAGGGGGTGCCCTGTATCATCGTGGCTATGACAGGAATCTGCTTCATTTTTTAAACATTACTGAGTCAGTTCACGCTATTAAGGAGGTACACGGTGGTATTTGTGGAGCACACACTAGTGGTATGGTCTTGGCTAAGAATCTCCTAAGGGTAGGTTATTATCGGCCTACCATGGAAGCAAACTATTGTAATTTTGTAAAGAAATGTTAATTATTCCAAAAGTATGGAAACTTGATACATACACCATCACAAGCATTGCAACACCTTGGCCATTTTCTAAATTGGATATCATAGGTAAGCTCCATCCTTCTTCTTCATATGGCCATACCCATATCATCACCACCATCGAGTACTTTACTAAATGGGTAGATGATGTGCCTCTTACTTATGTCATTGGTATGAAAATTTCCAAATTCATCATAAACCACCTCATTTTCTGTTATGGCACCCCTTTCTCCATTGTCACTGATAATGGTAAGTCCTTCAAAAATAAAACAGTCAAAGCGCTATGTCAACACTTCCATATCCAACTCAAGTGGTCTACCCCCTATTACCCCCAAGGTAATGGACAAGCAGAAGCTACCAATAAAAATCTTTTGTGGATCATGGAGAAAATGGTAAGTAAGATTTTTCGTAATTGGCACTTACAGATACATCCTAGCCTCTGGGCCTATCAAACCTCTATCTACACTCCTACTTGTAAAACCCCATATTCACTGGTCTATGGCACTGAATCCATCATACCCTTAGAAGTTGATCTCCCTTCCTTGAGAATATCTCTCTGGGACTATCTTGATAAGGATGAAGACTACAAAGTTTCTCGGCTAGTAGAGCTAGAGTTGCTGGATGAAAAGCGTATGAGAGTGCTTAATCACCTGAAAGTCTATCAAAAAATTTTTTCAAGAGGGTATAATAAATGGATAATTTTCCATGAATTTGATATAGGTGATCTAGTCCTAAAGGAAAACTAGAAGAAAACCATCAAGGACAAAGAAAAGAAAGGAAAGTTTGAAGCTAACTGGATAGGGCCTTATGTGGTGATTGCTAAATATGGATCAGGTGCTTATAAAATGGCATACTCAGATGGCAAAGAACTTCTAGAACCTATGAATTCCATGCATCTCAAGTGGTTCTACACTTAAGCATGATGAGAAAATCAGATAAGAACTAAAAATTAGAAAAACAAAGAAAAAACAAGCAAAACATAAAATTGAGAAAATAGTAAAGAAAAAAAAAGTTTTCCATGTGTGAAAACCACGCAATTGTGGTGCATTGGGCAGGTATTTGGGTAAAAACTAGATTCCAGTGCTCAAGGATGATTCGTCAATCATAGGTTGCTCTTGCATCAGGATGGGTAATTCTTACTGATCCTTAGGGTAGTTCCCTTGCTAGGTCTAAAAAAACCCTACCAAACATATCTTATGACGTCATGATCTGGCTCCTTTGATCTTGTATCTGCATGAAAGATATGCATTTGCATATTCCCATTTAACTATGGGGGCACCTTTGTATTTTACCTTCTTGTACATACACGTGTGTCACTCTACCCTTTGTATACTCTCGCATCATGCTAAGGGCATCTGCACTTATTTTTCTTGTACATTGCTTTTAGAAAATGACCTTAGAAAATTAAAAAACATTTAGAAAAAGGGATACACCGAAAAACCTACACATTCAAAAAATCACCCTTGTAGGGAACAAACTATACCAACATTGTCTCATTGTCTTTGGGAAACCACGAAATCAATGTGAATAGTAGCCTTGAAAACTTATCTTTTTAGATAACCCAAAAACATTAGAAAATGTGTCAAAACACTGCCCCATAAAAATAAAAGTAGCGGTTAAATGGATTTTAGTCGTTGGTTTGTATATTTTTAAGTGTACATATATTGTCATATTGTATGGTTTTAAGAAAGGGTTCGTTTGTTTACCCTGGATTGGATCTCATTTGATTTAATTGTGGATTGCATTGAGTTCCTTTTAAAACTTTCATACTTAGAAAAAATTGTTTTGTTCTCATCATCTGTTGTATGCATCTATTAGGATTCATTTTTTTTACTTTCTTAGATTGAATACAAATTTCATTTGTGGTTAGGATTTGTGTGAGTTCCTTATTAGTTGTGTTCTGTTGTGTTGATTTGTATGTGTATATTTGTTTAGTTTTGATTAAATTTTCTTGTGTAGTTGTTGTTGCACATCTTTTTTACATCACATCTATCATCTATCACAACATCACATATAACATCATCAAAATACATCATTTATACAAAAATGCCAAGTGTTACATCATGCATGTATGTTGAGCTAATCATCACATCTCGTATCATCAATGGGGGCAAGAGGGTTTGCGCATAATAAAAAATACCCCCCCACACACCAATATCATCTATTATCATCCCAAATACTAGCATACAAATCACGACATCACGTAATCAACAAACATATAATATTATCTACAGATACATCATCAGTACAAAATATAAGGTATAACATCTCTAATCTACACATGGCATATACATGAGAAACAAAACACCATACATGATATACTCATAACATATAGAAACATAAATCATCATCACAAGGGTATATCAAAGTAGGACATGTATAAAAGCCATCAAATGTCCATATAATACATATATAAAGTGTCTATCTCAAAATAGATATGCAACATCATTGGTACAATTTTCCATATAAAAGGGGCATCGATCAAAACTGAGCCTTCATCAAGATGCATAATCAAAATAGTGGCACATCAAGGTACATACAAATTGATAAAAAATGAGCCTCCATCAAGAGACATATCAAAAATACTGGTACATGAATCTATACATCGATCAAAATCATCCTTCATAAGAGGCATGTATACAATACATACATCTATACAAATGAAAAAGAAAGATCAACCAAAATTCTCACCATCTCCGGGGCTACTTGGTCCATGGTCTGGGGGATGAAAAGGTGGTGGCTATGATGGGCCTGCTCTAGGGGTACTGCCCTGCTATCCAACTAGATGCTATGTGACTGGTTGTCACACTGATCTAACAGATCGACCTGCCCATCATGATCTAGAGCATGTCCCACTCACATCCAACTGATCAAAAGGTATCACTTGCTTCCCTGCAAAAACTACTCTGAAGTAGGCAGTCCTATTATATAAATCCTTGCCACTGGCTCTCATAACATCCTCGATCATCTCTAAATCACCAAAATCATTGGCTACTTGTAGGACGGTATCTCGCTCACCTATCAATCTACCCCATTCAACATAGGCATGTCTCGTAGCAGTAGCCTCTTAATCCCTATCTATAGTAATAGTCTGCACCTAGGCCCGTGCCTGATATCTCTGAATACTATAGCCATGTGCCTGGGCCTGAGACTGATCATGCTGTGCAGTGGCACTCTGTAGCTGAGTCTAAGCCTGGTGGAGGATACTCAATATCTGCGCCCCCTGGGCTGCCAACTGACTAATTTACTGGTACCATGCTGCACTATCACCACCCTGAGTGGCGTGATCTCTAGCCTGATCCCTCTCTATAGTAATGGCATGTACTTGGGCCTTGGCCTTGTCTCTCTCACCTGCCACCTCTTGCTGGATGGCTATCACTGCCTGTAACTGTTGTTGAAGTTCAGCTAACTAACCATCATCCCCACCACCCACCGGAGGTTGAGGTGGCGGGGCCTTCTATGGAAGTACTTGCTGTAGTGGGATGTATATCCCCGTTGGAATACCTACTGGAGGAAAATCTATGTTTGGTTCTTGTCTCAGCCTGAGCCTGGGTCCCTCTCTCTATGGCTATTGTAATAGAGGACCCTATCCCCTACCCCCAACATGATGTTGCATATCAAGACCATCATCATCATCATCATCATC
The DNA here is from genome assembly GCA_019776745.2 of Taxus chinensis. Lineage (NCBI taxonomy): Eukaryota > Viridiplantae > Streptophyta > Pinopsida > Cupressales > Taxaceae > Taxus > Taxus chinensis. The sequence continues at coordinate 4,188,272 of CM034154.1, forward strand.
ATCATCACCATCACTTCCAGCCTCGTCACCATTGGGAGGCCCCACTAGAGTATCCCTCACACCTACATCATAGGTTACCCTGGGAATGGTTAGATGGCGTGGAATCCCATAATGATACCATGGCGCATACTCAGGCGTACAACTAGGATCTCTAATCTATCTCAATGGAACCCACATAGCAGGTACCACCTGTAGGAAGCTAGTAAGTGCTCTATCTTGTGTAATATATGGACCCATATAAAAGTACTCTCGAGCCCTATGAGCATACCACATATCTGGCTGATCGGGAGGATTTTTCACTATGAAAATTTTCCCTAAACTTCTTTAAAATTAGACCACTCTGAAGAGCTTATCGAGACCTTTCCGACGGTATGCTGAACTCCAGAAACAGAGTCCGTATGCAAATTCTATCGCCGGTCAAAGATGGGCCTCCAAACGGGTCAACTCTGGTCAATAGGTCAACCAGTGGACCAATGACAAGGTGACACGTGGAAGTTGGTGATGAGGAAAAATTGATGGTACTGTAATGTTTCAAAATCAATTCCATGGTATAGATCTCATCGCAAGCTTTCCGACGCATTTTGAATGGACCAAATCTGAGTTCGTATGCGAAAGATATGCATAGTCAAAGTTGCGGTCAAATGATGACGTGACACACTCTAACGTGGACAAATGGAATATTATAGGCGTGACACTTGGCAGGTTTGTAGTGGATTTAGATTTTAAAATAATAATTTTAAAAATCTATTTAATCCATTCCATGTGAATAAATTCAAATCCCATGGTATAAGGAGGATTTTATGCCAAAAAAGCTATTTTAAGGCTTATCTTATCTCTTTCCCACCAAACGTGGGGTCAATGGCTAAATTGGGTGCCTAAACCTATGGAAGGGGGATTTGAACCCTTTCCAAAATATTAATCAGCCCTTCCCAAGCTGCCACTTTGTAGCAAGTGATAGAGAAGGAGATCACATCTATTTAAAGGGAAGCTTTTGGTAGGTTGGAAAGGGGGACAGCGAAGGACAAGTTTGCAGAGATCCCAATTTTCAAGGCACCTATCGTCCAAATTAGGAATTGGTGTAAAAATGAAAGTTGTTAAAATTTCTGAGATATTTCCAGAAAGGTAAATTTTGTTGCATGAACTGCTATATATTGTTCTGTGTAGGCGTTTTTCCATCTTAGTTTCACAGAACAGGCACGAGGGGCAAGCAAAGATCTGTATTTTGCATCCACTTCTGATCCGAATCAGACAATGAAGTAAAAGGGGAAGTTTTTAATAATTTCCTAAAGTTTCTAGAAATGTAAAATTTATCTATATATGTATTTTATATTTCATGTTGTAGATGTTTTTTTTAACGTATTTGCACAGGGAACAAATAGAAGAAATACTGTAAGAGCCACGGATGAACTTGGGAATGATTATGGTAAATTGCAGAATGCCTTGAGGTTTGAATCAGCTCATTTGTAGGTATAAAGGTCTGTTAAGTTAAGATTGAAGGGATATTGTACTTCATTGGATGTTTAATGGATCGACTTCACTTTTTGTGAATCCGGGAGATGTAGCCTTCGGGTGAACTCCGTTATCAATTTCTTGTTTTGCTGGATTTGTGCATTTCAGTTTTTTAAAGCTTTTTATCAGTTGAAAATTCATCATTGGATTAATTTTATTGATTGATAAAATAAATATAAAACTGGAGTAAATGGATTGAAGTGAACTTTCAGTATCCATAACCCTCAACAAGATTTGAATACACTTATCATCTTAGATTCAAATGTCAGTTTGAGTGTATGATTAAAAATCAATTGTGAAGTAAAAATGGATTTGTATTAGATTCAAGCGATTCACTTAAAGTTGAAAAATCAGATTAATTGGTCTTTTTGGAAGAGTTGAGGATTTGGGTTTCAAGACACCTAAAAATTGGATCAAATTAACTCAAGATCAATGTTGAGTCTATAAATTTCAAAATCTGGAAATTTTCTAAGTACTTCAAAAAAAAAAAATAAATAAATAAATAAATAAGTACCATTTTCAGATCAAGTTGGTATCAGAGCTGGTTTAGCTTTTGATTTGCATCAGTTGATTTGGTTCAGTTTGGTTTTTGCATTTTGGGCTTGATCTTTCATTTGCAGTGTGCAGAGTTTGAAGGAACAGGTGTGCAGGAATCATGGGTAAGATGTCCAACAAGACCAAGTTTGAGGAACTGGAAGCATGCAATCATCAAATTCAGGAAGAGAATGCCTTCCTGAGATGTCAGGTATTGGCTCTTGAAGAGAAACTTGACAGATTGAGAAAAGAGCTAGAATCTAAGGATGAGCTCTTGATGGTGTTGCAAATTGATAGACCTAACAAGGTACCAGTTATTGTTGATGCCTCCACTATGACAGATGAGTGCACAGTAAGTATGACAACACTTAATTCCTCACCCAAGGCTAATTTGGATTCTACTATAGTGCTCGGTGAATTTGAAAAGCATACTAAAGGTATAGGATCTAAAATTTTGAATAACATGAGTTTTAATGGAATTAACCTTGGTAAGAATAACCAAGGTATAACTAACCCAATCTTGGTTGAGGAGAGACCTCGTTATGCAGGACTGGGATATGCTAGTGTAGGGGAAATGGAAATTGGAGAGAACTCCAAGACCGCTGGAAGAAGAAAAGCTTCTAACAGCAAAGAGTCATCCATGCTAGCATCAGGTGGTTCATCCTCATCAGGAGGATCTGGTAATAATTCACCATGGAGAGGTATAGAAATCCCCCCACCTTCGGTTTACCATTGCTCAAAAATGAAAGGTAAACAAATTGATCCCTTATCTACACTGGAAAAATTTGGCTATAATTTTCAAGCTATGTTGAATAGTTATCCGTGCACATTCTTTGGTTTATCTAATCATTGTGTGGCCAAGTGTAGGAAGTATAAATCCAGAATGGAACAGTTTGAGAAAATGTATTCTCCTAACCCGGGTTCGGCTAAGAGCAGTCAAGGTAAGGTTCCTAAAAATGTGGATCCTAAAAAAATGGATCAAAGGTTTTGTGATCATTGTAATAAACAAGGTCATGAAATTGGTAAGTGTTGGAAGCTACATCCCGAACAAAAATTAAAGTTTGTTAAAAAGGATAAAAGTTTTAAACCAACTAATTTGACCACTTCGGTGGCCCTGGTAAAAACTAAATTAAATCAACCCCCTAAAAAGGACAGTATGCTGAGTAAAGTGGGTAAACAATTTATCAGTTTAATGTTTGCATAGTTGATTTTGGAATACATGCAAACTAACAAGGCAGTTTTGGAAATCCCACTAAATTGTGAAAAGGATAAGTACAAAATTTATTTTTTTGCCTTGGTGTTGGTGAAGTATTGTAAAGAGGAAATAATCGGGTGATAGGTTTAAAATACTTGATGCAATTTTCTTTTTTAATGGTTTTACAACTTCATTTTTCAGCAGTATGTACAGTTCAGTGGGCATGATCATTGGTCGGATGTCTATATGTGGATTGTAGTTAAAATATTGTTATTGTGCAATTTGTGGCATGTAGGCATTGTTTGTAAGTGCACAACTTATACAAACTCTTTGTTTACTATGCATGACATTTGTACATTTGTAAGTCTTATTGATAGACTTAATATTTGTAACTGTTAGGTATAGTTGCAAATGGTATGTACAAGTTTTGCACTAACAAGCTGTGCGTGCAGGTTACATTTGCATTGTTGACAGTGGTGAGTGCAGGATCAGGATGTACAAAGGAATATGGCAGTTGCAGTGTCATATCAGTTGCAGTTTAGGCCATTGGGTTATATTACTATTATTGGAATTTGATTATTACAATTTTTATGGAAAAATTACCATGCTATAAACTGGGTTCTATGTTTGTATTATGCAGAGAACGTGTGTATAGTTCAATAGAGTGAATTTCCATTTTGAGGTCAAAATGGTCTTACTGGGGAGGAGTGATCCGGAGGATTTTTCACTATGAAAATTTTCTCTAAACTTCCCTAAAATTGGACCATGCTAAAGGGCTTATTGAGACCTTTCCGATGGTATGCTGAACTCTAGAAACAGAGTCCGTATGCAAATTCTATCGCCGGTCGAAGATGGGCCTCCAAACGGGTCAACTCTGGTCAATAGGTCAACCAGTGGACCAATGACAGGGTGACACATGGAAGTTGGTGATAAGAAAAAATGGATGGTAATGTAATGTTTCAAAATCAGTTCCATTGTATAGAGCTCATCGCAAGCTTTCCGACACATTTTGAACGGACCAAATCTGAGTTCGTATGCGAAAGATATGCATAGTCAAAATTGCGGTCAAATGATGACGTGGCACACTCTAACGTGGACAAATGGCATATTATTGGCGTGACACTTGGCAAGTTTGTAGTGGATTTAGATTTTAAAATAATAATTTTAAAAATCTATTTAATCCATTCCATGTGAATAAATTCAAATCACATGGTATAAGGAGGATTTTGTGGCCAAAAAAGCTATTTTAAGGCTTATCTTATCTCTTTCCCACCAAACGTGGGGTCAATGGCTAAATTGGGCTCCTAAACCTATGGAAGGGGGATTTGAACCTTTTCCAAAATAGTAATCAGCCTTACCAAGCCGCCACTTTGTAGTAAGTGATAGAGAAGGAGATCACATCTATTTAAAGGGAAGCTTTTGGTAGGTTGAAAAAGGGGGACAGCCAAGGACCAGTTTGCAGAGATCACAATTTTCGAGGCACTTATGGTTCGAATTAGGACTTGGTGTAAAAATGAAAGTTGTTAAAATTTCTGAGAGCTTTCGAGAAAGGTAACTTTTGTTGCATGAAGTGCTATAGATTTTTCTGTGTAGGCATTTTTCCATCATAGTTTCACAGAACAGGCACGAGGGGCAAGCAGAGATCTATATTTTGCATCCACTTCTGATCCGAATCAGACCATGAAGTAAAAGGGGAAGTTTTTAATAATTTCCTAAATTTTCTATAAATTTAAACCTTATCTATATAGGTATTTTATATTTCAAGTTGTAGACGTTTTTTGAACGTATTTGCACAGGGAACAAACAGAAGAAATATTGTAAGAGCCACGGATGAACTTGGGAATGATTATGGTAAATTGCAGAATTCCTTGAGGTTTGAATCAGCTCATTTGTAGGTATAAAGGTCTGTTAAGTCAAGATTGAAGGGATATTGTACTTCATTGGACGTTTAATGGATCGATTCACTTTTTGTGAATCCGGAGATGTAGCCTTCGGGTGAACTCCGTTATCAATTTCTTGTTTTGTGGATTTGTGCATTTCAGTTTTTTAAAGCTTTTTATCAGTTGAAATTCATCATTGGATTAATTTTATTAATTGATAAAATAAGTATAAAACTGGAGTAAATGGATTGAAGGAACTTTCAGTATCCATAACCCACAACAAGATTTGAATACACTTATCATCTTAGATTCAAATGTCAGTTTGAGTGTATGATTAAAAATCAACTGTGAAGTAAAATGGATTTGTATTAGATTCAAGCGATTCACTTAAAGTTGAAAAATCAAATTAATTGGTCTTTTTGGAATAGTTGAGGATTTGGGTTTCAAGACACCTAAAAATTGGATCAAATTAACTCAAGATCAATGTTGAGTCTTGTAAATTTCAAAATCTGGAAATTTTCTAAGTACTTCAAAAATAAATAAATAAATAAGTACCATTTTCAGATCACTGGCCCTGGTACATTCTGATTAATTCCAAACTGTCTCTAGAACTGATCCACTCTGTATATATCCCGCATATAGTTATGGCTCGCTAACATAAAATGCTCATAGTGTTGAGCTCTAGGCCATCCTAAGGCCACTGGAAGTGTCTGTATGGCCTCCATACTATGGGGGCCTATTGTAACTCATCAAGCTCATGGCGGTAGTGATAGGCATCTCTCATATATGGCTGCATGTCATGCCCAATCGGGACCCAGCCCATAAAAGAAGGCTCCTCTAGAGCCTGAGCTCTTGAAAGACCCAAGGGGCAAACAATAGCAATATGGTCCCACACCCAAATCTGAAGTAATCTGGCTGGCCCTACCATCTTTTCATGGTACTAGGTGATCAAATGGAGGTCCCAATATAAGTGTGCAAGAATGCACTGATTCCAACAATATGTCTCCCCATCGATCAATCCATGTATGAATCTAATGAGGCCAAGCGGAAATGAAGCTTTGATCTTATCAGGGAGTAAAAATCCATTGAAAAAGGCCATCATGTAAACCACAACCCGATCAAGCTCGGGATCCTCTATACATCGTGAAAATCTAACAGTCATCCTCCAGCGTGGTATAGATGGGACGCCAAACAACTCAAGGATTCACTGGTTAATGTTTTGGTGAGGGCTCATATACTGAATGAGCTCACCCTAAATGGGGACCCACATGATGCACCACACGTCCTCCAAAGTGATCGTAATCTCACCAGTGGGCAGTCAGAAGCACTAAATCTCACTGTGCCATCGCTCAGCTAACATTGTAAAAAGGTTGTGGTCTAAGGTAATCTGTGGCATGTCAACCACGTACGCTAATCATGTGACGTATAGGAGGATATCTAGTATCTTCCTATCTTCCTCATCGAACTGTTCCTCTATCACCGCCAAACGGCCATACCTCTCGTGGGTATGCAGGATGAATAATATATGCTGCAAGTATCAATACATGAGTTAGGGTTACATTTCGATTTAATCCTATCTAGTTTTCTAAAGAAAATTCTTCTCTCAATCGCCTAACATACTAATTTTTCACCTTATTCTACAAACAAACTAAGTTAACTTTCCTCTGAACTTGCCTAAACATTTCGTCCCCGACACTTGCGTGCATCCTTCGATGCACGCGCGCCTATCTTGACACATATGCGCCTAGCACATGTGTGTCTCTGGTTCGATGCCTACATTCCTACCCCGATGCGTACGCCCCCTTCCTTTCCTATCTACATATCCCTATCCCCCAAGATGCATGAGCACCCAGTTTGATGCTTACGCATCTGCTTCGATGCACGCGTGCATGCTTTCATGTTCTGTCGATCCTGAACACATGCGCACCCAATTTGACGCCTACATGTCTTATTCAATGTGCGTGTGTGCACATCTATGTTTTCCCCTTCCAATAGATATGCGTGTGCATACCCATTTTTTGACAAATAAACATATGCATACCCGTCAAACTGACGCATGCGCATACGCACACCCATTAAAATGACGCATGCACGTAAGTGCATGCACCAAAGTCATATAACCTAGCCTAAACCTACCCTAAAATGACATTAAATGCTAAAATTAAAAGGGAGGGATAGGGCACTCACGTCAGTTCCATCCATTGGGTCCCGCTGGTACTCCCGAATGCGATCTGCGTGCCTCCTCCTACTCGATAGCCTGGCCATCTCACTCTAGGGCTCTCACTCTCACTCGTGGTAAAAATTTTCCAGAGCTCTACTGCGTATAAACTCATCATGAATGATTTACCCCCCCCGGAGTGGGTATATTAGGCCACTGCAATGTTCCTGGGGCATGTTTTCTCCATCGTGGTCAATCTAACACTTCTTCTACTCACTGAAATGATTATTATTTAATTGAAATAATTAGTTTTACTTTTCCTTTGCATGTTGAAGCGCTCAGTGCTACCCTATGGTCATTTCTTCGCTCTGGGATCATTTAAACAATTCCATATGCCTTTTTCTTATCATTCTCTTCTATTATTCCTCTATTTTCCTCGTCGCGATGATTATTTCATTAAATAATTATTTTCGGCTCGTTATTCTTATTACCGAGGCATTTCTAGGGCTGTCAAATGCCTTTATTATCACCTTGGGGTATCTTTGAGCACTTTTGGGAGAAATTCTATCTCTTAAATCCTTTTGACCAATCAAAAAATTATAAAATTATAAAATCATCCAAAAATCCTAAAAATTTGAAAATGGCCTAAAATTGGTACAAAACTCATTTACGGTTGAAATATGTATCTTTGTCATGGCGTTCATCCCAGATCTTGTTTACATTCCCATGCGTATTGAAACACATAACTGATTGCTAGAGATTTAATAGGTTCATTTTATACATAGCTTTCATGGAGTAGAGAACTAATGTAGTCATGTTTAGAGGTTGATCGTTTGTTTCAAGCTTTATATGCATGCAAATAGATAGATCTTGTTTAGCTCTAAGCCTATGGTCATTGCATTGTTTGTTCCAAAGCTTTTGGGGTTTCTTTAGAGATTCTTACCCCATGTTCATAACTTTAAAAAACTTTTCATTGTACACAACTAGATCAATAGAAGACCTATCCCGAGTTCATTTCATATCATTTTTTGATACTGACAATACACTCTTTCCAACTTCAAGTTATTACAACCAACTATTTAGATTAACTAATTAAATTTTATCTTTCTTGATTCACGGTCCGTTCCTCCAATTAGGAATTCATATTTTTATAATCATATTTCACATGGAAGGGTACATTACACATTTGTTCCCACTATAGATATTTTTCCTTGAATTCGAGTGACAAATTTCACATTTCAAACTACATTTGTTTCATCATCTTAAGTATTTACTCCTAATAGCAACGTGTTAATTTCATGTTTCGACCATAAATTCTACTTCCTAAATGATCCTAGGTTTAATATATTCTTATCGGCACCAAGGGTTCTACTAACCTTTACAAATCCAACTAGAGAGTAATTTCCTTGACTCACAAGACCTTGGCTACAACCAAAGGTATCTTAATCTCAAGGCTACATTTAATTATTTCATTAGCATCGTTGTTTAACCACATTCATGCATACAAAGTATGTGATCATGCATCATATTTTGTTTTTAAAATTTATTAGGTTGTTGTATTATTCATGGAGCTCTAATTTATCAAATTCATTTTATGATCACATTTGACATTTTAGTTGGTTTTGACATCACTCAATGGTGTACCAATTTCGTAGCGGTCATTCCTTAATATAATATCATATACCCTTTTTAGTAACTACATTTATATGGTTACTTTGGTTCTGTATTATCATCATTTTGGAAAAAAAACGTAATTCATATAACACTTACGTAACACTTAGGGATTTAATACTATAAGGAGTATAACCTCGCACAAGACAAGCCATTTTAATCCTCTTGGACATGCAAGTATAAGTGTATATTGAAAGAGAAATAACCCACACAATCTTATGTATTTCAAAATTCTATTAAGGACCTATTTCTCAAGACAACACATAATAACTCAAATTTGATTAAATCTATCAGCAGAATCTATGATGCAGTTATTGAGTTGGTAGCCTTTAATCAAGAGGGATATATAGAAGGGTTCTACCTTTTTATTTTTGGATGCGCTGAGTGCTAACATGTTTTGTGAAGGTGGTGTGGATGATACAGGGAGTAGACCTTTAGAATTTGAGCTTAACACTTTGGCACCACGAAAGACTAAATTAACTAGCCTATCAACTTGAGTAGGGTGTGTTTGCAAGTACTCAAAGTATGTGATCAAAACTTTGGCTTTACTCATGTATTCTACATAGTCAAATGAGATCACAGCAGATTGAATTTAAGGTTCCATGGGTGATGGAATATTTACATGGTGAAGGTATGGCTACCTTGGGATTTTGATTTTGTTTCACAAGCGTGGTAGCTGGCTTATAAGGGGATGGGTAATCAGACTTTGGTGCTACTTTAGATGATTTTTTAGGAGTAGCATTCGAATAAGAATTATAGATTATAAGTATATTTTGAATTAGAGGGATTACTAGAGGACATACCTGGCATGGTAAACAAATTCTTGGTTGTTAGTGGGTCTCATTTTTCCTTGGCTAAGTCCATTTATGGTGGTAGCGGTGACCCTTTACTGATGATCTTATTTTGGGTGTTTCACCAAATTTTTGTACGATAAAGAAGATAAGTTAAATAGGTCGTGGAGGAATACATGTTTTTGGAGAAGGAATAGAACTTTAATATTAGGGTTTGAAAGAGTCGCAGTTAGATAAGATAAGTAGAGACTCAGTCTTAGTTAATTAATAGATTAATAATAATTCCATGGTGAGGTGTCTAGGTGAGGTGTAAATTGAATTAATTAAAGTAATTAAATTAATTAATAATGTGAGGATAAACATTAATTCAATTGTAATTAATTAAATGAATATGAATGTCGAGTAAGGGTTTATGGTTAGGTGAACATGTTGCGTCAATTAATTAAAAGGGGCCAAAGGGAGTGTGACCCAAATTTGGTGTCTACACTTGCCCCTTTTTGTCGTGTATCTTGTATTGGTAAGTGATGCTAACAAAAACAAGAAGTGGTTTCCCAAACTATAGGTGAAAGCGGGATTGCCTCAAGTATGGGTGGAGGTGATACCCCTCAAACTAGGAGCTGATGAGGTTTTAACCAGAGTTGGGAAGTGGTTTTATAAATAGGAAAATGATGAAGAGGAGGGTAAGTTGGTTATAGGTAAGGGTATGATCATTGTGGGTAATGGGTAATGGTTATGTTGGGAAATGGGTAAGGGAAATCAAATGCACACATGCATATATATTGTGATACAATACCATGTGGAAGATATTTCAAACTCTACATCATCCAAGGTTGATAGGTTATCTAAGCAAGGTTGAAATGATTTAGGTATCCAGGGTGTAGGATATGATCTAGAAACACAACTTAGGTTAGGTGTAGGAACATTTAGGTATGATCCGGTACACCAAAGGTTTGGTTGGGATAAATAACATGACAATAGGCAAGGTAAGGTCATCAGGCTAAACAACATGGGTAACAAAATTAGAAGGTATAGTGAATACACACATTCATATTGACACTAGGGTATTTTAGGTAAGGGTATGTAGGTCAAGTGACAGGGAAGGCCGAGGTATAGGTAAAGAACAAGTCCCTAAACACAGTTAAGGAAATGTACAGGTAGTATAGGCTTGTGGGTAGGGTGTAATAGGTGTTGGGAAAGGTAAAAGGTATTTGGTCCGTAATATTTTAAGGAAAAAATGGGCATAATGTGGGTTAAATTCTTATGATATGTGACTAATGTCGGTTATGGGGTAACCGATGTCAGTTCGATAGGGAACAAAATGTTCCAAGTTTTGTGTAAAATTGGAACTAGTTAAGGTATAGTGTGAATATAAAGGTGGAAAATTGGTTAGGGGAAAGAGTGGCTGAGCTAACCTCCAAGGGTTCCATGCACTCAGAGTGCTTCCTACATAGCCCTGGTGAAAAGGGGCCTTAGGCCGATGTAGTTCTCCCATAAGCTAGGGAAGAATATGATGAGATAGAATAATGGGTTGGTTGGTTTTAGGCATGATTGAGTCTAGGTCAGTTAGGCATGGTTGAGTTTAGGTCGTTTAGGCATGGTTGATGTCTATGGTGAATAGATATGGGTGATTTTAGTGGAAAAATAATTCCTAACATGAAGGTGTCGAAGGTATGGTCCTATAAAGGAGGATCAAGAAGTAAAAAAATATGTGAATGGCTAAAGGAGACAAAAGTGTCACTTGATTGATAAGAACCTTGTTGAGTCTATCATACCAAAAATTGTCTTATGAACGGAAGACCCTAAAAGGTGTTGCATGATTGATTATTCTATGGGTGAAGAAGGTCACATGATCATGAAATGTCACATTTTTGGCATGTCCCTTGAGTAGGTGGAAGGTTAGAAAGGAAATTCGGTGAGGTGAAATAAGGTTGGTTTAGCATAACCTGGTGTGCGACAACATGCCTTTTAGGCAAGAGAATCAAGATAAAAATAGGAAAATCCATGACGAAAAAGTTATCTTTTTATTTTTACTTTTGTTTTTATAGAATGATTGATGTGGGAAGTCTATGTGGGATGAGTAGAGTATCTCCTTGAGGTATTCGTGAAGCTGATCGATGTGGGAAGCTTCAGAATATTTTTATTTTATTTTTACAGGAATAGTCTTCTTTTTGTGATAGAATATATACACTGTTTGGCTTTGTATAGTTGTCCTTTGAGGGAGAAGTCTATTTATAACATTAGGATAGAAATATAAGATGTCCTTTTTGAGGGATTCATCTTTTTGTGAGAATTTTGACTCAAGGAGTGTTAAATTTGAAAGTCCCACATATTTCTTTTTGAAATATTTTTTGGAATTTTAGGTCATGGGCAAGACTATAGAGAAGGATAGGCTCTTATTATGAAGACAAAACTATATTATACATGGGTTAACTAAGAAAGAAGGGTTTTTAAGTGATGAACAATAACTGGATTCCATATTGAAAAAAATGAAAAGTATCCACGAGAATTATGCCATGAGTAGAGCCATGAGACTCATATTGAATATAAGGCTGAAACATGATGGGTAATCACACGATTCTTGTCTAATTATTGACCCTTAAAATAGGTAAATGGAAGGTGAATGGTGCTCAAGGGAAAAGCATTGAAATAGATAGGAGGTGATTTAGGAATTGATTCAAAAATAAAATGGTCAAAAATGCAATGCACTAGGGGGTTCAAGTTCAGGTTTACCTTCAAGTGAAGACAAATGATAAGTACCTGATCCATAGGTATGAGTAAGGATATAGGGTCTAAGCCAATTAGGAGGAAATTTACCCTGTTTACTTTTCTTCTCTTCTGTTACATGTTGATTTTCCTTCAGGATGAGGTTGCTAAACTGGAAGGTTCGTTCATGGTTACGTTTATTGTAGGCACATTTGATACATTTTTTGTAGATTTGGAGGTGATCAATAGCATTGAGACAAAGTTCATTTAATAACTTGAGTTGTGCCAAACGGTCCTAGAAAAAAATCATCATCATTGAGCATCTCTTTGAGTGATATACAAAGATATGGAATCTATACTTCAAGAGGTAGGACAACCTCTATACCATAGACCAGAGAGAAAGGCGTGGTAGTATTTGAGGTACGAATACTAGTATGATAAGCCCATAAGGAAAAATGAATATGCATGTGTCAATCCTTTCCAGTATTGCCAACCACTTTCATAAGAATTTTGTTTAAGGTTTTGCTAGTTGATTCATATTATCCATTTGTTTGAGGGTAATAAGGTGAAGAAAACTTGAGTTGAATGCTAAAGGCATCATAGAGTTTTCATAGGGATTTATTTTTGAATTGTTTTCCATTATCAGTGATGAGGCAGTGAGGAACACCAAAGCTACAAATGATGTGATGGTTGATGAATTCACATATTTTCTTAGCTTTCATAGAAATGAGAGGCATGGATTCTACCAATTTGGTGTAGTATTTGGTTGCAGTAATAATCCATTAGTGACGTTGGGAAGAATGAGGATTGATCTCTTCAACAAGATCTAAACCCCATTGAGAGAAAGGTGAAAAGTCACATGTGACATGTAAGGCATGACTAGGGGTGTGAAGAAGACTAGCTTGACATAGTGACAAAAATCATGATTCAGGGTTGGCCACTAATATCCCATGCAAAGAATGTGTTTAGCGACAGCTAAACCACTGCAGTGACCCCTAAATATTTCTTCGTGAACTTCCTTGATGTTGTAGGGAATTTCAGAAATGGTAAGGCATGGTAAGAGGATGTCGTTAAAGCCACATTTATAAAGAAGACCACCCATGATGACATAGTGAGAGACACTTTTAAGGAAGGCTTGTTGTCCATTGCGAGTAAGATCTAGAGGAAGAACAGAAAGGGAAAGGTAGTCAGAAAACTGCTTATACCAAATGTCATGTGGGCTAGTTTCAATATTTCTGAAAAATTTAATGTCTCGAAATAGATAAAAAGATGATTGCAACCTTTGTACATATTTTCGAGTCGGAGGAAAAAGAGAGAATTTGAGAAGCAAGGTAGGCCATGGTGTCCGCAAATTTATTAGTGGAACACGGGGTGGTTTGAAGTTCATAATGGTCAAAGGTCGTCGAAAGTATGTGAACATTATGCTTATACTTATGAAGTATCTTGTTATGAAATTGGTATATATCATTAACTTGGTTTACAAGTAGTTGGAAATTGCCAAATATATTAATTAATTTAACATATAAGGAAATGGGGATTTGAAGACCTAATACGAGTGCTTCATATTCGGTGATATTGTTAGTACAATAAAAATATATTTTGAAATATAATTGCATAGGCTCACCATCAAGAGGAATGAGGATAAATCTGACACCACCCCCACACTAAAATTTGGAAACATCAAAGGATAAGTTCATCTGGTAAAAGGTATCATCTAGGGAGAGGGTAATGATGGATTCATTAGGGAAATCAAAGTTACATGATTCATTTCCAGAGAGAGGAGCATATACGAGTTGGTCAGCGATGGTTTGTCTTTTGACAAATTTTTATGGATGAATTCGAGTTCTAGGTCTTCAAGAAGCATGATCCAACATGCATCACATTGATGTTGGTAGGTCTTAGCATACATGTAATGTAATGGGTTAGTATTGGTGACAACGAAGGTTTTTTGGCTAAGTAGGTAATGGCGAAGTTTAGTGGCGAAAAAAATTTAGGCTAAGGAGAGTTTTTTGGAATGGGTATATCTAGTTTCATAGTCCAAAAGTGTACAACTTATATAATAAAATACTTTCTCCATGTGTTTCTCATCACAATGAGCGAGCATGGCACGCAGGGAATGATCAATGAAAAATATGTTAAGGTAAAATGGTTGGTCATCCTTAGGGGGAATGAGCACATGTGTTTGGAGGAGGTATTGTTGTAAGGCGTTGAAGGATTTGTGCCATTCATTATCCCATTTGAAGGAGACATCCTTTTTTAGGAGATGGTAAAATGGGTGGCAGTGGTCAAAAAGCTGTGAAATAAAGTGATGAATAGATTGCAACTTACCTTCTAAACTACGAAGTTGACAAAGGTTAGTAGGTGGAGGAATGTTGAGAATAACCTTGATTTTAGTGGGGTCAACTTCTATGCCATGCAAAGAAATGATAAAACCAAGGAGATTTCTATAGAGAACCACGAAGACATACTTATTAAGTTGAAGGTGAACACAGTACTTGATGCGACAGTCGAAGATAACCTTCAGAACAGTAAGGTGTTAAACCCGATGTTTGGATTTGTCTAGAAGATTTTCAACGTAATATTCCAATATGTGGTGCATAATTTCATGAAAGATATAAATTATGGCCTGCTAATATGTATCACTAGCATTTTTAATGCCTAAAGGCACAACATAATAGGAAAAGGTTCCCCAAGGAGTGATGAAGGCATTTTTGTGTTGATCTTCCAAGGAAATTAATATTTAGTTATAACTCGGTAAACTGTCCATGAGTGATAACATCTCATGGTCGGCCATGAGATCAACTAGTTGGTCAATACTAGGTAGAGGAAAGTTATCTTTGGGACAAACTAAGTTAAGGTCATGGAAATCCATGCAAATGCAAAGTCCCCCTATCACTTTTGTGACATGAATAATGTTAGAGATCCATTGGGGATAATCAATAGGAAGGATGAAGGAAACTGAAAGGAGGCACTATAGTTCTTCTTTGACAAGAAGGGCAATGTGAGGATGAATTTTCTACAGCTTTTATTTCATGGGTTTTTCTTCAGTAATAGTTACGATATTGTGGACCGTAATGTTTCTGTTAGTACCGAGTATATCTACATAGGACCAAGAAAAAGTGTTGCTATGATCCCGAATGAAAGAAGTAAAAGCTTTCTGTTCAGTAGCATCTAAAGATTGGCCTATCTTTAGAATGTGTGGGTCGTCCTGAGTATTAATATTGATTTCGATGGTTGAATCATTTAACATGGCTTGTGTCTCAGAAGGTAATGATTGGTGAATATACAAATATTCTGCACCAAGGTAGGTGAGAATAGACTCATTGTCCTAACATTGAATGATGTTAGTAGAAGGTGTGTCGTCATCGATCATGTTAGGATGCCGGAAGGGAAGAGAAGAGGGATCCTCACCGTCTCGTTGATAAGTTAGAGGTATGAGGGAAATGGTGTTCACGAATGTTTTTTAAGGAGGAATGGATTTTGTATCCATAGACTCTATAGATGAAGGTGGTGAAGTTGGTGAAAGGGGTGGAGAATTTTTATCATCCTAAATGAGTTCAATTCGGTCCTTCTTAGATGATGGTTTGAAAAATCCAATAACACTATGGTATTTATGTTTACGAGTGGTGCATGGGATGACAGTATGGCGGCCTTGTTCATAGAAACCAAAGCCAAAGCCCTTCCAAGAACAATGATGGAGGAAGGTGGGGGAGAAGCTGTGGTTGGTGAGATATTGAAGGTTAGATGAAAATGGTTGAGTTTGGGAAGGCAATTTGGGTGAGTACGTAGAAGCATCAAGTCCCCCATATGTTAAATTGGTGCGAAGGTGGGGATGACTATAAAAGAAAACCTCACCTATGCGGTGATCATAACGGGGGTGTTGGTGAATTTTTCCATACTCTTTAGAAGTAAGGAATGTGTCGAAATTATATAGGTGGTGCTCCCCCAAAGTGAGAAATTGAAAAACACCTTCTAAGGGATTGGTAGTTGATATGTAGGTAGACAGAATGGATGAATTACGAGATGGCGAGGAAGAAGAAACATGGTTAGTTGAGAAGTAGATGGGTTAGTTACAGAGACTGCAGTGGAAGTGGGAATAAAGGAGTTAGGTGTGAGAGAGGTAGCAGCAATGTTGGTGGATGGGGATATGGGTGAAGGATAGGTGGCAGAGGTGGTAGATGTCGTAACTGGTATAAGGACATCATTAGGTCAATAAAACAGGTTACATGTTTTGATTGGTGAAGGGTCAGCTAGAATGGTATAGTTATGTCCTTTATGTTCAAATTTTACACAACGATGTAAGGTTGAAAGGAACACAACCCATGATGCAGATCTAAGGTCAGCCAAGCAATAGGTTGTACTAGAATTCCCCTTTAAAATATAGAATAATTCTAGAATGGTACAAGGGCCCACATGAATGTGGAGAATGATGGTGCCAATGGTGAAATTTATGGCATCATTGAATGAATGCATCATAATTGGTTTATTAAGAATGCAATTGGCAAGGATGCACATTTGGTTGTATGCATGGGAGGATAAAATGTTGATGCTAGCACTGTCATCGATCATAATGTGTCAAACATGTATATTATCAATGTAAATGGAGATGAATAGGGCAGGATCAGGATCATCTAATTGGAGAGGTACAATCTTGTCATCATAGAAACTAAGAGAGACTACTTGATGAGTCATAGTGGGTGCAGAGGAAGGGGATGAAGTTGTGAGAGAGGCCACATGGTGAGGAGTGATCATGGATGCCATAGGATCTAGGTCATTAGGTAAAACCTCAATAGATTACAGAACCTCCATGAGGGCCTGTCGATGAGACTCAGAGGTTCGGACAAGGTTGTACAATGACATTTTGGGAGGATATTGGTACAATTGTTTAATCATTGTACGATGGGCAATCCTGTCAGAAATAGAGTATATGGTTACACGGATGGTAATTTTTGGTGTAGTTGTTGATGGTATATTGGGTACAGGATTGGCGTATGGGCTATTTATTTTCTCCTTTCCTTTTTATTTATGGGTGTGAGTGGAAATTTTAACCATATTAATATGGAGTAAGGGAGTAACTAATTCATGATGGGTGTAGCGAAAAGATAGGAAAAATTATGGTGATGGAATATATCGTTGTTGTACAAAGAAGGCAGTGCATTGAAATTTTGGCAGAGGTTTAGCTAGCTCTCTTATACATAACATATTGATCTTGAATGTTGGAGGAGGGTAAAAGGGTTGTGGAGGTGGAGGTGAAGGTTTATGAATAGGTAAGGGGTGAGGATGTGTAGTGATGGGTGAAGTGGGAAAGAGTCCTCATCTAAAAGATCGTCGTCGTCAAATTTTTCTTCAGGAGGACATAGTTGGAGAATAACGGTTTTTAGAGCCTTACAGTTTTCTACATCATGCCCTGGCAGACGATGGTAGGCACAAATTTTTTTACTCTCAAACCTTGCTGGTTTAAGTTTGAGTGGGTTGTAAGGCATAAATGGTGGCAATTTGATGACTGAGGTCTCTTAAATATTTGTTAAGATTTTATCATAAGACCCTGCAAATGGATCACAATGTGAAGTAAGTGTGGGTCGACATGGAGGTGAGAGTGATATTGGTGGGAGATGTGGGAGGTGGGATAGTTTTGACCACTAGATTGCTAGGTAGTATATTTTTAGATTTGGATTGCACCTTCTTGGGTAAAGTTGTAGTAGATGAGCTAGCGGTTGAAGGTGTTTGAGGTTTGACTACCTCTTTGGAGGGTAGTCGGATCTTGGATTTTGGTTAAACCTTCCTAGGTAAAGGTGAAGAAGGAGTGCATGATGTAGATGGGAAGGAAAATGACAAAAGAGGATGGGTTAGCCAAGGTGATAAGGGAGGCTCAATAAAGGTTTTTGGAAGAGGGAGGGTGGAAGGTATTGGTTGAAAAAAAGGAAATATAATGGGCAATGATGAGGCTACTAGAAGTGGCAGGGGTGCATGCGGTAAAAAGGATGCAGGTGACGTCAAATTCATACTATGTGTAGGTAAGTTGGGTGTAATAGGGGCTTGTGAGGAGGATGTGGGTTGCAGTGTTTTTTATTTACCTTGGGTAGGAGGTTTCTTGGCCAAGGTTAACGGGTGGGGTCCTAGGATAGATGGAATTGATGAAGGCAACATAGAGGTAGTGGGAAAAGTGGGAGAAGCAGGTGTATGTGGCCTAAGAGGTTGGGTTTTCCTCTTAGGTTGGGGAATAGTATTTGTGTTGGCTTGTGAGGATGTGGCTAAATCCAATCTGACAGGGGGATCGACTAGGCTTAATGTTAGCTTGAATCCCAAAGTACGGGTAATATTGGATACACGTGAAGGTGTAATTGGTTTAGGCATAGGTGGTTGTGGAGGTAATAGTAGAGGTGAAGATGTGGGAAAAGGTGAAGATGTGGGCAAAGTTGATGTGGAATATTTCGTCATGATTACCTTAGGTATGACGGATTTTGTTGCTTCGAACACTTTGGGCTAAATGGTAGAAGTATCGGTGGATGACATCTACATTTAAGTGTAAACAAACATTCAAAGGCACCCCAAAGCATGGAATGATCAACATAGTCTAAGCAGTCTGTAAAACGTGAGAATTATCTTTGATTGAAAGGGAAAGTATCAATGCTTGATCCACATGTTGGGGAGAAGGCAAGGTGGATGAGGTAGGTTCTTCTTTTGGTGAAGAGGAAGGATAAACATGACTCTTCCATAGATAGGAGATTTAATACTGCGGGTTGTTCGTTAGATTAAGAGGTGCATGGGGAAACTGCATTGAAAAATATGGTGGACTCCTCCATGGGTGCAGGAGAAGATGAGGGAGAATCCTCTATGGGTAAAGGAGTAAATGACATAGGTTTCTCCATGGATTAAGGAGCTCGTGCAAGAATTTCTTCAATAGATGAAGTGGGAGGAAAATATGAGGAAGGAGCTGGTAAGATGTCAAAAACAACATGAATGTCATGGATATTATCATTATTGGTTGAGGAATCACCAGTTTGGTTGGATGAGGGGGTGTGATTCGGGAATGGATTCTTGAAGATATGAAGGTTCGGGTTAGCTAGTGCATTCAGATTGTCCAAGATGATATCTCCTTTTATCTAACATTTATTGGAAAATGTTTTTTAAAGTGATACAGTTACCATCACTGTGACCTCGAATGCGATGGTAATTATAGTAATATTTTTCATTGTACCATGTAGGAACAGGGTGAGAAGGATTAGAAATAGTATGTGGTTTAACAGGTGGAAGGTTAATGAATCTATATTTTTAAAGTTTTTCTAAAACAACAGAGTAAGGCTCTCCTATGTGGGCATACTTGCATTTCTTTATTTTGAACTGAAAGGTTTGGATGGGGAAAAGTTTAGATGAAGGATTTTCTTGGTTGGATGGATGAGATGGGCTGGATTTTAAAATGACTGCATTGGCAGACCCCTTGTTTTTAGAATAGGTATTTTGGGGTTTGGAAGAAGAAGAAGTACCATTTGATTTGAACTCAGAATTTTTGTTACGCAGTTGTAGCTTATTTTCTTCAAGGGCATGGATTTCTAGTTTCTGGGCCATGGAAAATGCCTCGTCAAAGGTGCGGAAGGTCTAAACCTAGAGAGTTAGTTATATATGTCTGGAAAAAGCCCTGGTAAACAATTTTATTAGCTCTGTCTGAGGTAATTGGAATGGAAGTTGGTTAATTAGGTTACACCATCGAGTGAAAAAATTTGTGATAGATTCGTCTTCATACTAGCGTGTGGCATATAAGTCAGTCATGGTGACTTTCTTGACAATATTGATAGAAAAGTGGTCAAGAAAATACTGAGCAACCTGGTTAAATGAGAGGATAGAATGTCTAGGTAAATAACTATTCCAATCCAAAGAGGGTCCCGTCAACGACATTGGATATGTCTGAAGGAGTAACACATCATTGTGAGCGATAAGGTAGCAAACATGTTTAAAATACAACAAGTGTTGTTATGGATCTTATTTTTTATTGAATCGGTTAAATTTTGACATTTCCCAATGTGTAGGATACAAGTGAATAGGAATGGATGGGTGAATGGGCTCATTAAAAATATCGTCATAAGTTAGAGAGTTACGTGAACCTGAGACATATGCTTCCAATGTTTGCATCTTTTTCGTCATCATTTTGATTAGGTCATTGGTGGGTTCTGATGACAGAGCATGCCTTGAGGTATAAGGGAGTAAATAATATTGGTATGATGTAGATGGCATCCCAGTGTGTGGTGGTGCTGCATACAAAAATTTTGATGGAGGGATATGTGATGGAATGGAGGTGGAGGGGAAGTAACTAGAGTAAGCAGTAGAGGAAATTGGTGGTTGTTGGTAATACATATATGTAGGTGGGGTGGATGTAAAGACCATAGTGGTAATTGGTGGAAGAGATTGGGGGATAGATTGGATGAGATTTTGGAAGGGGGTGTGGGTTGCTGACCCCAAAGGTGGTTGGGATGTGATAGGTATATAGGTAGTGTAAGACATGGGCATGCCTATACTAAGGGTGGTGGATGTATGCACGGTGGATGCCATAAAGGCGACAGACACTGTGGGTAAGATATATGTTGTAGGTACAACATATATCGATGAGGCGGGGTCAAGATGAAAAATAACAATTCATAAGGTGGAGGCAACCAAGGCAATAATGGTAGTGAAGAGGGCAGAAGTAGGTACAATATAGGTCAGATGGATACGGGCATATCGTAGATAAGTTTTCCAGATGAGTCACGATTGGATGAATGTGCTAAGTAATATTGTAAAGCGGTGGGGTTCTGATCAAGAATTTTTATGAACTCCTCATCACCGATGATGATGGTTATAGGATGACTAGGATCCATGGGTGATAGAATGGAAGGTGTTGATGGGCTAGCTGGGAGCAGTTAAAAGCTAGCATGGAATACGAGGGTGTTGGCTTGGCTATGAGTCAAAACCATGTGAGTTAGCATAGACGTATCAATTTTATCTTTGTAGATGACACAAAGGAACAAAAAGAATGGAGAAAATAGTTCTGGTAGGTGAAAATTGGTCACTTTTTTAACTAAAAATTTAAATCACAGAAACAGACAGCAGTTGGGGAACCAATTCGTAGTTATAGAGGGTAACCAATGATGGTTAGGGTGACCGATACTGGTTACTATGAAAAATAAAAATCTTTACAAACGTGTTAATAACTAATGAAAAGGAATAAAAATCTAGATTTGAAATTGATTTCAAAGACTCAGAGGTATGATCATGTATCTAAGAAACCATAGAAAGAACATAAATGTGATCAGCGCTAATATTGGTAAAATGACCAAAAAAGAAGGAAACTGACAGCGGTCAGGTCAACCGATGATGGTCAGATGAGGAAACAAATGACAATATTTGGACCGATGCTGGTCACTGTGAAATTTGAAAAGATGGAGAAAGGTGACTTTAGTGACTTAGATCAGATAAAATACCAACCCAAAAACCTAAGTATGGCAATGATGGACCATAACACACTTAGAAAAAGTTGGCATACACCAACTATGATTATGGAGTGTGAAAGGAAGAAAAAAAATGGATAATACGACCTCATAACTCAAAACACAAATCATACAAAAACTATTAAACATGAAATCCTATTGATGAATTTTACGTTCCAGCTTATGCTATTTAGGACTGAATTGTGAATAGAACAGATTTTTTGGTTTGATAAAAGTTACCCTATGAAAATCCAAGAACTAGAGATGGTTTCAGATAAATTATTTGTGGGGACAATCCTTTCTCCGAGATAATGACTAGACAAAGAAACCAGCTTGATGCCCACTATCAATCATCTAATCGTGTGATCATTGACAACTTATTCTAGGTAGGATGTTGTTTAAGAAAATGTGTAAATTATTTTGTGTGGTTTGGCATAGAGGAGAGAGTGTGCACTACGATTTAGTTAGTCAACCATCAGATGGGCATGACTTCTAGTGTATAGGTTACCCTCAATTTAATGTGAGCTACAATGCAACATACCAAAATGAAATTCAATTTTTTTAAGCCCAAATCCACAATTAAGTTCAAAAGAGTAAATAGAGAACAAGAAGAGGAATACTCTTTCACTAAATCCAATATAGTAGAAAGAAAGACATGTTATTTTTAGAGCACCAAAAGCATAATTTCTTTAGATAATAGAAAGAACGAGAATTTTTCAAAGAATAAAATTTAATGTGAATGATTTCGACGGATCCCACTGGGCATGCCAAAATGTTTCACCAAATTTTTGTATCATAAATTAGATAAGGTAAATAGGTCATGGAGGATTACCTGTTGTTGGAGAAGCAATAGGACTTTAATTTTAGGGTTTGATAGAGTCCTAGTTGGTTAAGATAAGTAGAGACTCAGTCTTAGTTAATTAATAGACTAAGAATAAGTTCATGGTGAGGTGTCTAGGTGATGTGGGTAGGTGAGGTGTCAATCAACTTAATTAAATTAATTAAATTAATATGAATGTGGAGTAAGGGGTCATGGTTAGGTGAGAATTTTACGTTAATTAATTAAAGGGGACTAAGGGGAGTATGACCCAAATTTGGTGTCCACGTTGGTTAATTTCAATAGGAGGATCTTCTTTCTTCTCTTTCTTTGCAGTTGTTGAAGATGAAGTTGCTTTCTTTGATTGAGCCCCCATGAAAATTACACATGAGAATATTGGAGCTTCATCATCATCATCATCTTTGTCTCCTTCAACACACTCAATAAGTCCATTTTAAGTCTTTCCATTAACATTTTTGACCTCAGGGTAACCTCCATCATCACCTTCTTCTTCTTCTTCTAGTTCCTCAACGTCACACATAGCATTGACTGGTGGTGCTTCAAGAGAAAACCTATGGGGAGGCGGGGTAATTCTCAGATAGTTCGGAGGATTTGAATCCCTTGGAGCATTTCACACAGTGATTTGATATAATTTTTTTGTCATGAAAACCAAGTCACTTTCCATTTTCTGGAACATCAGGTCCATGGTGACTGAGTTTGAATTATGACATTTTTTTTCCATTATGGCCTTTCACATTTCCCGAAAATATCAAATAATCTTCATTATCAATTGTGAAATCTTGTGCTTCCTTCAAATCCTAGGGTTAGGATCTTTCGAGGAAGAAACCAACCTTTGGTGGTAAATCACTGATGAAGACTCTTTTCAAATTATTTTCCCAGAGGCATGACATCTTCAAGTATTCTTATAATTATCCTATTGTATTTACAACAAATTCTCTCATTGATTCAAAAGTTTCCTTATTCATTTATACCAACTACACCAAGATATCCTCACAGTTGTCTGTATATTTGAATCTACTTGATATAACTTTCTAGTAAGTGATAGACCTTGGGGGTAACATGTAGGACCATTTAGTAACTTTCTCCTATAGATATTCTATAAAGAGTTGAATGGACACATCCTCATGTTCTACTCCTGATACACCACAAAAAATAATGAATGTTGTTACATGCTCTTCAGCGAGTTGTGAACCATTTCCTATGAACTTCGGGGAGTTCTTCCTTAATCCTCTTGGTAATTCGTGGATAGGTTGTTGAAGTGCAAGTGGGCTAGTGTTTATGCCCCATGACACATTTTGTATGCGCTCTTCACAATTAGCCATTTCTTTCCTGATTCTAGCATCCAACCTTTCTAAGGTTGTGGCTTCAACTGCTGCTCTTGCATCTACCTCGGCCTGAAGTCTTTCAATATCTTTGATCTAAGATCTTATTTCTGCTTTAGCTCTTGTTTCTCTTTCTCTAGCTATTTCTTCATTCTCTACATCAGTGAAATATTCAATGTTCTCGTTGATGTATGGAAACTCAACGTCCAATGGATTGACAACACTTGTATTCCCAATGGGACCAGTTTCTTGACAAAGGGGATACCTCTGGTTTCTGAGCAGCTCTTGTCTTCTTTGAATTTCTTTGAAGATGGGATTATTTTTTCCTCCTTGTATTTGTTTCAGGTATACGTTCTATTTGCCAGCTTGAAAATCTATACTCTTTTTTATGGTTCCTGAATTTGTCTATGAATTTTTATATCAGCAGTGTGTTCTTCTTCCAAGTCAAGTACTCTTGTGGCAATGAAGTGGGTAAGTGCAGCAAGTTGGTCAATAAAAAGGGGTCATAAGTGGACGTCATATTGCAAAAAGTAGCGAAATCTCAACTTGTAGGGATTATTAGCAAGACGCACACTCAAAATTAGAAAAAATTATCTAAATATGAATTGTAGCATCCGAAATCTAGTTTCTAAACTACTAATTTTTACAAAAAACCGAACAAGTTTAGCTATATTAAACACTTAAAATCATATGATTTGGTTTTGTTTTTTGGAAAAACCAATAAAATTGTAGTCTATTTGCCTGCGATTTGGATGACCAAATCTTGTTTTTTTTTTTTTATTTGGTGAAAAGTTAGATGTAGTTGTTTATCTTGGGATGGATTTTATTTTGTATTTTTTTGAGACATATTTTTTATATGATTTTTTCCATGAAAGTGGTCTAAAAAGATTTAGAAAACGGATCACTTTCCATTTGCCCGCCATAACTATATCAAAAAATATCGAAATGAAATATATATATATATATATATATATATATATATATATATATATTAACATGTTTAGAATTTCTCCATGCTTGGGATGGTATAAATTTTATCACATTTTGATAATCGAAAAAAAAGTTACAGTCTTAAACATGGACATGAACATTCACGAGAAAAATTTCTTAAAGACCTATTGTTAGTAAAAAAATATAAAATTATATTTATCTTATTCTATTCACTTTAAAATCAATATTTCTATGAAGCTAACAGTCTCCCCTATGCGATGGCACCATTTTTGGGAAATGTTTTTAGTTTTTTACAATGGTTCAAGTCTTTGGAAGAGAAAATTTAAAGTTTTTTGACCTTTTACACTTCATAATGACCTTTCATAGCTTTGGTTGGGGAAAAAAAAGATTTCTCGAGCCTTAGGGTTGGATTTGATGATACAGATAGAACCGCAATTGTAGTTTATAAACCGCGATCACGGGTTTTAAAACAAGAACTGTGATCGCGCTTTATAAACCATGAGCCTAGTTTATAAAGCACCATCACGGTTCGTAAATCATATTTACACACATCCCAATGTTCTAATTACCATGTGATTTTACTACTTGACTTTACCATACGAATTACTATGAAATTTTGTCATTTTCTACTTGTTTTTCTTATCACCTAGCAAAACATCATGGGAGACATGAAATGAAGTCAAAAAAGGAAGTCATTAAGTAAAAAACACCAAATGAATTAGAGGAAAATAGATTTCAAAATGTTGAGCGAATACATAATCTTTGTGAATCAAGAAGAGGTTCATCTTCAACCCCTACTATTGTAAGCAATGAGGAACCAGGTAATGTTTCTACTATCAATGTTGAAGTTGAATTAAATACTCGTGATGAAGATGTTTTTACTGTTAATGTTGAAGAAGAATTAAATAATCGTAATGTAGCAAATGTTGAAATTAAAGGAGATAATGAAAATGTGAATAAGGAAATTTAGGTTGAAATTGTAGACAAACAAAACTTGACAAAAACACCTCCTAGGATTTTCCATAAGAAACCTAATTATTTTATTGAAATTGATGAAAACATTTTGAAACCAATATCTGACAAACTTTCTAAATGGAAAATTAGAAGAAAAGCCACCAAAATTTGGGATAATCATTTTGAAATTTTAAATGATTCCCAAATATGTTAGTTGTTGGTTAGTTTGATGAAATTGATTAAAATGAGACCTACATTAAACACCTTAGGATTGACAACATCTAATATACGTGGTCAAACCTCTACAATTGTTGAAAACCTTCATGATGCATATCACACTGGTGTCAAGAGATGCACTAGGGATAGTAATATTGTGCATCGTGTACTTGCTACTAGTGTTGTAAGTGAATCAATAAAAAAACAATGTTTGATTACGGTAAACAAGTCGAATGTTGCAAGTTAATTGAAAAACTCTAATGAAAGTAATTGAAATACTTAATATCCTTCAATCACTCAATAACATTGATTTTTGGGCATTTTCTGTTAGACCACCGTCTAAGGAAAAATATAATTTTGATTCTATAAGATAAGTTGTTATTCAATTTTAGCATGATAACACTAGAGTTTCACCTAATACAAAAGATGTTGTAAAACAGAGAGTTGGTTCTACTAATCGCGAACCAAATCCAAAGCATTTCTTAGATATGACTCAAACTCAATTTTTCGTAAGTTTGAACAAGAGAATCTGGAAATTAAATTTAGACAACGTTTTTTGAAATGTTGAAACCATTCTATGTGAAAATCAACCACGCTCGCACCACTTGTTGTTGTAGGAAACATGTTGAATTTGTGATGCATTATGCTAAATTTTTATGTATTCGTTCTATTTTTCATTTTGAAACTATGTTATCAGAATGTGTTGTTCAAATTCCACCAATATCTTCCAGGGATTTCATTCCTACAATATTTTGTGAAAAAGAAGTTGGACAATTTTTTTATAGTCAGGATTGTTTAGATGGAAGTTGTGGTACATGCGGTGGATTACCTAAATTGGAAAGTTGCATCCATGAGTAAATTGAAGGTGAAATAGGACATAATTTAGTTGAGTTTGATAAATATAAATTAGTTGCATACTAGTTGAAAGATGGAAAAAAGAGTCTAAATGGTGTGAACTAGTTACAGAACATATGCCTATTTTCTAATTTATGAGAAATTTTAAGGATAAAATTTTTTATGAGTATGCTAGGCATACACATAGAGCTCGATGGTTAGATGAATAATTAAAGATATGGAAAGACACAGTTCCTATTGCTACTATTATTTTAATGGCTGATTTTGCATAGATAATTACAAATTACAACCACAAATGGAGGTTCAATCACAATATTACAACTCAGTACAAGTTGCCATTTTTGTGCAAATAGCATTTATATAGTATCCTGACAGTACAAAGAATGATCAATTTTTTTTAAGAGAGTACCACTTTTACATCAGTGATGATCGTACTCATTCTACTGAATTTATGTAAGGGTGTTTCCAGTTATTTTATGGAAACTTGTCTAATAGGAAAATCCATTTCAAATAACATTATATATGGTCATATAATTGCACATCTCAGTTTAAGAATGCATGAATGTTTTATTAAATGAGCAGGATGCACATCAAGATGGGTGTGCAACATATTTGTAGTTTCACTGAGGCTGGACATGGAAAAGGAGAGCATGACGGTGTAGGGGCATATGTGGAAATAGCTCTTACAAGAGAAGAATTGAAGTACAAATATGGTGCTAAATTGAAAGATGTAAAGAGCATAGTGGAATGGTGTATTGACAATATGGCTCGAGGTTCTCAAGAAAATTTCCATGGTTTGTAGATATTTTTAGTTGATAAAGGAACAAAAAATTACTAACTACGAGGATTTTGTATGACAAATCATTGGGGTCTCTCAATTATATGCACTCATTTTGTACCTCAGATGCTAGTTCGTGTGCAACATGGACAAGAAAGTTGACATGTTTTTCTGCATCTTGTCTAAAATTTTTCATTGTTGAGTGTTATTCACAAGAATGGGTCGATGGATGGATGTGTAGGCCTCTAACTCTACTTGCTAGTTATGAATCTCCACAAGCATTATGACTTTTTTCTACAGATGAAGTTGCAACATCCAAGGACTTTGAAGAAATTTTGATTTTTGTTTGACAAGGTATTTATGGTTATTTACAATTTTTGTATTGAGTTATTTCCATTGAAATTTTAATATGTACAATTTAAATTTGAGTTAAAACCTTTTTTTGTAGGACATGTGTTTGCAGTTACTGCAATAGCAGAAAATGAAGAAGGAAAAGACTATTTCTTATGTCATTACATTAAGGAAAGAAAGAAGTTGACTTCTCCTGTTATAAATGGTGAAGATATTGAGTACCTTATAGGGTCAGTGGTAGTTACTGGAACTTGGCTTTGGCGGTATCAATTAAAAATCTCCTCTTGTTTAGGTTTTTAAAGACTTTGAGACATACAGGAAAATACTCTTATATTCACATCTATTTCTAGTGACAAATATTCAACTATACAGATATTGAGGAAGGCCTAATAACAAGATTCTTTGGAAGGATAGAGAGTCAGATTATGAAGCAATCATGTCCACTATTTAGAGTAGATCCAATCCTGATAGTTCATTAGAATGAATTTACAATGCGCATGTCTAGTATATATAACTTCTTTGATATAATTTCTTTGGTATATATAAATTTTTTAGTTAGATAAATTTATGTTCATATATTTTATTAAATTTGTGTATTTTGTATATATCTAGTATGGTTTTTATTTGAAACTTAAATTTCTTTGACTAACACTTTTATGTATAGGTTAGTGGTGCCATAAAAACTTCCACCTTCATGTGGTTGGCATTGTTAGTAGAGAATTATAAATTCTCAAAGCTAAAAGAAGTTATTATTGTTTTACAAGAAAAGAGAATCAATTAACAATGATTTATGTACCTGTGGAGGGGTTTCTTGGCTCCAAAGGAGGTAGCCCAGAAGGACCTGGAGCTTAGAGAACTGAAACAATTCCTCCCCAAGTGTTTACAAGACCATACCTATGCATGTGCACAGTTGGTTTGTTTCCACGACCCACCGTTTGCAAAATATATCATTTGATAGCCTTACACTTTCTCAAACTATACTATTCCACGTGTTTGTAAACAATAGGGTAGTGAGAGCACCAATTAGAGAAGGAAAAAACTGAGACAGGATATTATAGAGGGTCCCTATGCTAAGGTATATGATCATATGAGACATCTCTAGGTACCACGAAAAGTGCGTAGTCACCCATCGAAGTGGAATGATTTTTTGGTCTCGGCGCTCTTAAGGGACTAAGCTTGAATGAGGTAGCTCAAAAGCAACAACATTGCTGCACACCAAAACAAAGCCTCCTCTAGCATTCATGTGGCTACCTGGATGTTTTGGCGCAGTCGGTTCGGTGCCATGACCCACCATTTGAAGAATATACCATTTGAGAGCTTTACACTGGCTCAAACTGCATTATTTGGCATGTTTGCAAACAATAAGGCAGCGAGAGAACCAATTGGAGAAGGAAAAAAACAATACATTATATTGTAGAGGGTCCCTATGCTAATGTGTAGGATTGAATGAGATGTCCTTAGGTGCCACGAAGTCCATGTAGTCACCTGTCAAAGTTGAATGATTTTTTGGTCTCAGGGCTCTTAAGGGACTACACCTGAATGAGGTAGCCCAGAAGCAATGACGTTGTCACACACCAAAAAGATGCCTCCTCTAGCATTCTCCTAGCCACCTAGACATGTCAACATAGTCAGTTTGGTGTCACGACCTAACATTTACAAAATATAATGTTAGACACTCTTACAATGTCTCCAACTGCACTATTTGGCGTGTTTAAAAACAATAGGTCAGCGAGAGCACCAATTGGAGAAGGAAAAAATTGAGACAGGCTACTGTAGAGGGTCACTACACTGAGGTGTAGGATCAAATGAGATGTCTCTAGGTGTCATGGAGTCTGTGTAGTCACCCGTCGAAGTTGAACAATTTTTTGGTCTCAGGGCTCTTAAGGGACTACGCCCGAATGAGGTAGCCCAGAAGTAATGACATTGTTGTGCACCAAAACGACACCTCCTCTAGCATTCACCTGGCCATCTAAACATGTTGGCATAGTCATTTTGGTGCCACAACCCACTGTCTGCAAAATATACGGTTTGAAAGACTTACACTGGCTCAAATTGCACTATTCTGCATGTTTACAAACAATAGGGCAGCAACAACACCAAATGGAGAAGTAAAAAAATGAGACAGAATATTATAGAGGGTCCCTATTTCGAGGATTAAAATCAGACGAGACATCTCTAGGTTCCACGGAGTGCACATAGTCACCCATCGAAGTTGAACGATTTTTTGGTCTCAGGGTTCTTAAGGGACTACGCCTGAACGAGGTAGCTCGGAAGTACCGATGTTGTTGTGCACCACAAAGACACCTCCTCTAGTGTTAACCTAGCCACCTGGATGTGTTGACATAGTCAGTTCAGTGCCATGATAGACCATTTGTAAAATATACCATTTGACAACCTTACACTAGCTCAAACTGCACTATTCCACGCGTTTGCAAACAATGGGGCAACAAGAGCATCGATTAGAGAAGGAAAAAAATGAGACAATATATTTTAGAGGATCCCTACACTGAGGTTTAGGATCAGAAGAGACATCTCTAGGTGCCACGGAGTGCGCATAGTCACCCGTCAAAGTTGAACAATTTTTTTTGTCTCAGGGCTCTTAAGGGACTGCGCTCGAATGAGGTAGCCCAAAAGCAACGACATTGTCGGGAATTGAAACGAAACCTCCTCTAGCATTTATCTAGCCACCCATATGTGTCAGTGTAGATGTTTTGGTGCCATGACCCACCTTTTGTAAAATATACCGTTTGACAGCCTTACACCTTCTTAAACTGCACTATTTGGCACGTTTTCAAACAATAAGACAGCGAGAGCACCAATTAGAGAAGGAAAAAACCGAGACAGATTATTATAGAGGGTCCCTACACTAAGATGTAGGATTAAACAAAACGTCCTTAGGTGCCACGGAGTCCACATAGTCACCCGTCGAATTTCAATAATTTTTTAGTCTCAGGGCTCTTAAGGGACTACGCCTGAACAAGGTAGCTCAGAAGCAACGACATTGTCATGCATTGAAATGATGCCTCCTCTAGTGTTCACCTAGCCACCTGAACATTTTGGCATAGTCATTTTGGTGCCATGACCCACCATTTGCAAAATATATTGTTTGACATCCTTACATTGTCTCAAACTACACTATTTGGCGCGTTTGCAAACAATAGGGCAGCGAGAGCACCGATTGGAGAAGGAAAAAACTAAGACAGGATATTATATAGGGTCCCTACACTTAGGTGTACTATCAAACATGATGTCCTTAGGTGCCACAAAGTCTGTGTAGTCACTCGTCGAAGTTGAACGATTTTTTGGTCTCATGGCTCTTAAGGGACTATGCCCGAACGAAGTAACCCGGAAGCAACAACTTTGTCACACACCAAAACAATGCCTCCTCTATCATTCACCTAGACACCTATAAATTTTGGCACAGTCGATTTGGTGCCACAACCCACCATTTGCAAAATATACCATTTGACATCCTTGCACTCTCTCAAACTACACTATTTGGCACGTTTGCAAACAATAGGGCAGCAAGAGCACCGATTAGAGAAGGAAAAAACTAAGACATGCTATTGTAAAGGGTACCTACACCAAGGTGTAGGATCAAATGATACGTCCTTAGGTACCACGGAGTCTGCATAGTCACCCATCGAATTTGAACGATTTTTGGTCTCAGGGCTCTTAAGGGACTGTACCCGACCGAAGTAGCCCAGAAGCAACGACATCTCTTCTTGCATGGTACCACAATAAGGCCTTGACCTATATACATCTTATATCTAGGGGTACAAAATCTGTAATCGGTATTGGTTAAAATACTTCCTTAGAATCTCCACTGGTTAATGAAATATGTGGAACCTATGAAGATGAAGGAAAAGAAATTGTTGAATCAAAAATTGAAAGAGAAAAAGAATATGTTTATGCAATTATTGGTTATTGTGAATACTCACCCAATAAAGATCCCGAATAATCCATAGATGATATAAATAGTTACTCTTGTTTAGTGTTCGACCACTCATCAACAAAATAAATATGCCTCTTCTTCTACTTCTGAATCAAAACACTTTAATCCTCAAATGGTAAATCGATAGAAAACAACAAGAAAAAGAGGAACATCATTTCCTAATTCTATGGGGTCATCCAAGAAGAATCATAATACTAATTTAGCCAAGACTCCATCTACCTCTTTGAGTAAGTCTCTTGCACCTCCTCTTGTCAAATCAATTTCTATTTCTATTATTCTGATGAATGAAAATCCTACTCATGTCAAGGATTCCATAGTTCCTAACATGCCTACCACTTCCGCATATTTTTACATCAGCGACCATTTTAAGAAAGATAAAATTGAAATATCTAAATATGAGTACATAAAAAAATACCCCAAGCATTTTGATAAACTCGTCTAGTTTATCAAAGGAAGTAGTAAAAATACATGTTCCAAGAATCCTACCAACACTAAAAAATCATTTCCCACTCCTAGAACCACTCATTTCTAGAACCTTCTTTCCTTAAAATCCTCCTCTTTTAGGAAATAAGAACCTTTCTATCTTTCCTTTTTGGTCAATGGGTATAAATTGAATAATTGCATTACTGACTCCGGTGCGTCTGACAATGTCATGCTTATAAAATTTGCTAACTCTATTGGTATTACTCTCAGCCCTGCTATTAGCCATTGTTACTACATGAAAACAAAATAATTACCTATTTTTGGCCAGGTGAAAGATTCTTAAGTAGAATTTGCAAACTTCCCAAATAAGAAAATCAAGATGTAAATACTTGCAGAAGACATGCAAGCTACGTATGGTATATTGTTGAGCCAAAGTTTCTATCACGATATTGGTGGGGATATAATGATGGATTGGTCATACACCACCATACTCATTAATGGTAAAATGAATAATATCCTTCTGATAAATAAAATTAAATACACAGTTCAAAATCAAATGACCCAAGGGAAGACATCTTATTTCAAGATTCAAGGTATGAAATATTTTTCATGACTTAAGAGGAAAATGATAATTTTCTCATGTTTATGGAGGAATACACATGCTTCCCTTAATTTCTTAACAATTGTACCATGCAATGTTGTACCATACTAACGTTATATTCATATATTTTGCACCATAGTTTTTTAATTTTAAATCAAACATACATATATAACTAATATACATAGAATATACATACATAGAAGGATATCATGTGTAATGAAATCAAATCAAACATAGAAGTAATATCGTTATGAAAACCAAAACATGGATATATAATGTATCAAACTAAGTGTGTTGAACGCACGTCTCTGAAAATATAAGTTCATAACATGTGTACATCTCGAAGTAATTTTGTCATACATATAGGACCACATGCGGTCGCATAAGGCTTTATATATAATTTCCTATGAAGAATCATGAACTATGACCAGATGGCCCATATATATATATATATATATATATATGTATATTCAAGTCCTATGAATCTAATCATGAAACATCTTCCCTCTCGTCACCCTGCTGGAAGTAGCATGTCCACGACCTGGGGATGTAGTGGAGGGAGATGCCACTACATATTTCATCTATGTGCTGCTAGGCGTCTCTAAGAAGGCCTATAACCTAACATGCACATTCATAAACAACAAGTTTTTAACACCTAGATTTTTAAAATACATTCAAAATTTAGAAACATAGAATTTAGTTAAAATACATGTGAAATCTTACCACAATGTCATGATCCCTATCAATTTGTCATTGACGTGTGGTAGGGACAATAATAGACTCACAAAGGGTAAGCTACATACAAATAATTAAATTTCAAATTAAATATTTCATGTACAAAATTTGATATTGTAGATTTAAGTAATAAGAAACAATTCCTAAATAAATTTAACAAATTTGAAAAATTGTACCTTAGTGGATCTGCAGATACAATGGTAGTATCTACAGCAGCCTCCACAGTCTACATATATGGAGGAGTCTCTCTGGAAGTCATAAGCTATACAAAAAACATGTATAAATCAATATTAATCTACATGACTGCCACAGAATAGAGCCAAAGCATAATCCACATGAACTTCTACAATTAGAAACAAAATGTAAATAGAAACTAACCTACGTAAAATTTACGTGAGGCGTTCCAGTAGCCTCAGTTCCCAAAGTAGATGATGACCCACCAGGCTCCTACGTATAAAAGACAAACATATATTAATATATACATGTACAAGTGAAATATTATAATAATAAAAGTGCACAATCAAATGAAATTAGAAATTTAAGTACAACTTGAAACTTACATTTGTAAGATGTCCAGTTGTAGTAGCTAGCATGTCAACGCCGGATGTTTTCTTCACCGGCTCTTACCATTTAAAATAAAATAAAATATTAGTTTTTACATGTGTGTACATGATGTACAATCAAATACATATATATTAAAATCTCAAACATGAATTAAACTATTATATATATATATATATATATGACATTTACCTATGAAAGACCAAGATCCTTTGCACCAGTTCGAAAAAAATATGCCATCATCTCATCTAGAGAAAAGAAATCATGTGATCCAACAAATGATGTCTCGTCTGTAGTGCATATGAAACAACATGATCCACATTGGTGTGGTACACTAGAACTGGGGCCTCCACCAACATCACCAGATGTAATCTTCTCACTATGTTGGCTCAGAGTGTCACTGAGCTCCCTCAATGCATGCAGTGTGTCAATCTCCACAACCTCCTTCACTGTAGGAGGGATAACTAAATGTAGTGGGGGTTTTGGGGCATGGGGGATCCTTGGTTGACCTATGTGTGCACCTTAATTTGGGACCTCATTAAGCACGAACTTGCAATATAAATTCTTCAAAAAATAGAGAGGAACCACATTGTTGTTAATTGGTGGATAATAAAAAACCATCCACCATCGGTCCCAACATTTTTTCTTGATTCGGTCAACATGACACCAATGGATTGGGAACTGTTTGCAACTAGCTACGGGGGGCATTGGTTCTTGGTTCAGTAAATAATGCACAAATGCGGTCTTTTCCCAAAAAAAATCTTTTATGGCCGCATGGGATAATTTATCTACATACAACTGCCTACAATCACCTCTAAAGGTATTTCATCTATCTATTTGGTTAGTTACAGAGTCAACTTCACCAATCAATATTTGCAATGTGTTGCCTAAAGTCATGCAGGATGGATTTGTGGCATGATTTTGTCTTATAGTCTGAATAGGTTCTCAATGAAAATTTTATTTTGTTATATTCTTCCAACGATATTAGCTTGTGTTCCTGTTGGTTCCTTGGGGACAGAAGGAGCCATAGGAGGCATATCTATGTTTGGAGGAGGGTTTTGAGGAATGTTTGGAGGGTTTTGAGGATTGTTTGGAGGGTTTTGAGGAATATTTTGATGGTTTGCAGGATTGCGAGCTTGCTAAGCAACTAACAAAACAAAAAATTGAAAAAACCATGAAAATCACAAAAAAAAACATAAAATGAAAACAAATTGATCAAAATCGAGGTCTTACCTCTTTGTCATGGCAGCATGGTTGAAACTATCATGATCCAAAAGTCTGAAGAGTAATGTTTAGGGGGTATTCAAAGTGCGAGTGCCAAAGGTCTAGCAAAAATCGCGGTTGGAAAGGAAAAATGGGGAAAAATGAGGAGTCGCAGGTCTTTTTTTGTCTTAAAGAACCGCGATCGCAGTTCTAGGTTTGAAAATCACCGAACCTATAAAAATAATCATGCAAGCACAGTTTATAAACCACGATCACAGTACCTAATTTTAGGATTTTATGTCCACTGAATTGTCCACCAAATTGCTGCACTTACCCAAGTGTTAGGTGAAACTTATCCTGTTATGCCAAATAGCCTCTCACAAATATGAAGCAATTTCCTCTTCAATGTGGAAGAGTAACTTACACCTTTCAACAGGAAGATTACCCAAAATAGCATTGGTTTGGAGACATAAGGCTTAGGTGACTTTTCAAATTCCAATTTTTTATTTTTATTTTTTATTTTATTTTCTTGACCTTCTAGTCATATTTGGTTGTAGATGTTACTAAATCTACCCCATAGTGGGTGCCAAAAATTGTTGCCAATAAAATTTTTCAGGGGACAAATTGGTGGCTTTCTAGCCAACATCTTCAAGACTCGAGGTCCCTCTACTTGGGTTGTGTAGCTCTACTTATTATACGTGCATCAAATCAAAATTGTTGGTTGCTTGATGACCGGGGATCTAATAGGGGCACTTCAATGACCCTGCAGAAAAAAATTGAGGATACCTGCGAGAGAAGAATTTTCTAGGAGAATGGAAAAAAGAGTGGGAAAAAGAGAGGGGGATTAATGTCATGGGTAGAAAATTATATTCCTACAACCGTTAACCGAAAAATTCAAACACACATATACTTACAAGAAAACAATTTCGCAAGTGGCGTTAAGATGAATTAAGATTGAGAACTCAATGTTTCTAAAATCTCCTCATAAAAAAAAGGCATGAAACTCCTCCTTTATTCATTGATGCTTTCAAAAAATTGTGCATAGTTAAAAGGAGAAGAGCATAGGGAAAGGAATTAAAATAAATAGTTATCTCCTTTGTTTCTTCACAAGTAGTGATCTCTCATAAGTATACAAAATTGACAACCCTTAAGCAAGAGTATGTCATTACATTATATAGATCAAGAAATGAATATTCATATACCCCCCATGTGACCTTTCATTTGTCTTTAAAATATGTGACTCTTGACATTCCTAGGATTGAAATTAAGTTCCCTTTTTTAGTAATGAAGGGTAACTTAATACAATGTTTTCTAAAGCCACATTTAAATGAATAAGACAAATGACATGATTGCTCACAATGAAGAATTAGAAATGAGATAGAGAAGAGGAGAAATAATGAAGAGAGAAGGTAATAATTCTTTGAAGCATGAGTAAGGATACCTCCTCCTACAATGAAGACTTTTGCAATAATGATCACAACCTCTACATGATGCACAGACACCCTCGACCAAAAAATGATTGTTCATAACACTGTTATGAGATTTCCCGATGTAATCTCTGGGTTGAGCACATATAATGCACACAATGAATCCTCCTTAAAACTTCGTTGATGAGCTACTTGACTCATTAAACTCACTCTAACCAACTCACCTTGAATCGCCCATCTCCCTGAAGTGACAAAGATGAGCTCACTTATCGTGTCTTACGATGGTCTATTTTTCCTCTGTATAGCATTGAACTTGGGATGATGCTTCTAGGATGTTTGTGAAGTTTTTGTTCCTCCATTCGAACCATGAAACCATATTACAACTTTGTGAAGATTCCAAAAAGTATAAAGATGATTGAGAATGAGTCCATCTGCAAATTTCTGCCCTCAACACTAAAACTTTCTATTTTTAGAATATGAGACCATGACCTGCCTTTTTGGGACATATCACCATATTTTGCCCCAATTTCACATTCTAAACCTTCTGGCATATTTCATCCTCTTCTATTACCGAGGATTTATTGTTTTTAGCATATTTCTATTTTTAGCAGATTATATTTTCAAGACATGCTATTTGGGGAAAATTGTCTCTTTTGTCTTGTTTCTCATTTTGTGCCTTTTATGATTTTCCCAAGTGATTGAACTAGCAATTATTGAGAAATTTCCATTTATAGCATGTGGGGAGGCATATAATATGCTATTTTTAGTAAGTGGCAAAAATGGCCTCTATTTGCGACAGGAACAACTTTTTTGGATTCAGCTCTTCATCTCAAACTCGTGCTCCAATTTTCATCATGATTTGTTGACCGGAAAGCTTAGAAATAAAAAATGAAAAAATTCCCCTATTAAGAGCTTTGACCATGGAGCTACTAGAGCAGCCTTAATGGATTTGCAGATATTTTTTAAAGGTTTTATTTCCATCTCCGATTTCAACAAAAAATAATTTCTTGGGATAGGTTTTTTATTCAGAGCATTTGTGCAAGTTTCTAGCTTAATCAAACTGCCAGATTGATGGGAAATATGAAAAATGAGAGCTAGGGTATAAAATAATGTTTTTATTGTAGAAAATAAACTAGTGAATCATTTGATCTTCTTTGAATTTTTTCTTGATATCCCAAAAATTGGGATGAGAACACTATCACTTAGTTAACTAACAACTAAGGATAACTAATACCTATTGACATAAGTTTAAAGTATTTAAATTAAATACTTTAACTTATTACATTTATTCAAATATCAACTAATGATGAATTAAGCTAAGTTTTATTCCTCACATTCCCCCCTTAATTCAGCATGGTCTCAAGTGAACAGAGAGAAATTCTCTAAAAACCCTCAAATTTACCTCGAGCAAGTGACTTTGTGAAGACATTTGCACGTTGCATATCTGTTTGGGCAATATTGGAGCTGGATGTTGTTGTTTTGAACATGTTCATGAATGAAATGTACCTGCACCTCAATGTGTTTGGTGCGCTCATGAAAAAATTGGATTCGAACAAGTTTTACTACTCCTTCGTTATCAACATGTAGGATAGTTGGATCTTTCTGTGGTATTCCCAATCCTTCAAGTATATGATAGAGCCATATCGCTTCACAGACAACTCCACCTACTGCATGATATTCTGATTCTGTGGAGGATCTTGAAACACAAGTCTGCTTCTTACTCCCCCATGATATCGGTCTAGATCCCAAAAAGAATACAAATCCTGAAGTGGATTTCCTATCATCTATGTTTCCTGCATGATCTGAATCTGAATATCCTGTCAAGAAGAAGTTATTATTCTTCTTGTATTCTAGGCCATAGTCCATAGTTCCTCTTGATGTACCTCAGTATCACTTTACTTGCTTTTTTCCAGTGAGAAACCCTTGGTTCTTGGATGAACCGTGAAAGATAGTTGACTGCATAGCTGATATCCACCCTAGTGTAAGTCAAGTAGATGAGACTCCCAATCAAATACCGATAGAGAGTTGCATTTACTTGTGGTGATGGATCTGTTCGAGACAGTTGAAGTCTTGTCTCCATAGGTGTGGAAAATGGCTTACAATCCATCATATTGAATTTCTCAAGCATTGTCTTGGCGTATTTCAATTGTGACACAAAGATATGATTTTCTCTTTGCCAAACTTCAAGTCCAAGACAATAATGCAGAAGCCTGAGATCGGTCATGTCGAATGATCGTGTTAGATCTTTCTTTGTTGACTCAATCATCCTCACTGATCCTCCAGTGATGACTAGATCATCGACATATACTAAAATGATCACTATCTCCCCCCTTGCTTTTTGAGATAGAGATTAGGATCGTATGGACTCCTGTTGAATCCATGTTGAATGAGATGCTCATCGATTTTTATGTACCATGCCCTGGGAGACTGCTTTAGACCATATAGTGATTTTATGAGTTTACATACCTTTTCCTCTTTACCTGGTATGACAAAACCTTTTGGTTGAGTCATGTAAACTTCTTCCTGTAAATCACCATTAAGAAAGGAACTTTTTCACATCCATTTGGTGTATTTTCCAACCAAATTGTGTAGACTAGAGAGAAAATATTAACCTGAAAGTTTTTATCTTAGTTGTGGGAGCAAAAAGTCCTCATAATCAATGCCTTCTTTTTGAGCATATCCCTTAGCAACTAGTCTAGCCTTATGTTTATAAATTTTTCCATCTTCTTTGTACTTCGTTTTGAAGATCCATCTGCATCCAATCAGCTTTTTCCTTGGTGGAAGATTTGTAAGTTGCCATGTATTATTTTTCATAAGTGACTTATATTCTGCATCCAAAACATCTTTACAA
The DNA here is from genome assembly GCA_019776745.2 of Taxus chinensis. Taxonomy (NCBI): domain Eukaryota; kingdom Viridiplantae; phylum Streptophyta; class Pinopsida; order Cupressales; family Taxaceae; genus Taxus; species Taxus chinensis. The sequence goes on from CM034154.1 coordinate 4,228,192, forward strand.
GGTTTAGACGTGGAGGGATTTAAACTGCATGGCTCAAAGTTTAACAAGAGAATTAATGAAATTGACCTCATTATGAGCTAAGGGTTATCCTCATTCACTTAGTGGTAGATGTGTTGGGACACTATCCAAAATTGCATCTCTAATCATACTTGTATACCATTTAGGCATACTTTTTGTGGTTCTAAATTAGAGGTTGAATTTCAATCTTCCCCATCATCAAAGGGGCCCGAAAAAGTGATATTGAAATCCTTGTTTTCACTGTAGGGATGACTTTTTTCATCATGTGAGTGTATTGAAGGTGCCATCTTTTTTTTCTCAAAGAACTCAACATCCCGACTAGTGTATTTGCACCCTTCTTGTTTTGGATCATAAGTTAATAAAAATTAAGTGCTTCAAAATCTATCCCAATTAGAAGATTATTTTTATTTGAAAAGAGGCCAAAGAGCCCAAAAAAATTAAAATTTTTTTTTCAAATCGTGCAAGAGAGCCATTTTATTTTTGAAAAAACACCACAAAATGCTAATTTGTAAAGGGCAATAGTGCCAAAAATTCATTGTACCATGCCGAAAAAGGAGCCCAAAATAAATAAAATATTATTTTTTACTCCATCAAGAGCTTTAGGGGAGGAAAGTGTCTTTAGTTCTTCTTCTTCTTTCATTTTAGTTTTCACAATGGCCGCAATTACGGCACCAAAATTTTTTTGATAAACCTGCAATAATTATCAAGCATGGAAAACAAAAATTAGCACACATATCTTGATTTTGAAAATATATATGGTCCGTTGTTTTCACATTAACAAGATTTACAAAGATGTTACACAACCAAGATACATTTGATCATGAAAAAAAAAAAAAGTTAAATCTTGTTTAGTGTTTTAGATGAGGTACAACCTCATATTTTCGTGAGACTACAATAACAAAAGAATCTTGGGACAAGTTTCAAAAAATAGTATATGAGTCAAAAAATAAGAACACAATACTTCATCTCCAGAGTCAAAGTATTGAACTTGAAAATGCAACCAATTGAGAAAGTTGAAATTTTGTTTTTGAGGTGAAGAGTAGCAAAATCTTTGCATGCATCACTTCAAGCTTTGAAGAAGAAAGTAATGTAACTAACACATCACTCATGCCTATAGTATTGAGATCTCTTCCTCCTATTATAGATTTTTGTGACCACGTTAAACAAAAAACATGTCAAACAAAACTTTGAAGAGTTAGTGAATATGCTACAACAAGAGGAAGTTATTCACTCAACTACTGAAACTGAAGAGCAACACTTTTCTTCTAATTGAAAAGGAAAAAAAAAGGCTAAGTCTAGTAAACAACCTCAGAAGCAAGGTAATACTTAACAAGGCAAAAGGACCAACAAAAAATGTCTTATTTTGGTCGAAAAGGAATACATGAGTTAAAAAAACATTGTTGGTACAACACATTCCAACAAGGATCATCAAGTGGTAAAAATATTTTACCAACAAACAAAATTAGGCCAACAAGAGAGTAAACAGGGACAAAATAATCAAAAGTGGAAGAAGAAACCAACTCAACAAGGAAATGTAGCCAAACAGGAAGATCAATTTGATGATGATGACTTCCTATATTCTGCACAGTCAAATGAAGTATCCAATTCTACAAATCAAATTTGGTATGTTGACTCAAGTGCAACTCAACACATGACAGAAAAAGAATTGGTTCTTCATAATGAGTAAAACACCCACCAAAAATCATGTCTCTTTGCGTGATGATACATCTTACAGTGTTGAAGGCATTGGTTCCATTTCACTACCACTTGGGAAAAATAATTGTAAAATTACAGATGTTCTTTATGTCCCTGGTTTAACAAAAAATCTGTTATCCGTGAGTCAATTATTAGATCACAATCTCAAAATTGACTTTGATTGTAAAGGTGGTAAAAAGATGTGCCTAATTCGAGATAAGTCACAAAGCTAAAAAATTGTTGTAAAAGCTTCGAATGTGGGAAGAATGTTTCAGTTGGATTTTTTTTCAATGAAATGATCAAGCACTTATAGCCAAGGATACATCATCAAAAGCTCAACTATGGCATCAAAGACTTGGACATGTGAGTTTTTTGGCTATCTTGACACACTTCATCGATACGACATGGTTAGGGGTTTACCACCTCTAAAAAGGGTACAATAAATGTTCATTTTTTGGCAGGAAAAAACAAATAGATACCATTCAAAAAACATAGTACATTTTTCTAAGGAAAAACTTGACTTGGTGCATACTGATCTGTGTGGACCAATGAGACCTAGCCACTTGGGTTTTTATTTTATTTCATGCTCTTTTTTGATGATTTTCAAGAAAAATGTGGATATATTGTCTTTCTACAAAATGAGGTTGTACCAAGCTTTTGAAACTTTCAAGAAGTTTAAAAGCCCTTGTTGAAATACAGAGTCTGGTAGGAAAATAAAAAAAAAAACTCCACTCAGATCGAGGGGGAGAATACACCAGCAATGAGTTCAATGATTTTTTGGAAAACACATGGCATTCATCATCAAATGGATCCTTCCTCCTCACACACCATAAAAAAATGGTGTTGTTGTTGAAAGGTGAAATCGTATATATCATGGATATTATGGTGCATGTATGATTGATGATGTAGGTTTATCGAAAACATTTTGGGCCGAAGCAACTAAAATGACAGTCTATTTACTAAATAGAGTTCCCATTGTAGCTCTTGATGGAATAACACCTCAAGAAGCATGGTCAGAACATAAGCCATCTATTTCACCTTAATTAGAGTTTTTGGATGTAAAAAGAGTATGCACATTCCTAAGAAACAAAGAACTAAGATGATTTGAAATCAAAAAAAAATTATCTTCTTGGGATACAGATACATTGATGAAGCACTTGGCTATTTTTGACTTATTGGATCCAAAAACAAGGAGGGTATACACACTAGTCAGGATGTTGAGTTCTTTGAGAAAAAGAAGTAGATGCTTGCCTTCCATACACTCACATGATGAAAAAATCATCCATACAGTGAAAAAAAAGGATGGTAATCACTTTGATGATGACAGTGATGATGGGGAAGATGGTGAAATTCAACCCTCCCACAAGAACCAAAAAGTATGCCTAAATGTATACAAGTATGATTAGAGAGATGAAAAATTGGATAGTGTCCCTGACAATGTATACCAACTGGATTGAGGACTCGCAGTATGACTCAAAAAATGAGGTCAATTTGGCCTTTGGGTTAAAGTTGTTGAAACCACTGAAGCCATCACAGTTTTAGGCCAACTTGCAGTTCAAACCTTGGAAAGATGCTATGGATGCAGAATATAAGTCACTTATGAAAAATAATACATTGGCAACTTATAGATCTTCCACAGGAAAAATCTTGCTTAGATGCAAATGGTCTTCTTCCTTTCCAAAGCACAAAGTAGATGGAAAAAATTTTAAACAGTTGCAGGACTAGTTTTCAATTTGTATTCATTTGAGGCACATGGAGATCATTCCAAATCTCTTGATCTTCTTCTAATCCTAGGTGCAAGTTCACAAAGAAGCTTCCAGGATTGGATCTCTTTTTGACAGTTAAAAATTATTTTAAATACAATAGAATTCTCTTGAAGATAATGAAAAAGACAAAGTACAGAGAAGAGGAAGAAGAAAGTAATGTGGGGAGCTTGAAAAGCTTGGGTCCCACATATCAAAAATATTGTATATATGTTTTTAAAATGCTTTCAATTTAAAAAAAAATTATGCAGGTAAGTTTTTTAAAAAAAACCAGAGAATAAACAATGTCACCTTTTGCAACAAAGTTAATCCAAAATCTGCAAGGGTCCTGTGATTGCACTCCTACAGGTGTTCTTCAGCAATAGCATATTACCCTAACTTCCCCTATTGCCCCTCGTGTAAATCATCTGGGGAACAAAAATGTAAGATAGAAATGATCCACAAACATGGGATGAGAACATGCACTTAGTTAAATAACAACTAAGGATAAAATACGACCTATTGAGATACGTTAAAGTATTTACATTAAAATACTTTAAACTTAGTTACATTATTCAAATCATTAACTAATGATTAATGAGCTAAGTTTTATTCCTAACAATCCACGGTCTTCACATTATGAGCTATGAGCATTTTTTCAATAGGCCCCTCCTCAGGGTATCTTGACGCTCGTTAATTTATGGTTTTTCTTAGAAGATGTCTCCTTTATTCACTCTGTCTGTAGCATGCAACAGGTTAAATTATGTGAATTGTTTGCCAAAAAAGTTCTATAGGTGGAAACAAAATAGAGGGTGAATAGGGAATATTGTAGTTGAGATTTCATAGGCGTGGGCAGCCGAGGGGTAACATGAGAAAAGCAAAACAAATGAGTTAGAATATTTTTTAATATTTTGAAGCTAGGGCTAGGGAACCATTTTTGTGTCTCTGAGCCCCTTATCTAAAGGGATGAATGGTACATCAATTTTACCAATTCACCCATCATACAACACTGGCAAGATCTGTGGCTAAGCATTTACGTTTATGGAGCTTGGAAAGAAAGCAACTAGGGCTGAAATTCTGATGTAGGGAAAGACCATAAAGGGCATCCCTATGGCTATGTGAATTTTACTGTCCCCTTTTTCCCTTTAGATAAAGGGACATCAATTTTCACATTGCACCAAATTGCAACACTTGGCTGTCATTCGCGAATTGTGAGGATAGGCTTCAACAAGATCCTAGGGGCTGAACTGGCAATGCGAGGCTATTATGGGTGATAAGGGGGCTAAAACGGGATGGGCCCATTTTATGTGCTATATCTCCCTTGTCTAAAGGGATGAAAGGTACACCAAATGTGACAGGCTATAGGATGAACAGTGCAAAACTTTAGAATTGGCTAAGTATCAACGATCACTTGATTAGCTTGCTATGGTGATAACTTGAGCTCTGATGGAGTTTCTATGGAACATTAATTTTATCTGAAATTGAGCTGAAAAATGTCCTTATGAACCAATTGTGGAGGATCACGATTATTCCTCCATTTGAGCCCCTAAAAATAGTGGATTTGTGTTCTATTTCCATGATTGCGCATGAGGACAAATTAGATAAACATATTGCGCTTAGGGTGGTTGTACGAAAAAATACCCAATTTCACTACCTGTATATCTATGAATTGAAAACTTTCTAGAGATGTATTTTTTTATCTCCTAACTCATTAAAACTCTCGAATCATTCTCAAATCTCAGGTTGTCTTTTAATGACTATGTGTTGCACAGGCTAGGACCAGCTCTATGGATTTGCCCCAAAACATCCAAATCGATTCCTGAAATTCTTCCGATTGATAATCCATTTCCCGATGTTTCTTGGAACTGCAATTATATCTGGTGTTGCATTTGTCAAACTATTTTTTTTCTCTAGGGGTTGGACCTAGTCCCTCAAGGCCAAGTAGCAACCCTTCCCAAAATAGCCCAAAATCGACTTCTTAAGAACTCTAAAGTCACCTAGGGGATGATGAATTGTTGTATTTACCAGGGTATTGAGTGACATCCACTAGGGGTCATGGGAATGAATAGTAAGGCCGAGTGATAAGAAGGGTAAACCTAGGTTTCTTGGAAAGATTAAATTTGAAAAAATTGACAAAGGGGTATCATCTTATCCTTGAAAATTTTAAATTTTCTTTTTGCACATTTACATGAAAAACAATGTCAAATCATTTTTTATCAATAACACAAGACAATCATGGAATTTATTGATAAACATTCAATTCATTACAATGAAAGGAAAATTATGCAATGTTTATTGGCATTTAGACAACATTATTAAATCCACATGTATTGGATCAAAACACTCCCAAAATTGGAAAATATGTAGAAATTAGAAGATTACCCCTTAATAACCCTAGTTTCTTCTACAAAAAACATTCGAGAAACAATGGATCGATCAACAGGACATCATACCACAAACATTATGGATTGACAAAATCATAAGACAAACTAATAGTTCTAGAAAAATGTAATTAGATAGTTACAATTATTTATTAAATCACACCACATATGGTGAATTAAGTTAGTGTGGCTCGATGGAAAAGAAATAACTGTGCCACTAGTAACAAGACAACACAAGATGAAAAACACAAAAAGATTTCTCAATAATCTTTTGTCAAAAAAGGAAAGACACTCCTTTCTCTTTCTTGAGTTTTAAAAAGAGTTGGTACATAGTAGGAATGGAAGACATAAGAGGGAATTAGAAGAAATTGTATAGCTTTTTCTCTTCACAAGTAGTTAGTAAGCTTCACGAGCATACAAAAATTGAAAACCCTTAATAATGAGGTTTCAGTAAATTTATAAGATTTTGAGCGAGGATCCTCACCTACACCCTACATTGACCTGAATTTTTACCTCTAAACATGTGAATTTTATTTCTAGGAGGTGAAACAAGTTCCCTTCTATTAATTATGGAAGACTTATTACAATGTGTTATAAAGTCTCATTTAATGAATAAGAATAATTTATTTACTGACAACGAAAAATTAGAAAGTGGGGGTAGAGAAGGAGGATGAAGAGTGAGGAAGGGGGGAAATAAGAAATTCTCTAAAGGATGAAGATACCTTCGTCATTGATGAAGATCCACCCTGAAGAAGTCTAAGACAATGATCTTGACCTCTGATAACCTCTTGACCTCTGATAACCTCTACAACACAGTTATACTGATGCAAAACTGCAATGAATCTCATTCTGAACAATTTTCCCTCATTGATGATGATCACAAACTATCCCTTGTGCACGGTAAATAAACACCTCAGACCCTAAAAATGATTTTTAAAAAATAAAAACACTTTCCAAGACCTCCCAAAGTGAGCTTGATGATGGCATTATTTGGCTCATTTGCGTATCATTCATAACGACAGTAAATTGCCACTTAATTATGATTTTCTAAGTGCCTAATGGATTTTTAATAGTTATAATCATAGTGATTTTGGATGCATTTTCCATGAGTTTTTCCATGAAACTGATTAACAGTAAAACTTAACTTGTCCTACTACGATCTTTTAAGGAAACTTGATGGTGTGGCAAGGAAATGTTGAATGTTTGTTGCTGATGTAATTACAAAGTCTAAGTTTGGAGCTAGAATACAGGAGCAGAAGAATTTTTCCACCAGTCAACCTATCAGTATGAAACTTAATTCTAACTGTCCCATAGGAATTTATGATTTTTAGTTAATATTGATTAGTGGAAGATGTTAGTGCCACCTATTATGGTGAATTCGGTAACCGTTTGTGTCTATATTAAGACACCTTCTTAGGAACATGGTTAGCTATTATTTTTGGAGATAATTTACAATATATCATTTGTGGTATTCAAAAATTTCAACTTCATATGCTATCTATGATATGGAACTTATTTACATTAATACAAGTAAACGTCATTTTGGAGATCTAAAGAATTTGGTAATTCCTCTGTCCCAAGGAAGAGTAAGGGCCCACTCAACCAAGGAGACAATGGTTATTTTATGTTCACATATGCATATAGTTTTCTGATAAGCCTTACTACAATCCTTGTTTCAGTATATTTCATGAAATCTTTGGTTGAATGTATTTGTTTTCCTTACCATAAATTTTATCTAGAATATGTGTTTTCTTTTATGCAAAGTCTAATTAACATGTGAACTTACTTTTAATAAGTTTTAGCTTCAATTGTGCAGTTGCAATTCCATTTATTTTAGTACTGTGTGTGTATTTCAATTTCAATTAGAAGTGTGTCCTTTAGAATTCCTTTCATTGCAGTAGATGAATTCCGTAGATTTACATTATGTTTCTGTAGATTAGTAACCAACTTAAAAGATCTCACAACACCCCCAACAGAAATCCCAACAGGAATTGGTTACATAAAATTCCATTGCATACAGCCTAGGACATAACACTAGTTTATAATGACACTAACAAGATATCATGTTAGTTAAATGATTGGAGAACACAACGACCCATCATTTTTGGCATCATTTCTGGGGACACCATAAGCACACTACACCATTTATTTCACTTCATATGTTATGGGTGTTAATGAAGTTCATATATACAACCAGTAGATGTCTTGGGACTTGTTTCAATAACCACCTTTGATGCATAGGCCACGGGACGATCAAGGGAGATTTACATCATGAAACATTCAACAAATCTCTCTAGACAATTTACATGTAGAAAACACTGTGAGTGACACTTCCTCCAATAAAAAACCTAGAATAATTTCTGAGCATTTTGTATCCTCCGGCCAACACTTATAAATGGCGGACCATGGGAATAATGGAGACTGCCCCTTTGGTCAGACCTTTACTCACCCCATTTTATTAGATGAGGATAAGGATGCACCCATGAAAAATATCTCACCTTCCATCCTCCCTATCTTTCAAGGAATGTCTATGGAAGACCTTGATCAGTTCTTGTTTGAATTCAAAGTTCTGTAACATACATATGATTATAGAACGGATAATCATAAACTCAAAATTTTTCCTTCCACTCTCAAAGACTCTAGTATGCGATGGTAAATGAGGTTTCCCTCCAACTCCATTAATTCTTGGGAAGCCATGGAGACAACCTTTATGGATAAATATCAAGACTACTATAGGGGAAGTGATATGAAAGAAGAGTTTTTCCAGATACAGAAAAAAGAAGATGAAAATCTAGAGGATTATCTGGATATATTTCTCTTTCTCCACCGACAAAGTGGTTATGAGTTACATGCAGACATTACTAAAGCAATTTTTCTTAATTTACTTGAAGAGGAAACCAAGGATTCCCTCCATCTCATGGGAGGAGAATATGTGCATAAACTTACCATGGAACAAATCATTGAGCTATGCAGAAGCTACTCCAAAAGAGAAGGCGGTATAAGAGAAAAAAAGACATCCAAAATTACTCTGGGTACCTCTGAACTTCTGGAGGAAATGGCTAACATGAAAATAGACATTTTGTTGCAGTTAACATCAACCATAGATGGAATCAAGGCCAAAACTAGTCTTGTCAAAGAACCTCTGGACATATATTTCCATAAGTGAAGGAAGAGACACCCCCCGAGAGAATGTCCTTTGGATGTCACAGACATGTGTTTAATCTATGAAGTGGCTGACCACGACACTAAAAATTGCATATTCTTACCACAATTGAAAGGAGGCTTGAATGTTGTTTCTCAAGATGACACAGAGTTAAAATTTATTCAAAGGCCAAATAATTAGGCTGGATTTCCACCTCGACCTACTCAGAACCCTTGGAGGATGTCATCGTCTAATAAGGCCCCTTAGCCTACTTGGGGACAACTTGAGTGGACAACATCAAATTGGATGACTTATCCAAATCCAACACCTTGGATGAATCCCTACACTCAGCTAGGTTAGAGACCACCAACCCCAACAAGTCCATGGCACAACCAATAGTGGGTTCCTCAACATAATCCTAACCAAAACCAGCCATGGACACCACCACAAAACATTAATCAACAAAAAATATTCCAACAACCACATCAAGCTTTAATGGCCCCACCACAAGACTACCAACAACATGGAAAAGCAACACAAACACAACTTCTAGCCCAGCTGGTAGGAAATCCTAAAAAACAGCAGACAACTTCAATTGATGAAGCAGGACCAAGTAACACAATGCAGGTTAATACTATTAGTAATTTGCGACTGAGGTATGGAAAAACATTGAATCCTCATATTGTTATCACATAAATACATGTAGACACTGATAAAGAAGAGACACTTAAGGATAATACAGGACCTACACCCTCTCCATAGACACAAAACACTTAGAACAGTCAAGAACTTAACCAAAATACCCATAAAGCTCCTTTCCTTAAGCGGTTACAAGACACTCAAACTACAGATCAAATAATGCTATTACAAGAATTGAAAAAAGGGAATATTGAGGTCTAACTTCTGTGATAAATAAGGGAAATTCCTAAATTAAACCAAACCATTAGAAATGAGTGTATAAAAACACTAGGTAGGAAAAAGAAATACCCAAAAATTGTTACGGTGGAAGGAAATTTGGCTGATTTAGTAGCTGAAAACCTTATTTCACCAAAATATGGGGATCTCGAGAGTCCAGTTATTACTATTTGTATAAATAATTAGTCAATATCTAATGTTTTGGTGGATCTTGGTGCTTCCATTAATGTCATCACAATAGAAATGTTTAATCTATTGTCCTTAATAGGACTACAACCTACTAATATTGTTCTTTAACTAGCAGATAATTCTATTGTTGTACCAGATGGTGTGGTCAAGGATATAATGGTCATCATTGAATCCTGGGAGTATCCTCTAGATTTTATGGTCTTACCACCTAAAACTCAGAAATTGGGATATCCAACTATCTTGGGAAGACCCTGGTTAACCACTGTTGCTGCATATATTAACTATAGGTCAGGAAAAATGACCATTCTAAATGGGCATAAATCCAAACATATTTCATTATACCCTCCTTCCCAGCCTTATGTGAATTCTTATGACCATGTATGGGTAGAATATTTGAATACTAACTCTTTGAGTTCTACTTATTTGGCCACCATTGCAGTGTAAAACCATATGGTAGAATTTGTTGAGTCACATACACTGGCTGATACAGAGGGATTTGTGAGTACGGAAATTAGCACTCTAGCTACGGAAATTGGAACTTTGACTGTAGACCCATTTTCTCTAGACATGTCTAATGCTATTTCCTTGGTAAGTAATATTGCTTATGAGTCTTGTAAAGAAATATATGCTTATAAGTCAGAATATTCAGTCCCTGATTTCTATTTTCCTTTGACCAAGATTTTGTCTCTTAACAATATACCCATTCTGCATATGCTTCAAACCCCATGTTTTCCCATTGAATTCCTTAATCACCAATGCAGAGCTCACTCTTTTGAATGATACCAAGAAGGTACCTGTCAGCATAGGAAAAGAGCTGACCATTGGTAATGATTTAGAGGCCAATCAAGAAGTCAGGGTTCTCGAAGTTTTGAAGAAACATTCCCATGCTTTTTCTTGGGATTTCATTGATATGAAGGGAATTCATCCTAACATTTTTAATCACCATATCTACACTAAGGACATAAAACCTATAAGGCAGCCACAATGGAAAATTAACCCAATGCTTAAAGACATAGTCAAAGGCAAGATAGAAAAATTGCTAAAGGTAGGATTCATCTACCCTATATCTGATAGTCAGTGGGTCTCCCCATTATTTATAGTTCCCAAGAAAAATGGTAAATGGAGAATATGTATTGACTACGAGGAACTTAACAAAGCCACCAAGAAAGATTATTTTCCCTACCTTTTATTGACCAAGTTCTGGACAATCTTATTGGTAAGAAATATTTTTGTTTCTTGGATGGGTTTAGTGGGTACAACCAAATTAGTATTTCCCCTACTAATCAAGATAAAAATACCTTTACTTACCCTTGGGGAACATTTTCTTATCAATTCTTACCTTTTGGACTTTATAATTCACCTGTTACGTTTTAAAAAGTAGTCTTGACCATATTTGTAGATCTTACCAATGACTGTGTTGAAGTTTACATGGATGGTTTTCACTATTCATGGATCCACTTTTGAAAAATCTCTAAATAACCTTGAGAAAGTATTGAGCAGATGTGAGCAACACCAATTATCTCCGAGTCATGAAAAATGTCTGATGATGGTCGATCAGGGAATTGTCTTAGGTCACCATGTTTCTTCCAAAGGTATACAGGTTGACCCCAAAAATATATCAGTCATCACTCAGTTACCTACACCAACTAATCAGACTGACATCAAAAGTTTCCTTGGTCATGCAGGGTATTATTAGTGGTTCATAAAATATTTTAGTAAAATTGTTGCACCTATGTTCTCATTGCTAACAAAATATTGCGTTTTTGAATGGTCCCCTTAGTGCCAACATGCATTTGATTCTATCAAAGAGAAGTTGACCACTGCCCCAGTCTTATGAGGCCTTGATTGGAGGAAACCTTTCCATATCCACAAATATGCCTCTAATATAGCCATGGTTCTTTTCATTGGGCAAAAAGATGCAAAATATCACATGTATGCTATTTACTTTATCAACAAGAACCTGAATCCTATGGAAATAAATTACAATAGTATGGAAAAGGAATTTTTGGCTATTATATACTCCTTGAATAAATTTCGTCATTACATCACTGGGTATAAAATATTTGTTTATACTGACAACTCTGCCATTTGATGTTTGATGAATAAACCAATGGTTGGAGGTAGGATTATTCAATGGTTACTCTTGTTACAGGAATTCAATCTTACCATTATTGATAAGCCAGGAAAATCTAATGTTGTTGCTGATTTCCTTTCAAGATTGAATGTTTGAGGTAATGATGAAGTAGTCCAGGATCAATTTCCCGATGAAAATTTGTTTGCTATATCAACTAAGACTCTGTGGCTCACCGATATTGTGAATTATTTAACAGTGGGGAATTTTCCTTCCTATTTCACTCATAAGGAGAAATGGAGAATGGTTTTAATGTATAAATGGTGTAATGGAATTTTTCTCAAATGTTGTCCTAATATGGTTCTTCCCAGGTGCATTCAAGAAGATGAAGTACATGACATATTGTGAGCTTTTCATGATGAACTAGGAGGCGGACATTATTCAATAAAATGGACAATTCACAAAGTCCTTGGAGTAGGGTATTATTGGCCTTCCCTCCACAAGACTATCAAAAATTATGTATGGCAGTGTGATGCATGCCAATGAATGGGGAAGCCCTCACTTTCAATGGAAATTCCTCTTAATCCTCAACTAGTCTTAGGAACATTTGAGAAAAGGGGAATTGATTTCGTTGGACCTTTTGATCCCCCATCTTTTGGGAAGGAATACCTCTTGGTATACACAAACTACTCCACTAAATGGGTTAAATTTCAAGCATTGGAATCTTCCAATGAGGATGTTGTTGCTGATTTTCTGTACAGTTAGATATTGCTATGATTTGGTGCACCTAGGGCCATTATATCTGATCAAAGTCCTCAATTTGTTTCAAACATGATTGAGTATTTTTTGGAAATCTACCGAATTAAGAACCGAAAATTGTCACCCTATCACCCCCAATCCAATGGGCAGGTGGAAGTAACCAATTGAAAACTTGACAATATTCTGACTAAAGTGGTCAGTGCTGAAAAAAATAATTGGGTATAAAAACTTCTCGAGGTAGTCTAGGCCTATAACATTACCTAGAAAACCACTACTGGTTTTTTCCCCTATGAGTTAGTATTTGGGAAGAAGCCATTGTTACCTGTTGAGTTTGAATTACACACCTGGAAAACAACACTAGAAGTTGGAATCGATTTGGATGAAGCACAATGTGAACGAGTGATGTAGTTGAATGAATTGGATGAAATGTGGATGGAAGCATAGCAGCAGATAGAAATTATTCAATATCAGAGGAAGACCTGGCACAATGCTCATATCAAATCTAGGACATTTCATGAAGGGGACTGGGTCTTACTCTTTGATTCCAAATATCAATAGTTTAAAGGTAAGTTTTGGACACATTTTTTGGGCCCCTATTTGATCAACAAAGTGTTTAATAATGGCTCTGTGCGGCTATTACCAATCAATGGCAACAAACGGACTCTTCTTGTGAATGGATATAGACTTAGGATTTACCAACGGCCTCTTGACAAGAAAACTTTTACCAGTGACATTATGCTGAGTTAGGACATGCATGCTGAGGTGACTCTTTGCCCCTTGAGCCTAGAGTAATTTTTTCCTATTAATTTCAATAAAGGAGGATGGTCATGACTTCGATCTTCTTCCTTTAGTTAGTTGTTTTTTTTTCAATAAATGCATAAATCTTCATTATTGAGAATCCACTAATCACTTTTAATCTCAGACTGTAGGATGTGGGAATCTACGGATATCAGATGCTGAACTTGGTATGGGTAAGTGCATCCTAACTCACTATATATATTTCCTTATAAAGCAATCCCCTATGTGCACACTTTTCATAATTAAATCCATCATGCAATGTTCAATATATTTATTGCAGATATCCTTCCAAATCTGATGCTACGGTATGATGGCATAAGGGTGTAATGAGTCATGATTTTCACACACATGATATGTGTCACATTCTACAAAGAAGGAAAGGTGTCAATTCAGTTTCAAACGATGGGATGTGCACTGTATTACATATCATAAACTCTCATGGATGGATGGTCTTGTCCACCTTTTTATGCCACCAAATTCAATCTGATTTTACGTAATTTAAGATTTAGGTGCAATTCAAATTAATAGTTCCAAGATGCTTCCTAGAGTTGCTTCATGAGTATTGACCATATCATTCTACCTATCATCACATGGTGAATTTGAGCATGTCTTGTTCTTGTTTCGCTACTATCTAGATTCATTCACCTTCAGCATGGGAAAAAAGAAGAAATCTGAGCCTGATTCTCCGGACCCATAACTCAAGAATGCTACGCTTTTGTAGGTGTTTAATGATTCATGTTGGCATGAATTCATCCAAAAATTTGAAGATTTTGATGAGGGTGTCGTGGAGGATTTCTTGGAAAATTTTGAAGCTACCATTTCATGTGTTGGAGGGAAACGAGTTGAGATTACTAGCAAGGTATTTTTTGAAATATCTGGCTTGTCAGATTTTGGTTTGAAAGTAATGATGAATGCTCCCCTCAAATACTTGTTTTCTATGTTTTATGAGGATGGTGAGGCATTCCCCGAGGTGATCCTTACCCCCCAGGGTGTTCAGAAAGGTGTTAAAGGAAGCAGTATGTTGATCAGTTCGAAGAGTATGACATGGCTCAGTAGCTTGGTCGTAGAGCAGGATGTAGATAGGTTGCATTGGGACATGCAATAGGTAAAGTAAGGGGTAAATGATGAGTGCATTATTTGGCTCATTTATATCATTCCTATAATCAGTAAATTGCCACTTAGATATGATTTGCTAAGGCTTGGGGATGCTTTGTATAATTATATCATAGTGACTTTGATGCATTTTCCTTGCTTTTGTTCATGAAAACTGATTACCATATAAAATTCCTACTAACTATCTTTGTGAGGAAATGTGATGATGTGTGCAGGGAAATGATGAATGTTTATTATTGATGGAATTATGAAGTCTGATTTTGAAGCTGGAATACGGGATCAGAAGAATTTTTCCACTAGTCGACCTATCAGTATGGGACTTGTTTCTAACTGTCCCATAGGAATTTATGAGTTTTACTTAATATTTATTAGTGGAAGATGTTAGTGCCGCCTATTATGGCGAATTATGTAACCTTTTGTGTCTATATTAAGAAACCTTCTTAAGAACATGGTTAGCCATAATTTTTGGAGATACTTTGCAATCTATCGTATGTGGTATTCAGAAATTTCAACTTCATATGTTGTCTATGATATGGAACTTATTTAAATTAATAGAAGTAAATGTCATTTTGGAGATCTAAAGTTGCTGGTAATTCCTCTTTCCCAAGGGAGACAAAGGGTGCACTCGACTAAGGAGACAAGGGGTTTCTTTATGTTCACATATGCATACGGTTTTCTAATAAGTCTTACTGTAATCCTTGTTTCATTATATTTCATCCAATCTTTGGTTGAATGTATTTGTTTTCCTTATCGTAACTTTTATCTGGAATATGTGTTTTCTTTTATGCAAAGTCTAATTAACATGCGATCTTACTTTTACTAGGTTCTAGCTTCAATTGTGTAGTTGCAATTCCATTTGTTTGAGTATTGTGTGTGTGTGTGTATTTCAATTTCAATTAGAAGTGTAGCTTTTAGACTTCCTTTCATTACAGTAGATGAATTCCGTAGATTTACATTAGGTTTTTGTAGATTAGTAACCAACTTAAAATATCTCACAACACCCCCCAACAAAAATCCCATTAGGAACTGGTTACATAAAGCTCCATTGCATATAGCCTAGGACACAACCCTAGTTTATAATGACACTGACAAGAGATCATGTTAGTTAAATGATTGGAGAACACAATGACCCATCAAAGCTTGAAATGAAAAAAACCTCACCCATGATGATGCATTCCTGATCTCACAATGAGAGCGAGGGTCACCCTTTTTTTCCTTAGGCTTTTGCAATTATCGTTGATAAGGTTCAAATCTCTTGATACCTGCATCCTTATTCTGCACATTATATTGTAGGATGTTACCTTCAGAACTCTTATGAAGTTATTGTTTATCTTTTTAAGATATGGGATCATCCTATTACCCCATAGAGATTACTAAAAGTGAAAATATGGGTGAAAATGAATCCATCTACAACTTTTTATCCTCAAAATGAATATTAATTCTATTTTTAGCAGGTAGGACTAGGACCTGCTATTTTTGGATATATCACCCATTTTGATCCAATATGGCCCTATGAGCCTTCTGGTTTTATTGATGATGCATTGTTATTTTATCAACTTCCTATTTTTAGTACGTTGTTTTTTCCTGACTTGCTATTTTGGGAAAATTGACATTTTCCTTGTCTTTCTTTTTGCATATTTTCCAATTATCCTGACTAATCCAAACTTGCAATTTAGGAAACATAAAATTTTTAGCATGCAGAGGTACATAACATAAGGTATTTTTAGTAAGTGAAAAAAATGGATTCAATTTGTGATGGGAATAATACTTTGAAATTCAGCTCTTTATCATGATCATGTGTTTCAAATTTTAGTGTGTTTCACCCACCAAAATGCTTGGCAATAAAAAAAATTGTCACATGTTTCAGGCACAAAGCTAACATGGAATCCATTAATTGATTAACTCATATTTTGACAGTGTTCTTACTCACCTTGGATCGTGATGAAATCAACTTCACCAAGAGAGGTTTTTCTCATGGAACTTGTTCTCATAGTTTTAGCTCGATCTATCCACCGGAGTGATGAGAAATTGAAGGAACGAAAGTTAGGTCACAAAATAGGGATTTTGTTGTTTTTATAACTTTGGGGCATCATTTTAAATTATGAAACTTTCTTCATGAAGGTCCCTAAAAATGGATAAGTTTGTAAAAATCCTCACTTCAATCTATGCATTGGATTGTTAGATATGAGGGTTTTATGTTTTCAGTCACGAAGTCAATCTGGCAAATAACGAACATGGTGTCCGTAGAAAATACATATTTTTATTGTTTTCCATTAGTTTATCATGTGGAAATGGAGGTATGGATAAGGGTAATGTATTTTAATATCTTTCTTTTTGTCAATGTTTCTTGAATGTATGAAGAAGAAACACAACGACAATAAGTTTTTTGTAATTTTTACCCTTTTTATAATCTCATGAGGTTAAGAAAAAATTGGTTTCCCTAATATCCCAAGGGTATATGACATATAATGTAAAAAAATGTGCCTCACCATGAGCTTTACAATTGGCAGATGAGGATTGGTCAGATGAGGAAAGAGAAAGAAAGAGTGAAGAGTATTGGGGGCTAGAACTGGGTAACATGGAGGACCAGACTGAGGGATAGGCTTGGGCACATTTTTTAATGTTCCAAATGTCTCAAGGGGATGGGAAATTTGGTGTATGTAAATATGTCATTTGTGGAGGTGAAGATCAAAGGGAGTTGAAAATTGTCCTGTGGAGCACCTTATGGGGTCATATGAAGAACCAACGGTCATTCTTGGGCTTGGG
Organism: Taxus chinensis; assembly: GCA_019776745.2. Taxonomy (NCBI): domain Eukaryota; kingdom Viridiplantae; phylum Streptophyta; class Pinopsida; order Cupressales; family Taxaceae; genus Taxus; species Taxus chinensis. The sequence continues at coordinate 4,245,781 of CM034154.1, forward strand.
AACATTTTTATGTCCCAACTATCCCAAGGGAATGGTATAGTTGGTGTAAGAAAATGTTCCCTCATCTGGTGAGGACAAGTGGAAGAATCTGATTGTACAATGTTAAGGATTGAAAAAGAGTGCAAAGTGGCTAAACTTGCATGTTTGAGCTTTGTCAAGGTCACATGAGGATCCAAGAGGATATCTTGAGGCTGGGTGATTTTTTTTCCCTTGTGTCCTAAGGGGATGAGATAGTTGGGAAAAAAAATTACGTTTTCAGCCTAGGAGTGACATGTGTCCACCTTGAAAATTGGGTAAGTCCCAAAACATAACTTAGGGGAAACATGTAGGTAGCATATGTTAAGCATATGGAGATATTTTTTAGAACTTATTTATATGATATTTGTAGACACCTAAATTCCGCTTTTGCAATCTTATTGCCAAAATACATACAAATCACTCTCATTCTTGTCAATTCCGTTATAATTAGTGATCTTTGCTAATTAACTAATGTTTCTTACCACTTTAGCCAATTAACACCACATTGTTGATTGTGTAACCCCTTTCACATTCAGGATGCCACTTTATAGCAAATCGTAAGACAAAATCCTCTTCAAAACAAACAATTAACATTTATTAGCTAATTAAGCCTATTTTCCCCTTGTTTTGGTCAATATACCCTAGTATCAGCTTAAAATCACCCCTTTCACCTCCATAATGTCTCAGAAAGATTCGAAAGCTTATCCTAGCCTCCTAGTTGACCCTAAGTGGTTGATTAATGCTTCACATCTCTTAATCACTTAGTAATTAACTAATTGTGATTAACAAGGCCTAATAATGATTAGCAATTCTTATCTAATTTGGGGCTTTTAGTCCCACATGCACCAGAATACAAGTTTCTCCCAAAAGGAAAACTATGAAAAGGGTGCACCTCATTCCTTTATATTTTACACCATGCTTTGGATCTCATATAATAAATATGATATATAACCAAGTTCAATCCTATTATAAAGCCTTCTATTGGGTTAGTAGATGGATATCCAAAAGGACCAAGTAGTCATTGGGAGAGACCATTTCACCTTGTTTGGAGTAGCAACCATAACCATTTGATTTCCCTCTTAGGTCTATTTAGGCCAATGTTAGGTAATTCAAGCATATTAGTAGGTATGTTTAGTTAGATTTTGTAATTGTTTCATACTAGTTAAGCATTATTTAAAGCTTCTATCTTAATGTTACATTCCTAGACTTAGAACCCTTGGCTAGATGGATGGAAATGGTGTTAGCTTCCCTTGTTTATTCATGTTATTTTCTTTGTAAAGTTTAGGGTGTCATCATTTGGCACGTCTGGTGGGATAATGCCCCATTGCATTCCCTTTTAAAATCTTTTTAACTTAGTTTCAAAGTTTTTCATTTCAAGTTTATAGATTAGTTTCAAGTTTCATAGATTAATTTCAAGTTTTTTACTTTAATTTCAAGTTTTCTAGTTTACTTTCAATATTTCTAATGTACGTTCAAACTTTTTAGATTAGTTTCTCAAGATTTTTCGATTAATTTCAAAGTTTTAGAGTAATTTTCAAGGTTTTATGGCTTAATTCCCGAAGATTAGTTTCAAGTTTCCTATATTAATTTCAAATTTTATAGTTTACTTTCTAGCTTTCTAGAGTACTTTCAAGCTTTTTAGATTAGTTTCTCAAGATTTTTAGATTAATTTCAAATTTTTAGAGTAATTTTCAAAGTTTTATAGATTAATTTCCATTTTTGAAATTTGTTGTAACTAGATCAGTGGTAGAAGTTGTGTTTTCTTGATTTTTGTAGGATTCAAGGAGGCAAATCCCTGTCAAAATTGACAAAAAAAATACCAAAGATTTGACCTTTTTGAATAAATTCTTGTCAAAACTCGATTTTTGGCCACTTCCTACGAAGGGGCATGCAAGCATTGAACCGAGAGCACAAGCATTGAAATGTGAGCATAGTTGTTGAACTGTGAGCACATGTATTGAATTGGGAGCACAAACATTAAAGCAAGAGAACACACGTTAGCTTGTATCTTTCAACTCTATCATTTTTACAAAGGGGAGCACAAACATCGATAGGGGAGCGCAGGCGTTGAAGTAGGAGCACACATGTCAACTTGTATTTTTCAATTGTCTATCATTTTTACAAAGGGGAGAACACACATCGGTAGGGGAGTACATGCATTGAAACAAGAGTGCACACATTGCTCTGGAAGTACACACGTCAACTTGTATTTTTCATTTGTCTTTCATTTTTACAAAGGTTAGCGCACATGTTAGTAGGGGAGTGCAAGTGTTGAAACAGGAGCACACACATCGATAAGGGCACGCAGGTGTGTCTATATAAATTTTTCCATCTAACTCAAAATTTATAGTTTTGGTTTTTAGGATTTCTATTACTTTTTAGAGGTTTTTAGAGGCCATTTTTGTCAATTTCATAGATTTAGAGTAATTTTTCTCATAAAATCACTTAGGTTTTGAAGCAATTAATATTTTTTCTATGCTTTGTATGAGTTTGGTTTAAGGTGTTTATGCTCTTCTCTTGCACTTCGTGTGACCTAGAGAATCAAAAGAACTCTTAAACCTTCTTTTTCTATCATTAGAGTAAGTAGGAAACTTTGTTAATCATCTTTTAGTTTAAATGATTTTTCACTTGCTAAATAATCAAGGATAGAATTTGTGTATGCTCTTCCCTTGCACCTAGTGTGATCTTGGGAATCAAAAGCAATTTTAGTCTTTTTATTAAAAATCACTTGGACGAATTGGGAATCAACCTTGTTTTTTTTGCAAAATTTGATAGTAGTTAATTGATTTAGAAGCTTTTTTCATGGTTATTTTCTTATGATATTGTGAATCTATTTTTGATACTACTAACCATTTTGTGAAGGACCTAACATTATTAAAATAAAGGAGGACCTAAAAAAATTCTAGCTACACATGTGATTGTAGGTTGCCAAAAGGAGTATGGAAAAAACCACATTAAGTCTAAAATATATAAAATACACAACAATCATCACATTGCATTTGTAGGCTTCAGTTAAGAGCTATGACTCATCCACTCAACTAGGACACAACCCCTTTGGCATAATATTTAAGCTACAATAATGGGGGTGGTCCTAGGAACCCTAAAGTATTTCACGCAAGGGGGAGCCTTGTGAATGAAACAAGAAAGTGCTCCACAATACCGACTTGTCTAGTACGCATTGGTGATATTAGCATCAAAGATATCTATTTCGTGACCCCATTGAAAGTATAATTGAACGCACTTCAGTTTTCATTATACTGAAGGGGGTAAAGTAAAGTCAAGATACTCCCAAATTAGTCAGTGTGATTTTTTGTGTAAATTGAGATCATTCATAGATATCTTGTGACACCTAGTGAGATAACCCCATAGGAAGATTGTCATCTTGGAGTCATTTTTTTTGTCTTAGATAGTATACCAGAGATCTATCATAAAGGGAAAACTTTGTTAGATTCAAATTCTTATTTTTTGAATAAGGGAAATAATCTCTTAAATTTGAAACTGCATGACATTTTATCATGAAATCTACTTAGTGTCATTTTTTCTTATTTTTTCACTTGTCTTAAGACAAGGTGAAACACTTCCGAAATAACACCAAGTTTATTTAAACACCACTTGGTCTAAACCCTTATTTTCTTGTTGCCCATTTTTGAACAAAAGGAAAAAGCATATATGGATACCACAAGATATCGTGTGTCCACCACTTTTGTATTCTACTTGTGTGACTAGGTTGTAATGAAAGAGTGCACGTGTTGAAAGTGTGCATGGTATGTAATCACGATCTAGTAGGCCCCCTTGTCTCAAAAACCCATATTTGATACTTATTATCATCGTAGTTAGGTGTTTTCATCCTTGTCTTCTTTTGAGTTGTTTCACTACCCACATTGTAGCCATACAATTGATATATTTATGTCTTGTTTCCATTGTGAAATTAGGCCTAAATCTCTATATTGTAGAGTTACATTGTTCACATGCATAGTAATTTATTGTGACACTTAGACATAGTTTTTACATCCTAAATTTGTCTTGATTTTTGTGAGTGTTAAGGATAGATTGTTAGCATCGCAATAACATCATTTTGACACTAGAAATATTGTTTTCCCAAAATCTTGGTTCACATGTATAAATAGTGTCGTTACACTGCTCACATTGTTATCGTCCATTTTTACGAGACTTGAATTTTGTTAGTGTTTAGAAGCTGGTTTTTAGTATATCTTGTTAGAATATCACGTCAACATTCTCTTATCATTTAGGCCTTGTTTGTTGCAAACTTGACCTAACTGGTGATGTTGTGTTGTCACTATTTGGTTGCAAACCTATCTAGATATAATCTTAAAGAATAAACTATTTGGTGTAATCTAAATTTTGAGTGTTGTACGTCATTGTATTATTATAAGGAAAACTTGTGTCATATATTACCTTGCTAGGGTAGCTTGTTTGTTATTATTTAGTTTGTTTGTTCACCTTGACCTATCACTTTTGTGGCTATTCTATAGTCACCTTGTTTTAAACAACTTAGGGTCATTACACTGCACAAATTTGACTAGGGTCCCTTGTTAATAGACCTTAGTGTACATATTTCACGTTTTACCTTCTATTCTAAATGACGCCTACTATGAGAATGGGGTCACAAAAGTTGGCAGCCAATAGATTTGGAGAATAATCTCATGTTTGACTATAGTGGTGGAGAGGAAGAGTCTCCTCGTGCAGATGTAGAGATTCATTCCATCCATTTTTATGACTAAATTTTTCATAACAAATATGAAGTTCTTATGTGGGTTGTGGAACTAGGAGAATAATTACCTTCCATAGCATACCCTTTGCTTATCGCCGACATGGTTTGGGGAGAATAAGAAGTAGACCTCCCTCGTCGCACTCTTATCCAAATTCTAAATCTAGGTCATGCCTCTACTTTTGCATGGCAAAATAATGAGGAGGTACCATTTGAAAATGATGGAGACTATCATTTTCTTCCTATTAAAATTTTTTACGAAGATCATGAAGAATATGTTCATCATGCACAACCTCCTTCCAATGAAGATCGTCATGAAATACCTATTAAAGAGGTTACATTAGAACAATAGGTCCAAGCCCTCACTTGTCAATTGGAAAGTTTGGCTTCACGTATACAAAAAGAACAACCAAAAGTTGTGAAACAAACTATACCAAAGGAAAAACCTAAAGCTTCATTTTACGAATTCCCAATAAACACTCATCGATGGGAGACACAAAGAGATTCTTATGAAGAGATTCTCACAAAAAACGGGGGTGGGAATACACCTAGGCCTAACCCTTTATATATACCTATGCCGCCACCGACGATAGATCCATTTTTTTTATCAAGAGTGGTCAACAATGAAGAACTCCCTTCAAGTGTTACAAGAGGGCCAAAACAGTAGCAATAACAAGAAGTATCCATCCGATGAGTTATGTCCTTACCCATTTGACAAAGCCATGTTGCAGGTGCCTTTCCTAAGAGATTTTAATTTTCCAAAATTTGATAAATATAAGGGAAAAGGTGACCCTCGTGATCATATACAAGAATTTTATATGGCATGTCTAGAGGTGGCATTCAGTGACAATTATCTTATGCGCTTATTTCCACAAATTTTAGGAGCAACGACACTAGAATGGTTTGTGCATATCCCTAAGGGATCCATATCAACATGGCCAGAACTAGAAGAGAGTTTATATGACACTTCTCTTTCAATATAGAAAATGATGTTACCATGTTAGATATCTATAATGCCAAGGAACGAAACAACGAAAAATTTCTCTATTTTTTTACAAAGATAGATAGGGTTAGCTATTTATTTTCCTTACTCCCTACCTGAAAATCAGCTAATACGAATAATTGTTCCCAACCTCCATCCTGACATTACGTTCCACTTACAAATGTATTGTGGTAACACGTTTGAAGAGGTAATAGAAAAAGGGAGTCAAATTGAAAAGGAATTGTTAAATAGAGGGACCCTAAAGCACTTTTCATGGGATCATACCGATTCCAAGACCAACGCCAAGAAATTTTTTGTTCCTAATAAGAACAAAAACATTGTTAATGATAGAATAGTAGACTCTGAATGAGTAAAATTTTTTTAAAAAACTCCTTTGAAACTTCCAAACGGTAATCCACCTACCAAGTATAAATGCCATACTTTTACTCCTTTAGATGAATCCATATTGTCTATCCTAAAATAGTTAGAGGCTGTAAACATGGTAAAATACCCTAAAACAAAACCCTATGGGAATGATATACCTAAATCATCATGGTTTAGGGAGAATGAATTTTTTGAGTTCCACCACGTTAAAGGTCACAAAATAGATAAGTGTTTGAAGTTACATCACTACATCTAGGACTTAATCAAAAGTGGCAATGTGGAGATGGATTTATCCACTCCTAACAAATTCCCCAATATGAATACTCTTCCTAAACATAATTGGGATAAGAATTCAAATTATGTGTCTAATGAGGAGAATCATTTTGATGTACTCATTGGTTGTGTAGATACACCTATTGAAAATATCAACACATTAACCCCTGTGATATCCCCTGGATTATCTATGTCTATGCCTGTGCCAAAAAATATTGATTACCATGTAATTCTGCATACTTATGACAGTAAGGAACCTATGTTTCAGAATTCCCATCAAAGGATTCCTATCACAACTAGACCTCATTTGATTCTTTGTGCTAGATACCACATTCGGGTACCCTGTTCCCCACATTCATCTCATAGTTGAGTGGTATGGTTTGGACACTTCTGATCCAAATTATTATTCAGGTTCCTCCCACTCTTCTTATGACTCAGATCCAAACTATTATTCTAATTATTTACATTCATGTAGATCTTCTGAAAATTCTAATTTGGTTCTTAAGCTGCAGTCCTCCCTTACTTTACAGGACCTCCCTTATTCACCGCCTCAACGATCCCTTCTTCTCGTTGAAGAGATCTCCAGCTCAATTTATTCTAATCAATCATCCAAGTTGACTCCCATGTCACATTCATCCAATCAACCTCTTTTGGTAGAATAACTACCCATGCTGATTGATTCATTTCACAATGAAGAAGTAATTAGAGAATTTATGGGGGTATATGAAGACATTCCTCTAGAAGTTTACGAGAAAGAAACCTCTTTAGACCTTGATACGTTCATGTATTGGGAGGAAGAGATTGATGCCTTTTGTCATAAAATAGACGAAGACCCTAAGACCATTGAACATGATCCTCATCTTATTTTTCCACCTTCACATTCTTCATTGGGTGATGAAATGTCTGGGTCTAGTATTGATCCATGACCTATCTTCTCATTACATAATCATTCTTTATCTATCGGGATTCCTACATAGTAACCCATCACTTTCTTATATATGTGGGCCACCTCCAAGTAGCCCCACATCCTCTATATGTGGATCAACTCCTAGTATCCCATCTTTATCTATGCTGAGGGAACATCTTAGAAGTCCCTCATCTTCAATTCTTGGGCCACGTCCTAGTAGCCCATCATCTTCCATCTATGGGACACCACCAAGAAGTCCATCATCTTCAATCTTAGGGCCACGTCCTTATAGTCCTTTAGCTTTAATCTATGGGACACCTCCTAGTAGCCCATTCTCTTCAATTCTTAAACTGTATCCTTTGCATCCTTCAAATTGTTCTTCTATCAATGATTGTGGAAAACCCACTGTCATTTCTCCTTATAATTCTATTCTTCCACTTTCTTCTCCCACTTCTTGGGATCAAAAATTCATGTGGTAGCTCATAGGAAACCAAAACAATTTCTTCATCAGGCACAAATCAAAAATTCCAAGAGCCCCAAAGCTCACAACAATTTAAAATATCTTAAAGTTTAGAATTAAATGTGCTTAAAACATACACCCATCAAGTATGGCATAAAGTTCAGAAACCTCTGGATACGGACCTCAAGATCCCACACACAACATCCACATTTCTTGAAAAAACACAATCATCTATTGAGTATGATCTTACCATGATCATTGAGATTGGGGATAGTATGACTTTTGATAAGAAAACATGCCTAGTCTTCCTTATCAAGGAAAGTGCTAACATTGTTGTTGGATCTTATCATGCCAAGTGACTTTGTCGGTCCCACCTTTCAAAAAAGGAAAAATACCAAAAGAAATGATGGAAAACATTTCAAAAAATCAAAGGTAAATGAACACACATTGTAATCAAGTACTACATATGCATGGATGTTCTTACTTCCATTACTTTTTTTTTTCTTCTATTAGTCTTCCTACCATTTTCATCCCTTCACTGATGTTTTGGTTAGCCAATTCGCACACATATTGTGAAATTTATTTCTATGGTATCTGTTTGACCTTGTTCTTTTATCACCTTGGTAAATTAAAGAACGACTGACCTCGTAGAGATCCTATCACAATCAACATCTAAAAAACTTGTTGCAAAGAAATTTTGAAACATATTTGTTGACACTAGCCAATGTCTCCATCGCAATCACTTCCAATTCCTTCCATCAAGCCATCATTGGTTCTTAAACCCTTGTCAAACAAGAGAGCTGAAATAAGTTTTTAGAAAGCAAAAAGCTGAAAGAAAAATCTAAAAGCAAAAGAAAATTGATATATAACTCTCTCTTGGGGTATTTCCAATAATCCCTACTGAGGCTATGGACGCATGACTGGAAATAGAGAAATGTTGTGATTAGAATCAAAAGCATCTCCATTGGGGATATGGACACATGGCTGGCAATGGAGCAATGTACAGATATCCTTCCACAATCCATTCATAAAAAATCAACTTTGAAAAATCAATCATTCCTACACATTGGCTAGGGTGTCTTCATTTTTTGTCTATCAAATCATCCCTCCAAGATGTAATAAATTTCCACATGTACATATTGGATCTCTATGAGTAAACAGGATTAGTATGTTACCAAGTTTTATTTTTTGGACCTTTTTCACACTCTCATCTAGTTTATATCTTGTCTCATGATTTGTGCCTTTGGCTAACCACTTCTTCATCGCAAGGCTTCTAAGCTACATTCACAACATTCATGTTGTTCTTCCATGTGTATAAGATTTCCTTTTTTCCATGTTTGTAGGAACCTTTTTCCCCTTTCTCAAAACAAAATTCCACTTCTTTATGTCATGTGCTTCTTGGCCAACTTACGTTGGGGGCATCATTGCTCCTTCCTATCACGTCACTGGTTTATGATCATCATCATGATTGAACCTATCTATATCATCCCTGATCCAAATTTTGGGCGTGAAGAGTTTTCCTTTGAATATTCCCATCTAACATTGGGGGAAATTTTTCATCTTCACTTTCTTGTGCATGTGCATGGCATTCTACCCATGTACAACCCATCTGTCACTAGGGGAATCCACATTTCTTCATTTCCTATACATAGATTTAGAAAACTTTTAGAAAATAAAAAACATTCAAATATGTTTCAAAAATTAAAAAAATGATGGTAAAATTATTAAAAATCTAAAAAAAATTGCAAAAAAATCAAAATTCTACAAAAATGGGTAAACAACGTGCATACAACTGAAGCATATATCACTTGTATTATCCTTGAACATTGAAATTGTTCATAAAAAAGTACCTTTCTAAGGTTTTTGTTTTTTCTAGTCTCAAACGACTTACAAATCATCATGATCTACATTCATTAACAAAAGCTAGGCTGCATGTTATGTCAGTCCTCCCGTGTAATAGTGATTTGTCAGGGACTGTTTTACAGCACACGAAAGCTTTTCCATGGGACTACTTGTGTCCTTCATTTTTACCTTGCATGTTTTATTACTTGGGGCATCATTTTTAATCCTTTTCGTTATAACATGAACATTCATGAACTACAACTTGATAACAAAAACATTGGTGCAACTATCTTAAACATTGTTTGATTGAGTACATGTGATTGTACTAGTTTCTCTGTTAGGTTGGCTAGTTTATTTTCTCATATTGTATTGCATTTTGTATGTTGCATGGATATAAATATCATTTTACTTTCTCGTATTGAATTACATAATGTATGTTGCATGGGTTATGTATTTTTAGTAGTAAGCAATTGTTAGTACTTTAGCTTTTCATGTTATCTTACACTTTTTAAATTTTAAATAAAGGCCGATGATGTAGACCTAGGGGAAAAATGATATAACAAGGTTGCATTTTGAAAGATTGGATGCAAAGGTTGAACTTTTCCTATATTTCTCCATTAATCATTTCTTCTCCATTATTATTTATTACCACTACTAATTTTTATTCCAAATCACTCGAGGTAATAAATAATCATGTTTATCCCTATCCTTCTTCATTCTCAATACCCAAGGGTTTTCGCACCCATTCTAACTCATTTTCTGCTATCCATTTCAAAACATATTTTTGATTGTCGGTTGAATTATTCTATCACCCACTCAACACTTGAGGGGGCATCCTTCATCCTAATAATGTTTCTTCAAAAAATTACATGTTTTACGCTTGACTACTATGTTTGAAGTGAAGTTACTAACTTCACCTCAAACAAGGAAACTGTAGACACCTAAATTGTACTTTTACAATCTTACTGCCAAAATGCACACAAATCACTCTCATTATTTCCAATTCCATTCTAATTAGTGATATTTGCTAATTAACTAACATTTCTTAACACTTTATCCAATTAACACCACGTTGTTGATTGTGTAACCCCTTTCGCATTCAGGATGCCACTTTATGGTGAAAGTGATTTGATCTCTCCCAGGTCCTCCTCTTCAATGGGACTTGGAGCCAATTGTTCCTCCTCTTTAACTAGTTGTGCATATTGGATCAAATCACCATCCTTTTTAGACAAAGTGCCATCATAGACACTACATCCAGATCAAATAGACTGTTGATCTTCTTCTTCTTGTTTTTGTTCTTCTTCTACTACAAACTCAACCTCAACCACCACTGGTTCTTCAACCCTGACCTCCTCTATTGGCTTGACCATCAAGGGGATCTTTGTAAACCCAAATTTAGTAGCCCAACTCTTCAGATTGTCTATCATTTATTCTGTATTGGGCTTCACTTCTTGTTGTTTTCCTTGACTGGATTCTTGAGTCTCTTACCAACATGGACTTGGGAAAGCAAGAGGAGTGACATGTTGGGATTCAACCAGCTTTGTAATTGTTTGTGGTGGGGAGGGAGGTAGAACTTCTTATTTCTTTGGAGGGAATAACTGCTTGGGAAAAAAAGGGGGATAAGAATTGAAATGGGGTGGAAGATTTAGAGATGGAGAAGAGAAATCAACACTTGGGGCAGCAACTGAGGGGCTTGACTCTTGATCATGTTGAAATGATAAAGTTTGAGAAAGAGAAAATGAAGGACAAGGAGCTAGTGATTGACTTACCCATTAACAAGGTTGTCTCCCACTTTGCTAATAATCCTTAATTTCCTCAATCCACTGTGTAAGTAGAGGCAACACTTCAACCATGAAGTTAAGCTTTTCTTGAGGGTTGTAATGTATTAGAAAAGGGCCTCCCCATGGACAAGGTGCCTTGAAACCAATCTTGAATTCCTTAATTTACACTATGGCCCTTGACTAAACCATGTTGGGATAATTTTTTTGAATCTTCTACTGCAAACCAACATTCTCCACATAGTTTTTGCCATTGTATGCATCCCCTTGTTCTTGATAAGCTCTATGATGAAACTGACTTGGACCCTACTCATATGGGTAAGAATAATGGTCCTGGATCTGATTATAGTGTTGATCTGGAGGAGTTGGGAAATGCATTGGAGGTGAACTGTATTGCTATTGTAAGTGTGACTTCTAAGAAGGAAATGAAGCCATGATTGCACAACTTCATGGAATCAGAGAAAATGAAGGAGATGAAAGAATAAAATTTATGAAAATGGGTGGAAATGGATGGAAAAGGTCTGTAACTTCAGAGATAGGGTTTTTGACTAGATGGATTTGCCAGATGTGCTTGCATGTGTGTCAAAATGTTGAATCTCAACATGAACACACCAACATGCTAAGATGAAGTGGTAAGGTGCTTTAGAACTATCCCACCGAGCGTGTTAAAAATGTTAGTACAAAATCATAGCACCCTTGAATGGCCTGATTATGAAGTGGGGAATTTGGTGTGATTGCACAACATGGGACCATCTCTCAAGCTGTGGGACTTGAAAAACTTGAGATGGACCTCTGGACAAATCTGGTTCTTGCCTCCTAATCTACCTGCCACAAGCTACTCCAGTGCAGATTGAACCTACCCTATCCTAATCTAACCATTCCAAGGGGATAGAGAGAGAGAAAGAGGGTAAAAGATCCTACACTAAGTAGTGATACACAAAAAAAGAAGTGGTTGAATCACATACCCGACCCCCTGAAGTGGAGAGAGGTGAGTAGAGGAGAGGGTGGACAAGATGCACCTCATACTAGAGATAGTTTTCACACGGAGCACCACTTTGAAACCCATTAAGCATAGCTTCTAGAACCTACAACAGACATCATAGTATGCAAAATATACCCTATGATAATGAGAGGTAAGAAGAGACAATAAAATGAGCCAAGGATGGAGAGATGCATCACGAAACAGATTCTATTGCTCCAAAAGTTACACGATACATTGTCAGTGGGAAATAGACAAGAAAATGCCATTACAGAGCCATGAGAGGAGACTTATAATCCTCATTTGACCCTAAGGAATAAAGAGAGAGAGGGAAGAAGAGGGAATATCAACAACCATTTGAATATGCCCCTCCTTTACAATATATAGGAAGAATAAGAGAGAGAGGAGGGAAATATTTGAATCCTGCTTCAACCACCTCTGTGACGCATTAAATCCTATTCTGAAAGCTCAACCACTGTTAATCAATACCACTCTTAAATCCACCCACAATTTTTCAATTTTGGTTCTCTATGTCTACTCAACGTGTCAAGGAAGAAGAATGATGGATCAAATCAAACCTGGTCTAATTTTTGGAGTAAATAGATTCTGCATTAATGGCATGGAGGATGTTTTTCCATTTTTCACCCACTAAATCCTATTAAGAATGATATTCTATGTTTCTATTGTGTAGAGGGTGTCGCAACATTTCCAAAAATTCTTATCCCGCCCAAATTTGATTTTCCTATCAAAATATATGGCCATTTAAAGATTAGGGTCTCAGGCATGCAAATTTGAAAGAGTCTGTGTGTACCAGGTCCATGTGGCAGCCTCGCGCATCTTGGAGATTTGGCCCCTTCATTTCATTTCTGAAATAGCACCAGAATGACACATGTAGGATTCTGTGGGCTCCATGATGTTCCCTTGTATTTTTCCTGAGTCCTTTGTTTAGTGAGGCCAAAATTCTAACCCTGAACACATGGAGGCCTGGCGCTTGTTTAGAGACCCGCCCTAAATTATAATCTTGAAACAACGTCATGCTAACACTTGGATCCTTCCACTGGCCTACTTCTACTTTGACTATTCAACCCTGAATCTATCATTTTTTGGACTCTGGGACATGTGGAAGGCACACGCTCATTTGAAAACCTGCTTAGGATTATACCTTTGAAGGAGCATCGTTAAGACATGTGGTGCCTTCCGCCTGCACTCTATACTTAGTCATTTTGGGCCTACTCTCCTTTTTTACGTCTATTGACCATTGGCTATGTGGAGGCCTGGTGTAAGTTTGACTCTCTACCTAGGACTCCTATCTTGGAAATGCATCAAGCCGACACTTGGCACCTTTCGCTAAGTTGAAGACTTTTCAACGATTGATGCAACTTTTGGGGCTCTGGACGTGTGGAGGCTTGGCACTTGTTTGAGTCTCTAGTCTGGGATTCAATATTTGGATGTGCGCTATTTAGACACTTGGCAACGTCTTTTGTCTCCTCCATACTTAGTCGATTTCAAGGCTCTATCTGAGTCATTTACAGAGCCCGAAAAACTTTGAACCTTCACCATTTCTTTTCCTTTGAGATTCTGATTTCTTCCTTTTATTTACTCCTTCCCCAACCCTGTTACTCCATTGTAGAGTCTACCATTAACTTGTTTGCTGGATTTGAAGCACGGGCTCAAATGAAGGAATTATTTTTTTGAATTTCTTCCTACATAGGGTTATGTTTGATCAATTTTCCCAAGGGGTGAAAATTGAGATAACAGGAACTTCTCCATATCATTCTCAAACTCTGTGTTTTCCAAAAACTCCTTTTTTGCCTCGGTGATAGCTGATTGAAGGGAGAAAACCTCCTTCATCTTCACTTTAGACATTATTTCTTCCTTGAAGATATCTTCCTTGACAAAGGTATTAAACTGAGCCTTGATCTCCTATAGAGAAAAGTGATCACTTAAGGCTTCATTCTTGATTTGAAAATGAATATCTTAGAAGGAAGAAAAAACGCAAGCCTTGAAAGCTTCACCTTTTTTCCACATATTTTATAGTTCTCCTAATACTTCCTCTAAAACTTTGATCTTCCACTCAACACTAAAAACCCAGGGTCTTGAAAAATTTCTCTTGGCCTCATCAAATACCTTGCTTGCCAACAAGATCTACTCATTTTTCCTACTCATCAAATGGAGATCCTGGATGCATTCACACTATAGCTTCATCTCTTTCTCCAAACCACCAAGTGTTGTGGTGAATTTAAACTATAATTTGGATACCTTCTCATATGACTTGAAGGCATCCTCAATGAAGTTCAATCCTACAATTTTCATATCAGCAACCAGTGATTCAATGGCCTTTCCATAGGTGGTATACTTATGCATATATTTTATGGTTTGAACTTCATCCTTGTTGAGAACTATGAGAGGTGGAAGATTGGTTAGTGGATTTGGATCCAAGACCTTATCCTTTGCCAACAAGGATTTTATAAAATTTGAAAGAACTTGGTTCTGTTCCTCCAATTGCTCCATAGTTTTCTTACCCTTCTCAACACGTTCAATAACTCTAGTCATAGTTTTTGTAAGGTTATGGACCTCAATTTCAGGGGCTGACTCTCTAAGTGGAATCCTTGTGAGTTCCAAGTCATCAATTAGAAGGTATTTCTCCTCTTTTTCCACCTTAGGCTTTGCAATCTCCATGAATTGGCCCTTAGAATATGATACCAACCTTGAGGTAATCTTTTATTTCTTTGTAGGAGGAGGAGGAGTAATATTGAGAAAGGCTGCCACAACATCAAACTTGGGAAACACAATTTGAGAAGTAGACTTCCGTTTTTGCTATTAATGAAAATTTTAACCCAAGCAAATGAAGAGGAAGAGATGGAAGGAGAAATGGTTCCAAGTGCAAGTGTAATCATTGCACTCAATGTTTTCACCACAGATGTCTCCAATGCAGAAGTTGGCATATCTTAAGAAATATTCCTAGAAGAAGAGTCCACCAAACCTAGAGACTCATTCATTTGACCTTTATTTTCCATCTCAACAGTGTTATCAGGGGTTTCTTCCTCTTCTTTCATCTCTTCACTGTTATCCTCACTCAAAATAAAAACATCTTCTGGCCCTATGGGAGCCTGTGGCCGCTTCAAAGGAAAATTCTTCATTTTCTTCTGCAATCTACTCTTGCTTGATAGCCTTTCCTTTCTTCATGTATACCTTTGTTGAAGAGGAAGGAGTGGACTGTTGAGGCACCTCAACATTGAGCACCTGTTCTTATTTCTTAGGAGGAAGTTTCTTGTGAAGAAGACCTGACTTTGCTCATCCAGAAGGTTTTCATCTTCTTATCAAACCAGAGCTTGGTTCTTACAATAACAAGTTTGATCACCTCTTTCAAATCATCCCGCTCTCTTACAAACCAATCAATGGTTTCAAGAAGAGTGTTTTTAATAGACCTCTCATATTCAATGGATTGCAAGTCTTCATCATCATCCTGTAGCTTATCAAGTACTTTGTAGATATTAAAAAATATAATTTGTTGATGAGAGAGTCTGCCAAAGTACCTTCTCCTGGCCTCAAAATCATCTATGCAATCGGCCCAATAATCTTCAGTATTTGCAAGGTGATAGAAACCCATCCTAAAATTCTTAGCAATATATCCATTGATTTCAAAACAATTTCTAGGCTTGAAGTGATGAAGGGTGAGAAGACAAATGGTTCTATCAATTTTATGAGAATCCAGGGTTTTCTTGCATATATAATTTCCCAAGGTGATAGGGAAACGGATGTCAGCAATATTTTTATCTTTGAAAGTCCTGTGAAGTTTTTCCAATTGTCTGCAAATCTCAAAAAGGGCCATTTTATCATTACAGAACAAAGGAAGATTTAGAGGAGGGCCTTCAAAACCAGCCAACATGATGTATGAAAACTTTCTGAATTGAGTGAAGAAACTCCCATATTAAGAGATCAAGGTCTTCGCTTCCTCAAAAATCTTCGAGCAGTATTTCCTTCCAAAAGCCTCACAATATACATGGTGAAAGTGTCATTGACTCTCCTAAAGTGATGATTGTTGACTTTGAGATTTAATTGAGGAAAGTATTCATATATAGGAGCATCCTTTTTATCTTCAAAGAAAGAGAAACCAAGCCATTCCCTGGATGCTAAAATGGTGTACATGAGATAGGATGACATGTAGAATGGCTGAGTTATCTAAACATTGATCATCTGCTCTGTTAGATTCTCATAGATTATCTTACCCCAATTTAACTTCTACTTCCCTTCACAAATGATATTAATATAGGGACACATCTGAAAGTGAAACTCATTTGTAGATGGAATTCCCATGATCCTAGCAATAAGAGTGATGATATCTAAAAGTTATTCCTTAAAATCAACCTTGAAAAATGACTTAGAAAGTCTGGATTCTACTTTCTTAGCGTTCTTTATCCATAATTTAGCTACCTTGGTCTTGTATCTATCATTGTCATGGTCAAATAGTGTTTTTGCTTGAGAAAAAGTGAGGGTATTAGCATCTTCCACCATTGGGATCTGTAGGGTAACACAAATAGCATCAAAATCTAGTCACGTAACCACTTCAACATGGATATCAACAATCTCCTTAGACTCTAGATTGAAACAAGCCCTGCAGGCGAGCACAGTATAAGCGCACTGGACAGACATAGCAAAATCCCTTGTAAATTTTATTTCATTGTCTTTGATTAATTAGGTGATGGGAGTAGGGTTATCACATCCAAGCCTACTCCAAAAGTCATCAAGGTCTAGGTGTTGAGCTTCACTATCCCCGATATGGGGCACAAAGGAAACTAATGTGAAGAGATGCTTATGACCTTTGTATTGAATCTTCATTGTGATGGAGATAAGGAGAGAAACAAACTTTAATTGAGTGTATCATAATTTCAAACAATCCCTGCAAGAGAAAACATAGATGCACATACACGAGCAACGACTTATTTTGTAAGAACATGAGTGGGAGAGAATGAGAAATAAAGTGTGTGAATGAAAGAATGGTTACACTTATTTAAATAGCCATGAATTCGAATGGATGGAGAGAGAAGATAATGAATGTGCAATAAATGAATCCTGCGTTGACCCAAAAAGGTGAAATGTGGAAAAGGTGGGAAAAAATGGCTCAAATGGTCCATGGGACGCAGGAACGTGAGGGATGCATGCAGCCAAAACACCTGATCCAAGAAGAATGCAGAAAAAGTGGGTTTAGAGAGCACAAATAGTCCATGGTCCATGGGATGCAAGGACATGCAGGACATGCGGAGTCGATTTAGCCGATGGTAAAGCAATATGAGTAAAGAGAAAAATTGGTGAACAGGAGGCCCGCCTACACTTGGGACACGTGGGACAAAATGTCCAACTTAGCTAAAAAACATTAAAAATTACCCCAAAGACTTAATTTTTCTAAATTTTTGAAATTTTCCCTTCACTTAAACACTTCCAAATGAAACTTCTTCAAAATTTTGATAATTTTTCTTAAAAAAGGAAGGTAAAATTTGAAAGGTGACATTAGCTGGCTCTTTCTGGGGATGACTTGACTAGGACAAAGGGATGAGGCAAGATCAAGAACCAAAAGAAAACTCTGGGAAAATAGACCAGTGCCTTATCCATTGGGCAATAGAGTCAAAGGCAAAGCAATATAGAAGACAAAACACAAAGGGGAAAGGAAACAAGACATAAGGGAAAGACCAAAAATAAGACACTATACACAATATACATAAGGACTGCCTAATCACCTAGGACTTGAACAACTTCAAATACTATCCACTATAAGGAATTGGGAGAGGAGATCCATCCATATAATCCAAATAGAAATAATTTTCTCCAGAAAAGTGTCTAATCTTAAAAGGAACAAGCCAGAGAGAATCAAACTTACCATGGCTTCCACGAGGATCATACCTTTTGTCCCACAGTAGGACAATGCATCCCACTTGAAAATCTCTAGGTATGGTATTTTTTTCAAAAAAACTTTCACCTTCTATTGGTGAGCAAAGATTATATCAAAGACTTGCATCTTGTCCTCATCTAGCATCTAGAGATACATGATCCTTTTGTCTAAAGAACTGATGAAACTTGAATCCTCAATAGCCTTCATCAAGTGCAAGGTTAGAAATTCAATTGTTATTGGCAGCTGAGCTTCAACACTATACACCACTTAAAACGGAGACATTCTAATTGCTCTTTTGGATGTAATTCTATCTTCCCAGAGGGTGTCATAGATATTTTTGTGCCAATTCCTTTGAGATTCATTGACAAGCTTCTAGATAATGGTTACCAAATTCTTATTTGTTCATTTTTCTTGTTCATTTCCTTGAGGGTAATAATATGAAAAATGAGCAAGGGAAATTACATACCCATAGCAGAAATCCATCAACTCAGAAGAAGAGAAATTGGAAGAATTATCAGTTACAATTTTTTTTGGTACTCCAAATATTATCAAGATATTCTTTTTGATAAAATTACACAGCACCTTGGAGGTAGTACTTTTGAATGGAATGGATTCCACCCATTTTGTGAATTAATCTATAGCAGTTATTGCATGAGTGTGTCCAACACTGGAACACGGGCTGAGAGTTACAATAAAATCTAATCCCCATTGTTGAAAATTTTCATCAATGATTAATGGTTTGAGTGGTAAAGCATCCAATTTAGGCCTCTCGAAAAAAATTTCATAGGCTTCACACTTTCCTACCCACTTTGATGCATCTAGAAACAACATCGGCCAATAGTACCCTGGACAAATAATTTTGTGAACAGTGATAGTAAACGAGAAATGTCCTCCACAATCTTAATCATGAAAAGTTGTGAACAATTTCTTCTACTGCTCTTTGTCCACACATTTAAGGAATCTTTCATCAATTCCTCATTTGAATAAATCATTTTCCCAAAATACGTACCATGTAGACCTTATCTTAATAGCTCTCTTTTCCTTGGCACTTAAGTGAGATGGAAATTCTCCATAAGTAAGAAAATGTTTAATATCATCATACCACTCATCTATTGAACTAAGAAAGAGAAAAACATGAATATCAACCTTTTCTATGGACAATTCCTCGTCAACTCCCTTGACCATAAGTTCGCATAAGCCTTTACCCCAAACTTATTTTGTTGGATTGATATCAAGGTCATACTCCTGAACCTTTGCCACCCAATTTCCTCACTTAGTTCCAAACTCCTCCTCTATAAGAATAGACTTGATAGTTGTATCAGGTATAAACACAATAGAGTGAGAATTAAGGACATAAAATGAAACTGCTTGACAAATTTTACCACTACAAAATCATGTTTCTCCATCAAAGTATAATTCAATTCATGAGCTTTCAAAACATAGATCATGAAGGAAATTGGAATTTCATGATTCTCAAAATTTGTTTGAGTTAGTATAGTGGCCAAAGTACTCTAACTACCATAGTAATAGATAGTAAAATCCTTGCTGAAATCAGAACATGCTAGGATAGGAGTTTTAGCAATAGCATTCTCGATATCCTCAAAAGCTTATTTTTCTTTGGAAGTCCAACCAAAAAATTTCTTCCTTTTCATCATATGAGCAATGTTCATATTCATTTCTTCAAAATCTAGAATGAATCTCCTCAAGAAATTTATCTTGCCAAAGAAAGAGTGAACACCCTTTTTGCTTGTAGGAAGAGGAATCTGTTAGATTGCATGAACTCTTTATGGATCTATCTTGATCCCCTCTTTGGAGAAAATAGTCCCAAGCAACTTGCCTTCGGTAACACAAAAGACAAATTTCTTAGGATTAAGGGATACTCCATGTTCTCTACATTTTTAAAGGACTGTTTCAAGATGTTGAAAGTGATCTTCCCTTGTCTTGGAGAAAACAGAGAAATCATTAAGGTACACAATGATAAATTTCCCTATGAGAATACTAAAATCTAAGTCCATTGACCTCTAGAAAGTGGCACCAGCATTGATAAGACCGAATGGAATCCTCTTGTAGGAAAATGTGCCCCAAGGAGTAGTAAAAGAGGTCTTGTGTTGATCTGGGATACTGACTTCCACTTGATTATATCTGGAGAATCCGTCGAACATGGGAAACATCCTAGAGCCTATGACACCTTGTAAGATTTGATTCATTATGGGGAGAGGATAGTTTTATTGTAAAGAAAATTGATTCAGATTTTAGAAATCCACACAAATCTGAATCTCACCATTCTTTTTCCTTATTGGCACAATGTTGGCGATCTAGGTTGAATGATGTATACGAAAGAAAATCTTTGCTTTTAGTAACTTTTGAATCTTGTGATTATATTTCCTTTGCTTCTGTCTGAAAGGATTAATCCCAGGTTTCAAAGGAATATAGCGTTGTGTATCTTTGTATGAAAGGCTTTGAGATCATCATAGGAATAAGCAAGAACGTCAGCATACCTTTTCAATAGGTTCATTGTTTTCTTCCTTTCTTATTGAGTGAAAACTTTCCCAATATTCACCATCTTGGGTTTATCATTACTTCTAATATTGACCTTTTCATACTCAGCAGATTGATGAGTCCCTTAAGAAGCCTTAGATCTCATGTACCTATCATGTTTATCAAACAGATCCTCTAGACTCACTAGTCCTTTGGGTATCATGTTACTCCTAAGCCTGATACAACCATCCTGATTCATTTCTTCCTTGATATCATCTTCATTAGAGGGCACATACTCTCTAGGAAGAGTCTCACTTCCTTAAAAATATAATTGGTTAAAGTTATCAGGAAGCTCCATGAAAGAGAGAAAGTGTTGATCATCATTGAAAACTTGCCAATTGCTGCATTATCTAGCACACTAGGCCTATAAATCATTTTAATGGTAAATTTCTCCTAAGAGAAATATGGGTGAGGAATCAATAGGGATCCTGAAATAGCCAGAGAACCATCCCTAGTGTTTTTTTCTCTTGGTACAGCCTCAATTGAGAAAGTGTTACATAGAATGGTCCAATTTTCTCATTAGATTAAGAGACTACAACCACAAGACTTTGTTGAGATGATGGGGAGGGTGTGGGAGATAGACCTCTAGAAGTATTGGGTGAAATTTTGGATTTAGAATTGATGAATTTCACCACCTTGGAAAAAGCATTTGGGTGAGTCCGGTAAAATTTTGCCTCTGATATTTGGATTTTTTCCTCTTAATGTGGTCGATAACATCAAAAGATACGGAGGTGGATGGGGCATTACTACTAGGAATGAGGGAAACTTTGGCCTTATCAATTTTAGGAGTTGTAGGATAATAAGTTTTGGAAGTGGAGATAGAAGGAGAAGAACTAAGATTACTCACCTTTTTTGTGGAGGTAGTGGGAATAGGGACTCCTCTCCTTGCAATTATTGGAATAGTTACAGGGGCCTCAGATATTTTACAGAGATGTACCACTTTTTCCTTTCTGTTCATTTGATCTCGAGTCATAACAACATATGACTCACTATTAATATCTACCACTACTTTATCGTATTCATCTTCATCATCCATACCTTCAGCGGTGAGGAAATTGACTTGAGAATCACCAAGCTCTTCTTGTTCTTCATCAACCTCTTCTTCAGGATCCTCATAGTCTTCATTCTACTCTTCATCATCAGGTTCTTGAACTTCATAGGTTAAATTGATTGGAAACTTGATGGGTGGGCCTTCAATAGCCAATTTAGGATGAGAAGAGGGCAAACGATTCCTAGGCTGAAAATTCTTCCTTGCAATATCTTGTTAAGGAGCATGTTGAGCCAATTTTTTCTTGATAGCAATAAGGTCATTTTCCAACTTCTGCACTAACATATCAAAATTGGCTCCTGAGGAGGAAGAAGAAGATGCTTTAGGCTTGGAGGGTTCTCTTTTCAATTTAATAGACATGATTAGATCATCCTCAACACTAATAGATAATCATTGATCTTCATCCAGAGTTGGAAGATTAGCCCTCCTTAGTGCATAACTCACTTCAGGAAACTGAGCAATGAGGAAAATGAGCTTTTAGATTTGATCTACATGACGGGTGGCTTATGGAATTTTATTAATCAACTTATTGAATTTGGCCAAAAAATCCCTCATGGGCTTGTATGGATCCTTTTTTATATGAGAAATTTGGGCCAAGAGGGAATGCACATCTTCAGCAAGTTTAAAATTTTCTCAAACTAAGTTTTCATGGTACTCCAATTAGTAATCGAACCAGATGGAAGGTAATATAACCATTCAGTGGAATTTTATTTCGATGTTTCTATGAAGATCCTGACATAAACATCCTCATGTTCAACCCCAAAAATCCCACATGCTATAATGTAAGCTGCACTATTTTCATCTGGGTGTACTTTTCTATCATCTCGAAATTTAGGAAAACATTTTCTGGTACCCCTGGGTAATTCATGCAATGGTTGAAGAAGATCAAGAGGTCCAACACGTTTTCCCCAAGGAAATGGTGCTACCATCCTTGGAAATATTGACTGAAGGGGAGCTATAACTCCAGAAATTACTAGAGCATCGATGCTAGGATTGGTTTGTTCTTGAGGACTTCTATTCTTAAAAAAATTGTCTTTTCTAGGAGGTGTGCTTGCAGACCGAGTTCTTCTATTCCTTCATGCCAAAGGAAGAGGAAATCCTTAATGTCCAAAATTTGATAATGGCCATCTTCTGCACCAAGGGATCTCTGACCACATGTATATATTTGGTCCGCTAGGTTCCAAACTGGTCTCAAAGTTATTTAGAAAATGATACGTTGAAACGAAATCCCCAGTAGAGTTTCCAAAAACTGTTGGTTTTTTAAATAGCACTTTATAGTGATCAAAAATTAGCAGACATCGATGTCCTTCTCTTTATGGGATAGGTTCCCTTATTGAAAGTGAGAAATAAAACTTATATATAAATATACAACTTTCATATTGATGAGGACTTCTAATATTTCACAATGTTTTATACCAATATGGATTATCAATACATAAGAATGGAAGAACAAATAATGTGAAAGGGAATAATATAATAGTACTTTCAGGCAATAAAGATAGCAAAATATAACCTTACACGTACTTAGAAATAGGGATACATAATTGAATCATTCACATTTACAACAACATATATTATTCTATAGGCACAAAGTTCTAGAAATCATATCATAAGAACACAAAGTTTCTTAACATGAAATTTTGATGATTCACAAATTTCAGACAAGAAATAAAAGGACAGTAGATGGAAATTAGAGACAAGGGAAAATCTTCTATATTTATTACTTTCAAATCTATTTACATTTCAAAAGTATCAGAGTCCTGCCATGCAAATAATGACACAAAGAGCCCATTAAATAATTTACAAAAACAATTACATTCGGTTCCAACTTCTTCTAATATAAAATATTAAAGACTACTTAAGAAATACTTTAATAGAATAGTCCTTAACCAAATATTACATCCTAGGCTTTACAAATTCAAATTAGAGGAAGTGTCTTAGGATTCTAAGGTAGAAACATCCAAAGGAGGATTAGGAGTGCCAAATATCTTAAGAATCCAATGTCTAAATATTTTCAATGCTTTAGTTATCTCCATGTACTTTGGGATGGTGGTGTTAGAAGTGGCATGAGTCCATATACTAAGGCACTTCTCCATATCCTTCTCAAACTCTATGTTTTACAAAAACTCCTTGTTTACCTCGGTGATAGCTTATTTAAGGAAGCATACCTCCTTCATCTTCTCTTTAGACATTGATTCTTCCTTGAAAAGATATTCCTTGAAAAAGGTACTAAACTGAGCCTTGATCTTCTATATAGAAAATTGATCACCTAAGGCTTCATTCTTTATTTGATAATGAATATCTTAGAAGGCAGACAAAACACAACCATTGAAAGCTTCTCCTTTTTGCCACATATTTTTTAGTTCTCCTAATGCTTCCTCAAAAAATTTGATCTTCCACTCAGCACTAAAAACCTAGGGTCTTGACAGATTGCTCTTGGCCTCATCAAATACCTTGTTTGCCAACAAGATCTACTCATATGTCCTACTCATCAAATGGAGATCCTGGATGCATTCACACCATAGCTTCATCTCTTTCTCCAAACCACTGAGTGTTTTGGTGAATTTCAACTATAATTTGGATACCTTCTCATATGAATTTTAGGCCTCCTTAATGAATTTTAATCCTACCATTGTCATATTAGCAACCAGTGATTCAATGGCCTTTCCATAGGTGGCATACTTATGAATATATTTAATGGTATAAACTTCATCCTTGTTGAGAACTATGGAAGGTGGAAGAGTGGTTAGTGGAGTTGGATCCAGGACCTTATCCTTTACCAACAAGGATTTTATAAAATTTGAAAGAACTTGGTTCTTTTCCTCCAATTGTTCCACAGTATTCTGACCCTTCTCAACATGTTCAATAACTCTTGTCACAATTTCTTTGAGGTTATGGACCTCACTTTCAGGTGTTGAATCTTCAAGTGAAATCCTTGTGAGTTCTAATTCATAAATTAAAAGGTCTTTCTCCTCTTTTTCCACCTTAGCCTTTGCAATCTCCATTAATTATTAGCCATTAGAATCTAACATCAGCCTCGAGGTAATCTTTGCTTTCTTTGCAGGAGGAGGAGTAGTACCGAGTAAGGCTGCCATAACATCAAACTTGGGAACCATAATTTGAGAAGTAGACTTCCTTTTCTTTCTATTAACAAAAGGTTGAACCCAATCAAAGGAATACAAAGAGGTGGAAGGAGTAATGGGTCCAAGTACAAGTGTACTCATTGTACTCAATGTTTTCACCACAGATGTCTCCAATGGAGAAGTTGGCATATCTTCATAAATATCCCACGAATAATAGTCCACCAAACCTAGAGACTCAGACATTTTGCGTTTATTTTCCATCTCAGTAGGGTTGACAGGGGATTCTTCCTCTTCTTTTAGCTCTTCACTGTTATCCTCACTCAAAACAACAACATCTTCTAACCCTATGGGAACCTGTGGCTGCTCCAAAGGAAATTCTTCCTTTTCTTATACAATCTTCTCTTGCTTGATAGCCTTTCCTTTCTTCATGTATAACTTTTTTGAAGAGGAAGGAGTGGATTGTTCAGGCACCTCAACACTGAGTGTAGGTTCTTCTTTCTTAAGAGAGGAAGTTTCTTGTGAAGAATACTTGGATTTTCTCATCTTGAAGGTTTTCATATTCTTATCAAACAAGAGATTTTCTCTTATAAGAATAGAATTGATCATCTATTTCAAATCATCCTTCTCTTTTACAAACCAATCAATGGTTTCAAGAGGATTGTGTTTGATAGACCTCTCATATTCAATGGATTACAGGTCTTCATCATCATCCTAGAGCTTATCAGGTACTTTGTAGATATTGAAAATTATGATTTGTTGAAGAGAGATTCTTCCAAAGTACCTTCTCCTGGCTTCAAAATCATTTACGCAATCATCCCAATAATCTTAAGTATCTGCAAGGTGAAAGAAACCCATCTTGAAATTATTAGCACTATATCCCTTGATATAAAAGTAACTTCTAGGCTTGAAGTGATGAAGGGTGAGAGGAGCAATGGTTCTATCAATGTTTTGAGCATCTAGAGCTATCTTGCATATATAATTTCCCAAGGTGATAGGGAAAGGGATGTTAGCAATATTTTTATCTCTGCAAGTCCTGTGAAGTTTTTCCAATTGTCTGCAAATCTCAACAAGGGAAATTTTTTCATTATAGAACATGGAAAGCTTTAGAGGAGGGCCTTCAAAACCAACCAACCTGATGTATGAAAAATTTCTTAATTGAGTGAAGAAACTCCCATTTTTAGAGATCAAGGTCTTTTCTTCCTCACAAAATCTGTTAGTAGTATTTCCTTTCAAAATCCTCACAATATACATGGTGAAAGCATCATTGACTCTCTTGAAGTGATGATTTCTGACTTTGAGAGTTAATTGAGGATAGTATTCATATATATGAGCATCCTTTTTATCTTTGATGAAAGAGAAACCAAGCCATTCCCTTGATGGTGCAATGGTGTACATGAGATAGGAGGACATGTAGAATGTCTGAGTTCTATGAACATTGATCAGCTGCTTCATTAGGTTCTCATAGATTATCTCACCCCCAATTAAAATTTTGCTTCCCTTCACAAATGATATTGATATAGGGAAACATTCAAAAGTGAAACTCATTTATAGAGGGAATTCCCATGATCCTAGTAAGAAGAGTGATGATGTCTAAAAGTTCTTCCTTAAAATCAACCCTGAACAATGACTTTAAAAGTTTGGATGCTCCTTTCTTAGGTTTATTTAGCCATGATTTAGCTACCCTGGTCTTGTATCTATCACTGTCATGGTCAAATAGTGTTTGTGCTTGAGAAAGAGTGAGGATATTAGCATATTCCACCACTGGGATGCGTAGGGAAACACAAATAGCATCAAAACCCAATCGCTCAACCGCTTCACCATGGATATCAACAATCTCCTTGGACTCTAGATTGAAACAAGCCCCACAGGCGAGCACAATATCAATACACTGGACATACATAGGGAAACCCCCTGCAAATGCAATTATGTTGTCTTTGATTAATTGGGAGATGGGAGTAGGGGTATCACATCCAAGCCTACTCCAAAATTCATCAAGGTCAAGGTGTTGAGCTTCACTATCCTCGATATTGGGCAAATAGGTTTCTAATGAGGAGAGAGGTTTGTGCCTTTTGTATTGAATCTTCATTGTGATAGAGATAGGGAGTGAAACAACCTTTGATTGGGTGTATCAAAATTTCAAATGATCCTTGCAAGAGAAAACATAGAGGCATAGAAATGGGAAATGACTTATTTTTCAAGAACGTAAGTGGGAGAGAATGAGCAAGCAAGTGCATTAATGAAAGAATGGTTAAACTCCTTTAAATAACCATGAATTCGAATGGATGGAGAGAGAAGAAAATTAATGTGCAATAAATGACTCCCACGCTGACCCAAAAAGGTGAAATTCGGAAAAGGCAAAAAAATTTGGCCCAGACGGTCCATGGGACGCAAGGACATGAGGGATGTGTGGAGCCAAAACACCCAATCCAAGAAGAATGCAGAAAAAATGGGTTTGGAGAGCACAACCAGTCCATGGGATGCATAGACACATGGGACACGCGGAACTGATTTATTCAATGGAAAAGAAATGTGGGTAAAGTGGCAAATCAGTGAATAGGAGGCTTCCTGCACTTGGGACACGTGGGAAAAAATGTCTGACTTAGCTGCAAAACATTAAAAATGACCCCAAAGACTAAATTTTTCTAACTTTTTGAAATTTTCCCTTTACTTCAACACTTCCAAAGGACACTTCTTCAAAATTTTGATAATTTGTCTTGAAAAATAAGGGAAATTTTAAAAGGTGACAACAAGACACGCCTCAATGAAGAAGAATTAGAGGAAGTACATCTTGAGCATATGTGCATGGAAAAAGAAAAAGCAAATATGGTCTATGTAGTAGACGGTGAGGAAATGGAAACTTTAGATGTTATCCATTCTGAATGTATGTGAAAATTCATAAATAGCACTGATGAGTGAGCACGTGCCTACCATGAGCCCTTGAAAACAAACAAGGTTAACATTGGAACAGAAATGGAACCTAAGGAAGTTATCGTCAGGGACTACTAGTCAAAAAAATAAGTTTCAAAGGTCATTGATCTATTGTGGGAGTTCCATGATATTTTCCCTCATGGGTACCATGAACTCAAAGGTGTTCACCATTCCTTAGGGGAGACAAAGATCAAGTTGAAGGAATGTGCGTGCTTGATTTGGAGGAGGCATTATCAAATGAATACAAATTTACGCGTACGAGTCAAGGAAGAAATAGACAATATGATAACATTTGATATCATTGAGGTAGTGGAAGAATCATAATGGATAAGCCCAATGGTCATCAGTATTAAGAAGTATGGGAGGATAAGAATCTATGTTGAATATAGGGATCTGAATGCAGTATGTGTCATCGATCCTTTTCCAACCCCCTTTACTAAAGAAATTTTGGAGGGAGTAACATGGTGCGAAGTTTACTCTTTCATGGATTGGTTCTTAGGGTATCACCAAGTCAGGATTGTAAAGGAAGACCAGAGGAAGACAACTTTCACCACTGAATGGGGAAGTTTTACCTACACAGTTATGCCTTTTGGATTGAAGAATGTTCCTGCTATGTTCTCACGCATCGTGGTACAATCATTTCAGGACTTCATCCATAAGTTTCTTCAAGTTTACCTAGATGACTGGACTATGTATGGATTAGTGAAAGACCATTGTGACAATTTGAGGCTGATGTTTGAAAGATTTTGGCAATTGAGGATATCCCTCAACATTAAGAAATGTGTCTTTACTACTCCATTTGGAACCCTGTTAGAACACATTATATGTAAAGAAGGCTTACTATTAGATCTCACCAAAGTTGCAGTTATTTTGGGATTAGGGGAGCCTACTAGTCAAAGTGTAGTGTGCAGATTACTTGGGAATATGGGGTATTACAGGAAATTCATCAAGGGGTATGCCAAGATCACCACGTCCTTGGAGGAATTTATTAAACACAAGAGTGCCTTTCATTAGGGAGAGGCACAACAGAAGGCATTTGACACTTTAAAGGATAGGATCGTCACAGCGCCCATACTATGTTTTCCCTCTTAGGATAAGCCTTTCAATATGCATGTTAATGCCTCAGGGAAAACTATGAGAGAAGTACTAGCACAACCTAGTGAGGGAATTGTTGATCATCCCTTATGTTTTGTAAGTATAAATTTGACACCAGTAGAACAAATTTACACAACTACTAAGCGTGAAGCATTGTCTATGATCCATGTGTTGCACAATTTCAGGTAGTATCTATTGGCAACACCATTTATATTATACATGGACCACATGGCATTAAAATACTTAGTCAAAAATCCTGTTCTACAAGGGCACATATGTCATTGGGTCCTATTATTCCAAGAGTTTGAGTTCACAGTAGTTGTAAAACCAGGAAAAAGTAATTCAAGACCTGACCACTTATCGAGGATGAACTCATGGGAGGATGCGCAAAGAATTTAGGATACTGTTATCCAAAATGTGCCCCCTGCTTATTTTGTGGCTAACTCCCTTTCATCTTTCCTTCTCTTGTGCCTCAAAGATAATATTTTGGTTTTCAGGCACTCAAAACCTTATGGAAATGACACCATTGGATAGAGCTCTTTCTCATCTTTCCAGAAAGTTAAAGTTTTCCTCCTAACTCCATGTATTTTTGAAGTTATGGCTCAGCGGAGTTTTTTGGAAAAAATTTCCCCTGAAAGGCCCGTGGCCAATGAGATGCTACCACGGGGCACCTAGAGTGGCGGAGTATGGTGAAATTTTGGAAAAATTTCCAAATGACCAAAAAGGTGCAAAAATTTGAATTTTTGCCCGCCAACCCGATTTGGTCCTGTTTTGCCCTAAAATTTAAAATGGCCATAACTTTCGATCCAAAGCTCCATTTTTTGCATTCTTTATATCAATGGAAAGCTGGTGAAATTCTTTACAAGATTCCAAGGGAAATTTTTAATTTTGATGAATTTTTGAGAGAGAAAATCTAAAAACGTCTATGGCATGTGGTGATGAGCAGAAATGATGTTTCAACCACCGTTTTTAATGAAGAATGGCTCGCATTCTCTCCCAGCATGGTTAAAAATGTCAGGGAATGGGTATATAAGGATGCCCATGCTATTTTGAATGCATTTTGGTCAATGATTGAACCTCTCCCACATTTTCCCACATTTCTCTCTCCTGGGCTCGTCCCTTGCACTGTAAAAGCCAGATTTGGCTCATTTTCAAAGGGTTGAACATTTTTTGTGTATTGCAGGTCCCCTTTCTCACCTTGGAAGTGATTTTGGTGGAATATCAGACCTTTTCTAATAATTACAACCTATTTTTGCCTCTCAGGAGTTGTAATGCAAGTGATTTTGATGTTAAAATAACAATACAAGCCCTGTGATTAACTTTCCATCCTCTGCTTGTGTTGTTTGACTAATTTCTGATTCTTCATTATAGTTATCAGCTTGTGCATGTTGTTTTTTTTGGTTGCATTTTATGACTTGTGTCAATCTACAAAAGCAAAAAATTCTCACCACTCCTTTGGTGCATCACCTATTAGCATTAGTTTTAGTTTATCTGCATTCTCTATCTCTGTCTCCTTTGGAATTTAGGGTAGGATTAGGAATATAGACCTCTACAACTTGTAAGTGATAAATCTGACTAGAGGAATTAAGGAACCAGCCTCTAAACTGGAGATTCCTTTCTCATTTTGTAAGTCCCATACTTGGGGAAAGGATTCAATGTTGTGCAATCACACTGGATGCTTAGTATGATCAAACTAGAGATCTGATCAACATCCAGGGGGTGCTGCTGATTTGTAACAATAGTTTTGGCACACTCGGTGGGACCTTAGAGGTATTCATATTCACTACAACAAAATTGATGTGCATTTGTTGCAAGTTTCTTGCTTAAAAGAGCTATAAATTGCACATCTGGCGACTCCAAGGAAGAAGAATCAGCTGGTTTTAGCAGTGTAGACCTGAAAACGCATGAGAAGAATCACTACAAGGTCAAGAGTTGGAGAAGAAGAGGTGTTGTTTGAATATCTATAATTATCTCCAAGAATAAGGCAAAGTGGGAGGAGAATCCAAAGGTCTCCATCTCCACCAAACAAAACTCTCTCAACTCCTCTGCCTGGTAGGCCTTTCATTCAATCAACAAGGGTTCTAAGGCCAATCAGAATGGCACAAAAAAACCTCTATGTCAATTTCACTGGCAGCAGCCCACTTGCTCTCAATGCACAAAATTCAATCCCAGTTGCAGCATTGAAGAACATTCCATACTTCACTGGAGAAAATCAGACCACTCCTGGTGATCATGTTAAGGATATTGCTAACATTTGTGCAATCCATGAGATCAATGAGATGCAATTTGCTGTCAAACTGCTAGCATCTTCATTCAAAGGGAAAGCTTTGCAATGGTTCAGGAGTCTTGCCTCAGGTTCTATTCAAAATTGGAATTAGCTATGCATAGCCCTCCATGAGTAGTTTGGGGAAAAAGGAGACAACTTGTCCCTTTTGGAGTAGCTGACAACTACCAAAAGAGCTCCCAATGAGCAAATGACTGATTTTAATTTTAGATTTCAAAGGACTTGGGAGAGAATTCCAGTGGCAGTCAGGCCAACAGCAGAAGGTTCTTTTCTTTATTACCTTAAATCTTTAAATTCTGATATTTCTATGTTAATTCAGTCCATGGGAGGCACAACTATCCCCATTGCTTATAGCATTGCCATTAGAGCTGAAATTTTTTTGATTCAAGCTGGCAAGCTAGCTCCTAGGCCTCCAATGCCATTATTTCCAAGTTTAGAGAGCCCAAGTACTAGCCAAGTGCCTAATTTAGCTTCTATTCCCACTCCTAGAAATCAGAATTCAAGTGAAGCTTCCACTTCATCTTCTAGTGCCTCAAATGAACTTCAAGAAGTCATGAAGCAATTGCAAAATCTAGGTAATGAGCTGGTTACACCCAAAAGGCAGCAAGCTCAAGGTTTTAGACCTTCCTTCCAGCCTCAAGCTCAGCCTAACAGGTAACCATATCAACCCCAAAGACCACCCAATCCAGCTGTAAACCTAAATCAAGCAAGGCCTCCTACCAACAGACCATTTCAGCCCTATAATCCCAATGCTACATCTGCATCTAAAGCATTAGTGCCAGTACAAAACAATATGGCTCAAGAGTATGATTGGTGTTTCCCATGCAATGAACCTCATAACCAGTCCATGTGCTTCAACGGTGCCTTGAATCAAGCATTAATGGTGACAACAACTGGTGTGGAGGGTGAAGGTAGTCAAAGAAATTACTAGCAACAAGAAACATTCCACCAACAATCAGCTCCAAATGATACCACACTTGTAAACTGGCAGGCAGAAGATTTTTGTGGCATGAACCAGACAGTTTCCCAAAGTGTTGCAACCAACAAAAGGTCAAAGAGGAGAAATTTGGGTGAAGAAAAGCCATTGGCCCCAAGTAATTCATGACCTTCTGTCACTCCAAAAAATATTAGCAAAAAAAATGCAATCCCAAGCACACAAAGACTACCTAAAACAGTTCCTAGGCCAACTCAAATGCTAGTTGTTGTTTCCCATGTACAAGGGATGAATGTGCAGGCCAAGGGACAGAAAAAGGATACTTCATCTCCATTCAATATCATTGATTAGATGAAGAAGACAAACGTAAACATATCAATGTGGGAATCACTATCTATCCCAGGCCAAAGAGATTTGCTACAAGCTACTATGAAGGACTGGTCAACTTCAAATCAGCAATTCCAAATGCAAGAGAAGGTGCTCAAAAATGTTGATGAGCCTGAGGGGAATCATGTAGGACAGCGAGGTAAGATGTTGAAGCCCCCTCCATTCTATGTTTCATTGATCATTGGGAACCAATTAGTACACAATTGCATGATTGATTCCGGGGCAAGTAGTTCAGTAATGCCCAAGCAAATAGTGTAGACACCAAATTTGTGTCTTACGACCCCCTTGTGCCCTGCATCTCATTTCGTAACCTAACCTCATCACCTAAACCTTACAAAATTATTTATTAATTACCTTATAATCAATAAATCCACATTGCCATACCTGCCACCTCATTTTGCCACCTCATCATGACCTAGTCCTAACCCTAAACTAACCTAATTAAGACCTATAACTTGGTCTACATCCACACCCATGACTAATGACTCCTCACTCACACCCAAAACCGACCTCATAATAGCTTGACCAAGCCCGCAACTAATCCCTCGGGAGAAAAGGAGGGAAAGTTGGCTATTTTACTAAAAATAGCCCAATTTGACTGAACCGATACCGGTTTCTACTCGACCGCTGTCGGTTACGTAACCGCCATCAGTTCCCTGTAAATGACCTCCTCCAACCAAAAACAGAGGATTTTTTTTATTAATCGGGATCATCATAAGTCATTGAAAAGAATCCAGATTTTACTTGGCCGAGCAGAGACAAGTGAAGAAACAAGAAGAGTTTGTAGAGAAGGACATCAAGCCCAAGACTGCAACTGAGTAACCAGAGCCTTGTGACACTCATCTGATCATCGGGAGGGAAGATAGCTCATCTCCTGATTGTTAGGTCATCCTACCTGAGTTCTGCCTTCGTCATCACAGTTCTTGGACCTGCATCCTCATCAATAACCAATAAGTAGTATCTTGTATTTCCTCTTTAATAACATTTCTTGGACTTTTGAATCACAGCCATCATAAGTCTATTCCTAGATCTACTACTTGGTAACACACTACATCTAACTGTTATTCCTCTACCCTTACGTTACCCCAAGAACACCCTCCCCGTACTCTCTGAGTCCCTCTCATCACCCCGTTACCTAACCCCACTCATTTACCAGTCTTATAAACAACACAACCACCCTACAACCAACCCTCACCAAAAGTCCCTAAAACATTGCCCCTACCGATATCGGTTAATAGCAACTGGTACTGGTCACTGTGATTCCAAACCAAAAAAAAACAGTCTTTCCTCTACTTGTTTCAACGAGGCAATTAAATTGTGATTTTACAATCATTTGTGTTAATACATATTAGCAGGGGAACTGACCACCTTCGAAAGGAAGTTTTATATTTCCTGGGCCCAAGGAAGTTCCCTCATTTATTGTCTAATTAAAATCTGGTGGTCTTGTATTCTTACTTGCAGGTAGTCATTCCAAGACAAAAATGAGTTCTTCGCAGTCGATCTGATCTCTCTCTACGGTACGTGCACACCCTCTCGACATTCAACAGTTATTCCTCCTAGCCCTAACCCTTATCTATTTCTCAAAGGAATGAAAGGATAGAAGCAACTCTATTCCCAAAAGCTGAAACATTCTGTGTGAAACATTTTGGCACGCCCGGTGGGACCCATTTCGGGTTTCTTTCTTTCTTGCTTGCTTCCATTTAGGGAGCATACTTGCAGTTTTCTTCTTCTTAAGATATTCACACGGTATTTTGTTATTTTGGTAAAATAATTTTCTTTGCTTTTACATCTTTGCATTAGTGAAAGTCATCTTCTTTGCTTCATCGAATATCATTTTCGATTTGGGTTTCAAACACGTGCATTACATTCTTGCTTGCTGTTTTCAATTCTGGTGAACGTAGATTAAGTAACAGGTCGTACACATGGGGGTGATTTCCACGGTATTGACAGGAAATTAATCTTACTTTCACTGCACAACACATACCGAATCACTTCACAATTAACACAACAACTCAAAACATCCCTCCTTTTTCTGCGGTATTCCTCCACCCGATTGAGGTAACCTTATAAGCCAAAACAAACTTGACATTTCCCCTAAGTCTTTTGTTTAGGATTCTGACATCATTTTGCGTCTAAGGGCATAAGCTCAAATTGATAAACAATAATCCTAGGGTTAGTCTGTTAATTTGCTTGTGTATCTTGTTTGTTTTCAGTTCTGTTTCTCTGTCATACACTGTTTCAGTTATCACTTCAGAACAATTTGATAGATGTACTAAGCATTGTTAAAAACTCAAATCAGTAGTTTCTTATATGAGTCCTACTATACCGACATTGGTTAACTGATCGACACCGGCTATAGTCTAACCGACATCAGTTAGCAGACCAATTTCGGTTACTGTCTTTTACAGTCCCTGACAAACCAGCAACCTGCCAATTTCACCATTCTGAGATTGTTTCTGTTCCTGATAGATTGAAACCCTACTATGTACTCTTTTCCATGGTTGTTATCACTCGGAAGCAAGCCACTGCCATGGTTTCACATGTCTGCTCTGTGCCTTTTCCTGAATCACCCCCTTCACATTCTATGGGGAACCCTACGGATACCAGTGAGGTTCCTAAAATTTTTGGACGCTAATCCTAGCGCTGTACAATACTATTTGTCTCATGCCCCTGACCGTACACCCGATGGTCAACTCCTTGTTGGCATGCCTATCAGTATAGCTGCTCATTTAGCTCCTTCTCCGCCTGATAACTCCCCTTTGCCTTCTGCATCCTTAGCCCCGTCTCCCAATCCAGCGGCTTCAGGGGTTCATACGGCACAGATTGGCTTTCCTTTGGTCAATCTTAGGCCCCACATATCATTACCACTGACTTCTCCTACCTCGTCTCTCTTGCAGACTGCTCCGTTCATGACTTGCTCTCTGCCACCTATCCACACGAGCTTTCCTTCTCAAGCTCCGCCCACCTTTTCATTTCCACACACGTATCCGGTGACCTCAACGTCTTATATAGGACATCCCTATTCGGTCGCCTCAACACATTCGTCCTCCATACCTTATCAACATTTAACACCACCATTGTCTAGTGGAGGCCCTTGGCCGAATCTGCCTCCGTTTACCGCAGCCGCACCATCATCTCATCCAATCACGGATTTCATCAAACAAATGATGGAAAAAATGTAAAATCTGGAGGCTTCTGTTTTGGGAAGTCGTAGCGCCTTGACATACGAGCAAGTTTTTTGGGAGCCTATCCACCCTTCTGTCCCCCTTCATTCATATCCTCCTCAATGGGAATTACCAAAATTTACTCGTTTTAATAGTAAGGAGGATCCTCAACAACACTTGCGATCATTTAGACATGCTTGCTATCTAATTTCCCATGACGATGCCTTATTACTCCGCACCTTTCCCATGTCCTTATCAGGACCCACCTTGGAGTGGTACAGTGCTTTAACCCAGCACTCAATCTTCTCTTTTAACCAACTAGCCCAATCTTTCTTGGATCATTTCTCCATTAACATTGCCAAGAAAGTATCTATCACCGACCTCTATGCCATCCGACAATTTGAAGATGAATCTATCACAGATTTCGTTGGATGATGGCGGGGCCTTATCAACCAACTTACATATGCCTTGCCTCAGGCTGAACTTATTAAACTTTTTACGCGGGCCTGCACTAAGCACATCTCTCCTACCCTCCAAATTCAAACTTTCCGCACATTTGATAAGGCCTTTACTATGGCTCGAAAACTAGAGATTCGAGCCTTAGAGGAAGAGAAATTACGATTGCGCAACAAAAACCCCAATTTCCGAACTCAAGATTCCACTAATAAACCTAACACCACCACTCCTCACACATCCACTTCTTCGAAATCAAAAGGATCTGTCCACGCGGTGATGGTCAAATCTCAAGCACCGTCTAATACCCCACCAAAAACTACCTATAAGTATAAGGTCGAGCCCATCAATTACACTCCCTTGGGAGAAACTTATGGTGTCATCTTGGAAAAATTTCTCAAAGCCAGAGCTATCACCTTGCCTCCTGTTAAACCTCACTCTGGGTTTGACTCCACCCGTGCTATACCTTCTTGGTACAAAGAAAATGACTTCTGTAACTTTCACCGCATAAAGGGACACAGTCACGAAAATTGCAAGATGTTGAAAAACATAGTGCAGGAAATGGTTGATGCAGGGGATATAACCCTCGATAATCCTAATGCCCTTGCTAACAAAAATTTGAAAATCTTTAACAAACCATTCCCGAACCACTCATCTAACAATAATGTAAACCAAGATATCTTAGCCGAGGAGAGTGTTCATGAAATCCATGCAGTTTTCGACTCTCAACCAAAAGCCTCTATTGAGAAAATTCTGAATCAAACCTCTACACTAACGCAGGGACCTGAATCCCCTTCACCACCATCAAGACAAGACAATAGCCTTACCATTCCCTTACCCATAAAGGAATTAACCGCCCAGAGTTCTCTGCTTACAGACGAGCCTTCTTACACCACATCCCTGCAAGACTGTGAGCAGATGTTATCTAACTTATCTATTTCCCAAACATCTCCTTCTACCACTCTTGTTGCACAAGAGGAGGGCTCACCACTCCTTTTATCATCCTTAGGAGAGAAACCTCTCAAATCAACATCACCACATTCTTTAATCATGATGGATCCTCTCAAACATGCCCTCCTACCTATTAGTTCTTCATCACCTAAATCTTTTCAGCGACTGGTTGACCTCTTAACACCCATTGATACAGTGCCTCATCTACCCCCTGTATCACACCCACAGTGGACCGAAATCACAACCCACCTTTCTTCCATACAAAATTTCCTGTTCACACCTGAAGACTGTCATTCCCTAGAAGATAGACAGGTTTTATGGGAACGTTTGAGTACACCATGCTCTACTCAAATGTAGATGACTGATCTTAACACCTCTACCATATACCCAAGATGTTTACAAAAGCTCAAAATTCCTGTGTCCTCATCTTCACCCCCCTCATCTCTACCAAATACCTCATCCACATATACTAACCTAACCAAACCTTCCCCTACGCTTGGGACTCCACCGATACCCAATCTAACACACCCCCCTAAACGATTACATTTATCCAAAAATAAATCAATCCATCCACCTAGGAGACAAATCCAATCTTCCCCAAACCAAATCCCTATCTTTGTCACCACTAAAACCCTCACCGTCACACCTACCTTCCATATTGGGACCTCGTCCCTCCACCTTGCCTCAATACATCACACCTCCTGCATTTTCTCTAAAACGACCTACACTTTCTACGCCTATACAGAGATCCTGTCCATCTATCAACCCTAAACATACTCCATCATCAAAGGATTTGTTTGCAGTCACCCCACTTTCTCCTTGGTTGTTCCCTGCCACCACGTTATCTAGAGCCTCGCCATCTAATCAGCTAAACATGACTTCTGCACCTAAGAAGCCACGTTTAGTTAAAACCACGTATCAATACCCCTTGTCTAAACCACCACCCGTACGAACCAACCATACCCAAACATTACCAAAACCCACCCAATCAATACCCCCATCTTCCTTTGATTTTGACCCACTCAAAGGATCTTACGCCAAGATCCTTGATATGTTGGTGGAGAATACGACCATTTCCCTACCTCCACTTAGACCTTATGATCCATCTAAACCTCGACCTATAGGTTATGATGAGTCTAAAATCTGTGCTTATCACCGCACACCAGGGCATGCTGTAGAGGGATGCAAAGCTTTGAAAGCCATCCTTCGTCAGTCACCTCTCTCAGATATAAAGGTTAAGAAAGACAACTTACGAAGGGAGAGAATTTTAGCTTCAATTCCCTCTCCTATACCACCTGTCCCCGCCTCACCAAGATCTATCATTATTACAACCACACCTCTCGAAGCCCATGATTCATCCCTACCATCTTACTCCTCTCATTGTTTAAGAGATCAACATGATTAGTGTTGCAACTCGAAGGCAGAAAAACACCGAGAAAGTGAAACAAAGCACACCTGCGGCCTCTCTTTCTCCGTCCACCATCCCGATTGCACCACCACCTAAAGTGGTTATTCGTGGACCCACCTACCCCATCTCTTATGGATTTGCCCATCGAACCATGATCAAATAGCTTCACCAATCACCTGTAAAAATGACACTGTATGATCTCATTCAGACTTCTGAATCTCATCGACAAGCTCTCATTGAAATCCTTCAAGGGATAGAGGTCTTACCTAATGAAACCTTGCCTGTTACCTCCATTTTAACACCGAATCACGTTGCTTCCCTCACCAAACAACCTACCGCCCCAACCACTTTTGTCTCTGTACAACAAGCCACTGTTGTCAGTTTCTCCGAAGACAAAATTGTTGACTTTGGTGCAAAAGATCCTGACCCTGCTCTTTTCATCTCAGCTTACGTCCGAGACATTCGGGTACGTCGTGTTATGATTGACGAGGGCGCTAGCCTAAACATCATCTCTTCAAAATCCTTCCAACAAATTAATATCCCTTCTAGCTGCATGTGTGCCAACCCCATCATGTTGCGGTCATTCAATGATGCTATTACTTCTACCTTAGGCACCGTGATCCTTAACATTTGTGTAGGACCACGTACTTTACCTGAACTCTTCTATGTCCTTGAGGGAGAGTTCCAATACAATATGTTGTTGGTCACCCTTGGATCTGGGCTATGGGATGCGTTCCCTCCACCTTACATAGATGCATAAAATTTGAGTACGAGGGGAAGTCCTACACCGTAAAAGCTGATCCTCCCCCCTTTAAAACCTGCAACATGTTGTATCGCCCTAATGATGTGCTTGTACCAGTCAAGACACCTATTCATCCAACCCAACCATCCACTCTAACCACACCTCTACCATCCACTTTAACAGCACCTACACCTTCAACCAATGAAACCGCCGTCGCAAATACCACTTCCTTTCCTGCAGCTAACATCCCAACCTCAGACCCCTTAGTAGATGTTTTTCAACACCTTACACTGGGGGAGTATCGCCTATATAATGTTATTTCTTTCCATACCCCACAGGAGTACGGACAGTTACATGCACATCCTACGTACGACCGTCGCGTGGGGGAGGTAATCTCTTACGGACCACCTTATTGCTGCACGAACCTAACGTATGGGGGTGTCGACGCATCTTCCGTTACCCCTGAACCTCCTCTTGGTGTTTTTCCCTTCTAATCTGATTTTCAATACTTGAGAAATCGTCGTTTCACCCTCACCTTCTTGACTCACTGTGCTTGGAAAGGCTTTGGTTTTGGTCTTTATGAACAAGGCCGACATACGATCATTCCCGTGACTACACACAAACACAATGATCATAGTGGTCTCGGATTTCCTGAAACACTTACACCGAAGGAACCTCGTGTCATTTATCTCCTGGAAAATGACGACGTCACCCCTACCGAACCATCATCACCCATTTTGCCATCGTCACCCACAGAGTCGATAGATCCTGAATCTATCCCTCCTAACTTTTTTTTTCATAAATGCTATCTTCCTAGGTCCTCTCACTTATCAACGCGATAATGAGGACCCGTCTTCTCTGCCCCTTCTATATCCA
Source organism: Taxus chinensis (assembly GCA_019776745.2). Lineage (NCBI taxonomy): Eukaryota > Viridiplantae > Streptophyta > Pinopsida > Cupressales > Taxaceae > Taxus > Taxus chinensis. Next base: position 4,285,911 of record CM034154.1, read on the forward strand.
GACATGATTGAAGAAGACTTGCCTTCAATTAATGTTGTTGAGTGCCAAGATGACGACTCCATCCTCACTTACCTTGGTGCGGACGACTCCTATATTCAACGTGCCTTACCATCTGAAACTCAAACCATGTTGAATGAGTCTACTATAGAAATCAACATCCACATAGAGGAGGATCCTCACATTGTGAAGATCGGACAATCCCTTAACACATCAGAACAAGTTTCCTTTACTACCTTTCTTCGTACCCGCAACCAAGCTTTCACTTGGTCCTATGCTAACATGCCAAGAATTGATCCTGACATTGCTGTCCATAACATCACCCTAAAACCCGATTCCAAACCAGTCAAATAGAAACTGAGAAAAATACATCCACGCATTGCCCTCTTGGTCAAAGAAGAGCTTCAACGACTCCTTTCTATTTCATTTATCCTACCTATTGACTATCCTCAATGGATTTCTAACATCGTACCTGTCACTAAAGTGATGGGGGGACTTCGGATATGCACGGATTTCTGAGACCTTAACCTCGCTTGCCCCAAGGATGACTTCCCCCTCCCAAGTATTGAACAACTTGTTGATCTCACTGTGGGCCATGAGATGCTCTCTCTCATGGATGGTTTTTCGGGATACAACCAAATTTTGGTAGCCCCTACCGATCAACATAAAACTACCTTCATAACTCCTTGGGGAACCTTCTGTTATCGTGTCATGCTGTTTGGCCTTAAGAATGCTGGTGTGACCTATCAACGGGCTATGACTTAAATTTTTCATGACATTATGCACACTATCCTTGAGGATTACGTCGATGATCTTCTTGGCAAATCTAAACATCGCAATGAACATCTCGATATTTTAACCATTATTTTTGATCACCTGTTACAATATTCAGTTCGTCTTCAACCAAAGAAATGTGTCTTTGGTGTCCTTTCGGGAAAACTTCTTGGTTTTATCATCTCTTTTCGTGGCATTGAGGTCAATCCATCTAAAGTCAAAGCTATCCTAGAAATGCCCCCACCTACTAACCTCAAACAATTACATAGTTTACAAGGTAAACTCCAATCTATCTGGCGTTTCATCTCCCAACTCTCGGATCGATGTCAAACTTTTCATCACCTCCTTAAAAAGGACATTGCCTTTCAATGGAGTGAAGAGTGCCACCAAGCCTTTGAGGCTCTCAAAGCTTATCTCTTGCAGCCACCCGTGCTTATCCCACCTCGCGACGATCACCCCTTTTACCTTTACCTTTTCGCCACCGACCATGCTGTAGGGGCCATGCTCACACATCGTGACTCCGAATATCGAGAACAGGTCATTTATTATATAAGTCATACTCTGGTGGATTATGAGACTAGGTATACACATGTAGAAAAGTTATGCCTAGCTCTATCATTTGTGGCCACCAAACTCCGACACTACCTCCTGAATCACAAAACTTTCGTCATCACCAACATGGACCCCATCCATTATATGTATGCCAAACCTCATCTAAACCAACGCATCACCCGATGGCTTATGCTCCTTGCTGACCTCGACCTTGAATTTATACGCCAGAAGTCAATCAAAGGACAAACCATTTCCGACCAACTCGCGGAAGCCCCTTTACCTGGGGTGAAATTTACCAATTTTAATTTCCCCGACGAACTCATCGCCACTCTTTCACTCAGGGAGGAGTTGTATCGAATGACCCTCTTCTTCGATGGATCCAAATGCCAGCGCGGCGGCGGGGCTAGTGTTTTTCTCATTCCTCTTGATGTTGAGCCTATGCCTCTTTCATTCCGACTCGATTTCCCCTGCACTAATAATATAGCAAAATACGAGGCCCCTGTTTTGGGTCTCCAGGTTGCGTTACACTTAGGTGTCAAATCTATCAATATTTTCGGTGACTCTCAATTGGTAGTCAATCAAGTTATGGGCATCTACCAATGTAAAAATGAGGAACTTCAAAAGTACAAACACTACGTGAATTCACTTCTAATCTTATTTACTCATTATTCTATCCAAACCATTCCCCGCTCCACTAACAAATTTGCGGATACTATGGCTTGCTTAGCCTCGCAAATTCCTGCTTCATCAACTGACTCTGACATTTTCGTCTTGGTCCAATAACTCTTTGCCCCATCTTACTCAGCCCCGGTTGTTTGTATGATAAATAATGTGTCTGCTAATTCGCAGGACACCTGGTATCACCAATTTCACGACTACCTTACAACCTCTGTTCTCCCACCTGACCTTACTAGTACCGGAAAACGTGCTTTTCTTAAAAGTGTTTCTCGTTATGTCGTCATGGGGGGGTCCTTTATAAACGTGGCTTTGATGGCATCCTCCTTCGATGTCTAACCGGCGCGAAGGTCACCTATACCATCCAACAGGTCCATGACGGTATTTGTGGTGGACATTTTAGTGGCCTTGCCGTGGCCAAACGGATCCTTCGCCTAGGCTATTATTGGCCTAATCTTAACAACGACTGCTACAAATATGTTAAGTGTTTTGTTATGTGTCAGCAACATGCCAACCTTCAACATACTCCTAGCCATCCGCTACAGGTCGCACAAGATCTTTGGCCTTTCTCATAATTGGGTTTAGACCTCATTGGTGAGATTCATCCACCCTCTTCGCAAGGTCACCGATGGATAATCACGGCAACCGAATATTACACAAAATGGGTGGAGGCCATTCCACTCATTTCAACCAAAAAGGAAAAAATTGTAGAGTTCATTAACCACCACATTATCTATCGTTTTGGTGTTCCTCATCGCCTGATAACAGATAATGGAAAATATTTCAAAAATAAGTTGTTACAAGACCTTTGTAACAACTTCAATATCAAACTTAACTTCTCATCACCATACTATCCACAGGCCAATGGTCAGGCTGAATCTTCTAATAAAACCCTAACCAAAATCCTCATGAAAGTTGTTAATGAGTCTGGAAGAAATTGGCATGATCACATCCCCTTTGCCCTTTGGGCTTATCGTAGTAGCATTCGTACCTCCACTAATGCCACACCTTTTTCTTTGGTATATGGTACCGAGGCTGTCTTGCCTCTCGAAATACAAATACCCTCCCTCAGAATATCTCTTCAAGATATTCTCACCAACGATGATTTCTGCCAAGAGCGGTTAGCCCAATTAGAGCTTCTTGACTAGCTTCATCTTACAGCTCTTGACCACCTTCAAATCTATCAAAAACACATCAAGCGTGCTTATGATAAGCGACTTCATGAGCGTACCTTTAAGGTTGGTGATCTGCCTCCGTTACCCTGCGATCGACTGCTATCTCTTCTGGTCCTTCTGGAGGTGTTGGCCAGGGAGGCGAGAATGATGCCTCCGCGTCGATCCTCATATTTGGTCTATAAGCCAGGGGTATATCCTGCACAAATCCAAATTGTTGCCGCACACGATCTAGAGGAATCCTCTCATACTCACCTGGCCTGTGCCCCACGATCCACCTCAATCACTCTACACCCCTCAACTCCTCAGTTATGTTCTCTGTTACCATCTCCCATATCTTGCCTCTTGTTTTGTCTGGACCCATCATCTGAATCCCAACCTCTACACTCCTGTCTCTCCTGACTGGATGGGTCGGCCTATTGGTCACACACAAACAATGTGCTCATAGGCCCAACAATGTAATAAGTATGAACAATCCAGTGTCGTCCTATGATTTCACCTACAAGCCCATAAACCTCTATATAACTCCGCCAAATATGCAGGTGCCCATGCAAAAGTCACGTTCCTTTCTATCATTTCCCAAATAACACACATCAATGCTTTTGGAAATCTTCCCCCATCTGCCCTCGGTAATGCATAATACCCCACCGCTATCATTAATACCACTGCCAACCTTGTTGCCTCAGGGTGTGCTGCATACATTATACCATAAGTGAATGTCAAACCTCGCTGTGTCAAATCTCGTGTGTAATGACCAAATACTGTTGTTATTGCTCCCCGTGCCGCGCTAGGCAATGCCTGATATACTGGTCTTCTTGTAATCGGGAGTCTCAAAATGCGGAACACATCTTCTAATGTCACTGTCATCTCCCATGTTGGCAGATAGAAAGTATTCTTCTCTAGATTCCATCTCTCAATCAACACCTGTAACATAGCATGGTTACGTGTGATTCGTGAATAATAGCGGATTCCACTTAACCCCAAACGATTTATCAATGCCCATTCAGATGGTGTTACATCCACTCGGATCCATGATAACAAAGCTGGAAAACTATCATTCATCCTGAGCCCTGCCTCTACCTGCGTGCATCAAAACGACACACAGCCATTCAATAAATCAAATCCCCTAGGGTTTTTCTCACATTCTGGAAATTCCTACAGTAACCGGTATCGGTTATAGATAACCAGTACCGGTTCACTAACCGATACCGGTTATCTCTAACTGATATCGGTCACTGTCAATTTTATACACCCTGCCTAAAAACACCACCTACGACAATTATTTGATCGTTTACCCCTCTCTATACATACAAACATACCCAAAACACCTGATTACCTACCCCATAACACTCACCTCATCCATAACCCTCGCTATCACCTTTTCTTTCTCATCTCTACCCACTTACACTTCTCTCATCCTATTCACACAACATGCAAGAATCAAATTACAACCAAAAATTTTACCTCTTGGGATGCAGCAGCTTGAGGTGGAAGTTGTCTTCCCTCTCGTCCCTACCTGCTAGATGCTTCTCCTTGTTCAGCCATGTTCACCACCCTTTACAAATATAACTTGTCTTTCTGCCTTTTGAATCTCAGCCCACAATGACTTTACCTGTCTCTTTCCTCCTTCTCACTCAATTCTCTCATGCAATTACCTATCTCAGTCATCAAACAACGTCGCAATCACGTATTTAACTTCCTGCATGACTCTGAAAATAAGAACTTAAGTTGCCACCCAAGCTTTTCTATATTTTGAAAAGCTCATTTTGGAATAACCGGTATCGGTTAACTAACCGATATCGGTCTAACATCTACTGACATCGGTTATATAACCGATATCGGTCACATACCTACCTTTTTTAAAACATCGTTATTTTCTTTATTTTCTACCTAATTTTTGTGATGCCCGCCTCTTTTTCCTGCATAACAACACCATTATCCATATTTTTCATCAAATCAATATCTCCTCACAATTTCATTAACCTCATCTCTATATATACATACATTCCATTTCAAAAGCCGACAACAAAAGATATCAAAAACCATCAATATATACACCATTTGGATCCAACTCATCATCAACATACATTCAATTTCACAAACCATCGACAAAACACATACAACATTTCATAACACAACATGTGAATTAAACTCATCATCTATATATACATATATTCCATTTCAAAAGCCATCAACAAAAGATATCAACACCATCAATATATAAACCATGTGGATCAAACTCATCATACATTAATTTTCACAAACCATCGACAAAACACTTAAAACATTTTTAAACACAGCATATGGATCAAAATCATCATCTATATCTATATATCAAAGGTTTCAAATATACAACTGGCCCTACATAGGGGCCTCTGTGATCTCATAATAATACAACGTTGGCACGCAGGCCGCAATAACTGTCATAATCTCGACTTGACTCGCAGGCTGGTCTCTCATATCAAAAATATACTCGGCTCGCCGGCCGGTATCAACTGTACAACCCGTACTCAGCTCGCAGGCCAGTATATACAATAAATGAATAAATGAATGAATAAATCATATGTGGGCACGCAGGCCTCTATATACATAGCCGGTTTGCAGACCGGTGCCTATATCCAATGTACAAACAAAAACATCTATCTCCACCCCAGGGATGTCTCAACTCTCCCCACCACCCTCAAAACCTCTCCCTGCGGATCCTGGCCCTGGCTCCCGCCTCCTCCCTGTCACCGACCCTCCGGTTGTAGCTGCACCCCCCTGGGATCTCTGACTCCGTGAGGTCTTGGCTCTGTGTGCCGCATATGGCTGATAGTCAGCCCCGGTACCATCAAGGACATCCTGATAATACCGGGCCTCTGCTCTCGCCTCCATATAGCGGGCCTGTGCCACCATCGCTATTAGGGCTAGTCCCCCGACTCCTAATAATAATGGCCCCTGTGCCAGTGCCTGTGGCTGTACTGGTGCCTATACTGGTGCCGGTGGTGGTGCCGGTGGTGGTGCCTGTGGCTATACCTATGGCTGTGCCTGTACCTGTGTCTGGGCTAGCTACCCCTATAGGACACCTATCTGTGCCTATGCAGTAGTAAGATGCCACTGTAACAACTGCACCTATCCCCTGAGCTGGTCCCTCTCTGCTATAACAGCCGCTAAGTCTGGCTGTGCGGGCTGTGCTCTCCTCACTACTCTCTCCCCTGCCCACCATACCAAAAATGATCCTGTGCAGCCGGCGTCATCCACGGTATCATCCGTCGGCCTCTCTGCAACCCAATCTGGGTCCACGGGCTGTGGTGCAGGCAGTGGGGCCTCTACATCATCCCTCCGGTACTGCGGGAAGGGAGGTGGATCATCCTGTCGTAGCCCCAACTACCGCCATACCCTCTCCAGGGGTATCCACTCATGCTCTCCCGGCCTCCGTCCCGCTATCCAGAATGTATACTAGATCCAACGTAACTGTGATCGAGCTCCTCCTCCGGGCTGATGACCTCTGTACGGCCTCCATACAATATCCAATGCAGTCAAGCCCTCTAGTAAATGACAGTAGTATGCTACATCCTGTCCAGCGAGCACCGCTCATGGCTGGCCCACGACCCCCAACCACCTCTGAAAGCCATATCTATATATCACCTGTGGCCCTGGCTGCCGGGGCAGCCCTACTAGTCGAATGCATATGATATGCTCATATGCCCAGCAATGTAACAAAAATGTGGAACAAATCCCAAATCACCTCATCTGGCGATAGCCCCACAGCTCTCTGTATAGCTACACCAGGTATACTGGTGCCCAAGCATAGCACGTATGCTCCTCCACCATCACGTGTAACACCCCCATCAGCGCCCGTGGAAAGCGGCCTCCCTCTGAGTCCTGTTGTCCACTCAAAATTCCCCGCTCTGATAAGAGTAAAAATTTCAAAATTTTGAGTTTAAGTGTTTTTCTCTGAAGTGCCTAAGTCGTGAAATTGAAAAAATCTGTGTTTTGGGTCATTTTGTGTGATTTTTGGGCCTGTCGGAACTTTTTGTCCCAACTGTCCCAAGTACGAAAGTGCACTCTGTTCCCCGATCGGCCGAAATCCCCGAAGCTGTCCCATTTTCGGGCCCGTCGGAAAGTTTTGTCCCAAGTGTCCCAAAACTTATTGTGCGAGTTGTTCCAATTTCGGTCGAAACACCCGAACCGCGTACTACGCACTTTCATGTCTCAAATGTCCCAAAGTTAAAAGTGCGAGCTTTCCAATTTTCGGCCAAAACTCCCGTGTCGCGTACTTTAGAGCTCCTTGTCCCAAATCAAAAAATGCAAGCTATTTCAATTTCACCCGAACCGGCCAAACCGCGTACTCCGGAACTTTTTGTCCCAAATGTCCCAAGTCCAAATGGGCCCACTGTTCCATTTTCGGCCGAATCACCCGAACCGCGTACTCCGCGCAATTTCGTCCCAATCGTTCCAAAAAGCATTTGTGCATCCTCTCCCTGTTTCACCCGAATCAGCCGAGCCACGTGTTTCGCGCATTCGCGTCTCACATGTCCCAAGCGTACCAAGTGTCATTCACACTTACTTTTTCCTGCTCACTCCGAGTATGATGCTATTCAAATTGGTGGTTGTGTATTCAATGTGCATTAAATTCATTCCTCTCTCCAAACAGCTATATAACGAGCATTTCCCCTTTGCATTTTTCACATTGCTTCCATGCTATCTTTGCTCGAACCCTTGCAATTTGAAAACCTACGCAAATATCCCCTCCCTTTGCAAATTCCTTCCCGAGTCTAGGTTTGCAGCTCCGAGACTATCAATATGAAGATCAAGTTTCAGGGACAGGAGCAAAATTTCTCCGCTTGAGTCTACTGTTAGCAATATTGGGGACAACGAAGCTCGTCATCTCGACTTCGGTGATTTTTGGGCAAGAATGGCAGATGCAAACCCTACACCAATAGCACAAACGATTCATGATAGCGGTTTGGCTTTTGCCGGTGGTTTCCCAATCTCAGTACAGTGTGCTGATACTGTGCTTTCATGTGGAGCTCACTTCAACCCCGCTTCGAGCGAATTGACAAATGTACATGGGGAACTCATTGCCAAGCTGGACACTGCCGCCATTGGCGCTGCTCTGAGGATTCCGGAGTTGGAAAATGCTATAGTCATCTCCCGGGATCAAGCACAGACCCTATTCGATCAAGACAGTGACAAATATAAGGCGCGAGTGGCGAAGTCTTGGTTGAAGAACCCTAAGAAAGGTGCTTCTCGCCTAACCAAAACCCTCTTCCGAGTAGATTTCAATGAGGAATTGTCAGACTTCATAATCCTGCTGGCTCGGGTTATGGGTTTGCCCTCCACCAATGAGTTTCATTTCTGGATGTGCCCGCTCATCAGCATGGTGTGCGAGGGAACACAAAACATCAACTGGGCAGAGATCATCAGTATGAATTTGGCGGAGCAGCTATCCAACGTTCAGTAAACAAAAAAGTTCTATATGACTTCATACCTGATGTATACCCTAGCAGCATCAAGGCAGTGGTTTGGTTTCTCCTATATAGATGCACACAAAGATGATCCAGTGTATGCCTATTGCCCGCAGTTCACCCTGGAGACCAACAATCGGAATTTCAGAAGGGTCAATGATGCTTTCACCATGTACGTGGTCAGATTGCTCTAAGGTGATACTGCTAGAAGGTTTTCAGATGAAGCCATGAACCTGATATCGCAGTATGGAGCCTATTTCATCCAATTCAGGAAATTTTCCTATATCAAGCTTGCTGGCTATGAAAGCACTCCTCTACGGCTTCCCATGTTCTACAATGATAAAATGGCCTTGATAGAAATATGCAGGCAACTAGACAAGTTGCACAGAAATTACAGAGACAAGAAGATTTCTGGCTTGCACTTTCCCATCTCTCTGGGAAACTACACATGCAAAACAACTCTGGATGCTCAGAACATAGAAAGAGCCTTGGTCCCTATCACTGTTCATTTCTTCAAGCCAAGAACCTGCTTTGACTTGAAGAAGTTTATTGAACAGAACATCAAGATAATCTACCATCATAGGGAAGATACAGAAGACTACTGGGCTGACTGTGTAGATGATTTTGAAGCCAGGAGAAGGCATTGTGGCAGGTTCTCCCTGCAATTGATTCAAGAACTCGGTCTGTACCAAGTTCCTGAAGGTCTCCAGGATGACAATTCTGACCTATACTCGTATGAGTATGAAAATGTGATTAAGCACACCCCTCTGGAGGACCTGGATTGGAACAGGAAAGAGAGGGATGATCTGGCTGAGATTCTTGCTCCAGTCTTAGTCAGGACTAAGGTCTGGTTCAATAAGAAGATTCGAGAATTCAAGAGGCACTCAGGAGAATCCTCCTCCAAGGATGATTCGACACCAATAAGAGAGGCATCAGTTCCAAGGTCTAAAACACCAATGCAAACCCCTCCTGCCTCATCAACACAAGGACCTACTGAATCTACTCCCTCTTCATCTACCTAGGTATATAAGAAGAAACTCAAAGAGGTAAAGAAGGAGCCTGCAGAGAATGACCCTCCAAGAAAACATGCAGAGTTGCCTATAGGGCCAGAGAACATCATTGTTCTCAGTGAAAGTGAAGAAAGTGAGATGCCAACTCCTGCAAATGTTCCTGAAGATCCAGCAGATAAGGACAAGGAGGTCCAGAGCACTGAACTTCCAGGTGCTACTGATTCTTCTACCGCTATTGCCTCCAGTGCTCTACTCACATCTCAGCTTGAGTCAACAGCTGCGCAGACCCTGAGTGTCATGAGCTCTCTGTCTCTTGGTCCCCTTGCTTCTCCTGCAGATTCTTCTTCCTCTTTTGCTTGGGTGCAACCTTTGGTTGACAAAAGGAAGAGAAAATCCTCCTCTCAAAGCTTGGGACCAAATTTCGATGCTGTTGCAGCCTTATTGGGCACCACTCCTTCTCGTGCCAAGAAAGCTAGAACCACTTCCAGAATAGTGTTTGATGCCCAAGGTCAGCAATTCTTGGAGATTTCTAAGCTTACAGTAGACAAATCAGAATCAGACTTGCTGGCATCTGACTTGGAGCTTTCAAGAATCCCTATGGGAGAGTCTACTCCTGAAGGTGAAATTCACAACCTCCAGGAAACAGTCACAAGAGTCATTGGAAGGGTAGAGAAAGGGTGGCAAACTATTAAACAGTTGGAAGAACAAGCCCAGATTCTCACAGGTTTCATCAAGTCTCTTTTATCTAAGGATAAAGTTTTGGACCCTACCCCATTGACTACTCTTCCACCTCCTGTAATTCTAAGCCAAGATGAAGTGCAAAGTATCAAAGATATGCACAAGTATTCTGTCTATGGCAGAGCTATTGAAGCCATGGTGGATGACATGCTTGTTGCTGGATTAAACTTCATCAATGAAGCTTTCAAACTCCACGAAAAGGTGAGTAATGTGCAACTGAAGCTCTCCTCCACTATCAATACCATGGATAAAGAACTAAAAATCTGGAGTAGTTGTATAGTAGACCTTCGCCTTATGGGGACAGATAGATGAGAACATCTTACTGGCGAATAATATTTTCGATGATGCTAAGGACAATCTATCAAAATCCTAGGTCTACAGCGTGGAGTGGAAGATCAGAGTTTTGGAGGAAGCTTTGGGAGAAATGAAGAATAGCTGGCAGAAGGGAGAAGCTTTCAAGACACTGGCTATTGCTGCTTTCAAGGATATACATTGTCATCTTCAGGATGAAAACTCTGGTGTTTCCCTGTCCTTGCAAGAAATCAAAGCTTAGTTCAGAGCTTTTGTCAAAGATAATCTATTCAAGGAAAGCTCCATCTCTAAGGAAAAGATGAAGGAAATTTGTTCTCTTCAATCTGCCATTGAAGAAGCAAATAAAGATTATCATACTCACGTCGAGTTTGATAAAGAGATGGAGAAGTGTCTAGGATTTTGGACTCAGTCTGCAGCCAACACGTTAGTTCCACGTGGCAGAGACATAGCTGAGGCATTGAAGAAATTCAGGCAGCGGATTCTGAAGACAGTGGGTCCCTCCCAGTAGCTGGCCACCTGTCTCCTTCTCCTTTCTTTTCTCTTCTTCCCATTCTTTTCGTATTCTTTGTAATTAGTTAAGGTATTGCAATTGGCGATCCTTAACTATTCTTTAGTTAAAAGAAACGGTTACGAAGAGTAACTGACTTGTAAGCTATATAATGGCCTTTCCATGCCATTTTGCAAGGAGGAAGAACTTGGGTATTTGCTGAAAGTGTAAATAAATCTTAAAGAAATCAATACAAAAGGGCTTTCCATTCTTTGTCTATCTAATTCTTGTTATCTCTATGTTTTCCTTTAATATTGTGAAGATCATTTTGTTCTTGATTCGTTAGTCTCTCTGATTGCATACTGTTCAGTTTTGCAAATACAGTGATCTTGTATAACCAAGAAGGAACTTTGTGTCCTTGATGAATGAATCTGAAGAAGGTTATTTATGGAACTTTGTGTCTTTAAATTTAATCTCATCCAGCCAATGCAAATGATCTTGTCTTAAATTCTTTGAAGCTTCGCATACATGAAGAATTATTCTGCTATCTATAATTTTGAATGTTGCTATTCTGCTCATCTTCTTATTCCCTTTCCTCAGTCCTTGTGTAATTGATGATCCTTGTGGAAAACACTTTCGTAATATCCAAGTTTGACCATAAAACAATGTTCTATACATTTGTAAATAAGTTCGTTTCTGAATAAGGGAACCTCTCCCATTAAAGAGGAGGGACTTCTTGTCCCCTGACTGTTGCTCTTCTAAAAAGTCCTATTTGATGACCAACAAGTCCGGGAGGGCGAAGCATGTGATGACGATCATCATCAACACGGCAAGCCATGTCTCATGTCTGTGGGCGCGATACATGTCCCCATAAGCAATGCTCGCGCCGTGATAAGTCAATAGAACGGCTGCATCCCTAAATACCTGTAGAATGCTATCCATGGCTGTCTCTACATCTACCTGGAATACTGTCTCTCCATCAATCGGTAGTCTAAGGATGCGATACACATCCTCCAGTGTAACAGTCATCTCTCCAGTCGGGAGATGGAAAACATTAGTCGCCGGATCCCATCTCTCGATGAGGGCAACCATAAGACTGTGATCCCTATCTATAGCCCTATATCGTTGGACTCTGCTGAGTCCCACCTCGCGCATGATGGCCCACTGCGCTGCGGACACATGTGGCTGCATCTGTCTCAATAGCGGGGGCATCCGATCCCGCATCGTCAGCTGCTGACATGCCTGTAAAACCAACCCACTGCATTAGACCTACCCTTTACAACAACTACTACTTTAACCCTCTATACCCCCTTTTTATCCACCCGACCACACCCCGACTCTATAACACACACATCTACACCCACGTATCTTACCCTACTAACATCTACGATATCCCCCTCCCTCAAACAACACAAAACACAAAACCCAATAATAAACACAACACCCAATAACAACAACAACAACAACAACAAACAAACCCAATAATAAACACAACACCCAATAACAACAAACAACACAAAACAACAACCCCAACAAGAACCTAACACCCAAAACCACAACAACCTAAGGACCGGCACCGGTCACCCCTGACCGACACCGGTCCCCTCCTAGCATCTCTCCACCGCCGCCGGTCGACATCCAACCGACACCGGTCAACCAACGAACCACCTCCACCGAAGAATTCGTGACCGATGCCGGTCGCTTAGCGACCAACATCGGTCACTGTAAAATTACGGAGCCGAACCCGACGCGGCCCCCCAAATCCATTTTTGGCCTTTTTATCTCTATTTACCCACCCAAACACCCTAAAAACCTACCCACCCTACCGCCTTGGCCTATTTAACCCATCTACCCTCTCCATTTTTCAACTAGCTTCAATTTATTCATTATTTTATCAAAACATTGAATTCCTACCCAAACCCCCAAATCTAGCTTAACAACATCAAATTCACACAATGAAAGGCTTCAAACCTACCGATACGACGACACATCGTCGTGGTGGGATAGGTGGTGGTGGTCCAGCTGGTCCAGCACCTCCTACTCCTCCTGGCTGTGCCATGGCTCTACCTCTCCTCTTCTAGGTCCTCCACCAATCAATTGCTGCCTCCTACTCGCTAGGGCCTACCAACCACTCACTTCTCCACTCAAATAGTGCCACCTCAGCTGACAAATGCACCAATCTCAACAATACACCTCAAACAACTCAAATTGGTTTTCAAATTGACAATGTGACAATGATAGGCCGTATTTTTCTTTTTATAGGTTTTTGACCTATAACCGATATCGGTTATATTGTGCCCTAAGGAACCGGTATCGGTCACCTAACTGATAGTGGTCATATCTAGCCGATATCGGTTTAATACCTAACTTCACCCAACTTCTTCCCTTATTCACCAATCTCCCTTTCTCACCACGTTGCCTATTCACCACATTGCCTGTACCCTCAATTGCTATTTAGCCATTTTTGACTTCATTGGCCCGACCCAAGGCTGCAACCCAACCACTTGGCCCGACCCATGGCTGCAACCAACCACTTGGCCCAACCCAAGGCCACAACCAAGCATTTGGCCTGACCCAAGGCCCCAACCAACAAATCCGGCCCAACCGAAGGCCACAACCAACCATCCAACCCGACCGAAGGCTGCAACCAACCATTTGACCCAACCCAAGGCTGCAACCAACCATTTGGCCCAACCCAAGGCCGCCAACAACCATTTAGCCCGACCCAAGGCTGCACTCAACCCATCAGGCCTGAAACAAGGCCCTCACTAATCAATCGGCCCGACCTAAGGCCACACCACTTAAATACCTCACCCCAAACCAACAAATTACAATTTTATCCACCCATCCTGTCGCTTTTGGTTCAATCGAGCTCACATGTTCGTGCTTTAGCATGACTAGGGTACTTGACTTGATCAGTCGACCAACTTTGCCTAGACCTAGACCATGATGTTTATCTCAACCAAACCAACCATTTGGTACTGCTGAACATGCCTAAACATTCATGTACCTTACCCGTTATATCCCTTGGAGCTACTTCTTATGCCTTGGATACCGGGATTATATCACCCTTGTTTGGATAAACTATCGACATTTTCCTATGAATTGCTTGTTTTCTCTTTAAATCATGTACCCTGGTCGCACTACTGCATTTCAACGTGCATCTGCTTCTTTGGACCTACCCCACCATCTCACCATTATTTCAACACCATTTACCCTTTATCAACTCTATCCCTGATTTCACGCTGCCTCAATCTGTGATAGATTTGAGGGGGATTACCTATACCCTTAACAGGGGTAACCACTTCATATTATTGTCCGTGCAACTTTACAAGACAAGCTACACGACAATAAGGGGCTAATGTAGACACCAAATTTGTGTCTTGCGACCCCCTTGTGCCCCGCATCTCATTTCGCAGCCTAACCTCATCACCTAAACCTTACACAATTATTTATTAATTACCTTATAATCAATAAATCCACATCGCCATACCTGCCACCTCATTTTGCCACCTCATCATGACCTAGTCCTAACCCTAAACTAACCTAATTAAAACCTATAACTTGGTCTACATCCACACCCAAGTCAACCAAGTCAAGGGGCAACATCCTGTTAAGAATGATCTACTCAAGTGCTACAAGAACAGGGTGTGGGACCTCATTAAATATTTTGAGGGTTTTGGCATCAAATCCATTCCTTGGAAAGAGAACCATGCTGCTGACAAGATTGCAACAGTTGGGGCAGCCTTTGACATTGTTGAAAGCATTCAAAAGGACAAGGTATAGCCAAACATCCATGTGATTGTGAGGCCTTCAGTGCCGGACAACAATGTAAGTTGGCAAGTATTTGAAAATGATCATCAAATCATCCATTTCTTGCAAGAAGACGCTGAGTTCTCAGCCAAAAATCAAGAAAATTTGGAGCAACAGTATGGTGACTAGGTGGTGCAGCTGAGAACCAAAAATCTACCAAATGGGCTTATTACTTTGGAGTCCATTTTCAATCCTAATGATCAGTTTAGGAAGGAGAAAGCAAACATCCAAGTGAAGGAAGAAGATTCAGTGTCCATCTCGGTAGGAGAAGGCAAATCACTCCAAGTTGGCAAGATGACAACTGAACAAGAAAGGTATGAGTTCATATAACTTTGTCAAGAATTCCCTGATGTGTTTGCTTGGAGCTATGAATATTTGAAAGGTTTCAATCCCAATTTAGCTCAACACACCATTGAATTGGATCCAAATACTAAGCCCATCAGGCAGAAACAAAGGCCAGTCAACCCCCACATGGAGCCTCTCATGAGAAAAGAATTGAATAAGTTGATAGAATCAAGAATCATATTCCCTATCAAGCATTCTAGTTGGGTTGCCAACTTGGTTCTGGTCAGAAAGAAGAGTGGGAAAATCAGATTGTGTGTTGACTTCAGAGATTTGAATAGAGCATCTCTCAAGGATCATTATCCACTTCCTTCCATGGAGCAGATTTTACAAGTTGTTGTTGGCTCCGAGAGGTTTTCACTACTTGATGGCTATTCAGGGTATAATCAGATTATGGTGAAGGAAGAAGATCAGTTCAAGACAGCCTTTACAACTAAATGGGGAACTTATGCATACAGGAAAATGCCATTTGGGCTATCCAACACTAGAGCTACCTTCCAAAGGGCAATGGACATGGCATTCAAGGGTTTGATTAACAACATAGTGTTGATATATCTTGATGATATCACTGTTTTTTCAAAAAATGCAGCAGACCATCTCTTTCATTTGAGACAAGTGTTCACAAGGTGCAGACGGTTTGGAGTATCCTTGAATCCTAAAAAGTGTGTTTTTCTAGCCCATGAAGGAAAACTCCTTGACCACATTGTCTCCAAAGAAGGATTAGCAATTGATCCAGAAAGATTCGAAGCCATAAGAGCACTGCCATTGCCAAGCCACAAGAAGCCCCTTCAAAGTTTCTTGGGAAGAATAAATTTTGTTTGGAGGTTTGTCCCAAATTTTGCAGCCCTTGTCAGACCTATCACCAAAATGTTAAAGAAAAGCATGGATTTCAAATGGACAGTAGAAGGAAAGGAAAGTTTTGAAGCAATCAAAGAAGCCATCTCTTAAGCCCCAACTCTCATCAACCCGAATTTCTCCAAGGATTTATTCCTCTATGCATTTAGAGGTGATGATACTATTTCTGCAATTTTGGTACAACAGAATAAAGACAATGATGAGCATCCAATTGCTTTCTTCAACCAAAGCCTGGAGGACTATGAGGTGAGATATTCTTTCATTGAGAAGCATGTTCTTGCAGTAATCAGAAGCTTGAATAAGTTTAAGCATTTAGTCTCAAACAACAAGGTTCAATTATTGGTTTCTCATGCGGGAGTTAAGGACTTCCTCCTAAATAAATACTTGAATGAAAAAAGGGCAGGTTGGATTACTCGTGTCATGGAGTATGACATAGAGATCAAGGTCACCAAGTTGGTCAGAGGAAAAGGATTTTGTGAGCAGCTGATTTTAAGCAAACAAGAGGAAGCATGCAATGAGAAGGAGGCTGTTTTGGTGTTGCAAGACAGCCATGAGCAAGGAAGCACTCAAGAGGAAAATAATGGTGTCCCCACCCCTTGCTGGACCCAGAGTATAATGCACTTCCTAAGCAAAGGCCTATGTCCTCCAGAGATGAACAAGACCCAAAGAAGACACTTCAGATTGCAAGTTGTCCCATATGCCCTTGTTGATGGTGTTTTGTTCAAAAGAGATGTGAATGGAGTACTGCTGAGATGCATTGGTACAAATCAGATTCATAGGGTGTTGGAAGAGTTCCATGGTGGACCAGCTGGTGGTCATTTTGCACCAAGAGTGACAGCTCTAAAGATCATGAGGGCTGGTTATTATTGGCCCAAGATTTTCAATGATTGTTATGCATGGATCAAGAGGTGCAAGAATTGTGCATTTTTCACAGGTAAAGAGAGGCTAGCTGCCCTTCCATTGCATCCAATTTTAGTTGACCAGCTAGTCATGCAATAGGGTTTAGACTTCATTAGAGTTATTAATCCCAATTTGAGCCAAGGGTACAAGTGGATTTTAACAGCCATAGATTACTTCACCAAATGGACTGAAGCAGTAGCACTCAAGGAAGCAAATGAAGCTAGTATCCTAGACTTCTATGAGGGAATAGTAACTAGGTTTGGCATACTAGCTACAATAATATCAGATAATGCATTAGCATTCATTGGATCCAAGGTGACTGAATGGGCTGTCAAGAACGGGATCTACCTAAGTACTTCATCAAACTATTACCCTCAGGGTAATGGCCAGGCTGAGTCTACAAACAAGAACTTGTTGAAGATCATTAGGAGGACTCTTGATGAAAATCAGAAGTCTTGGCATACTAAATTGAAATCAGCTTTATGGGCTGATAGGATAACTCCCAAGAGATCTACAGGTAATTCTCCATTCAAGCTTGTTTATGGGAGAGAGGCAATTTTACCCATGTCTCTTGAGCTGCCAACATTGGAACTCATGAAATAGTTGGAGTTGTTAGAGTTTGAGCCCATGGAATTTAGATATGCAGAATTGATGGAGCTCCAAGAAATCAGGAATCAGGCATCCCAAGTAATGGAGAAGGATCAGGCTTTAATAAAGAAGACCTTTGATAGAAAGGCCAAGAATAGATCCTTCCAAGTTGGAGATCTAGTGTTAAAATGGGATGCAGACAGAGAAAAACTGGGAAGGCAGTCAAATTTTATGCCATTTGGAGTGGCCCATACATGGTCACAAAGTGTAAGGACAGCAATGCCTTCCAATTGTCTTCATTGGATGGCGAAGAACTGCAGATTCTAGTCAATGGGATCCATCTAAAGCATTGCTACTAAAGGGAAATTCTCCACCTTGTAAATATTATCTTAGGTTTTCATTCCTCCAAGTGCTTGTGCACATTGTTTTGCTATAGATTAGTTTTTCTTTCCCTAAGTGCTTTGGCACAGGCTTGTTGTTCCTGGGAATGTGTTTGTAGGCCTTGCTCCATCAGATGATATTCCATGTTCCTCCTTGTAACGTTCTAGTCAGTTGGGGTATCAGACAGAAAATCAGGTGACTCCATGCCCAATGGATTGCTTCAGGCAACTGGTAACTTCATCCAGCAAGTAGATGACCCCTTTGAGTCGCCAAACTTGTTATCCAAAATGTGCCCCCTGCTCATTGTGTGGTTAACTCCCTTTCATCTTTCCTTCTCTTGTGCCTCAGACATAATATTTTTCTTTTTAGGCACTCAAAACCTTCTGGAAATGACACAATTGGATAGAGCTCTTTCTCAGCTTTCTAGAAAGGTAAAGTTTTCCTCCTAACTCCATGTATTTTTGAAGTTATGGCTCGGCGGAGTTTTTTGGGAAAATTTTCCCCTGAAAGGCCCACAGAAAATGAGATGCCACCACGTGGTACCTAGAGTGGTGGAGAGCGGGGAAATTTTGGAAAATTTTCCAAATGACCAAAAAGGTGCAAAAATTTGAATTTTTGCCCGCCAACCCGATTTGGTCCTGTTTTGCCCTAAAATTTCCAATGGCCATAACTTTCGATCTAGAGCTCAGTTTTTCATGTTCTTTATATAAATGGAAATCTGGTGAAATTATCTACAAGATTCCAGGGGAAATTTTTCATTTTTATGGAGTTTGGAGAGAGAAAATCGAAAAAAAATCTCTGGCATGTGGTGATGAGCAGAAATGACATTTCAACCACCGTTTTTAATGAAGAATGGCTCGCATTCTCTCCTAGCATGGTTAAAAATGTCATGGAATGGGTCTGTAAGGATGCCCATGCTGTTTTGAATGCATTTTGGTCAATGATTGAACCTCTCCCATGTTTTCCCACATTTCTCT
Source organism: Taxus chinensis (assembly GCA_019776745.2). NCBI lineage: Eukaryota > Viridiplantae > Streptophyta > Pinopsida > Cupressales > Taxaceae > Taxus > Taxus chinensis. Next base: position 4,304,934 of record CM034154.1, read on the forward strand.
CTCCTGGGCTCGTCCCTTGCACTGTAAAAGCCAGATTTGGCTCATTTTCAAAGGGTTGAACATTTTTTGTGTATTGCAGGTCCCCTTTCTCACCTTAGAAGTGATTTTGGTGGAATATCAGACCTTTTCTAATAATTACAACCTATTTTTGCCTCTCAGGTGTTGTAATGCAAGTGATTTTGATGTTAAAATAACAATACAAGCCCTGTGATTAACTTTCCATCCTCTGCTTGTGTTGTTTGACTAATTTCTGATTCTTCATTATAGTTATCAGCTTGTGCATGTTGTTTTTTTTGGTTGCATTTTATGACTTGTGTCAATCTACAAAAGCAAAAAATTCTCACCACTCCTTTGGTGCATCACCTATTAGCATTAGTTTTAGTTTATCTGCATTCTCTATCTCTGTCTCCTTTGGAATTTAGGGTAGGATTAGGAATATAGACCTCTACAACTTATAAGTGATAAATCTGACTAGAGGAATTAAGGAACCAGCCTCTAAACTGGAGATTCCTTTCTCATTTTGCAAGTCCCACACTTGGGGAAAGGATTCAATGTTGTGCAATCACACTGGATGCTTAGTATGATCAAACTAGAAATTTGATCAACATCTAGGGGGTGTTGCTGATTTTCAACAACAGATACCATGTCAGATGCGCAAGTGTTTAGGTTATGACGCACACCCTCGAACTTGGAAGATATCGTAGTGTTCTTAAAAACATGTGTGGCACCAGAAGGAATGAAGGCTATGGAGAGGAAGAACATAGCAATATGCGTCGCACCTTACATGTTAATCAGTGGAGACCTTTATAAGTTAGGTCGTGATGAGGTTTTGTGCCAATGCGTATTGGAACATGAGCACGTGGCAATTATGGAGGAAGCACATGGTGGGATTGTAGGAGGAAACTATGCAGAAAATGCTACTGCATGAAATATTTTATTAGCAAGGCTTTGGTGGGAAACCATCTAGAAGGATTGTATTGAGTTTAACAAGGCCTGTGACCATTTCCAACACCTTGGAAAAACTTGGAAGAGGGATGAAATTCCCTTACGACCAATAGCCAGTGCTAAACCATTTGAAAAATGGGCAATTGACTTTGTAGGGCCAATTTAGCCAACCGTGTGAAGGATTGGTTCACGGTATATCATTACTTGCACTGATTATATAACACATTGGGCAGAGGAAACACCTACAAAGGATTACACCGTAGCAAAAGCTGCTAGATTTTAATGGGAGAACATGATCAGTAGGTATGGTTTTCCTTTAAGTTTAACAAGTGATAGAGGAATACCTTTTCTCAATGAAACAGTCAGGATTTTCTTAGCAGAACTTATGGTGGCCCATCATAAGACTACCCCTTATCACCCTCAAGCAAATGGAAATGCTAAGGCATTTAACAAGATACTAAGTCACATGTTGACTAAGATTTGTGATGTTGGAAGACAAGATTGGGATGACAAAGTATCAGTTCTTTTATGGGCATACAGGACAACCTACAAGAGGTTGAATAAGGACACATCGTTCTAATTGGTTTTTGGCATGGAGGCTATTTTTCTATTTGAATTCATGTTACCATCACTATGTATAGTGCACACAGGAGGGTTAGCTAATGAACAAGTGATGGAAGAAAGAATTGATAAGTTGATGCAGTTAGACGAAAGGCGGTCACTTTCTAGATGGAGTCATAAGGCAGAAAAATCAAGACAAAAGGCATGGAATGATCCTCATATCAAGAATAAGCAATTGGATGTTGGGCAAATGGTATTGTATGATTCCAAGTATCTCCACCATCATGGGAAGTTGAAATTCCATTTGTTGGGACCCTACATCATCTCATATATTCTTGATTCAGGAACTTTCCAGTTATAAGCACTGGATGGGATGAGATTACCAGGCCATTTCAATGGGAGTAGGCTGAAACCCTATTGTAAATAAGTCTTCTTGGTGTTTGTAATAAGGTATTATTTCCAGTTAGCTTATATTTCCCTTTATGCTTTTATTTTCTTGTGTTTCCCTTTCTCATTTCTTGTTCCTTTCTTTTTGTTTCATTGTGTGCCTTGTGCGCCAGTAACCATATTATTTTTCCAAATTTGTGTATGCACAGAGGACCACACATCTATTTTAGTGTGGGGTGGAATAATACAAAGAAAATTATAGGCCTGTAATACAAGTTGAGTGGCCCAGTAGAAGGAAGCGAGTAAGGTTGAGAAAACACATGAGGAAATAGTGGATACTTAATTATGGTGTCAAGGAGGCTATAACAAAGACAACGTACAAAGGATGAAGAGTGCAAGAACAACATGATGTAGGTGAGGGAAAAAATAGGGTAAAGGATATAAGAAGTTCCTTTGGTGTTGTAGACGTGCACGTAAGAGTCTTCGGTCATATTGGATTTTTGTGTGCCAGAAGGTTGTAAAGGATTTTTCGTGCAGGATTAGTCATGTGGGTAAGGGCACTTAAAGTCATCTTAGTGGAAAAATCCACATTTAATGTTAAATTACGTTGGTAGGTAGCATAACATTTATTTCCAAAGGGAAGAAAAAACCATAAATACAAGGTCAGAAAATTCATTTTCTACCTTGTTATTATGAAGTTGAAGTGCTCTTGTGAACTAGGGTATCTAGAGATAAATTTGTGTGAAGGAAGAAGAATCTTAAGAATTTGAGTGTGTGACTAGAGTGGATCTGAAAACCAAAAGTAAGGAGTACACGGGCGTCAGAAAAGGTTATTTGTGGTCCACCTTCTTGTGGAAGGTTTTCCTAGTTAGGGTTTGGTAGCTAAGGCATAGAGATAGAAGGATTTATTCTAGGAGTTGATCTTTGGAGTTGATCTTTGGAGTTGAGTTTGGAGTGTAGCAGAGTAGCAGAGAAGAGTAAGGAGTTCGTATTTTATCCTGATAGAAATCATGGCACCCAAGAAAGAAACCATTTTATCAAAGAAAGCAAAGGGAAAGGGCAAAGGGAAGCAACCCACTGGCATCGCAAGCTCTAACAAAGAATGGCATGCAGAAATGCAATACCCAGATGGAGTATTGATAGGAAAGGAATGGGTTTCACATCTAAGACAAATGCCTCTGAGTGATTATAACCATCACACAAGCAAAACTGAGAAGGAAATTACACTAGAGTTGGTCTGACCAGCTAACAAAAGGACACCAAATGGGATGCCCATATACAGTGACAAAGTGAAGGTCAAATTGGAGAAAGTAGGATTATTGCAACTATATGAGTTTCCTTATTTTGGCAATCCTGAGCACCTTTATCAATGGTTTATGTTGCATGTGCATGAGGATCGATTTTATTTTTTAGGGCACAAGATGTGCATAACACCACAACTGATATCCAAGTTTACAAGTCTTATTTGTGAAGGAGAAAGTATAGATGATGACCTAAGCAACAAGGAGGCTATAAAGGAAACTGTAGTAGTTTATGACTACAAGAAGGGTTCACGATACTTTGACATCACAGAGATTCCATACCCTATTATGAGGATTCTCACATGCTTGGTGACCAAGCTCAATGATCAGGAATGATGGACGTAAGTGAAAAAGGCATGACTAAATGTATACTAGAAGATATCAGAGGGAACCATCTATAACTTGTCCGCTTTCATCATGGATGAGATCATAAGCACCGCACGGGAGGGAGAGAAGATATTATTCGGTAACATCCTCCTCACCATTTTATTTTCAGAAATTGGAGTGTCAGATGGGTCAAAAAAATTGTTTGGGAGTATCCAGATGAGGATCCCTTGCCTGCAAAGAAATTTAAAAAATACACTTGTGAAACCATGACGTCCGCTCACAAGGTGCACCTAGAGAAGTTGTATAAATGAATACATGACACATTTGGGGAAGAATGGAGGATCCTAGAGTAGTTTCCCACGCTCGTGGATGGAGAACCAAAATTTGCAGTGTACCAAAATTTCTACATTGGCAGATTTACTTTGACAAATGGGACTAAGGGTCCATGGTGCAAGCTGCCCTTCTCCTTCACCACGCAATACTTCCAGGAAGGGGTCAACAGGTTCAAGGAAGCCAAAATACTAAGGTTCAACCTTAGTGAGGTGGACCAAGACCACCGCAAGCTATGTTGAAGGCTCGTGTACCCTAAAAAGTATGTGTACATGGAGAAGTATGTCTCCCATGAGGTTTAAATGATGAAACAAATAACACTGCCAATCATTGGAAGGGTTGCAGCAAGGATATACCTTTGCATAAGACAAACATTTGAGAAAGGAACATATCTGGAGAATGATGTCTCCATTCCAAAAGATCCCACAGGAAGAAAGAAGGCCACGCCGAAGAAGAGAGAAAGAGAAGAGGGGTAGGAGAATAAAGCACCAAGTGTACAGAGAACACAATTGGTGGGCGCGCCTGAAGCAGTCACGAAGCCTAACACTTATGTGTGGAGAAGGAAATCCCATATTAAGGTTAAGACCCTAGAAGAAGAGGCACCAGAGCATGAAGATAACCTCACCCATGAGGAATCACCAATGAAGAGATCACCTATCAAGGAGAAAGAAAAAGAAGAATCTCTTGTACTAGAATCCCCAGTAAGGAAGAAGCAGAAGGTGATAGATGATGAAGACTTAGAAGAGATAGAGAGCTTAGATGCCTACATCAACGACAAGGATGAAGATGAGCCTAAAGGAGGTGAAGACCATCCAGTATATGATGTGCATGATTCTGAGGAAGAAGGAGATGAAGAGGATTATAACAAGGAATATGAGGAGAAAAATGATGGAGAAGAAGGCAAGGCTCAAGGCAAGGGGGCAAGTGAAGAAGTTAGCATGAAGAACCAAAGAACCCCAAGCCTCACCAAGGACAAAGTAGAGAAATCTGTGGAGAGAGAAGTGGTTTGCATCATGAAGAAGTTGGTGGAACAAGAGTTGGAAAGGAGTGTGGACAAGATTATAAAGGAGATGGAAGAAGAGAGCATTGGGAAAGAGTATGGTACTATGGGTGGAGATCCCAAGTTAGTAGTGAGCTTCCCAAAAGCTGTGTGAATAGGTGGGAAAGGTGTAGTTGTGGCACAAGGGTAGGGAATGGGATACATTGATGATCCTAGCAAGGTGCTATGTGCGCACTTCCAGAGCACCGTACCTATAGAGAAACTCCTAGCTATGTCATCATTTGATGCAGAAGGCACATACCCACGGACAAGAAATATGTTATCTTGGGCATTTGAGTCCCACATGGATGAACCAAAATTTGAGATAAGCCAGAGAGCGCTAATGAAGGTGCCAGAAACCAAAGGAATAAATCCACTGGTAAATGCTCAGTAGATATAAGATGAATAGTTTTGTAATGTACTTAATAAATTTTAAGTCAAAATTGAGGCCAGACTGTTCAGGAGAAATGATAGAGTGAAATTCCTGGAGGAGGAACTGGAGAAGAAAAAGAAGGAGCTCATGGAGAAGAGAAAAGACCTAAAGCAAGAGGAGTTGATAAGCGATCAGCTGAGGCGTGAGATGAAGGAAGAAATAGCTAAGGTGTGTGAAGTCTCCAAGAAGGTGGAGATGATTACAGATGTAATTGTCCTAAAGCACCCCGATTTAGCACCGCCCAAGCAGAAGTATGAATCAACCTTGCAGTGTCTAGAGGATCTAACTCACATCCTCACGATGGAAAGGTGACCACTTTCTTTAGAATCTACATTAAGATGCATCGGGCATGCCAAGAAAAACTTGTGTAGCAAACAAGATAAGGTTAGTCGAAATTGAAAACATTCAGATACACAAAAGATTGTTTACAGGGTAAAGGAAATTGCCTAAGTCACTGAAGCTACTTATGAAAAGTCCATGTGGATAGAGATAAGTGGACAAGAATCTTGTTTACCACCCATGAAATCACAACCTAAAAAAAACTCAAGGATTTCCCAAGACTCTGAAAAATAAGGGGAAAGAGTGGAGAGAGACAAGATCTTGGCTCGAGGTGGAGAAGAAATCATAAAGCAATCGAGACCCTGTAAAGGCTAGATCAAAAGCACGGTTGAAGGAAGTATACCCCCATATCATGAAAGCAAATGATGGATGCCCTTGAAGATCATTGGGTAAGAATTGAAGACTTATTGTTGAGACAATGAGTGTACAATTCGGACCAGGAGATGCAGTTTTGAGAATTTGTGAGAACCAACTGTTGGGTGACCCTGTTAAAAGCTCAGAATAAGGTCAAAGCTTGGGGGAAAATAGAGGTAAAACTAGGAAAGGATTTCCCTCTCCTCCTCAGTAATGAAAAATTTCCAATTCTTTCATTTTTTCTCCGAGTTCAATTCTTCATTCCATTTTATTCTTTATTTTACACAGAACCATTGTATAAGAGCCCGCCATTATTTATTATTTGAAGCCTGTTTCTGAGGATGGAGAACATGTTTCTTGAGGGATGATGTTGGGCCCCAGAATATTGGCCAAGTACAAGAAGGCATGTGGGTGTGTGGGACCTAGTTGAAGAAGGGTGTGCAGGGTTGAAGGCATGTAGGGAAGGGTTATAGCAGGGTTTTATAGAACACACATCACACGCATGTAAGGAAAGACAGGTTTTGGACTTACCCATATTTGGTGTCCCAGGTAGCACATGAGAAAAGCGTGACCCTTCTAGCATTGGGAGTGGATAAGGTTCCAGTCTTGCGACTATAGGATCAAAAAGGGAATATTCCATACATGCGATGAAAGGTTCCAGAAGAACATAATTACACAGAGTGGGGAGCTCAGATCAAAGGTGGCATGTTCATTTGGATGACCACTTGGACACTTGGCAGCCGATCTATTACCTCAAAAGGCATGGTGGTGAAGGAAGGAAAGCTATATATTGAGGTGCATGGATAGTAGAAAGGGGAGATGGGTAAGGGTGCGAAGAGAGATATAGAGATATATACATGGAGTCATCCTAAGAGAGAGTAGTACACTGGAAAAGAGGTGAAGCTCTGTAGAAACACCATGGAGGATTTTATGGGTTGGGATTAGGAAAGTATAGGAGTGATGGCACTGTTGATGGCGAATCACAACACCCATGAATGTCTGTAACTCAATGGGTTGAGACTCTCAGTGTGATTGCATAACATGGAGCTTTTCCCAAGTGTGGGACCTTGTGAATCGGGAAAGCTCTCTGGATGAAGGTCAGTTCATATTCCTCTATTCAGATGCACACATAAAAATGTAGAGGGTTTACTCAAAAACCTAATCTAACTTACCAAGGAGACAGGTTAAGAAAATGCATAAAAATAAACCTAAACTAACAAAGGTGATTCAACGAGGAATGAAGAAACACCTACCTTGCCAATAAACACAAACCATTAAAATGCAATGCAAGATCATGCACAGATAACTAGATTTGCAATGAAAGATCAGAAGGATGCAAATGAACACAAAGAGGGTTGATAATCATCCATAGACATGCATTATTTTCTTTGAAGATTGATACAATACACTAAAAAATGCCAAGAGGAAAATTTGCATTACAGTTTTAGATGGGAGGTTTGAACTCCACAAATTCACCTGCCAAAGAGAAGAAGGGAGGGGCAAAACAAGAATGTCCAACCTTTAGAAAGAAGCCCCTTCTTACAATTTATAGGAAGCAAACGAGACCCTACGAGGCTCGATAAAAAGCCGGAATTGAAGGAAGTATACCCCCATATCACCTCGCATGATTGGATGCCCTTGAATTCATCTCATTATGGTGGAAGCAATTGAAGAGAACCCTTGCAGACCCAATGAGTGGCAAAAGGAGAGGAGCTGCATTTTTGAGAAAGTGAACACCCTGTTGTGTGACCTCTGTCAGCAAGCTCATGAATGAGGTCGATGGCCATTGGGGAATAGCTAGAGGTCAGAACAAGGAAATGATTTCCCTCTCAGGGTCCTCCACGCAATGAAAAAGTTGCCCCATTCTTTCAGGTGCATTTCTCGGCACATCCATCTTCATGTCTTTTATTCTCTTATTTTTGCCATAGGTGCTAAGAGCCCTCCATTCTTTATTATTTAAAGAGTGTTTCTGAGGATGGAGAACAAGCATAATGTGGGGTGATGTTGGGCCCCAGAATATTGGCCAAGTACAAGAAGGCATGTGGGTGTGTGGGACTCTACGCCTGAAGAAGGGTGTACCTTGGGTTGAATTTTTTCATGTCAGGGAAGGGTTCCTACTCAGGGTTTTATAGAACACATGGCGCACACATGTAAGGCAAGACAAGTTTTGGACATGTACAACATATTCTGGTGTCTCTACAGGTCCAACACATGAGAAAAGTGTGCACGAATTCTAGCATTGGGAGTGGATAAGGTTCCAGTCTCTGTGACTATAGGACCTACAAAAAGGGCACATATTCGATACATGCTATGAAAGGTTCCAGAAGAACATAATTGCACAAGTGGGGAGCTCAGATCAAAGGCAGGCATGTTCATTTCATGATGACCACTTGGACTGCTCTGGCAGCCAATCTATTACCTCAGAAGGCCTGGTGGTGAAGGAAGGAAAGCTATATAATGAGGTGCGTGGATAGTAGAAAGGGGAGATGGGTAAGGGTGCGAAGAGAGATATAGATGATGCATATACATGGAGTCATCCTAAGAGAGAGAGTAGTACACTAGAAAAGAGGCATATTCCTCTGTTAGAAACACCATGGAGGATTACCTATGGGTTGGTATTAGGAAAGTATAGGAGTGATGACACATTTAGAGGGATGGGTCTGTATTTATATTTATAATGTGATACACATAGTATAGTTATGATGCATGAATTGGCTCTACATGGTTATATGAGGGTCTGTTATGACCTCAAGGTATGTAATATGGTTATTAAACATGTTAATATAAATATAAGGCTCTATTCTGAATCATATATGTGTTCATGAGTATAATCCTTGTGTATTTCCTTTATGTATGAACCATTTCTATATATTGTTTGTTATTTCTCTTTTCTAGATGTAATGAGATGAAAACTTGTCCTAGGTTCTCAAAATGATGCATGGTTCTTTTCTATTCAATTGCACTTGAATATCTGTCATAAGATGATGTATTCTCAAAAGACTCACATAAAGGAGAGGTTCGGAACCTGCGTGTGCCTCAAGTGAGCACCCAACGCGTACTGGGTGATAGGTCGGCACACATGGGATTAGACTATTGGTCTAAGGGTATAAAAATGACTACAATTAGCAGAATCTATGCATCCACATTCAATACAGTAATGGTTTGACTAAAAAACCTTACATTCATCAATATCTCACTAATTTACAGTTGCATATTGTCTATAATGTTTCACTGATTCACTACTACATATTGACTACTTACATTGAATTAACATTGTTTTGGCTTCAACATCATCATAAATAGAACCACATATAATTTGTTCCAACTCATACGTATGTAAAGCAGCACTTGGCTAGCCTCACTAAAGGTTGTCTAGCTAAGTGTAGTTCGGCCAATGATGGCATAGCCTAGTGGTCGCAAATCCTCATCAATAGATGAGGACTATTTTCCACTAAAGGGTAGTTTGACGAATATAAGTGTAGCCTGGGGGATCCAAATTTACGTTATAAGACAGAGAACAATTGATATTATACTTACCATATTGACATAGAAACCACTATGGTTATCTATTTAAGCTTTCATTTTCCACAGCATGAAATCAATTATGAATTGATTAAAGTTATTTCCAATAGATTATGCTCACATTTTCAATAGCAAGAAATAGATTAGGAATTGATGATTTTTTATTTGAAATAGCTTTTGCATCAATGGATCTAACAGCGTGTAGAGGCGTTGTAATCCAAGACACAAGATCAATTGGTAATTGTTCGTCGTAAGCTAAAATGTTGTTTATTTCAATTAGTTATAATTTCTATGCGGTTGAAGAAAAGAAAATTTGTTTACTTCCCTATATGTAGCAATAATATTTATTTACTTATTTTAGATATAGAGGACCTATTATATGGGATTAAAAAATATACAATATAAAGATGTCATTCAGGTTCAATATGATTTAGTTGTCAACCTGCGAGGTGTCCTGTCATAATTTATAAAATTATTATCACAATACTGTGATTTGGGATTTTGATACGACAATCTCATATTTGTTGATGTTAAAAAAGACATCAACGTGCTTCAATAAAAAAATATCGATCATATTGAATCCAAGACTGACTTGGGGAAAGGAACATTGCAATATAGTCGAGGGAATAACAATAAGATACCTAGAAAATGTTTGGCGTAGAAATGATTTTTCATACAATTCTAAAAACACATTTTTATTACATTAGGTGCAAAGGGAAACCCTCCTGAAGATTTTATGGTGGGGATGAAAAGAAGATGTAAATATTGTACAAAATATAAATGGTTAATGGCCGATTTGTACAAATAAATATCATAAATAATGTCTCATGGAATGAATGTGGTAAAGGACATCAAATATTTAGAGCAAGAAAATTGTAAATAACAAGTTATCTTTTCATAATGTTGTTATGTTGGTACTACTTAACATTGTCAATAATATATACATTCATATGTTATTATGAAAGTACTACGTAACTCCATTATTTTATGTTGAGATTTTTGAAATATACATTGGGAGGATTTATATTTTCATGGATTATAAGCTAACAGTATGATTGAATAACTTCTATGGTGAATTATCAGAAAAACTTGTCTTTGAAAAATATTTTTTTTTACATTGTTCATAAAATAAATATAAAATTATACTATATATACTTAATTGTTTTTAGTATTTTTTAATATAGTTAATATATAAATAAATCACTATAAAAATTGAGAGTCATATTTAAAATATGCAAGTCATATATGACGTTTATTTCAAAGATTTGCAACTATTTTACGGATAACAATGATAACAAAATGTCTAAACAAGCATCAAATTTAACACTACATTGTGGCCTTTGTTGCAACCATTGAAGAACAAGAGAAGATGCTCGCTATCCCGTATAAAATAGAAACATGTTATGTACAAAACATGTCATTAATAATGCCTAGTGTCTGCTAGAACATATAAAACAAAAACACGTTTTGTATTTAACAAAGAACAAATAATCTTAGCGGCTGCTAGCCCATTCAAAACATAAAATTTTTATGTATACAACATAGCATAAATAATGGTTGGTGGTCACTAGCCCTTATAAAATAGGAACTTGTTCTATACACAAAAAATCATTAATAATGCTTAGCGGTTGCTAGCCTGTATAAAACAGATGCATGTTCTGTTTAGTCCAAAACACGGATAATTTGTAGCGGACACTAGCCCGTATAATGGATTCAAATACTTGATTTTTTGGATTCCAATATATGGGACTTTTCAGTGTAGTAAATTCCAATATATGTAATTTTGGATTCCAATATATGTGATTTTGGATTCCAATATATGCTATATTGGATCCAATATGTGTGATTTTGGGGTCTAGATAATTCCAATATTTAACATTTTGGAATCCAAAACAAGTAGCTTTGGATTCTAATATTGGCCATATTTTTTTGCTAGTCGGACTAGAATAAGTCCAAATTTAGTGAAATAACTGTTAACACCGGTAGGTCACCTTGAATAACAGAAACTCTTATTTAAAATAATTAATTGTAACCCATAAATAACAAATAGAGAATGTTATTTCCTATTAAAACCAAAATTTGTAAAAATACAATCCTTATATTTTTTAATACATGCACACAATTCAATTTTTAAACATTCACAAACTATTATACTTTTTTTTTTTACTTTACAAATAAGAAATGTTTTTTTTAGATGTGAGATATCCATCCTAATCCACTTAGTTTCATCTCATTGGTTCACTTTATAAATATGGACACATCATTATACAAATTTATTCTCTTTTTCATGGCCTTGATACTTTCTTAGTGTACATATATTGTTTTATTAACTCGTTCTTAGAAACATAAGCAATTTTAATGCAACTCATTATTTTCTTTATTACAAATTTTAGAAAAAATAAATAAATTTTAGTATACCTAGAGATGATTTAAAAGAGCGTATTTATGTAATAGCTCTTTATTTTTTCATTGATAGGACATGGTTATTCTTCGATAAGAGGCGAAGCATTTACTAAACTTTGATTGTTTTATCCAAACTACGCAGGAAAAAATAATATTGCAAAGATTTCTCATTCATGGAACAATGTTATTGTGTTCTATACAACCTCACCCTTGTTATCATTTATTTCCATAAAAAATATTATTTATTTATTTACATAAATCAATATTGTTTGTTAAAATAATCACAAATTTGTCGTATATACACAAGGAATAATGATGGATTTTATATATTGTCACAAATGGTACATTGTAGTTTGAGCAACTTCAACTTCAAATTTTGTGAAATATGATGAAATTCAACCTTTAGTATAAAGTATGCTATTGCGACGTAGCCTTGACTCAAACACTTGTGACCATGTGAATGTAGAATATTGTAAACATTGTAGCTATTGATTGTTATGTCATTTTACTTATTATTTGTGATTTTTTTTTATAAATCATAAGTGTCAACATTATTTTATTTGTATGTGTTTCTATATTTTTTCATTATTCACATTGGCAAACATTGTGGACATTTTTCCAACTTGTAATTTATCATTGCATGTTCCCTCTTTGATAACAGGAGCTAGGATTTGCAAATGATATATTGATCATACTTGATTGGATTTTGATCTTGCTAAAAAATTCAAATAGGAACTTGGTGTGCTTGGACATGTGTGAAACTATACTCCTTAATGTGGTTAAGTTCCTTTTAACTATAATATTGGCTACACTAATGGATGTACATCAATTTTAGAAATATTTATACAACCTTGTGTGCTTTATTCTAGTATTTGTAATGAGATATCATGAGAGTGTCAGTTATGTCACAATATCAAATGAGGATAGTTTAAATTTATTATATATGGTTCTGAAGTTGATTTTTTATGGTAAAGTCAACCCTGGAGGATAAAATACCTAAAACATAATATTGCATGAAAATTAGAGTTGGAAAATGTGTCATTTTATGACCATACAAGTTATCCAAGATTAGATTATAAAACCTAAATTAACTATACATTTTTGGATTTGGAGAAGGTGAATCAAAGATGAGAGTTACAAAATGATGGTAAGAGCTTAACCATTGATTTTATATACTTGTCTTTAAAATGTGTTGAAAAATTAGCATGTTGGAATAAGAAAGTTATGAAAGATTCGACAAGATATACTGATTAGGAATAGGATGTGGGTGATTATCTTAGCCAAGAAAAATAATTGTAATAATTAGTGTCAAAAGGGTAAATTGCTAAAGTTGAGTGTCTATTATATGGGTACCATCCACCAAGACTCACCTCTACCGTAAGAGACCAATCTAAATTAAGAGTAGTTGAAGAGCACATCTAGCACCAACATGAGGTGCTCTCTAGCCTTAGAGATAAGTTTTCAATGACATAGAATCACATAAAACAAGTTGATTAGAATCAAAGTAAACGACAATTTGTAGGAGAACTTGTTTATGTATTATATTATTCGTATAAGAAATGTTTACTTCAAAACCATAACAAGCATAACAATCTTGCAATTAAATTCAATGAACCTTATCAAGTGTTGTAAAAATTTGGTATTAGGGAATCCAAACTGCATCTCCCTCTATAAACCAAAATACATCTAGTCTTCAATGTTTTTTATTAAACATGGTCATTAGAAAGAAGGTTTTACCAAATAAGTGTTACCTGAGCTTGATGAGGAGGTTCAAATAATATTGGAGAATAAAGGAATTATTCATGAACACACCAAGATGTTGAGGATGAGGTTCATTATTGAGTATCTTATCAAGTGGAAGAATTTGAACATTGAATATACAACATGGGAATATCAAGCATTCAAGTAGTAGTATCTATAGATTGCCAACACAGGGGATGATGTTTCTTCAAAGAGGAAGGGAATATTAAGCCCTTAATCCTATGTCATATCTCTAGCTATGTATGGATACTAATAGTGGATAACATAATCCCTCAATAAGTCATATTCTACTATCTATAATTTCATATGCTTATTAGGTCAACCTAGGTGCTTTAAATAGTATAATAGGGTATGTATACAAATTTATAGCTAGTGGAATACTCAAGTCTTATTGTATAATTTGGTTGTTGTTCCCTCAAATTTGTGAAGTCATTTTACTCGTACATATCTCTATTTTAATATTCTATGGTGTTATATTCTTTCACATATTCAGATCTAAGTTTTTTTCTCAATATTATCTTATGCTCCTAGAAACATAAAATGTTTTAAAATATAAAAACAAGATAAAAAGGAATATTCTCTCTAAAATATAGATGAGCATGAAATTTTTAACATGAATTTCATGGAACCTTTTTGTTTCAAATATGTAACCACCGCAATTTCTTAGTTCTAAAACCACATTAATCCTTAAACAATTATCCAGAAAGTTACAGAATTTTTTTTATTTAAGTTACAAGGATGTCAAACCCTAATATACATTTAATTAATTCCTACTAGAAAAGTTGCATTTCATATGATAGGTCCAATCTAGACTATTAATTAATTATTCTTAATCCAGTTCTAATGTTAATTTAATTATCATCACTAGATAAGTGTTCAATAATTTCTTTCACTGGGTTAAATAGTTTCCCCCTTAGGAATTAACATTCAGCTCACATTTAATCAACTCTTATACATGGTTATCTTAGTTCCCATAAATCATTTTCCTTAAAGTTCATTTAAATAATTACTAAATCATACTAAGAACTAAATAAATTACTTAACATACAAGGGTATTAAATGGCCCCATTCATCCATTTCCACAAACATTAAGTTATTTAAACACCCATAATATTTATTCTTACCTAACAATTTGTAGGGTTGATTCTCAACCCTTAGATCAAATCAAGTGTGGACACTAGATTTAAGAGTTCCATACTAACCCTAACTATCCTTGTGGAATCTTATTAAACATTTTTCTTTGCCCTAACATCCTCATTTGGTCACTTTTCTTTTGTTTAATTTATAGGTTGGAGAAATGGAAGCCATGGGAACAAGGAAGGAAGAAGCCATGAAGAATTTCACTAGAATCAAGCTTAGCTTAGTTTAATTTATAAATTTATTTGTGCAAAATCTTCCATTTGAAGATTGTAGAGGTTTCCACTCTAAATTTGGAGTTATTAGCAAGTTATTTCCATTTTTGAGTTTTTTATTTGGACCAAACAATACTTCATTTTTAAATCCATGAGATTCCATATATTTAAATGCCCATTTCAAGATTTACATATTTGAAACAATGAATTTATGCACTTATGGCATGTTGGTGATTTCCTCTACAAATTTGCAGACTTAAATTTTTAGTAGAACAAGTTTTAAATTTCTCATTCATAGATTTGTATTTTTCCGCTGATAATGATGAAACCGCCACCCAAAGATGGTTGGCGGTCCTAGGACGGCCACCATACCTAGGTGATAAATCACAAACTACCTCTCTGATCTAACCGACGGTTTAGAGACTTTCGCTCTGCACAGGACGGCGGTCCTGTTCTTTGAAAATAGAACAATCAATTTCTCAAATTTTCTAAAAACATTTTTTATTAGAGTTTTTTAAAGATTATCCTTAGCTTGAATTTATATCCCTAAGGTCTCCAGTTGAAGGGTTATACCATTTATTCATTCCATGCTTAAAATTACTAAATTTAAAGACTTTTTATTTCTATAGTGATAAGAAAACAACTACAAGATCATTTTTTATTTTCATCCAACAAAATTTCTTTCAAGTTAAAGAGTAATAAAGAAGCTTATCCTAATCCTAATATTATTGTTTTCCTTTCCAAACAAAATGCAATTATCAACATAATAACTTACTTAAAATTTTATTGCATCTTCCCATTTCTACTACAACCATCTACTCAAGGAAAGCACAAGAAACACTTATACATTTAAGATTTACTAAGAATACTTTCTTAATTATTTACAACTTACTAGTTTTCCTTTCATTTTGAGTAGTTTTCCTTACAAGATCATTTTTTATTTTCATCCAACAAAATTTCTTTCAAGTTAAAGAGTAAGAAAGAAGCTTATCCTAATCCTAATATTATTGTTTTCCTTTCCAAACAAAATGCAATTATCAACATAATAACTTACTTAAAATTTTATTGCATCTTCCCATTTCTACTACAACCATCTACTCAAGGAAAGCACAAGAAACACTTATACATTTAAGATTTACTAAGAATACTTTCTCAATTATTTACAACTTACTAGTTTTCCTTTCATTTGACAACAATGCATCTTCAACAAACAATAATGAAATTTCTTTTTCTTTCAATACAAGGTAAAATTTAAACATGATATCCATTTAAATATTTCCTTTACATAAAACTAATTTGAAGAGAAAGGAAAGACACATTACTTAATGAGCTTTCTTCAAATATGATATTACAACTCAATAACAAAATCTACAATATAAATTTTCTTTCAATGCAATTCTACTAGTCTTCCACCTTAAGTGGGAATTACAATAAAATTTCTACGATGAAGGATTTCTTTTGATTTCTAAAAATATTCCAAATCCCAAATCTTCCATAAGAGCTCCACCTTTTCTTCTCTGTAATCAAAACAAAAAAAATGGGGGAGAAGCAACACTCTCCACCCAAGAAAAAATCCAATGAGGAGAAGAACCTATCCTCCTCATTGGCCCCCGAGCTAAAACCAAAATTAATAAAAGATGGATCCAACTCATGGAAAGTACACAATTCTTCAACATCACAATAAAATACATTCCAACACAAGATACAATCACAACATGATACTTATAAAATACACAATGCTTGAAAAAGAAAGCCAATGGAGCAAGGATCTATGGCGAGATCACTTATGCCTCATAATGGGATTATCTACTGACCTTAAAACCCTCTGATATACATCTTAAAACCCCTACAAAACTCTTATTCCTCCCTCAAGATCCTCTTATGCCTCCCACATTCTCTTATGCCTCCCTACAATCTCTTATGTCTCCCTCAAAGAACCAAGTAAGAAATGCAAGCATTTTCTTATCCAAGGTGGGGCACCCAACCCAACTCCCTCCCAAAACATAAAATAAACTATTATTCCTCCCTATATATAATATCCTCATATCCTTCTCCTACACCATACTTAGGCATTCTACCCAAGATCGCAACAAGCATACTAAAACATTCAATAACATACAAATATACACATATAAGGGAAAACACGTAAAACAAGGGTGTAGCTCCTACCTTTCCATGGTAGATCTTGATTAAAGAGTCACACACCAAGATCCTTCAAGCTCAATCCAACTCCAACAAGCTCCAAAACTCAACAAGCACTCCAAAAATCTCCAACTCGAAAAATATAAGAGCATAAAGTGAAATGAAGTAACCCCTAAACAAACAATTAAACTTGCATATGTAGAAAAAGGAAAGAGGAGGGTTAGGTGGCTCCATATAGGATGCCACATCACTCAACCTCAACTCCACATCACAAGTCAAACCTCAACCTCAATGCACAATAAATTGGTGGTTGAGAGGAATGACAAGCCTCTTACATACACAATCCAAACCCACACCCCCTAAGGACGAAATTTAAAACCCATGTAAGAAAAGTGCAATAAATATCATGTTTTGTCCTACAAAATACATAATGGGGTATATTTTTTGACCCCCTGAATCCATAGGTAGGGTTGGTATAATACAGTAAGAGGTCTGGGATAAGCTTAGATTGTCCCGCAAGCCTCCAAAAATGACCCTTAAGCCCAAATCTGAAATTCCAAGGTAAGGTAGAGTGTACAACACTCAAAGTCACTTACACTCAATCAAAATCACATAGACCAAAATACCAACAACTCTAATAAATGACTACATTTTTCACATCCCCATATAGCTTAATAACATGATTAAGTTACTTAATAAGGCACATTAATCAACAATGATTAAATAAATTACATCACAAATTAAATCACATACTCCATAATAAATAAAATAAAAGGGAAAGAATTGCACACATTCCCATGGTCACAATTGGAGGTCATCCCCCCCTGGGGACCCCCTAAAAAAATAAAACTAACATAACACATTACATGATTTGCCATGGTGATCTTCATTGTATCTAGCTAGTATTCCACAGTGGTTGGTCTCCAACAACATCTCAATTCTATCTTTTTATCAATATCAACAAGATCACAAGATTAGTTCAAATGCTAAATCCTACTCAACACAACGAGAATTATGAATGTCAATAATATATATGATAACAACACATCATCATCATCAATATAAATATTTTCTCTATGCATCTAAGAATCCATGCAATCATACTATGAATCACAATCCATCAGTAGTCAGATTATCTCTATCATCTAGCATCATGCTAAACCAAAATGATACAGTAATATCCATGTCTATAGTCAATAGTGATCTAAATAAAAATATAATAAGTTTTGAAGAGGAGTGGGCACTACATCCCCCTCCCCTTAGACTTGACCTCCTCCTAGAATTCACTAAAATAGGTGTGAAATCTAAACTCGTAGCAATGTAGCATCCTCCCATGTAGCAACAGTCTCATCATACATATCCCACTGGACTCGCACCTAATCAATCTCTCAGCCACGAAGGCCCAAGGTCCTACACTCTAAAATACATGAAACACATCGTGCACATGAGACAAGATGGGTGTCAAGGCTAGACGATAAGATAAGGGACTGATATGCTCTAGGATCTCAAATGGACCCACGAATCTAGGAGACAACTTAGAGCCTTTTTCGTAATGGATGGGACTCTTATGAGGTCTAACATGAAGAAACACCTTCGTGCCCACCTCATAACTATGGTCAACTCTCCTCTGATCTGCATACTTCTTCTGGCCATCTTGTGCCTCCTACAACCTATGTCAGATCAAAACAACTTGCTGCTCCATGTTCTATAACAAAGTTATGTCAATAGATACTTTTTCCTCGAGTCTATCCCAAATCAAAGGTGTCCTACACTCCCTGCCAAAAAATGCCTGAAAACGTGCCATGCCAATCAAACTCTGAAAACTATTGTAGTAGGAAAATTCCACCAAATACAAGTACTCCTCCCACTTCGACTTATGATCCATAATGTACATCTAAAGCATGACTTCTAAAATCTGATTCACCCGCTCCATATGACCTTTTGTCTCTGGATGATATGTTGTGCTGAAGTTGATACTCATCCCAAGGGCCTACTGCATGGTAGTCTAAAAGTGTGATGTGTACAAAGTATCACGGTCACAAATGATCTTCCGTGGAATCCTGTGTAGTCTAACAATCTCATCCAAGTACACTCTCACTACTACACTAGCTGTATATGTGGTCTTCACTGGAGAAAAATGAGAAAATTTCATCAATCTATACATCATTACCATGATGGCATTATGGTGGTATCTCAACGTCGGTAGCTCTACTATGAAATCAATGGAAATTGTGTCTCATTTCCCACTTCGGGATAGCATGTGGGTATATAAGGCTAGTTGGATATTGATGATCTACCTTCAACCTCTGACACTCTAAACAGTGCGACACAAACTAAGCTACATCTCTCTAAAGACCTATCCAATGGTATATTTTTCTCGAGGTGGCATGCATCTTCTTCACCATTGGATGGGCTGAATAAGGTGCAAGATGAGTCTCTACCAAGATATCATATCTCAAACCTATACCCTTAGGTACATAGATCTTATCTCTGTTTCTAAGAATTCCATCAGAATCTACTGTAAATCCATCAAAGTTCCCCTCAAGGGGTCTCTAAGACTCAATCTTTGCTCTAGTTGCAAGGTAGAAACTATCATGAGGAATTTGTTGCAAAATCTTTCTCTGTAAATCTGTATCCACTGAAGTATCCAAAACCAAATGTCTCCGTCTACTTAGAGCGTCGAAAACAACATTCTCCTTCCCCTTCCAATTCTCTATCTCCATGTTGTACTCACATAGCAACTCCATCCAACGTCATTGATGAGCGTTGAGATTGGGTTACATGAAGAGGTGACAAAGAATCAAGTGATCAGTCTTAAGTATAAATCTTTGACCAAGAAGGAAATGTCTCCATCGAACCAAAGCATGCACAACTGCTGCAAGCTCTAGGTCATGAGTTAGATAATTGAACTCATGATCTTTCATTTTTTGAGACTCAAAGGAAACCACATAGTCATCATGCATCAATACATGGATTTACTCTTCTTCAAAAACTAAGTAGCATCATGGATCTGACGGGACACTCAAAAACAAATAAATGATTATGTATGTCATTTTGTAGCCAGGGAAGCAATTTATTTGACTTTGTAGCACTCAGGCCTTAAATAAGTGTGTAGAACCTTAAAAGGATTTGATCTTATCCTAACTATTTTAGGTTGTGCCTTCCAACCAAGGTAAAATAACCTATTTTGTAACCTTTTTTATTGAAGGAGACGAGGATACCTTTCTTTTACAGAAATTTATAAAGAAAACCTTGGGAAAATATGATCAACACACCAAATCTGACTCTCACGAGTTCTCACTTCTAGATTATGGAGATATTTTTAATACAAGGCAAAGGTTACTAAAGACATTAAGAGATCTTGATTGTTCTGCATATTTTTGCAAGTAGATTTTGTTCATTTATTGATACACAGGGGAAACATGGGTAGTTTAGTGTGGATCAATGATTTTTAAATAATTTTGGTGGGAGATGAAGTAGGATAAATTTGATTATATTGGATCTTTGGAGGGACTTCACAATAATGAACAACTTCACAACAGAAAGCTTCAGAACAGTCAAGGCGTTCCTTCAACTAGAAGGTGTGCTTCAATGGAGGCCCATATCAGCACGTTTTCACATAATATTTGAGACTCCAACACAAAGGATTGAATTAGAAGACTCAATTAAACACTAAATTTTATGATTAATCATGCCTAAGGTACACCCGAAGACTACAAACAATATTTATAAAAAAATGACAGTGAATTGATTTTAAATTTTTTTATCTCATCTAAGATGAAGGATCTTCTTGAAATGAAATTGCAAATACCATTAGACTATCATAGAGATGAGATCCTATGTTATTTCACAAAAATTATAGTGTAAGATTGTAATAGGAACGAAAGAAACTATTTTCATACATTCTGAAAATAAAGTAGACACAAAATTGCTAGAGATTAGACACAAATTAATTCTGAAATTGCTTAGATTCATCAACAGAGGAAAGATTCCAAAGAAATATCAGTGCTTGTCAATGACTATACATCTACAACCAACTTAAAATGACATAAAATCTAACATAGAAGAAAATAATAGGTCATCTCAGCTTTGGTCTCTCGGGAAGACGACTTTCTCAAAAAAAAATCTCAAGAATTCATACTCTGACCATTTGCAAGAGTAATCTCATTGCATTTATAATACACCCTTTACATCCAATTTCCCCCCCCAAAAGAGGAATATTCCACCTTTGTTTCACATATTGGGTCATGATTTGCAGAAAGTGACAGTAAACAGATTCACAAAAAAGTTACCATGTGTTTTAAAAAAAGGTGAATCATTGCAAATATTTTCATCACTGTTCTAATTGGAGGCGTATTCTTCACCCTTGGCACCTACAACACCTTTTCCCCTCAAAAGAGAAGAATATTTGAGGGACCTTTTCTTGTTACCAATTTGTTTCAGACATAGACATTTAACAAATTCAGATCCAAAATCTACCAAGTGGACTAACTATGAACTGATCACGTCTCTGGGACCCTCGAATAATGACTAGGATACCATGCCACAACTTTTTGTGAGTCCTTTCAATCATTTTGATTCTGTTATGTGAGAAATCCCTCCTTTAATCATTTTTTAGAGCCTCTGCATAACTAGACTTGACAGGTCATCCCTTTTTGCTTTCGAGGCAACGCCTTTTTAACCTTTTGCGCCTACACTTTCATCATTTCATCCTTTTTCCCTCTAAAATTTTACTCTACAATTTCTAGATCTAGTATTTTCCATTTTCACACAACCCCGAGAAAAAATTCACTTCAATAGTACTTTAGATTTATAAATTGAGCTCCCAAATTGATTCAATTAAACTTTTTAGACCAAAATGACACAAATTTGCCAAAAACTTGATGAAGAATGATGCAAAAATGCATCTCCAAACATCTTGGAGCTTCAATGCCGACAAAATCAAATGAAATGCATAGCTACCATTGATATTTCCTTTCAACTTTTAATCTGATCCCTCCACATGGAAAAATGTGATTGGAAACGGGTCTAGGAGCACCTTTTGACATTTTATAATTTTCAAAAAAGGAAAAAAGTTCCACATTTTCCCCGCAGGCCCGCACCTCCATTTTTGACTATTCAACACTGGCATTACTTTCCTATCAGGGCCGCGCTTCAACTTACAATTTTATCCCTTTTTTACAAAAGGTAAAAAACCTTAAATAACCCTGAAGCACTGTTTCTCCTTTTTCCCGCCTGCTACGTGTCTCAATGGTGCATTTTGAGATGGTCCCAAAAAAGTAGAGACCCCAAACAAGCACGGTCCCAACACATTTCTCAGTCTGGAAAAGTATCCAAGTGTCCTCCTAGTGCATCTTTAAAATAAAACTCAAGGGCCGATCCCCAAACATGCATAGTCCCTCCATGTGTCCCAGGCCCTTTAGGAAGTTACTTGAAAAGTCTAGGTAATGGAAGGCCCGGTGGAAGCCTCCACATGGACATGTTTTGGGTTGAAGTGACACTTAGAATTTTTAAAGTGCCCCGTAGAGCCACATCCAACCAGAAAGGGCCACGTTTCAATTGATGTTGAGAAATGATTTTGACCGGGAAACTTCACCCGTCAAACTGTAAAATGCAGGAGAACCACCATTTGAGCCCAGGGAGACATAATACATAACAGAGGCTGCAAACTAAAGAATTTCAATGACAAAGGGGCAAGAAAAATTTGAGCACTAATACAGGCTCCGAATCAAGGATGGGCACTCCCTGTGAGTGCCACAAGAACAATTAGCAAACCAAGTGCCAAGAACAGACAAGTGCCAAAAACATACCATTGGAGAACATAGTCAAAGAATAAGCCTACAGAGCAGAACAACCACAACCATCCTCTAAAAAATGAATTGAGAAACCAGCAAGACCAGGGCACCAAGGACCAGAATGAACAAAAACACAAAAGCAGACGAGAACAAAGAACTATACACTGTACAAATGGAGAGCATCCTGATTCAAAGAAATCAATCAAGGAAATGCTTCAAATGCCTGCCATTTTGGATATGACCATGCTAAGCAATTCTAATATTTTCTAACAGCTCTAGTCATATGATTATCATCTCTTTTCCATCCATTTCACTAATTGGATTCCCTTCTCTCTTCATCTAACTCAATAACCTGATTGATTCGAACATCATATGAACTAACTTCTTGGTCTTCAATCTGTTGAAAAAATTGAAATGAAGACAATTACAAATGGAGGGGAAGCAGAGCTTGAGTTCCATATACCAATTTAAACGAGCTTTTACTAGTAGCTATTTTGATAGTGATTATGTCATCCAAAACAGTAAACTTTAGTTTCTCACCCAACTTCCTTTTACTCAACTCCAAGGTTCTTCTAATGATCTTCAACATGTTTTTATTAATGGACTCAGCTTTGTCCATTTCCTTGGGAATTATAGTTAGAAGCATATGTAAAATTGATCCCATACTCTTTGCACATTACCACCAAAGGTTTGGCTCTGAAACTCATGGCATTATCAGCAACAATTTTAGTTGGCACTCCAAATCTACATATGATTTGATTCAGCATGAAGTCCATGATCACTTGGTGTATTACCTTCTTGGTGTGGATTGCTTCTACCCACTTAGTGAAATAATCAGTAGCTACAAGAATCCATTTATGACCAGCACTGGAAGGATAAAAAATGTCCCCTGTAAAATCCATTTCCCATTGTCTGAATGGGGCTTCAACTGACATGAGGATGCAAAGGAAGGGAGCCTCAAGCCTTCATTCTTCCAAAAAAATGCTAGCAATTTTCACATTTCCTCACCAATAGAGTTGTATGCTTGAAGAGAGTTGGCCACCAATAACTAGCCCTCAAGATTATATGTGTTGTAACTCTTCCAACAAAATGTCCCCCACAAACCCCTCCATGGAGATCAGTAATTATTTTGGGGGACTCATTTTCAGTAATGCATCTCAAGAGCACTCCCTCGGGGTTCTTCTAAGCTAACCCAAAATCAGTAATGACATATTTTTGAGAGGCTAACTTAAGAGATATTTTATGATTTTTACTCAGATATTTAGGGCAAGCATAGATGTCTGAGATAAAATATCATATCTTTGTACCATTCAGAACTTACCAAATTTTCAAGTACATCCACCCTTTCTCCTCCTACTTCATTCACTTCAATAGTTTTCAAGTTTCTCTCAGCCATAATCTTAGCTAGACCCAAACCTCTTACCAATTTCGTGGTTTGGATATCCATGTCATACTCTTGCAACTTGTTTAGCCATATGCATCTTTTGCTTGAGACCTCCATTTTTGATAAGATGTCTTTCACCATGGTGTGGGGAACATAAGCAACAACTTTAGAACTCAATATGTAGGGTTTGAAAACCTTTGTTGATTTCACCAAGGAAAACTTTTGTTTCTCCATGATGGTGTATTTTAACTCAGCTCCCTGTAATGCCTTACTGAAAAAGGTAATTGGTCTCTCAGGCCCTTCATCATCCTTCTATAACATAAACAGAGGAAATGGTTTTTTCTGAAGCAAAATAAATCACTTGAAAAGGTTTCTTGTAATTTGGGGGCTGCCAAAACAGGGGCATGCTTTAGTGCTTCTTTGATCCCATCAAAATCTTGAATGGCTATGCTTCTTCCCACTTGATAATCTAGCCTTTCTTCAACATGCAAGTGATGGGGAGAGTCAACTTAGCAAAGTTAGACACAAATATTCTAATGAAATTGATCTTTTCAGAAGAAGGATTGGATTCCCTTCTTGGTTCTTGGAATTGGAACCTTGCTGATACCCCTCTACCCTTTCGGGATCAATCATGACACCATCCTTTGATATAATGTGACCAAGCAACTTGGCCTTTTGCACTCCAAAAGGGCACCTTCTTTGGATTGAGTGAAATTCCATACTCTCTGCATATTATCAAGCATTTTTTTCCAAGTCCTCCAAGTGATCACTTCTCTTTCTGGAAAAAATAGTCACATCATCTTGGTAAACATCAATAAAATCATTAATGTAACCAACAAAAGCAATATCCATTACTCTTTGGAAGGTAGCTCCAGCATTCATCAGACTGAATGACATCCTAACATAAACATATGTTCCCCATGGAGTGGTAAAGGTAGTCTTTATTCTTTCTGTCTCCATCACAACAACTTGATTTTATCCAGAGAAATCATCCAAAGTAGAAAGCAACTCAAATCCAGTCACTAATTATAGCATATTTTCCATGTTTGGTAGAGGATAATTATCCTTCATTGATGCTCTATTCATATTTCTAAAATCTACACACAACCTAATATCACCATTCTTTTTTCTTACTGGCACTAAGTTTACAATCCAAGAAGAATACCTTGTTGGTTGAATGATCCCTCCATCTCTTAGATTCTTCAATTCATCTTGCATTTTCATGGAGAGGAGTAGATTAATCAGCCTTTACTTTTTTCTGAATGGTTTTGAATTAGATTTCAAAGGAATCTCATGTTGAAAAAATTCCTCTTTGTATGCTTTCAGTTCAGAAAAGGACCAAGCAAGGCAGTCCTGATATTTCTTTAACAATTGGACATAGGACTGTTTATCTTCTTTGTTCAGATTGCTTCCCAACCAGATCTTCCTTGGTTTTTCCTTTTTGCCAAGGTCATGCTCTTCAACATCCCTTAAGGCTTCTACATGTCTATTAATAATGCAATCAACATTATCAAAGTTTGATTCGAGAGAAACCAACCCTCTATGAATGGTATTAGTTTTCAATTGGATGATGTCTTTTCCAAACAAATTTTCTTTTCCTTCAATACACTGATCAGAAAACTCCCTTTTATTCTACAGAAATCATTTCACCTAGGCATCATCATCAAATACTTGCCAATTTTTTACATTGTTAGGGACAGATGGCCTTGTTAGTACTTCAAAATTATATTCACAATTGGGGGATGTTGAACAAACATCAAACCGAGATCCCAAGACTGCAAGTTGGTCTGCAACAACATTGAACTTTCTATTATGATGCACAATATTAAATGAGTCAAACATTTCACTCAAATCCCAAACTACATGCTTGTATTGTTTCATTCTTTGATTTCTAGTAGCATACATTTTTCTAATTTGTTTGACAACTAGTTCTAAGTCTCCTTTGACAATGATATCTTTAATATGATACTTCCAAGAAATTCTCAAACCTAATAATAATGCTTCATACTCAACAATGTTATTAGTGCATTCAAAGTTAAGTTTGAAAGAAAATACAAACTCTTCTTGGCTTGGGGAGATCAGAACAATGCTAGCACCAGTTCCAAATTCGGAATAGGCTCCATCAAATAACAAGGTCCAAGGTAAAATAACATGTTCAATACATTCGTACTAATCAATATTTTTCTCCCTGTCATTAGGAAACCCCACAAAGTTATCTGCATCCACATCAGCATATAACATTTCATAATAAGCATTATTTAGATCCTCAATAAGGTGCAACATTTTCTTTTCTCCATACAGTTTTACAAGGCTACCTTCAATGAGAATGGTGGAAAAAGACATATCCATCTAAACACTTCCACCAACACTTGCAGCCCACTTTCTTGATAACAACATGCCCCATTATGCTGGGCAATTAACAATGACAACATCAAGTTTCAGGTTCGTACCTGGATAAGCTGCAAGTTGTACCACCAATCCTTTCACACATCCAACAACGAAAACCTCTCTAGATTCCATGGCATTTCATCTTCCATATGTTGTTGTCACTTTGATATCTAGCTCATTCATGACCTCAATAGGCATGACATTGCATGATGCTCCAGAATCAAACATATAATTGTGCAACAGTCTATCCTTGATGATCAAAGTTGTAAAAAATGGATCAACATTTAATTGGGATTCAACCAAAGATATCCCCAAGTAAACCTCAGGTGCTTCTCCAAGCTCCTCCAATGCTGGTGGTGTTTCAAGGTTTATAATGGTTGAAGGAGGATTTTCTATAATGTTTACATTTCTGCCTGGGGTACTCTTTTCTTCTTTCAATCCAAAGTACTCAAATTCTCTCTTCTTGTGCTCAGGAATCCTAAGCAACTCAAAAATTGGAACACTAACTTTGATTTGACTCAAAACTTGGGTAATTACATATGGAAGATTCTTTGGCAAGGCATCATTGGAAGGGAGATTATAAAACTCATCAGATGGCATGGGATTCTTGACAGTTTGGGCATGAGGAGAAGTATGAATATTGTTTGGGACAGCAAGGCCTTTGGAAGGTGTATCTTTCTTAGGAGCCTCTTTAGGAATACTAGTAAGCAATGGAGTTTTAGGTTTGGCTTGAGGCCTTGCTCCTTTAACAACTTTACTCCTAGTATTAAAATATTTTTCTTGAGAAACAACAACGTTCATCAATAACTGCCTATCTTCCTCCGAAGGTATTCCTCCATCATACTTCTTTATCATTAAAGCTCTTAAATACTCATAGTAATTATTAGGTATTTCAAAATCTTGTACTACATCTACTTTAAAAGTATGAGAAGGAGGAAGAAGTGGTACCCAGTGAATGCAATCCCAAAATATTGCAGCAGTTCGAGCACTTATCACTTCTATTGAAGTTGCTCCTTATTGTGAGCTTGAAGAGAAACCCATCATACAAACATCATCATCAGTACCATCATCATTACCAGCTTCTTCTTCTTGCTGATTTGATTCACATGGAGGATGGGGAAGAAAGCATCTATCACACCAATCAATGTCATTGGCTTCATAAACAATAGAAACCCGGGCAGTCAGAGGATCAGGCACCATTCTACTTTCACGTGTTTGGGGATGTCTATTTGTAGATCCCATGGGTCCTTTACCTCTGTCATCTAACCTATGATCACCCCTAGGATGATTTCCAATTCTGTCATGATTTTGTGCCTTTTTCTGACCTTGTGAACTCTGCCCAATTCCTTTCTCTTCTCAGGCTAGTTTGTAAGATATTTCTTTAATAGCCCCTGCCAAAGTTTTAATAGCCTCCTCAAGATCCACACTCTTGCTTGCTTGAGTTTTTTCTGGGTTTATCAGTTTGACACCCTCCCTCTTAAGAGGTTTTCCAACTTCTTTGATGTTGTTCTCAATTTGCAAAGCCATGGTAAAGGTCTGCCTCAAAGTGTCAGGGTTTTTATCCCTCAAATAGTATGCAACCTTCTTGTCAAATGCATCAACATACTTTATAAGACAAGATTCATCACATGGCCTCAAATTCACAGGTAATGTTCTCAATGTATTATTGAATATCATATTAAAATCATGCATTGATTCATTAGGATTCTTTTTAATATTCTCAAATTCTAACAAAAGAAACCTAGGGTCTATTTTTTCACCATACTATAATCTAAATGTATTCTTCATTTCAGTCCAAGAATCAATAGAGTTATCAGGCAAAGCTTTATACCAGTACCTTACATCCTCTTCTATAGTATGAATAAGTATTTTAATGTATACATCTTCAAACTCTATTTCAAAATCCTCCATCATATTAACAAAGAGTTTTAGATGTTGATCACCAATTATTGCATTATTTCCTTGAAACTTAGGAAATTTGTTTCTTACATCCTATGGCACAGCATTCAGATAGCCATCCATACCTATAAAACTGATGGGACCAAAAGTATTAACAAAAAATGGAGGTATGGGTGGTGGCTGAGCCATATTATTTTGAGAAGGTGATCTTATAGGGGAAACAAAGTGATGAGGAGTGAGGGGTATGTGTGGTACAGGGATATGATTTTCAGAATGACTATCCCCTAATGGCTCTTTTTCATGGTAGACACTACCAAATTTGAAAAATATAGAGGTAGAATGAGATGCAAATATTTCAAATACAGGGGTAGAATGAGAAGGCCCCTCTCCAGATGGAGAATTCATATTTACAAAGAGAGTACCTAATTCAAAAGTAGTTGAGGAAGCATTGCAGTATTCAATCATGTGTCGATTAGATTCAACAATGGAGATATCTTTTCTTGATGATTGATCTCCAACAACCTTGCAAATTCTTCCTCCTTCTGAATTAGAATTTCCAAACTCTAAAAACAACCTTCTACTAGGGTCCACCACAAAGAACGCTATTCTTTCTTCCATCTTTGCAAATATTAGTAAAAAATTTACATTGACAGAGGTTAAGATGCTAGCATTTACCAAAAACAAATCAACACGGAGTCGCCACTAAGAATTTTCACCCTAGTTGTGTAAATGCACTAAAATAATCTGTCAAATGTCTATCAACACTAAAAATCATGCAAATATTTATAAATCATACCTTCCTTCATCCAAATTTATCAATGGTGAGGCAAACTTAGTACAATAATTTCTAGAAAACTTTGACATACAACCTGCAGAACTTATAACTTTTTTCAATTCTTACAGATTTGATCAAAGAATGATGTTTACAAAACATATTTACACACAGAACTGCAAGAAACATTACCAGGGTCTGTACACGTACACCTTTGTTCAAATACTTCAAAGAGTCTCTGACAGCAGTGCCATTTTTGTGTTGTTGACTAGCCAAATGGATACGAACTGGAAACAAATCAACAAATTAGTCTCGACAACATAAATCAGTTCCCTAACAACATCTCCATTTGGGTGTTGGTACTAGGATCTACTCTTCTTCATAAACCAAGCAGCATCATGGATTTGACATGACACTCAAAAGTAGATAAATGATTATGTATGTCGTTTTGTAGCTAGGGAAGCAATTTATCTGAATTTTTAGCACTCAGGCCTTAAATAAGTGGGTAGCACATTAAAAATATTTGATCTTATCCTAACTATTTTAGATTGTGCCTTTC
Source organism: Taxus chinensis (assembly GCA_019776745.2). Taxonomy (NCBI): domain Eukaryota; kingdom Viridiplantae; phylum Streptophyta; class Pinopsida; order Cupressales; family Taxaceae; genus Taxus; species Taxus chinensis. Next base: position 4,334,927 of record CM034154.1, read on the forward strand.
AACCAAGGTAAGAGAACCTATTTTGTAACCTCTGTTATTGAAGGAGACACATATACCTTTCTTTTGCACAAATTTTATAAAGAAAACCTTGGGAAATATGACCAACACACCAAATTTGTCTCTCATGAGTTGTCACTTCTAGATTATGGAGATATTTTCAATACAAGGTAAAGGTTACTACAGACATTAAGAGATCCTGATTGTTCTGCATATTTTTGCAAGTAGATTTTGTTCCTTTGTTGATACACAGGGCAAACAGGGGTAGTTCAGGGTGGATCAATGGGTTTTAAATTATTTTGGTGGGAGATGAAGTAGGATAAAGTTGATTATATCGGATCTTTGGAGGGACTTCACAATAATGAACAAATTCACAACATAAAGCTTCAGAATAGTCAACACGTTCCTTTAACTAGAAGGTGTGCTTCAATGGAGGCCCATATCAGCACTTTTTCACATAATATTTGAGACTCCAACACAAAGGATCGAATTAGAAGACTCAATTAAACACTAAAGTTTATGATTAATCACACCTAAGGTACACCCGAAGACTTACAAACAATATTTATAAACAAATGACAGTGAATTGATTTTAAAATTTTTTATCTCATCCAGGATGAAGGCTCTTCTTGAAATGAAACTGTAAATACCATTAGACTGTCATAGGGATGAGATCCTATGTGATTTCACAAAAAAATTAGTGTAAGATTGTAATAGGAACGAAAGAAACTATTTTCATACATTCTGAAAATAAAGTAGACACAAAATTGCTAGAGATTAGACACAAATTAATTCCAAAATTGCTTAGATTCATCAGCAGGGGAAAGCTTCCAAAGAAATATTAGTGCTTGTCAATGGCTATACATTTGTAACCAACTTGAAATGATAGAAAATCTAACACAGAAGAAAATAACAGGTAATCTCGGCTTTGGTCTCTTGGGAAGACGACTTTCTCAAAACAAATCCTCAAAAATTCATACTTTGACCATTTGCAAGAGTAATCTCATTGCATTTATAATACACCCTTTACATCCAATTTCCCCCCAAAAGAGGAATATTCGAAGCACCTTTGTTGGACATATTGGATCATGATTTGTAGAAAGTGACATTCAACAGATTCACAAAAAAGTTACCAGGTGTTTTAAAAAAAGGTGAATCATTACAAATATTTGCATCATTGTTCTAACTGGAGGCATATTCTTCACCCTTAGCACATCAACACCTTTTCCCCTCAAAAGAGAAGAATATTTGAGGGACCTTTATTTGTTACCAATTTGTTTTAGACATAGACATTTAACAAATTCAAATCTGAAATTTTCCAGGTGGACCAATTATGAACTAATCACGTCTCTAGGACCCTCGAATAATGACTAGGATGCCATGCCATAACTTTTCAGGATTCCTTCTAATCATTCTAATTCTGTCATGCGAGAAACCCATCATTTAATTATTTTTTAGAGTCTCTGCATAGCTAGACTTGACAGGTCATCCCTTTTTGCTTTCGAGGCAATGCCTTTTTAACCTTTTGCCCCTGCACTTTCATCATTTCATCCTTTTTCCCTCTGATATTTTACTCTGTAATTTCTAGATCTAGTATTTTATGTTTTCGCACGAGCCTGAGCAAAAATCCACTTCAAAAGTAATTTATATTTACAAATTGAGCTCCCAAATTGATTCAATTAAACTTTGCAGACCAAAATGACAAAAATTTGCCAAAATTTTGATGAAGAATGATGCAAAGATGCATCTCCAAACATCCTAGAGCTTCAATGGTGGTAAAATCAAATGAAATGCATAGCTACCATTGATCCTGCCTTTCAACTTTTAATATGAGCCCTCCACATGGAAAAATGTGATTGGAAACGGGTCTGGGAGCACCTTTTTTACATTTTAGAATTTTCCAAAAAGGAAAAAAGTTCCACATTTTCCCCGCGAGCCTGCACCTCCGTTTTTGACTATTCAACATTGGCATTACTTTCCTTTCGAGGCCAGGCTTCAACTTAAAATTTTATCCCTTTTTTACAAAAGGAAAAAAACCTTAAATAACCCCGAAGCTTTGTTTCTCCATTTCCCCATCTGCTATGTGTCTCAATGGCGCATTTTGAGATGGTCCCGAAAAGTAGAGACCCAAAACAAGCACGGGCCCAACACGTGTCTCAATCTGACAGAGTCTCCAAGTGTCCTCCTGGCACTTCTTCAAAATAAAACCCAAGGGCCGATCCCCAAACATGCGCGGTCCCTCCATGTGTCCTAGGCCCTTTAGGAAGTTGTTTGAAAATTCTAAGTATGGGAAGGCTTGGCGAAAGCCTCCACGTGGACATGTTTTGGGTTGAAGTGAGCCTTAGAATTTTTAAAATTCCCCATAGAGCTGCATCCAACCAAAAAGGGACACATTTCAACTAATGCTGAGAAATTATTTTGACTGGGAAACTTCACCCGTCAAACCCTAAAGTGCAGGAGAACTGCCATTTGAGCTCAAGGAGACAGAAAACATAACAGAGGTCGCAAACTAAATAATTTTAATGACAAATGGGGCGAGACAAATTTGAGCACCAATAAGTATGACCAAGGCTTGGACTCAAATATTCCTTTAGGCCTTAGGTGTATGAAAATGGGACATTACAATCCTCCCTTCCCGAGAAATGCTTGACCCCAAGCATTATCCTGTCATGCTGCAAAATTTGAATACCACAAAGTAAGTTTTTCCACCTCACCATGGCGTCAACCAAAGATCAGTGTAATCTGAAGTAACTAAGAAACCCTATGTAGTCATCATAAACTCCATATTGTATCGAGAGAAATTGATTCTGTGAAGTAGACTGATACCCAAACCGATTCTCCACTGGTACCCACATTGGTATTTCCAATCTGTCTAATCCCTACCACTCTAATGCCATCATCCTATGACTCGTCACTATCTCTCCAATCAACTCCTGGGTATGAAAGTCCACTCTAACTCCTATAGAATTCCCTGGATCAACCTATGAAATAACATGTATATGCACAAAGTGTGCCAACTCTCCCATATGTCCCACATTAGTGTGAGAGTACAACTCCTCATAATGTATCTCAATGTGTCCCGTGGGGGAAAAATCCCAAGATTCTAGTACATTGTCAACCGACAATATCAACTCCACATAGTTCACCTTCTATGCTAAATGTGAACATATTGAATAACCATGAGTCAATTTTGTCTCTCCACTGACTAACACGTGGGTGAAGTGCTCACTGGGCATAAAAGCAGTAAAATATAGAGTGTTATCCCATGTTGATTCAAGAAATGATGAACCCGTAAGCTCTGAATTTTCATAGTGACAAACCTTACATGCCTTTATAAATTTGAGGATCCCTCAACCTATGCCATATGAACCTCTTTGACATGAACCTATAGGTCTCATCGAAGCTCTAGTGCCCAATCATGGAAGAACAATGCACATGTCACAATATCTCCATCCTCAACCATGAATCTGACACAAGGTACAATATTCCTTGATAGAAGATCATCTCATCCTCTAATTTGTAGTTGTCATCATATATGTGACCATCCAGAATCTCATAAGTGTGTTGGTTCTTGGAGTACTCAACAAGAAAATGAGATCTCCAGTCTACCAAAACCTCAGATAACTAACATAATGATAAACTCGAATGATTTGAACTATTAATCCCAATCTCTGTAACTATCTCATGTGCAACACTACTGGTTACACCCACATCCATGACTCCACTTACCCCATCTAGAGTCAAAGTCTCCATCATATCTAACTCACTCCCCAAATCAACATCATCTAAATCACTATCCACATAAGTCATCATGGTGTGCTCTGTATCTGTAGCAAACAATTAGTCAGAATAGGAGTCATCAAATATCCCACTTGTCTTATACCTTGTGATGTAACCATGATCCACAAGAGGCCGAGTTCCTTCACAATTCAACCACTGCAACGACATGCTTCTTTCTTCACCAATCACATCTTTTGTAATCTGCCCTTGTATACCATGAAATCTGATTTCTTTATTTCCCTTGAAAATTTTCAGTTTATCCATATAAGGGATGAACACAAATTTCCTAAAATGTGGAATCCAATATGTCCAATTAATGATTCCAACTTCAAGTAACCCAAATGTACAAACACATTCAAGTACTTCGCATCTATTAATGACAATAAAGAAATGAGTTACCTTCTTTGTGCAAGACATATCTTTCCATGGATATAACTCATCAATTCCTTCTATAATGGGAATACACATGGTTTCTTCCTCATCATACTTTATTCTCTTTCCCCATATTTTTGTTTCATTGTAAATGCAAGAGAAAGGGAAATCAACATTAGAACTCATGCATCCATAAACTTTATCATAAGGAACTTCATACCTTTTGTTGTACCCATTGATTCTCGTCATGAGAGAAGACAACACATCTGAAATAGCATAATTGGGGCTGCTCATCGTACCTTTGCAACTCAGAATTTCTTAACATCATCATCTTCATCATCTTCCTTAACATCATGCAACCATTGCATCCCAATAACATGCTTACCTCTAGAAAATTCAACCACAATAAATATACCACATAGCTCATGTCCTTTCAATATCATGAGCTCTTGCATTATTTTCTTTGCTAACATATGCTTATTAGCTAAATCAAGAGCAATGTGAATGGAGGATGTGTTTATCCCATCTAGCATACCTTGAAACGTGATTATGAAATAGTCTTCCTCAATCATCCAAGCATGTAAATGTTGTCCCAAATAATAGAAACATGGCAACAACATAGGAGAACTCAACAAGCTAGGAAAATGGTAACCATTCTCATACCTTAGGATTCTAAAGTCATGAATGCACCTTGAATTCAACTCTTCTTTTTTAACAACAAATTACACCTTGAATCAATGAGCACTTTGAGGACCAAATTCCCCCACTAACCCTTTCAAGGGTTCCACCATGTACTTGGTATAAAAATCAGTCATGGGATCTATTAATAAAACATTTTCTCCTCTCTTTACGACTGTTGTTATACATAGTCTAGTAGGCTAAAGATGATTAAAAAATATTCTCTCACCATTTTTAGCAATCAAAAAACCAACGCTAGTACCTTGAGAGGTACTCTCCCTTCTTGCATATGAGTATCCAATGAAGAAATCATGCTTGCCAACACTTGTAATCCCAAAAGACACATTTGAATTCCTTATTTTACTTATGAAATCAGTCACAAAGTTTTCAAAATCAGAATTGATAGTTTTGGATAATTGCAACATATTACTAGGATCCCATACCTTATAATTCCCATGAACCCTTGTATCATGTAAGGTCTTCCATATTTTCTTCTCTTGTATCTCTTCATAAAGAAGATCATCACTCTTTGTCTTCATGATGACTTGACTTTGATGTACCAAATTCTTAGCATTCTTATTGACAATAGGATGAATACCATCATGATAAATTTTTTGTAATGATATAGGATGAAGATGATGAAATACATCCATGCTACTACTAACCTCCTTATAAAGAATATCATCAAAAGGTTCACCTTCTATTGCTGATTTAGAAACCTCTAAAACACCATCCCTATTGTGATTCATGATTTTAGATGGAGAATAGTAGAACAAGAATCAACACCTTTCACAAATTTATGCCCATTACTGTTTGGTAAATCCATCCCATATGATAATGACTTATTCTTTAAAGGAAATTGATCAATTTTGGTACCTTTTGGATTGCTCATTAAAATATCTTTTTCACTAGAAGCATCTTCTTCTTTCACTTGGTCTTCAATCATCTTTGGATCTGCATTATCTCCATCATCTGAAATTACCTCATGTGGTTTTGTTATTGGTTGTTCAAATGAGTTCTTTTGTAATTCAGGTACCGGCATATGATGACCTCGCTTGGGCTTTCTACCAATCTTCATCATGCAATAATCTGGAAATGACATATTATCTCTGAAACCCTTACTCAAAGATTGGTATTTCCTCCAACAAGAATCCTCATCAATCACCTCTATTGGCTGCCCTTTATCACTATTCTCACCATTTTCCTTATTGTCCCTAGATCTACTTTGATTCAAATTCTGAGTGAGTTGGCTCAAATAAAGGTTAGTGGATTCCTATTGTTTCACCATGTTGGAGAACATTTCCTTCATAAAACCCACATTGAGATCTTTCCAAACTACCATATTTAACCCACATAGGCTGGAGGAACAACTCTGATACCACTGAAATATCCCTTTTGGGATACCACTTAAATAACACAAAATATTGAAAATTTGCAACCAAATAAAATCCTAATTTTTACAGCTTTTTACCACTTAGGGCATTGAACTGAAGAAAATTAATAACTCCCAAAATATCCACTCAAATCACTTGAAAATTTAAATAGAGCTTGCTAATATTATAAAGAACATAAGGAAACTATTTTTGGAATTTTTCAGACAATATAACGGTACCAAAAAATTACAGCATGCCCTAAACAGTTGGAAAACTTTTAAAATTCATATCTTCCTAAATACAAGTGCAAAAACTATGAAACTTTGGAAATAACATTTACAAATATAGTATATGATATTACAACCCTCAGATCTGAAAATGGCCAACTGGAAACCCTCCAAATAAATGTTACAATCTCCAAAACAAGTCACCCTTTTTGGTAGATGGTCAAAACCCCTTTGAAATCCTCAAGAAATGATGCCAAACCCTTTCTTTATTGTTGCCGTAAGTCTGATCTGAAAACCCACTGATTATCTTAACCAATTATCTCAAAAACCCTCAAAACACTATCTCTAAAACCTCTTAAAATATCTCTATAAATCAGCCCTAAAAATAACTCCAAAATGACAAGCTAGGGTAGATCTTTCACTACCAAAGAATGCCCTACTAGCTAGGAATGGATCTCTCACCAACGAAGCTAGGGATCTTGTGAGATCTTACTCAACAAGCTAGACGATAGCAATCAGCAGTTGCTCAATGAAAATCATAAGTGTGCATGCGAGAATCCCCTTTTTCTTTTCCCCCCAACTCCTTATATAACTTCTCCAAGGCAAAAGAGCCCCAATAAAACCTAGTTGCATTTTCCCTTGGAAGGGCCAATAAAACAAAAGTAACTTAAGTTACTTTTCCCCTTTTAAGTCACCATGGTCTAAAAGTGACCCCCAACGCAAAATTAGAATATTAAGTGTCATGTGGCCCCTTCCTAACAACAAAACATAATATCTAGTCCCTCCAAAACACTTTATGCTTATGTCAATGAAGAAATATAACAAAATGGACTAGATATTCATACCCAATAGCTCCCCACATCCATAGCCCCTTAGGTATGACCAAGGCCTAGACTTGAATTGGCCCTTAGGCCTTAGGCGTAGGAAAAAGGGACATTATAACTAAGGAGGACATAATTGGATACTATTGGTCAGACTTGGAGGTAGCAAAGATCATTGAGTTACACAAGGATTATCAGGACTTATTCCTTTGATGGTATCATGAACTTAAAGGTGTGCATAAATCACTTGGGGAAATGAAGATAAAACTTAAGGATGGTGCATGACCAGTTAGGAAGTGAACTTATAGAATGAACCCCAATTTGTGTGAAAAGGTAAAAGAAGAAATTGATAAAATGTTGAAATCCAAAATTATCAAGCCCCTTGATGAGTCAAAATGGGTTATCCCAATGGTGATCAATATTAAGAAGGATGGACGAATTAGAATATGTGTGGACTACAGGGAGCTGAATGCTACATGCGTCACAGATCCATTCCCTACGTCTTTCACTGAGGAAATACTATAAGGAGTGGTAGGGCGTGAAATATATTATTTCACAGATGGGTTTTCTGGGTATCATCAGGTTAGGATTGCTTAGGAGGATCAAGAAAAGACAAATTTTAATACTGAATGGGGAAATTTTACCTATATTGTGATGCCTTTTGGATTGAAAAGCGCGCCTGCTGTATTCTCATACATAGTTATTCAGGAATTCAAAGATTTTATTCACACCTTCTTATAGGTCTACCTAGATGATTGGACAGTATATGGGGTTGTGAAAGATCATTGTGACAATCTACGCTTAGTGTTTGAATGGTGCAGACAATTGAGTATCTCTCTGAACATCAAGAAGTGCATATTTTCTACACCATTTGGAATAATATTAGGACATATAATCTAAAAGGAAGGTTTGTTGGTTGATCCAACTAAGGTTGCAGTCATTCTAGGCCTGGAAGTGACTACCATTCAAAGCGAGGTGTGCGGATTTTTAGGTCATACAAGATCTTATAGAAAATTAATCAAAGGGTATGCCAAAGTTTCTGCACTCTTGGAAGAGTTACTGAAGGGGAAAGGTACATTTTATTGGGGAGAACCATAGTAGCGAGTGTTTGAAATATTAAAGGAGAAACTTACTACCGCGTCTATTCTGCACTTTCCCTCATGGGATAAACCATTTCATGTGCATGTGGATGCCTCTGGCATGGTCATTGGCACGGTGTTAGCTCAACCTAGAGAAGGTATTATCGATCATCCAATTTTTTTTGCTAGTAGGAAGTTGACTCTTGCTGAGAAGAATTATACAACTACAGAGCGCGAAGCTTTTTCAATGATCTATGTGTTACATAAGTTTTGACAGTACTTGTTAGCAATACCATTTGTGTTTTATACAAATCACATGGCATTGAAGTACTTGGTAAACAAGCCCATCTTACAGGGGTGCATATGCAGATGGGTACTCCTATTTCAAGAGTTTTGACCTTCACACAGTTGTGGTGAAGCTAGGGAAAAGTACTCTATAACTAACCATTTATCTAGAATCAACTCAGGGAGGAAGCACAAACAATTGAAGAACCATGCTAGATACATAGTTATATAGTTTACAAAGCGTGACAGTCAAAATTAGAATACATTTTTGTCTTTCTATGGATTGGTGTGGCCACTAGAATGAATTGACGGCATTAGAAAACGAAACAATTTCTATCATGTGACATCATTTATGTTAATCGCAGTGTTAAACAACCTCTACAGTTAGGCAGATGAAGTCTTTACGTCGTTGGTATTAGAGCATAGCGCAGGATATTATGAAGAATCCCATGGGGATTGCAGGGCCATCAGGCAGGTGATGCGACTACCCAAGAAGATCCTACTGCGTAGATTATGTGGGGAGACATTGTATAAATATTGTAAAGAATATTTGTAAGCCATGTGATCATTATCACGCCTAGGAAACCCAGGGAAAAGATATGAGATCATGTGAGACCAATTACTATGTCAAACTATTGGAGAATGGACATTGACTTTTTAGGACAGTTCTCAACCATCGCACAGGACTGAATCCGCTATATTATTGACTCTTGGGCAAAGATTATCTCACAATCGGTGGGTGAAAGCAACACCTATGAAAGGACGGGCACACCTAAAAACAGCATTTTCCCTATGTAATATGTTATTACAAGATATGGATTCATTTAAGATTGGAAAGTGATAGGGGTACACACTTTTTGAATGAGACAATTAGGATCCTATTAGATGAGTTTATGGTTGCATACCATAAAACGCACATACATCCTTATGAAATGGGAACTGTTGATGCTTTCAACAAGATTTTTAGCCAGAAATTTGAAAAAAAATATGATGTTGGAAGAAAGGATTGGGTGACAAAGTGTTAGCTATTCTTTGGGAATCTAGAATACTTACAATAGATTGAACAAAGCCACAACCGTTTCAGTTGGTGTTTGGCGCAGAATCCGCTATCCCTATAGAATTTATGTCACCTTCTTTGCGCATTATGTACGTTGGAGGTCTAGTTGATGAGCAGGATTTAGAAGAGTGTATCAAGAAGATGATTCAATTGGATGAGCAATGAGCCATAGAATGATGGAGTCAGAAGAAGGAAAAAGCCAGGTAGAAAGCATGGCATGATAGAAACATAAGGGATAAGAAGTTTGAGATTGGAAAAATGGTACTTCTTTATGACTCAAAGTTCTTGTGTCATCCAGGGAAGCAAAACGTACATTGGTTAGGGCTATATGTCATCACTTACATACTTGAATCAAATTCTTGTGAGTTAGAAGAACTTGATGGAACACGACTACTCGGTTACTTTAACGGGAGTAGGCTGAAGCCCTACTCTATAAGTCTTCTTGGTGTTTGTAATAAGGCGGTATTTCCATTTAGATTAGGTTTTCAATTATGTATTTCCTTAATGTATTTCCTTCATTGTCGTTATGATTTTTCAATTTAGTTATTGTTCTTGTGTAATAAGCGCACTTACGCGCATGAAGCTAATCACTATATGAAGAATGTTTATGTGCAGAGGAATGCACATACCTTTAGTGTGGGGTGGTTGTAGCTATCCATGTAAAATACTGTGGGAATTGAAAGGTGAAAGGAATAAGCTGCTAAGAGTGTACTTTAAGTCAAAAGCAATTGCTTCTCAAACTGACCAAGGATGGAGATGAATGGAATGAACGATATTGGTTAATGAATGAGGGGATATTTGGTAGGTGAAGGAGAAATAAATGCATCAAATTTTGAAAAATCTATATAAGTATGGGATGTGAATTAGTTTTTACCATCGTGATTAAGATTATTAGAAGGAAGCCAAGTGCGAAGAGCTGAGTGATCATTTTTAAGGTGTGAGAGGTATGTAACCAGTCGTGACAAAGAGATCTATGCATAGAAGAAGCTTGTGTCCTTGGTGCTGAAGGGTTTGAGAAAAGCAAGGTGACGGACATGAGTTAGGGGCACGTAATTTCACCTAGGGCATGTTGAATTGAACTAGGATTTGCTTTTCACATTGCAGAATTTGAATGGAAAGGATTCCACCAAGATTGCAAGGGTAAATGCCCCAATAACTGCAGTTGCAGCAGGAGTAAAGAAAGAAGAGGTGGTCGTCGAGGAGGAAGAATGGCTCCAGAAAGTAATTTTTTGGAGATGTAATATCCAAAGGTGTGATCGTTGCAAGACTGTGAATTATCACAATACAAATCTTCACAACTATTTCAAGACACATTCCAACACAAGCTACAATCACAACATGAAACTTATAAAATACACAATTCCTGGAAATGCAAGCCAATGTAGCAAGGATCTATGAGGAGATCACTTATGCCTCCCAATGGGATTAGGTGCCCACCTTAAAACCCTCCAATATACATCTCAAAACCCCTACACAACTCTTATGCTTACCTCAAGATCCTCTTATGCCTTCCACATTTTCTTATGTCTCCCTACAATCTCTTATGTCTCCCTCAAAGAATCAAGTAAGAAATACAGAATTTTCTTATCCAAGGTGGGTCACCCAACCCAACTCTCTCCCAAAACATAAAATAAACTATTATGCATTCCTATATATAAGATCCTGGTATCCTTCTCCTACACTATACTTAGGCATTCTACCCAAGATCGCAACAAGTATACTAAAACATTCAATAACATACAAATATACACATATAAGGGAAAACACATAAAACAAGGGTGTAGATCCAACCTTTTCATGGTAGATCTTGATCAAAGAGCCACACACCAAGCTCAATCCAACTCCAACAAGCTCCAAAACTCAACAACCACTCTAAAATTCTCCAACCTGAAAAATATAAGAGCACAAAATGAAATGAAGTAACCCCCAAACAAACAATTAAAGTTACATATATAGAAAAAGGAACGAGGAGAGTGAGGTGGCTCCATATAGGATGCCACGTCACTCATCCTCAACTCCACATCAAAAGTCAAACCTCAACCTCAATGCACAATAAATTGGTGGTTGAGAGGAATGACAAGCCTCTTATACACACAATCCAAACCCACACCCCCTAAGGATGAACTTTAAAACTCATGTAAGAAAAGTGCAATAGATGTCACATTTTGTCTTACAAAACACATAATAGGGTCTATTTTTGACCCCCCGAATCCATAAGTAGGGTTGGTATAAGAAATTAAGAGGTGTGGGACAAGCTTAGATTGTCCCACAAGCCTCAAAAAATGGCCCTTAAGCCCAAATCCGAAATTCCAAGGTAAGATAGAGTGTACAACACTCAAAGTCACTTGCACTCAATCAAAATCACATAGACCAAAAGACCAACAACTCTAATAAATGACTACATTTGTCACATCCCCATATAGCTGAATAACATGATTAAATTACTTAATAAGGCACATTAATCAACATTGATTAAATAAATTACATCACAAATTAAATCACATACTCCAAAATAAATAAAATAAAAGGGAAAGAATTGCACACATTCCCATGGTCATAATTGGAGGTCATCCCCCCATGGGGACCCCCTAACAAAATAAAACAAACATAGCACATTACACAAGTTGTCATGGTGACCTTTGTTGTATCCATCTAGTATTCTGTAATGGTTGGTCTCTAATCCCCCTTTTAATTGTTGTGATTTATTACCTGTAAAATCCCACAATACCTCTTTCGGCCTCGCGGCCGCATCAAAAACATCAAAGATAAAATATATGCATATAAATCAATAAACATCCTCATCTAACTAAATTATAATCTCAACTAAACAATTTTATTATTTGTCTAACATTCCAACAACATCTCAATTCTATCTTTTTATCAATATCAACAAGATCACAAGATTAGTTCAAATGCTAAATCCTACTCAACACGGTGAGAATTTTGAATGTTAATAATATATATGCTAACAACACATCATCATCATCATCATCAATATAAACTTTTTCTCTATGCATCTAAGAATCCACACAATCATACTATGAATCACAATCTATCAGTAGTCAGAATATCTCTATCATCTAGCATCATGCTAAACCAAAATGATACAATAATATCCATTTTTATAGTCAACAGTGATTGAAATCAAAATATAATAAGTGTCGAAGAGGAGTGGGCACTACAAAATAACTACAGATTTTATTTTATTGAGAAAATTTTATAAACATCAATCTATTACCATTATATATGTTAAAATTTAAAATTAGTAGTTTACTTGATGGGAGTCAATTACTAAGATATGTAAATTGCTATTAATTTGATAGAAAAATAGGGAAAAATACACATACATCTCTTTTATTTTTAAAATATCTAAGATGTCATAATGTAATGATAGCTAAAAAAAAATTGGATCCATACGACATTATATTCTAGTGCACAAATAATATGTAGTAGTAGTTTAGTAAATATAAAAAAAAGAATATATTTGTATGCTCTAAATGCACTTTAGTGAGCCGATGCAGAGTTGTGTAGAGTGAAGCAAAGCCTTCTTGTCATGCACGTTGTTGGAAGAGTTTTTTTTCTACTCAATCCTCATTCTCAAGAACAGGTGAGATTGTTATGAGGCATCCTTATGGTTGTATGGAGAACAATGTTTTCCCTAGGAGCATTCCCTAGAGACTCTAACTCTTTTAGGTAGGGTTTGTAATGCCTGTCCATTTTTTTACTCCAGGTAGGCGGCCTGTCCCCACAGCACGGGGCTCTAAATAAGATAAAATAAAATTTATTATTTGCTTGGTTAGCTGGCGGTGGGTGAGAGTCGGTTCAGATTGGCAGGGGGCGCTTCAGTGACTGTCACCATCTCACCGAATGCATTAAACAATCTTCCCAAAACACGCAATGCTGGACCAGCACGCCTCTAGCCTCTGCCTGTACCTCGTGGAGTGTAGAACTGGACTTTTCCGGTGTACTGAGTGCCGTGAGGAATTTTTAGTTGGGTTGTCTTGCTTTTTCATTTTGGAAAGGTAGCTTCCGTCTAGGCGATGAATTTATCATGGTAGAAGCTGGAATAGCGAGGGCTTTGCAGGCAGAAGGTTGCTGTGACGTTGGAATGGTGCCTGTGGCCAATACACCTGCGTGGAATACTATAGTAGAAGCCTTTAGGAGCACTCCAACAAGCAGGTTGTCCAACTTTTTTGTTGCCTGTTCAGTATCGACTGCATCCTCAGATTCGGGTTCCTCTTCGAAGATATTTTTTCTCAAAACCAATTAAGTGACAGTGTGAGTGTTACCAGGAGACCCGATGAAATTTATTTCAGAGATTCTCTTTTGAGATCTCACTATTTTGCGATGTAACTCATGGAAGAGGATCTCATAGAGGTGGATCTGTTTGGTGTAGTGGGTTGTGTTGTTGAGATGATGAGAATGATCAGCGTGCTTGCTCCTGTTGGATCTGTTTAGTGTTTGGATTATACAAGTTGGGCCAGAGTTTCATGAAGATGCTGACATGTTAAAGATATTAGTTCCTTTTGAGGAATGCATTCATATAAAATCTAGTAATGCTAAAAGTGGTAAGGGTCCCTGACTATATTCCTCTCACGCACAGTGGAAACAACTTCAATGTTCTTGTAGATCCAACGTCCCTTTCTGAAGGAGTGCATTACTTTGAAGTCTACGGTATAGATTGCAAGGCCCCATTGCGTGGTCATCTATTTAGAGTACATGTGGCAATAATAAAACCTATATCCTTAAAAATGAATCCTCCAGCAACTGCTTTTTCAGGGTTGTCCTTTTTAGCTGCTGCATTAAAGCAATCTAGTGACTGGTCAGCCTTATTGAGGATGCTAAGTCTAGGGACTGTTTTATGGATATGGAGTCTGTACCAAGAGATTTTTTTTTGGGTTTAAAAGCCATCTTCTTTTGCTTCATCTCAGACTAGGGCTGCTCTTATTACGAGAGCACCAAGATTAGGAGATCGATGAAGGATAGAGGAATTAAAAAGAAACTTGGATGTAGTTGGATTAAAGGCAATAAAATGGTGCATGCTTTTGTGTAGGTGGCAGATCACACCCTCGGGCACAGGAGATCTATGCAATGTTGGAGATAGTGTCTTGGGAGATGAAGGTAGCAGGATATCTTTCAGATTCAGAACCTTAATGTATGTGTTGAATGCCACACTGCACCAGGTCTTGTCCAAGATTTTTGCAAAGCGGTTCCGTAACTTTTTTTTTTAAAAAGGGGGAAAATGTTCTTGTAAAGTTTTTTGGTAATGCCAGGTGAAGCAATCTGCAGACATAGTTTGGCACTATAACAAGGCGCACTGTGCCAGGTCTGCAGTGATAAATAAGAGACCAAATTTTAGTTCCAGCTTCTTAAATGGGCTCCAAAAGTGGATTTTCCATGGTGCTGGATGGCTTCCCATGTTCCACTGTAGTTGTCCCTTTTGGCACGCATTGGGAGGATGTTGGCAAGTATTTTAGACCACCCACCCTGGCCGCGAACTCCTGCCTGTGCCAACGCGAAGATGGTCGATGTTTGGGCACCCAACGAGCTTGAAGAAAATGGATTTAGGCTTCGGTTGCTGTTGCAGGCCCCGTCCATCTTGTTATCGACTGCGGGAGCTTAATCAGGCACGATATTCTCTATAGCATTAATTCTTATGCTGTTATTTAATTGAATCACTAAATAACTCTACTCTTCATATTAATGTCTCGTGTGATGGTATACTGTTTGGTTTCCAGTTCCCTTGCTCATTTGTATTTTTTTTTGGCGTTAGAAATGATTGCGCTGGTTGAAGCCTCTATATTGTTTCTGGGTTTTAATAAATTTTAGTTGGGTGAACTTTGTTCTTAAGTCTAATAAAGCAAAAGAGGTGGGGTCCTGTAATGAACACCCCCTAGTTCCTTATGTTGGTCTCACGATTTGAATGTTTTATCAAACATTGTTGTTGGACTCAACCTTACAGTTCCGGTTTTGTTCTTATTCTTGTTTCGGTTCGAGATCTTTAGTTCTGGGTTATGTCGAGTATTTGCGAATTAGGGATTGAGTACTACAAGTGCATTGTGTACAGGTGAATGATGCTTTTCCTGTCTCTATTCTTTCTTTAGTTTCTAGTAACCCTTCCCGGTTGGCTTGGTGTGTGCTTAGCTTGACTGATTATCGATTTGAGCCAAGTTGATATTACTCTGAACTAGGTTAGTTGCTTTTGTTACTTGTTTGAATCGCTCAAAGAAATACTTTTATTCTTCGAGTGTCATGGTTGATCGTCATAAGTTGATATCAATTCATGTTCACCGTTTGGAGATTGTCGTCTTTGGAATCACCTTCTCTCCCTTGGTAACTGTTGTATGTTTTGAGGAATGTAGCTGATCCTATGGAATGTCTTCTTTTGACGATACTTACATTTCTTTTGGATAGTTTAAAATGTCAGAGGAAATACTCTTTTTCGTACCTTGATTTTGTTTCACACATGTTGGAGGATACGAGATCTATTGGATCATTAGTGAGGAAGTTTTCAAATCTTAAAATTGGGATGTTGGTTTTATGCGTAAGAAATTACTCTACGTTTTGCTCCGTAAAGATGCTTAAATTTCATTCTCCTGTGACTCATAGGTTAGTGTGTTTGGAAACTCATTGGTTGACTGGTTTTTTGTGATGATCGTTGTGATACGACCTCCTTGCTGTCATTGTAGTAGAATGGTTATGTATTGACCAGAAAGGTTTAAGTCAACTTGTTGTTAACGACAGATCCTTTGGAAGCTATGTATCTTGTGTCGTGTTCTTGCGAATGATTGAGTAACCCTCCTGTAAGATTTATAATGGATATGTTTGGTCTTGTCAAGTTTGTCCTTTTTCTTAATACATTCTCTTGATTAGAAGAAAGTCTAATAGAAGGATTGTTAGGATAGGATGTGACCCATGCGAGGTCATTTGTGCGTTTCATCCCTTTCTTT